>CM077663.1:65854073-67054073 GCA_039707655.1 Elymus sibiricus | reverse complement strand
GATTCAAGAATATTGGTTGGCAATTTATACTTAGTCCAATGTTTTATTAGCATACCAGGAACATTTTCTTGGTGCACTTTGAAACAATTTTTATATTGCTTGTTTGTCAAAATTTTCCTTCTGAGGCTTGATCCAATTTCTCTTGTTCAAACAAGAATTCTTTTGTGGAACAAACTTCTTTGGTGCTTAAACTGATTTCGACTCGACAACCTGACAATTTTCTAGTCAAAGCAGTGAGTCAGACTTAAGTGTCGAAAGTTTTTCGCTGGTCATTACATCTTGCAACGCCAAAAAAAACATCCTATGGGATTTCCTTTTCTGATGGTGAGTTCTACTCGCACCGAGTTCTTCTCCATCCGTGTGTGGGAACAGTTCTGAAAGAAGCAATACACCATCAGCACAACAAATTTAAGATCAAAATATAGTGATGAACCATGTATAAAGCAAAACACTAGTGATGAACCATGTATAAAGCAAAACACCATCAGCACTTATCTGAATTTTGGGAACTAAGTGTAAATCAGTTGGTTAGATGTTGCTTATGGTGGAGTTAGCACATCATGGTTCAAGTCCTAGACTAACACTAGTGATTATATTTTTCTGGATTTTTTTGAGGGGAAATAGTTGCTATTTTATTCATAGTTCACGCCTCCATCAGCCGTAACCTCCGAGCTAACACATTCGGGGTGGGGGGGGGGACATGTAACCATGTTTTTACATAACGAGTTCATGCAACCTTCCCTTGCTAAGATATGTGCAACTTTATTCGCCGATCGCCACACCCAGGTAACCCTAAACTCTTGAAACAAAGTAAGAAGAACCTTCACCTCTTCGACTAGTTGCCCATTAGTCGAGAGGTCCTTTTGCTTGCCCGTAATTTTTCTCACCACCGTCTGAGAGTCCGTCTCAAGTATAAGCCTCTGAACATTGATCTCTTGAGCTAGTAAAATCGCTCGGTGACATGCAAGTAGTTCCGTCGTGTCTGGGTCAAATACGGGGGGGGGGGGGATGGCAAGCCCCTGCCACGAAGTCACCATGATAGTTCCGAAGAACAACCCCACCACCTCCAGATCCTTGATGTTTAGCTGGAGCACCATCTGAGTTTGCTTTGACCCATCCATCAGCTGGTTTGCACCACGCCTCAGCTACTCTCCCCTGCTCTTGTCTTGTCCGTGCCATATTGATGCTCTTCCATTCATTAGCTAGCCTAATCACTCTTTCTTTGATTGATTCCGAGTCCTCCATGCGCTGCTTCTCCCTGGCATTATTCCTAGCATTCCAAAGCTCGTACCAGCAGCGCAACACTGTACCCTTTTCTTCCTCTCTAGCTTTTCCTAACTAGTTCAGGACCCATGCATGCATGCCGTTGACACTATCAATTTCCTTCGGCAGGGTTGGCATAGGTGTCGGAGTCAAAACTGGCGGATCTCGGGTAGGGGGTCCCGAGCTGTGAGACTAGGATCGATGGTAACAAAGGGACGAAGGAGACAATGTTTACCCAGGTTCGGGCCCTCCTATGGAGGTAAAACCCTACGTCCTGCTTGATTATATTGATGGTATGAAGGTTACAGAGTTGATCTACCTCGAGATCGACTAGCTAAAACCCTAGATGAGTTTTTCTGTCGTATGATCTAAAACCCTCTGGCTTATATAGACACCAGGGGTCATTAGGGTTACATATGGTCGGTTGCCCACCGGAGGGAAAAACATGCCTAAACTACCATCTTCAACTTGACGGACACGCCTGTTGGGGAACGGAGCATGAATTTCAAAAAATTTCCTACGCTCACGCAAGATCTATCCATGGAGATGCATCGCTACGAGAGGGGAGAGTGTGTCTACGTACCCTCGTAGACCGTTAGCAGAAGCGTCTCACAACGCGGTTGATGTAGTCGAACAATCCTTCGAGCTCCACCGATCGAGTACCGAACGTACGGCACCTCCGAGTTCTACACACGTGCAGCTCGGTGACGTTCCTCGCCTTCTTGATCCAGCAAGACGTCGAGGTAGTAGATGAGTTCCGTCAGCACGACGGCGTGGCGACGGTGACGGTGAAGTGATTCCGGCAGGGCTTCGCCTAAGCTCTCCGAAAATATGACCGGGGTGGTAAACTGTGGAGGGGGGCACCGCACACGGCTAAGAGAACAATTGTCGTGCCTTTGGGGTGCCCCCTGCCCCTGTATATAAAGGAGGAGAGGAGGAGGCCGCCGGCCCTAGGTGGGGCGCGCCATGGGGAGAGGAGTCCTACTAGGACTCCTAGTCCTAGTAGGATTCCTTCTCAAGAGGGGGAAGAAGGAAGGGAGAGAGAAGAGGAGAAGGAAAGGGGGTTGCGCCCCCTCCCCTAGTCCAATTCGGACTTCCCATGGGAGGGAGGCGCAGCCACCCCTAGTGGGCTGCCTCTTCTTTCCCGTATGGCCCATGTAGGCCCATTACTTCCCCGGGGGGTTCCGGTAACCCTCCGGCACTTCGATATTTACCCGGATCACTTGGAACTATTCCGATATCCGAATACCACCTTCCAATATATCAATCTTTACCTCTCGGACATTCCGAGACTCCTCGTCATGTCCGTGATCTCATCCGGGACTCCGAACAACATTCGGTCACCAATCACATAACTCATATAATACTATATCGTCATCGAACCTTAAGTGTGCGGACCCTACGGGTTCGAGAATGATGTAGACATGACCGAGACGACTCTCTGGTCAATAACCAATAGCGGAACCTGGATGCTCATATTGGTTCCTACATATTCCACGAAGGTCTTTATCGGTGAACCTCATATGACAACATACGTTGTTCCCTTTGTCCGGCGGTATGTTACTTGCCCGAGATTCGATCGTCGGTATCTCGATACTTAGTTCAATCTCATTACCGGCAAGTCTCTTTACTCGTTCCGTAATACGCCATCTTGCAACTAACTCTTTAGTCACGGTGCTTGCAAGGCTTCTGTGATGCTGTATTACCGAGAGGGCCCAGAGATACCTTTCCGATAGTCGGAATGACAAATCCCAATCTTGATCCATGCCAACTCAACAAACACTTTCGGAGATACCTGTAGTGCACCTTTATAATCACCCAGTTACGTTGTGACGTTTGATACACTCAAAGTATTCCTACGGTATCCGGGAGTTGCATGATCTCATGGTCAGAGGAACATGTATTTGACATAGTGAAAGCAGTAGCAATAAACTGAACGATCATATGCTATGCTAACGGTTGGGTCAAGTCCATCACATCATTCTCCTAATGATGTGATCCCGTTATCAAATGACAACTCATGTCTATGGTTAGGAAACTATAACCATCTTTGATCAACGAGCTAGTCTAGTAGAGGCATACTAGGGACACATTATTCGTTTATCTATTCACACATGTATTAAGTTTCCGGTCAATACAATTCTAGCATGAATAATAAACCATTATCATGAACGGAGAAATATGATAATAAACACTTTATTAATTGCCTCTAGGGCATATTTCCAACAGTCTCCCACTTGCACTAGAGTCAATAATCTAGTTTACATCTCCATGTAATTAACATCCAATCAGTTCTAGGGTTGATCATGTTTTGCTTGTGAAAGAGGTTTTTAGTCAACGGGTCTACAATATTCAGTTCCGTGTGTTCTTGGCAAATCTCTATGTCATATGTAGATGCTGCTACCACACTCTGCTTGGAGCTACTCCAAAACCGACTGTCCCACTTTACGTATCCGGTCTGAGACTCATAGTCTTCCGGATCGGTGTTTAAATCTTGCATCGACGTAACCCTTTACGACGAACTCTTTATCACCTCTATTCCCGAGAAATTCTTCCTTAGTCCTTTTCAGGTACTTCAGGATATTCTTGACCGCTGTCCAGTGATCTACTCCTGGATCACTTTGGTACCTTCCCACCAAGCTAATAGCGAGGCATACATCAGGTCTAGTACACAGCATGGCATACAAAATAGAGCCTATGGCTGAGGCATAGGGGATGACACTCATCTTCTCTTTGTCTTCTGCCATGGTCGGGCTTTGAGTCTTACTCAAACTCACACCTTGCAATATAGGCAAGAACCCTTTCTTTGACTGATCCATTTTGAACTTCTTCAAAATCTTGTCAAGGTATGTGCTTCGTGAAAGTCCTATGAGGCGTCTCAATCTATCTCTATAGATTTTGATGCCTAACATGTAAAACAACCTTTACCTAGATTTTCAAGTCTTACTCCACTTCACACCAGGCAAGAACTCATTTCTTTGACTTGATCCTATTTTGAACTTCTTCAAAAAACTCATCAAGATGTGTGAACTTTTATCAGGCGTTTTGATCTGTCTCCATAGATCTCGATGCCCAATATGTGGATAACTCAAAAACAGGTTTTTATTGAAAACCTCCTTTCAATTCTTTATGCTTTCCAGAAATTCTACATCATTTCCAATCAACAATATGTCATCCACATATACTATTAGAAATGCTATAGAGCTCCCACTCACTTTCTTGTAAATACAAGTTTCTCCATAAACTTGTATAAACCCAAACGCTTTGATCACTTCATCAAAGCGAGTATTCCAGCTCCGAGATGCTTGCACCAGTCCATAGATGGATCGCTGGAGCTTGCATATTTTGTTAGCGCCTTTAGGATCGACAAAACCTTCCGGCTGTATCATATACAATTCTTCCTTAAGGAATCCGTAAAGGAATGCCGTTTTGACGTCCATTTGCCAGATTTCATAATCATAAAACACGGCAATTGCTAACATAATTCTGACAGACTTTAGCATCGCTACGGGTGAGAAAGTCTCATCGTAGTCAACTCCTTGAACTTGGTGATAACCTTTAGCAACAAGTCGAGATTTATAGATGGTAATATTACCATCAGCATCCGTCTTCTTCTTAAAGATCCATTTATTTTCAATAGCTCGCCGTTCATCGGGCAAGTCTACCAAAGTCCACACTTTGTTCTCATACATGGATCCAATCTCGGATTTCATGGCCTCAAGCCATTTGTCGGAATCCGGGCTTGCCATCGCTTCTTCATAGTTCGAAGGTTCATCGTTGTCTAGCAACATGTCCTCCAAGACTGGATTTCCGTACCACTCTGGTGCGGAACGTGTCCTGGTTGACCTTCGAAGTTCAGTAACAACTTGATCCGAAGTTTCATGATCATCATCATTAACTTCTTCTCTGGTCGGTGTCGATGTCACAGAAATTTCTTTCTGTGGCGTACTACTATCCAGAGGAGGTACAATTACCTCATCAAGTTCTACTTTCCTCCCACTCACTTCTTTCGAGAGAAACTCCTTCTCTAGAAAGGATCCATTCTTTAGCAACGAAAACTTTGCCTTCGGATCTGTGGTAGAAGGTGTACCCAACGGTCTCTTTTGGGTATCCTATGAAGACGCACTTATCCGCTTTGGGTTCGAGCTTATCTGGCTGAAGCCTTTTGACATAAGCATCGCATCCCCAAACTTTCAGAAACGACATCTTAGGTTTCTAGCAAACCACAGTTCACACGGTGTCATCTCAACGGATTTAGACGGTGCCCTTGTTTAAAGTGAATGCAGCTGTCTCTAATGCATAACCCCAAAATGATAGTGGCAAATAGGTAAGAGATATCATAGAACGCACCATATCCAATAGAGTACGATTACGACGTTCGGACACACCATTACACTGTGGTGTTCCATGTGGCGTGAGCTGTGAAACAATTCCACATTGTCTTAAGTGATTGCCAAACTCGTAACTCAAATATTCTCCTCCACGATCAGATCGTAAGAACTTTATTTTCTTGTTACGATGGTTCTCTACTTCACTCTCAAATTCTTTGAACTTTTCAAATGTTTCAGATTTATGCTTCATCAAGTAGACATAACCATATCTACTCATATCATTAGTGAACGTGAGAACATAATGATATCCACCGCGCGCCTCAACACTCATCGGACCGCATACATCGGTATGTATTATTTCCAATAAGTTGGTTGCTCGCTCCATTGTTCCGGAGAACGGAGTTTTAGTCATCTTGCCAATAAGGCACGGTTCACATGTCTCAAATGATTCATAATCAAGAGATTCCAAAAACCCATCTGCATGGAGTTTCTTCATGTGTTTAACACTGATATGACCTAAGCGGCAGTGCCACAAATATGTGGTACTATCATTATCTTTTGGCATTCGTGTTATGAACATATGTATTACTACGATCAAGATTCAATAAACCTTTCATTTTAAGTGCATGATCATCAATGATATTATCCAAATAAATAGAATAACAATTATTCTCTGAAATTGAATAACCGTCTTTGCAATAAACACTATCAGATATAATGTTCATGCTTAACGCAAGCACCAAATAACAATTATTTAGGTTCATCACTAATCCTGAAGGTAGAGAGAGCGTGGCGATGGTGATCACATCAACCTTGGAGACACTTCCAATGCACATCGTCACCTCGTTCTTAGCTAGCCCTCGTTCATTCTGAAGCTCCATGTTTCAAGTTGTAAGCAACTGAACAAGTATCAAATACCCAGGTGCTCCTACGAGTACTAGTAAGGTACATATCAATAACATGTATATCAAATATCTTTGTTGACATTGCCAGTCTTATTATCTGCCAGTTACTTTGGGGAATTTCCGCTCCCTGTGACATTTCCCTTTGCAATGGGAGCACTAAGTCTCGGGTTTGGTTCAGCCTTGGGTTTCTTCGCGTGAGCGGCAACTGTTTTACCGTTCTTCTTGAAGTTCCCTTTTCTTTCCCTTGCCCTTCTTGAAACTAGTGGTCTTATTAACCATCAACACTTGATGCTCCCTTTTTGATTTCTACATCCGTAGCTTGTAGCATCGCGAATAGCTTAAGGATCTTCTATCCCTTGCATGTTTATAGTTCATCACGAAGATCCAGTAGCTTAGTGATAGTGACTAGACAACTCTATCAATCACCACTTTATTCGGAAGTCTAACTCCCACTTGATTCAAGTGTTTGAAGTACTCAGACATTCTGAGTACATGCTCACTAACGGAGCTGTTCTCCTCCATCTTGTAGCTATAGAACTTGTCGAAGGTGTCATACCTCTCGACCCGGGTGTGAGCTTGAAAAACAAATTTTCAGCTCTTGGAACATCTCATATGCTCCGTGTTGCGCAAAACATATTTGGAGCTCCGGTTCAAAGCCGTAAAGTATGGCGCACTGAACTATCGAGTAGTCATCTTTTCTTGCCTGCCAGACGTTCATAACGTCCTCAGACGAAGCCATAGGGGTATTTCACTGAGCGGTGCATTAAGGACATAAGCCTTCTGTGCAGCAGTGAGGACAATCCTCAGATCAGGGACCTTGTCCGCATAGTTGCTTCCATCAACTTTCAACTTCGTTTTCTCTAGGAACATAATAAAAATAGGGGAACTACAGCGCGGTCTATTGATCTACAACATAAATTTGCTAAGACAAGTAAGACTATGTTCATGACAATTGAAGTTCAATTAATCAAATTACTTAAGAACTCCCACTTAGATTAACATCCCTCAAGTTGTCTAAGTGTAACATGATCCACATCAACTAAACCACGTCCGATCATCACGTGAGGTGGATTAGTTATCAATGGTGAACATCTTTCATGTTGATCATATCTACTATATGACTCATGTTCGACCTTTCGGTCTCTTGTGTTCCGAGGCCATGTCTGTACATGCTAGGCTCGTCAAGTTTAACCCAAGTATTCTGCGTGTGTAAAATTGGCTTACACCCGTTGTATGCGAACGAAAGAATCCATCACACCCGATCATCACGTGGTGCTTAGAAGCGTCGAACCTTCGCAACGGTGCATACTAGGGGAGAACACTTATCTTGAAATTTAGTGAAGGGATCATCTTATAATGCTACCGTCGTCCTAAGCAAAATAAGATGCATAAAAGGATTAACATCACATGCAATTCAATATATGTGACATGATATGGCCATCATCGTCTTGTGCTTTTGATCTCCATCAGCAAAGCACCGTCATGATCTCCATCGTCATCGGGTTGACACCTTGATCTCCATCATAGCATCGTGACACCTTGATCTCCATCGTAGCGTCGTGGTCGTCTCGCCGGCTATTGCTACTACTACTACTGCTAACTTATAGCGGTAAAGTAAAGCAATTACATGGCGTTGGCATTGCATACAATAAAGAGACAACCATAAGGCTCCTGCCGGTTGCCTGATAACTTACAAAACATGATCATCTCATACAACAACTTATATCACATCATGTCTTGGTCATATCACATCACCAGCATACCCTGCAAAAACAAGTTAGACGTCCTCTACTTTGTTGTTGCAAGTTTTACGTGGCTGCTACGGGTTTGCAAGAACCGTTCTTACCTACGCAAAACCACAACGTGGTGTAGTGATTGCTTTTTGATCTTCTAAAAGAACCCTCTTCATTGAAACCGATTCAACTAAAGTGAGAGAGACAGACACCCGCCAGTCACCTTTATGCAACGAGTGCACGTAGCGGTGAAACCTGTCTCGCGTAAGCGTACGCGTAATGTCGGTCCGGGCCGCTTCATCTCACAATACCGCCGAATCAAGTAACAACTAGTAACGGCAAGCAATATGTATACACCCACGCCCACAACTCACTTGTGTTCTACTCGTGCAAATCACATCTACGCATAGACCTGGCTCGGATGCCACTGTTGGGGAATGGAGCATGAATTTCAAAAAAATTCCTACGCTCACGCAAGATCTATCCATGGAGATGCATCGCTACGAGAGGGGAGAGTGTGTCTACGTACCCTCGTAGACCGTTAGCGGAAGCGTCTCACAACGCGGTTGATGTAGTCGAACAATCCTTCGAGCTCCACCGATCGAGTATCGAACGTACGACACCTCCGAGTTCTACACACGTGCAGCTCGGTGACGTTCCTCGCCTTCTTGATCCAGCAAGACGTCGAGGTAGTAGATGAGTTCCGTCAGCACGATGGCGTGGCGACGGTGACGGTGAAGTGATTCCGGCAGGGCTTCGCCTAAGCTCTCCGAAAATATGACCGGGGTGGTAAACTGTGGAGGGGGGCACCGCACACGGCTAAGAGAACAATTGTCGTGCCTTTGGGGTGCCCCCTGCCCCTGTATATAAAGGAGGAGAGGAGGAGGCCGCCGGCCCTAGGTGGGGCGCGCCATGGGGAGAGGAGTCCTACTAGGACTCCTAGTCCTAGTAGGATTCCTTCTCAAGAGGGGGAAGAAGGAAGGGAGAGAGAAGAGGAGAAGGAAAGGGGGTTGCGCCCCCTCCCCTAGTCCAATTCGGACTTCCCATGGGAGGAAGGCGGAGCCACCCCTAGTGGGCTGCCTCTTCTTTCCCGTATGGCCCATGTAGGCCCATTACTTCCCCGAGGGGTTCCGGTAACCCTCCGGCACTCCGATATTTACCCGGATCACTTGGAACTATTCCGATATCCGAATACCACCTTCCAATATATCAATCTTTACCTCTCGGACATTCCGAGACTCCTCGTCATGTCCGTGATCTCATCCGGGACTCCGAACAACATTCGGTCACCAATCACATAACTCATATAATACTATATCGTCATCGAACCTTAAGTGTGCGGACCCTACGGGTTCGGGAATGATGTAGACATGACCGAGACGACTCTCCGGTCAATAACCAACAGCGGAACCTGGATGCTCATATTGGTTCCTACATATTCTACGAAGATCTTTATTGGTGAACCTCATATGACAACATACGTTGTTCCCTTTGTCCGGCGGTATGTTACTTGCCCGAGATTCGATCGTCGGTATCTCGATACCTAGTTCAATGTCGTTACCGGCAAGTCTCTTTACTCTTTCCGTAATACGTCATCTTGCAACTAACTCTTTAGTCACGGTGCTTGCAAGGCTTCTGTGATGCTGTATTACCGAGAGGGCCCAGAGATACCTTTCCGATAGTCGGAATGACAAATCCCAATCTTGATCCATGCCAATTCAACAAACACTTTCGGAGATACCTGTAGTGCACCTTTATAATCACCCAGTTACGTTGTGACATTTGATACACTCAAAGTATTCCTACGGTATCCGGGAGTTGCATGATCTCATGGTCAGAGGAACATGTATTTGACATAGTGAAAGCAGTAGCAATAAACTGAACGATCATATGCTATGCTAACGGTTGGGTCAAGTCCATCACATCATTCTCCTAATGATGTGATCCCGTTATCAAATGACAACTCATGTCTATGGTTAGGAAACTATAACCATCTTTGATCAACGAGCTAGTCTAGTGGAGGCATACTAGGGACACATTATTCGTTTATCTATTCACACATGTATTAAGTTTCCGTTCAATACAATTCTAGCATGAATAATAAACCATTATCATGAACGGAGAAATATGATAATAAACACTTTATTAATTGCCTCTAGGGCATATTTCCAACAACGCCACGACTCCTGAGGCCTCCTTCTTGGAGGCAAGGCCTTCAATTAATCTCATCCTCAGCGAACGGTTCATTAGCCCGACCTATGGGAAATAGGTCGGTAGTCCGAGGACCCCTTAATCCCGGACTCCCTCAGTAGCCCCCGGACTAGCCTCCAACGCCGAGTATATATCCAGAAAATATTGCGTGTCGAAGTCTTCGGCTTGCGAGGCGAGTCCCTCAACCTCTTCTGGCTTGGCAACCTTCCCGTCATCGGAGAGTCCTTGATTACTGAAAACTTGCGGGACCCAATATACTAACCTTCAGCGCTTCTCGATCCTTGTGCGCCGCGGGAAGACGAGTGGCCCGGTAGCTTTTTACAAGACTACCCCTCCCACAAGGGAGGCACCACTTATTTAAACAAGTTAAATCGCGGTCCGGGTCACAGTTTCCTCTTCTTCCCCGTTTAGAGAAAAGCTTCAAGCAAGAGACCACCACAAAATCATGGCGAGAGCCCCCAGCTCTTCCTCGTGCCCTTATGGCTCCCGTCCTGGGGATTGGACGAGTTGCTCTGTGTCCCTCCTCCGGTTGCGGGACCTCGAGACTCAAGGGTATCTTCCCTCCTCAGATCTGGCGGCAACTCGCGCCGGCTTAACTTCCCTTAACGGCGAAGCTTTCGCGGAGAACTTCCCCAATCCTAACCAGGGCGAGCGGGTATGCTTTGTGCCCTTCCTCTTACGAGGCCTAGGGTTCCCCGTTCATCCTTTCCTTAGGGGACTACTGGAGTTCTATGGGATCCAACTCCATCATCTCACCCCCGGATCCATTCTGCACATTTCGGGCTTTGTCGCCCTCTGCGAAATTGTTGGGCAACGGAGCATGAATTTCAAAAAAATTCCTACGCTCAAGCAAGATCTATCCATGGAGATGCATCGCTACGAGAGGGGAGAGTGTGTCTACGTACCCTTGTAGACCGTTAGCGGAAGCGTCTCACAACGCGGTTGATGTAGTCGAACTATCCTTCGAGCTCCACCGATCGAGTACCGAACGTACGGCACCTCCGAGTTCTACACACGTGCAGCTCGGTGACGTTCCTCGCCTTCTTGATTCAGCAAGACGTCGAGGTAGTAGATGAGTTCCGTCAGCACGACGGCGTGGCGACGGTGACGGTGAAGTGATTCCGGCAGGGCTTCGCCTAAGCTCTCCGAAAATATGATCGAAGTGGAAAACGGAGATCGGGGCACCGCACACGGCTATGGGACAATTGTGTGTCTCCAAGGGGTGCCCCTCCTCCGTATATAAAGGAGGGAGGGAGGAGGCCGGCCCCCTAGGGGTGCGCCAAGTGTGGGGAGTCCTACTAGGACTCCTTAGTCCTAGTAGGATTCCACCTCCCATATGGAGTAGGAAAGGGGGAAGGGAGAGGGAAAGGAAAGAGGGGGCTGCGCCCCCTCCCCTAGTCCAATTCGGTTTGGGCAAGGGGGGGCGCGCGCCTTCTCACGTGGCCTGCCTCTCCTTTCCCCGTATGGCCCAATAAGGCCATTACTTCTCCCAGTGAATTCCCGTAACTCCCCGGTACTCCAAAAAATACCCGAATCACTCGGAACCTTTCTGACGTCCGAATATAGCCTTCCAATATATGAATCTTTACCTCTCGACCATTTCAAGACTCCTTGTCATGTCCGTGATCTCATCCGGGACTCCGAACAAACTTCGGCCACCAATCACATAACTCATATAATACTAAATCGTCATCGAACCTTAAGTGTGCGGACCCTACGGGTTCGGGAATGATGTAGACATGACCGAGACGACTCTCCGGTCAATAACCAACAGCGGAACCTGGATGCTCATATTGGTTCCTACATATTCCACGAAGATCTTTATCGGTGAACCTCATATGTCAACATACGTTGTTCCCTTTGTCTGGCGGTATGTTACTTGCCCGAGATTCGATCGTCGGTATCCAATACCTAGTTCAATCTCGTTACCGGCAAGTCTCTTTACTCGTTCCGTAATACATCATCTTGCAACTAACTCTTTAGTCACGGTGCTTGCAAGGCTTCTGTGATGCTGTATTACCGAGAGGGCCCAGAGATACCTCTCCGATAGTCGGAGTGACAAATCCCAATCTCGATCCATGCCAACTCAACAAACACTTTCGGAGATACCTGTAGTGCACCTTTATAATCACCCAGTAACGTTGTGACGTTTGATACACCCAAAGTATTCCTACGGTATCCGGGAGTTGCATGATCTCATGGTCAGAGGAACGTGTATTTGACATAGTGAAAGCAATAGCAATAAACTGAATGATCATTTGCTATGCTAACGGTTGGGTCATGTCCATCACATCATTCTCCTAATGATGTGATCCCGTTATCAAATGACAACTCATGTCCATGGTCAGGAAACCTTGACCATCTTTTGATCAACGAGCTAGTCTAGTAGAGGCATACTAGGGACATAGTATTTGTCTATTATCCACACATGTATTTAGTTTCCGGTCAATACAATTCTAGCATGAATAATAAACTATTATCATGAACGGGGAAATATGATAATAACTAATTTATTATTGCCTCTAGGGCATATTTCCAACAGTCTCCCACTTGCACTAGAGTCAATAATCTAGATTACATCTCCATGTAATTAACACTTAATCAGTTCTCAAGCTGATCATGTTTTGCTTGTGAGAGAGGTTTTAGTCAACGGGTCTGCAATATTCAGATCCGTGTGTTCTTGGCAAATCTCTATGTTATATGTAGATGCTGCTACCACCTCTGTTTGGAGCTACTCCAAAAGATTTCCCCAATATACTTATCCGGTCTGAGACTCATAGTCTTTCGGATCAGTGTTTAAAGCTTGCATCGACGTAACCCCTTACGACGAACTCTTTATCATCTCTATTCCTGAGAAATTCTTCCTTAGTCATCTTAAGGATAATTTGACCGCTGTCCAGTGATCTACTCCTGGATCACTTTGGTACCTCTTTTGCCAGACACATGGCAAGGCACACAGCTTGGCATACTTTATAGAACCTATGGCCGAGGCATAGGGGATAACCTTCATCCATTCTATTTATTTTGCCGTGGTCGAGATTTGAGTCTTACTCAACTTCACACCTTTCACCACAGTCAAGAACTCCTTCTTTGACTGATACATTTTGAACTTCTTCAAAATCTTGTCAAGGTATATGTTTTGTGAAAGTCATATGAGGCGTCTCAATCTATCTCTATAGATTTTGATGCCTAACATGTAAACAACCTTTACCTAGATCTTCAAGTCTTACTCCACTTCACACCAGCCAAGAACTTATTTCTTTTGACTTGATCCATTTTGAACTTCTTCAAAATCTCATCAAGGTGTGTGAAAATCTTTTATCAGGTGTCTAGATCTATCTCTATAGATCTCGATGCCCAAACCGTGGATAACTCAAAAACAGGTTTTTATTGAAAAACTCCTTTCAATTAATTCTTTATGCTTTCCAGAAATTCTACATCATTTCCAATCACATATACTTATTAGAAATGTTATAGAGCTCCCACTCACATTGTTGTAAATACAAGTTTCTCCATAAACTTGCATAAACCCAAACGCTTTGATCACTTCATCAAAGCGAGTATTCCAGCTCCGAGATGCTTGCACCAGTCCATAGATGGATCGCTGGAGCTTGCATACTTTGTTAGCACCTTTAGGATCGACAAAACCTTCCGGTTGCATCATATACAATTCTTCCTTAAGGAATCCATTAAGGAATGCCGTTTTGACGTCCATTTGCCAGATTTCATAATCATAAAATGCGGCAATTGCTAACATAATTCTGACAGACTTTAGCATCGCTACGGGTGAGAAAGTCTCATCGTAGTCAACTCCTTGAACTTGTCGATAACCTTTAGCAACAAGTGCTTTATAGACGGTGACATTACCATCAGCGTCCGTCTTCTTATTAAAGATCCATTTATTTTTAATAGCTCGCCGTTCATCGGGCAAGTCTACCAAAGTCCACACTTTGTTCTCATACATGGATCTAATCTCGGATTTCATGGCCTCAAGCCATTTGTCGGAATCCGGGCTCGCCATCGTTTCTTCATAGTTCGTAGGTTCACCGTTGTCTAACAACATGACCTCCAAGACAGGATTGCCGTACCAATCTGGTGCGGAGCGTGTCCTGGTTGACCTACGAGGTTCTGTAGTAACTTGATCCGAAGCTTCATGATCATCATCATCTACTTCCTCTCTGGTCTGTGTCGGTGTCACAGAAATTTCTTTCTGTGGCGTACTACTATCCAGAGGAGGTACAATTACCTCATCAAGTTCTACTTTCCTCCCACTCACTTCTTTCGAGAGAAACTCCTTCTCTAGAAAGGATCCATTCTTAGCAACGAATACTTTGCCTTCGGATCTGTGGTAGAAGGTGTACCCAACGGTCTCCTTTGGGTATCCTATGAAGACGCACTTATCTGCTTTGGGTTCGAGCTTATCTGGCTGAAGCCTTTTGACATAAGCATTGCATCCCCAAACTTTCAGAAACGACAGCTTAGGTTTCTTGCCAAACCACAGTTCATACGGTGTCGTCTCAACGGATTTAGACGGTGCCCTATTTAAAGTGAATGCAGCTGTCATTAATGCATAACCCCAAAATGATAGTGGCAAATCGGTAAGAGACATCATAGAACGCACCATATCTAATAGAGTACGATTACGACGTTCGGACACACCATTACGCTGTGGTGTTCCAGGTGGCGTGAGCTGTGAAACAATTCCACATTGTCTTAAGTGATTACCAAACTCGTAACTCAAATATTCTCCTCCACGATCAGATCGTAAGAACTTTATTTTCTTGTTACGATGGTTCTCTACTTCACTCTGAAATTCTTTGAACTTTTCAAATGTTTCAGATTTATGCTTCATCAAGTAGACATAGCCATATCTACTCAAATCATCTGTGAACGTGAGAACATAACGATATCCACCGCGCGCCTCAACACTCATCGGACCGCATACATCGGTATGTATTATTTCCAATAAGTTGGTTGCTCGCTCCATTGTTCCGAAGAACGGAGTTTTAGTCATCTTGCCAATAAGGCACGGTTCACATGTCTCAAATGATTCATAATCAAGAGATTCCAAAAACCCATCTGCATGGAGTTTCTTCATGTGTTTAACACTGATATGACCTAAGCGGCAGTGCCACAAATATGTGGTACTATCATTATCTTTTGGCATTCGTGTTATGAACATATGTATTACTACGATCAAGATTCAATAAACCTTTCATTTTAAGTGCATGATCATCAATGATATTATCCAAATAGAATAACAATTATTCTCTGAAATTGAATAACCGTCTTGCAATAAACACTATCAGATATAATGTTCATGCTTAACGCAAGCACCAAATAACAATTATTTAGGTTCATCACTAATCCTGAAGGTAGAGAGAGCGTGGCGATGGTGATCACATCAACCTTGGAGACACTTCCAATGCACATCGTCACCTCGTTCTTTAGCTAGCCCTCGTTTATTCCGAAGCTCCATGTTTCAAGTTGCAAGCAACTGAACAAGTATCAAATACGCAGGTGCTCCTACGAGTACTAGTAAGGTACACATCAATAACATGTATATCAAATATCTTTGTTGACATTGCCAGTCTTATTATCTGCCAATTACTTTGGGGAAGTTCCGCTCCTTGTGACATTTCCCTTTGCAATGGGAGCACTAAGTCTCGGGTTTGGTTCAGCCTTGGGTTTCTTCGCGTGAGCGGCAACTGTTTTACCGTTCTTCTTGAAGTTCCCTTTTCTTTCCCTTGCCCTTCTTGAAACTAGTGGTCTTATTAACCATCAACACTGGATGCTCCCTTTTTTTTTTATTTCTACATCCGCAGATTGTAGCATCGCGAATAGCTTAAGGATCTTCTATCCCTTGCATGTTTATAGTACATCACGAAGATCCAGTAGCTTAGTGATAGTGACTAGAGAACTCTATCAATCACCACTTTATTCGGAAGTCTAACTCCCACTTGATTCAAGTGTTTGAAGTACTCACACATTCTGAGTACATGCTCACTAACGGAGTTGTTCTCCTCCATCTTGTAGCTATAGAACTTGTCGAAGGTGTCATACCTCTCGACCCGGGTGTGAGTTTGAAAAACAAATTTTCAGCTCTTGGAACATCTCATATGCTCCGTGTTGCTCAAAACATATTTGGAGCTCCAGTTCTAAGCCGTAAAGTATGGCGCACTGAACTATCGAGTAGTCATCTTTTCTTGTCTGCCAGACGTTCATAACGTCCTTAGACGAAGCCGTAGGGGTATTTCACTAAGCAGTGCATTAAGGACATAAGCCTTCTGTGCAGCAGTGAGGACAATCCTCAGATCACGGACCTAGTCCGCATAGTTGCTTCCATCAACTTTCAACTTCGTTTTCTCTAGGAACATAATAAAAACAGGGGAACTACAGCGCGATCTATTGATCTACAACATAAAATTGCAAAGATTATTTAGACTATGTTCATGATAATTGAAGTTCAATTAATCAAATTACTAAAGAACTCCCACTTAGATTAACATCCCTCAAGTTGTCTAAGTGTAACATGATCCACATCAACTAAACCACGTCCGATCATCACGTGAGGTGGATTAGTTATCAATGGTGAACATCTTTCATGTTGATCATATCTACTATATGACTCATGTTCGACCTTTCGGTCTCTTGTGTTCCGAGGCCATGTCTGTACATGCTAGGCTCCTCAAGTTTAGCCCAAGTATTCTGCGTGTGTAAAACTGGCTTACACCCGTTGTATGCGAATGAAAGAATCCATCACACCCGATCATCACGTGGTGCTTAGAAGCGTCGAACCTTCGCAACGGTGCATACTAGGGGAGAACACTTATCTTGAAATTTAGTGAAGGGATCATCTTATAATGCTACCGTCGTCCTAAGCAAAATAAGATGCATAAAAGGATTAACATCACATGCAATTCAATATATGTGACATGATATGGCCATCATCGTCTTGTGCTTTTGATCTCCATCAGCAAAGCACCGTCATGATCTCCATCGTCACCGGGTTGACACCTTGATCTCCATCGTAGTGTCGTGACACCTTGATCTCCATCGTAGCGTCGTGGTCGTCTCGCCGACTATTGCTACTACTACTACTGCTAACTCATAGCGGTAAAGTAAAGCGATTACATAGCGTTGGCATTGCATACAATAAAGAGACAACCATAAGGCTCCTGCCGGTTGCCTGATAACTTACAAAACATGATCATCTCATACAACAACTTATATCACATCATGTCTTGACCATATCACATCACCAGCATACCCTGCAAAAACAAGTTAGACGTCCTCTACAAATTGTTGCAAGTTTTACGTGGCTGCTACGGGTTTGCAAGAACCGTTCTTACCTACGCAAAACCACAACGTGGTGTAGTGATTGCTTTTTGATCTTCTAAAAGAACCCTCTTCATTGAAACCGATTCAACTAAAGTGAGAGAGACAGACACCCGCCAGTCACCTTTATGCAACGAGTGCACGTAGCGGTGAAACCTTTCTCGCGTAAGCGTACGCGTAATGTCGGTCCGGGCCGCTTCATCTCACAATACCGCCGAATCAAGTATCAACTAGTAACGGCAAGCAATATGTATACACCCACGCCCACAACTCGTTTGTGTTCTACTCGTGCAAATCACATCTACGCATAGACCTGGCTCGGATGCCACTGTTGGGGAACGGAGCATGAATTTCAAAAAATTTCCTACGCTCACGCAAGATCTATCCATGGAGATGCATCGCTACGAGAGGGGAGAGTGTGTCTACGTACCCTCGTAGACCGTTAGCGGAAGCGTCTCACAACGCGGTTGATGTAGTCGAACAATCCTTCGAGCTCCACCGATCGAGTACCGAACGTACGGCACCTCCGAGTTCTACACACGTGCAGCTCGGTGACGTTCCTTGCCTTCTTGATCCAGCAAGACGTCGAGGTAGTAGATGAGTTCCGTCAGCACGACGGCGTGGCGATGGTGACGGTGAAGTGATTCCGGCAGGGCTTCGCCTAAGCTCTCCGAAAATATGATCGAGGTGGAAAACGGAGATCGGGGCACCGCACACGGCTATGGGACAATTGTGTGTCTCCAAGGGGTGCCCCTCCTCCGTATATAAAGGAGGGAGGGAGGAGGCCGGCCCCCTAGGGGTGCGCCAAGTGTGGGGAGTCCTACTAGGACTCCTTAGTCCTAGTAGGATTCCACCTCCCATATGGAGTAGGAAAGGGGGAAGGGAGAGGGAAAGGAAAGAGGGGGCTGCGCCCCCTCCCCTAGTCCAATTCGGTTTGGGCAAGGGGGGGCGCGCGCCTCCTCACGTGGCCTGCCTCTCCTTTTCCCGTATGGACCAATAAGGCCCATTACTTCTCCCGGTGAATTCCCGTAACTCCCCGGTACTCCGAAAAATACCCGAATCACTCGGAACCTTTCCGACGTCCGAATATAGCCATCCAATATATGAATCTTTACCTCTCGACCATTTCGAGACTCCTCGTCATGTCCGTGATCTCATCCGGGACTCCGAACAAACTTCGGCCACCAATCACATAACTCATATAATACTAAATCGTCATCGAACCTTAAGTGTGCGGACCCTACGGGTTCGGGAATGATGTAGACATGACCGAGACGACTCTCCGGTCAATAACCAACAGCGGAACTTGGATGCTCATATTGGTTCCTACATATTCCACGAAGATCTTTATCGGTGAACCTCATATGTCAACATACGTTGTTCCCTTTGTCTGGCGGTATGTTACTTGCCCGAGATTCGATCGTCGGTATCCAATACCTAGTTCAATCTCGTTACCGGCAAGTCTCTTTACTCGTTCCGTAATACATCATCTTGCAACTAACTCTTTAGTCACGGTGCTTGCAAGTCTTCTGTGATGCTGTATTACCGAGAGGGCCCAGAGATACCTCTCCGATAGTCGGAGTGACAAATCCCAATCTCGATCCATGCCAACTCAACAAACACTTTCGGAGATACCTGTAGTGCACCTTTATAATCACCCAGTAACGTTGTGACGTTTGATACACCCAAAGTATTCCTACGGTATCCGGGAGTTGCATGATCTCATGGTCAGAGGAACGTGTATTTGACATAGTGAAAGCAATAGCAATAAACTGAATGATCATTTGCTATGCTAACGGTTGGGTCATGTCCATCACATCATTCTCCTAATGATGTGATCCCGTTATCAAATGACAACTCATGTCCATGGTCAGGAAACCTTGACCATCTTTTGATCAACGAGCTAGTCTAGTAGAGGCATACTAGGGACATAGTATTTGTCTATTATCCACACATGTATTTAGTTTCCGGTCAATACAATTCTAGCATGAATAATAAACTATTATCATGAACGGGGAAATATGATAATAACTAATTTATTATTGCCTCTAGGGCATATTTCCAACAGAAATGTTCTTGGGCTGCGAGGCGCATTTCGAATTATGGAGGAAGTACTTCTGTCTCGTCCCCCGAACTCGGGGTGAGACAATTTGGGAAATCGGAGGAGCCAAAGTATGCCGCATAGCGGGAACAGGATACCCAGCGGGGACACCAAAGAAGGAATCTGAAGAGTGGTCTTCGGAGTGGTTCTACAACGAGGACGTTCCCCTATTCGATCCAGCTTGGAGGGGCTTGCCCGAATACTCCGACGCTCCTCCAAAGAAAAAGTATAATTGGCGACCGAAGAGTTCGTCCCAAGAGGATAGTGCCGAAGTTCGACGCTTGGCCGCCCATGTAAGGGTACTGGCTCATCACAAGCTGACAATGATTGACGTGATGGCCGCCGCCATCTCCCGATGCGTTCAACCTCTTCAACAAAGGATACATCCCTTATGGCAATACAACGGAACGAGCGACACCACTCACTCCCGAAGGCTGGGCCCGGCCAATCAGGCGGCCTTGGCAGCCGCACTTGCCGACTTATACAAAGGAGAAAAAGAAGATTTTATTCAGTTGCGGGTTAAGGAGGGCTACTCGAGTTATAACCCTATTGAATGGGTAAGCCCTTCGACTCTGCGCCTTGGGTTCGGGCATTCATTCGCCCTTTTTGGCTAACGCTCTTAATCTGCGTAAATAGGAATGGCGGAGCTTTGCCGAGACAATCAACTGTCAGGCCCCCCGGCCAGAGAACTACTCCCGCGATGATGATCCAGGATTCCATGACGATCCGGAGCTGTCACTGGGGTATGAAGACAGGGTCTTTTACCAGGAGGGCCTTGATCGATCCAAAGTGGCGATCGTAGCTGATCACCCCGGGTCACTCCCCTCCTCCACCGCGGGCAAGAAGAAAAATTCCTCCTGTAAAAGGCAGACGCCCTCTGGCGGCCCGAATATACCGGCTCCCGCTCCCAAACATCGTCGGTCCTTGCGAACGTCGGCTCCAGCGGCAACGCCCGAGCCAGGCGCCAACAGGAGTCCCTCACGTGAGCCGGTCATGGAGACGGTGCCGAACACTCGATCAACCAAAAGGTACTTTTTCGGTCGCTTAATCCATTATTGTTACAATCGGTAGGATCTTGCAGAGGATCTTATGTCGAATTACTCGACTTACTCAGGAAGCGAGTACAACCTTCCTCTGCCGACGACATTGCCGGGACGCCCGGCAACACGCATGAGTCAAGATCTTCTGCTCACGCTGAACCCACCGCGGAGGCCCCTATGGTCAATCCGACCCCCGAAGACTCTGGGGACGAGGTATCAGTCACTAAGTCCGAGGCACAGAGCGCGATGAGACACTGGCGGCGGCGAGGAATCCTGCGTGACCTGGTGTTTTCTGAACAAGAGTTCAATGCTCTATGCTCGGCGGACGCACACCTCAGAGCTGCCCGAGCCGGGTTCGGCGAAGCGGTGAAACTGATATCGTCTGGCCTGAAGGTAAGTGATTAAAAATCCGAACATAAATGTAAACCCAGTAGCCCCCGAGCCTTGATTTGGTCGGGACGACCAAATTAAGGATCCTCACATTGCTTGCATGAACGATGCAGGCCTCAAGGCAGCAGAACGAGCAATTGGCCAATGAATTGGCAGAGAGCCGAACACAGGTGGAAACCGTGAAGGCCGAGCTTGAACAAGTGAAGAAGTTTACCCGGGAGGCGCATGGTGAGTATAACTATTCTGCTGATCTTAGCGTATAGTCCCATGCTGACGCGATGGTACCTTTAGCAGCTGAGTCAATAGGGCAACTGCAAAAAGATTTGGATGCAGCCCGAGACTCCCAGAGGTACGCCGAATCCCAGTATGAGGCTGGCTGCCTTTCGCTGCAGCGAAACCTGGAGGAGAAGAAACGCCTCCAGGCGGAAAACAAACAGCAGGCCGAGGATATTAAGAGTTTAAAGACTCAATTGGCCCATGCCCAAGAAGAGAACCAGAAACTACAGAGGGGCATGTTCGGTAAGTTTGATTATAAAAAAGGTATCTCCCTTTCGTAGGGTGTAATGAACCTGCCTTGCCTCGTGTATAGGTCTCTTGACCGGGCGGCCTGAAGAAGAGATCGGCTCCTTCCGGGGGAGTCTCCTGAAGGAACTCTCTGTCGTGCATGAGCGGGCTCGGAAGGCTATGAGAGGCATGATAAAAGCACTATGGCCTGCCGAACAGCCTCCGGAAAGGATGACCGAATTAGCCGATCGGTTCAAAGAAGCTCGGAGTCGGTTTGAGCTATGGAAGACATCGGCTTGCCGGGAGGAAGCACGAGAAGCATGGGCGATGATCAAGACCCGTTACACCGGTCTCGACCCCGAGCATATGGCCCGGGTTGGGCCAGTAGGACCTAACGGGCAAGAAGTGCCACCTCACTTGGTGTACGACCAAGTGATGCCCGCTGCTCGTCTCTCGCAGGAAGACTGCGCCCTGGATGCCATAATAGACAATCTTGACCAGCAGCCAGATGTATGAGTTTATGTATCTATGTACTTTAAAAAGTCGCTCCGTCTGTGTTGCAAACTTTGTCTTAACCGGCCATCGGCTTCGACCACCCGTGCAGAGAGCTCGGGAGTGTTCCGTATAAAATATCCCTTGATTGAGAGGGAATTCTGTCGAGGAACCAGGCAATCCGGCCATTTGGTATGAACAGACAGAAGGCGCACAGGGAGACATGTTATATTACTGCTTAGCGTAAGAAACATCTTCCAAAGAAAATAGTACCTCTATCGGTGCCTTCCTTTAGGTTGCTACGTAAATCGTAGATAATAAGGCCGCATACTACTAGTATGCGACTAATGGCTTAATGGAGAAAACCACGTGATGGTAATAATAACCATAATTTTATTTTCTGCTTCCGTCGTAGCCGACCAATTTTCTGCTAAAGATAGCTAGCTTTTGGCTTCACCCGTCTGAGGTACGTATCCGGATGACCCGGCCGTAACAATCGCAGAGGTGCTCCCTTTACTCTCTAGCCGAACAATCGGGAACGTAGAGGGTAAACACAGGAGCGAGGCAACCCAGCTTGGCAAAAATCTTAGTTCGAATTGATGCATATGATGGCTTTATAATCGACAAAGGAAACATTCATGCATAATAAATTTCAACAGATGCTTAAAAGAAAAAACTCATCGGCGTCGAGAAGAAGCCCCCAGGTGTTATATTCGGATTTTTACATTTGACGATGTATGCCGAATATCTAAACACTAGCTCGGTTTAGCCGAATACAAACTTGGGGTGAGAAAGGTCCTGGCCTGCCAAGAATTAAGGTGGAAGGGAAGGAAAAAATGAAAATAAGAGAGAAAAAAGAAAAGGGGAGGTTAAAGAGAATGACGACACCGGTCTAGCCGTAGAAGCGCCAAAGGCAATCTGCGTTCCATGGGTTTGGTTCGAGGCGGTTGTCTGCCGGGCTTCGAAGACGATAAGCCCCCTGCGAGGACTTCGTCGATTATGAAGGGGCCCTCCCACTTGGGATTGAGCTTGTACTTCTGCTTCTCGGGGAGCCGTAAGACGAGTTCACCCACGTTATATGCTTTCGCCTTGACCTCCCTGCTCTGGTAACGCCGGGCCTGCTGTTGATAAAAAGTAGATCGGGCCCGAGCTATGTCGCGCTCTCCCTCCAGGGCGTCCAAGTCGTCCCGCCGATCTAGCTCGGCCTCCCTTTCTTCGTACATGCGCATCCTAGGTGCATCGTGAATAATATCACAAGGAAAGACCACTTCTGCCTCGTAGACCATGAAGAACGGTGTGTATCCCGTTGATCGATTCGGGGTGGTACGTAGGCCCCATAGAACGGAATCAAGTTCCTCTACCCAATGGCAGTCGGACTCATGAAGAGATCGGACCAAACGTGGCTTAATACCACTCATAATAAGGCCGTTGGCTCGTTCGACCTATCCATTGGTCTGCGGGTGATACACCGATGCATAATTGAGCTTAATGCCCATTTTTGCGCACCAGTCTTTTACTTCCTGGGCGGTGAAGTTGGATCCATTGTCCGTTATTATACTATGCGGGACACCGTAACGGTGTACCACGCCAGATATAAAGTCGATTACTGGTCCGGACTTGGCTGATTTGACAGGTTTTGCTTCGATCCATTTGGTGAACTTGTCCACCATGACCAGTAGGTATTTATTTTTCTTGGTCCCCCCTTTAAGTGGTCCGACCATGTCCAGCCCCCAGACCGCAAAAGGCCAAGTGATCGGAATAGTCCGAAGAGCCGTTGGGGGCATGTGACTTTGATTTGCGAAAAGTTGGCATCCCACGCAGTATTGGACCAGCGACTGGGCATACGCTCGAGCGGTGGGCCAGAAGAATCCAGCCCGGAAGGCCTTGCTTACTAAGGCCCTTGCAGCGGCGTGATGGCCGCCCATTCCTGCATGGATTTCAGCCAAAAGCTGCTTTCCTTCTTCCTCAGATATGCACCGTTGGAGTACTGTCCAGTGGTGCTTTTCTTGTATAACTTGCCCTCATGGACCTTATAGGCCTTGGATCGCCGAACTATGCGTCTCGCCTCTGTTTGGTCGTCGGGAAGTTCTTGACGAAGAAGGTAGGCGAGGAAGGGCTCGGTCCATGGTGCAATTACTGCCATGACCTCATGAGCCGAAGGCGTTTCGTCCATTACGGAGCCGCCGATTACTTGACCATCTGGTTCGTTTGTAGGGTGAACAACCTCTTCCGCACTGGTGGATCCAGCGCCCTTATCGTCCTCCTGCCAAACCACCGATGGCTTAAAGAGCCGTTCAAGAAAGGTGTTTTTTGGGACGGGGTCGCATTTGGCACCCATGCGGGCCAACATATCAGCGGCCTGGTTGTTGTCTCTAGCGACATGATGGAATTCCAGCCCCTCGAACCGTGCGGATATTTTAAGGACGGCGTTTCTATATGCCGCCATCTTCGGGTTTTTGGCATCGAACTCGCCGTTAATTTGGGAGATGGCCAAGTTAGAGTCTCCCCGTACTTCCAGCCGTTGTATACCCATGGAGGCTGCCATCCGAAGACCATGCAAAAGTGCTTCGTACTCGGCTGCATTGTTGGAATCGGCATACATGATTTGTAGCACGTATCAGACGTTGTCGCCTGTGGGGGATGTGAGGATAACTCCAGCCCCCAGTCCGGCCAGCGTCTTTGATCCGTCGAAGTACATCGTCCAATGGGAGTGCGTACTATATTCTCTGGGGAGCTCGGCCTCGGTCCATTCGGCTAGGAAATCCGCCAACACCTGAGATTTAATAGCTCGTCATGGCTTATAGGCGATTTCGAAGGGAAGGAGTTCGATGGCCCATTTGGCTATGCGGCCGGTGGCGTCCCTGTTATTGATTATATCATTCCGGGGTACTTCGGAGGCCACCGTGACCGAACACTCTTGAAAGTAGTGTCTTAGTTTCCGCGATACCATAAATACTGTATAGGCTATTTTCTGGTAGTGCGGGTATCTGGACTTGCATTGCGTTAGCACTTCTGACACATAATAGACCGGTTTTTGTATCTGGAATTTGTGACCCTCCTCCTCTCGTTCGACGACGAGCACTGCGCTAACCACTTGGTTGGTGGCCGATATGTATAATAACATTGGTTCACCGGCGCCTGGTGCTGTGAGTATGGGGTTGCTTGCCAGCAGCATTTTAATTTCCTCTAACGCGGCAGCTGCTTCATCGGTCCATACGAAATTGTTGGTCCGTTTCAGCAGCCTGTAGATCGGTAAAGCTTTTTCACCGAGACGGGAGATAAAGCGGCTTAACGCCGCCACACAACCCGCTAGTTTCTGGACATGCTTGAGCTCTGTGGGAATTGCGAGTTCCGATAGGGCATGGATCTTAGCCGGATTCGCTTCTATTCCTCTATGGGAAACAATGAATCCAAGCAGTTTACCAGCAGGGACTCCGAAGACACATTTCTCCGGATTGAGTCATATGTCATACTCGCGTAAGCTGGCAAAGGTTTGCCGTAGGTCGTCGATCAACTGGCTGACGTGTTTGGTTTTAATAACCACATCATCCACGTATGCCTCGGCTGTTTTGCCAACCTGTTTCTCGAGACAGGTCTGGATCATGCGCTGGTATGTGGCCCCAGCGTTTTTAGCCCGAAAGGCATTGTGTTGAAGCAGAATGGCCCGTATGGGGTGATGAATGCGGTTGCGGCTTGATCGGATTCCTTCATCTTGATCTGATGGTATCCGGAATAAGCGTCGAGGAAACACAGTGAATCGTGTCCGGCTGAGGGATCAATAATCTGGTCTATGCGTGGTAGGGGGAAAGGGTCCTTGGGGCAGGCCTTGTTAAGGTCTTTAAAGTCGACGCACAGCCGCCAGGATTTATCTTTCTTTGGTACCATTACCAGGTTTGCCAGCCATTCAGGGTGTTTGATTTCCTGTATGAAACCGGCCTCTAGCAACTTGGCTAATTCTTCACCCATAGCTTGACGTTTAGGCTCGAAAAAGCGGCGCAGAGTCTGTTTAACGGGCTTAAAGCCTGGGATTATATTCAGACTGTGTTCTGCCAGCCGACGTGGGATTCCTGGCATATCCGAGGGATGCCAGGTGAAGATGTCCCAATTTTCTTGTAAAAATGCTCGCAGCGCCTCGTCCACCATGGGGTCCAGCTGAGCCCCGATGGACGCTGTTTTATTAGGGTCCGTCGGGTGTACCTGGAATTTAACGATTTCCTTTGCAGGCTTAAAGGACGTGGGTTTGGGCCTTTTACTAAGGATCACATCGTCCTTGTCCACTGTTGACCGGAGTGCGGTCAATTCCTCTGCAGCAAAGGTCTCGGCTAGCGCCTCGAGGGCGAGCGCTGCCGTTTTGTTTTTGGCTCGAAGGGCTATGCTTGGATCACTGGCGATTGTGATTACCCCGCCTGGTCCCGGCATCTTGAGCTTCATATACCCGTAGTGGGGTATAGCCTGGACCTTTGTGAAGGTGTCGCGTCCTAACAGCGCGTGGTAGCCACTGGGGAAGGGCACAATATGGAAGAGAAGCTCTTCGGATCGGTAGTTGTCGGGTGTGCCGAATACCATGTCAAGGGTGACACGTCCCGAACAACGTGCCTCTTTCCCAGGGATGATCCCCCGGAAGGTTGTGTTGCTATGCTCGATGCGAGATCGATCGAACTACATTTTTTCGAGGGTGTCTTCGTAGATAAGGTTTAAGCCACTACCACCGTCCATTAGCACCTTCTGTAGCCTGAAACCGTCGATGATAGGGTTTAGGACCAGTGCGGCCGGTGTGTGACCGGGACGGATGGTTGGTTGGTCAATATCTCCGAAGGTGATTGGTGTGTCTGCCCATGGGCTTGCCGCCGCCACATGGTAGACCTGTTCGAGTTCTTTAAGAGCTCTCTTTCTCCTGTTCCTAGAGGGGAACATTTCGTAGATCGTCAGGACTTCCGCATTGTATTCTCGTGGCATTGTGCGACGCCTGTTCGGCGACTGGTCCTGGAGAATGACTTCTTCACTTTTTGCGATCTGCCTGACGACCCAGCAAGCTCTAAGGCTATGAGTCGGGTTTGTGTTCAGCAATACCGAATGTATAGGGCATGGTTTGTCCAACAGTCCATCAAGGACGGTTCTGGCCCCCATGGGGGGTTTATTTCTCTTTTCGGCGGGTTCGTGGTCGGCTAGCCGCTTCGGGGGTAACCTCTTTTTCTGATATCCGATAGAGTGTTCGGTAAAGTTTGGTTCCGCGAGTAGCCGTTCGGCTTGCCAGGTGCTCTCAATGGCACAGTATTTTTGTACCAGGTCCGATAACTCGGTGAAGCTGCGAACACGCCGCCGGGATAGGGCGTTGAGGATACCTTCATCATGACAGTTGCAACTGAATGTTGCGATTATCTCCTGATCACTGGATCCTGGTACCCTGTCTCTAACGAGGAGAAGCCTGGCCCAAAAGTGGTGAACCGACTCCCCCGGTAAGTGTTTGACGTCCCGTGAGTCCAGAGACTTGGACTCTCCTGCGATGCATGAGTGCTCGACTTGGGTGGCGGGTGGGAAATTTTTTGGCTCCACGCCGCGATGTGAGTCCGGAACGACGGGGCTCGGCATAGGGCTCAGGTCGCGCGCGAGATCGGGAATCGATCCTGAGCTATATTTGGAGCGGACTTCCGAGTCTGGGTTACCCGAGGGATCTAGATGATCGGGGACCGGGATGTAAACTGTTTTTAGTTTCGGTTGCTGGGAGGACGAGCCTTCGTCCGGGCACTCAACGGTGGCGACCAAGTGGGTGACCGAGGGAGAGCGAATCTCCCTGTCATCGGTTTTAAGCCTGATCCGGTCATAGACCGAGGCCTGGTGGCGGTCGCCCAGGCCGAAGGTTCGAATCTGATCCAGTAGTTCGTCCAAGGATGAGATGTCGGCTGTGTATGCGTTGCCGAGACGCACAGGGTCAACCTGCGGCGCCGAGGTCCCAGGATCGTTCGAAGGCGAATCCGGGTTATGTTCGGTCGCAACGGATCCGGGTGCGTCAACGGGGTTGGGCGTGCTAGACGGCCCGAGAGGGGAGGCCACCTTGGGGGCGACGCCCGATGCCTCCGACGTTAAAGCATCGGATTCCACGGGCTCCTCCATGGGGGTTGAGGGCCTCGCCCAAAAGAGTTCTCCCTGGGGGTCAGCGGCAAACTCTAGGTTCCCGAACCTGATTTCTTGACCGGGGAAGAAACTTCCGATCTGGCCGTGAAGGACAGTCGGATCGGCACGCGGCAGGACGCCGCCGCCCGCGGGGGTCTGCGCCGGGACCGTGGCATCCTGGCCATAGACCCCACGGCTTGTGCGAAGATGAGCCATCGATTCTTTCGGTGATCACAGCGGAACTCTCAATGAAAGCACCAATGTCGGTGTCAAAACCGGCGGATCTCGGGTAGGGGGTCCCGAGCTGTGAGACTAGGATCGATGGTAACAAAGGGACGAAGGAGACGATGTTTACCCAGGTTCGGGCCCTCCTATGGAGGTAAAACCCTACGTCCTGCTTGATTATATTGATGGTATGAAGGTTACAGAGTTGATCTACCTCGAGATCGACTAGCTAAAACCCTAGATGAGTTTTTCTGTCGTATGATCTAAAACCCTCTGGCTTATATAGACACCAGGGGTCATTAGGGTTACATATGGTCGGTTGCCCACCGGAGGGAAAAACATGCCTAAACTACCATCTTCAACTTGACGGACACGCCACGACTCCTGATGCCTCCTTCTTGGAGGCAAGGCCTTCAATTAATCTCATCCTCAGCGAACGGCCCATTAGCCCGACCTATGGGAAATAGGTCGGCAGTCCGAGGACCCCTTAATCCCGGACTCCCTCAATAGGAGCAGCAACCGCTTCCTCCATGAGCTTCCAGAAATGCTGAGTATGGGGGCATCTCCAAAACCGATGTAGGATGCTCTCTTCCGTTCCACACGCAATACAAAACACGTCTGGTTTTATTCGTCGCCTGTGTAGTTCAGCTCCAACAGCCAGTCCATTATGGACCAGACGCCATGCATGGATCTTCACCTTGCCTGGCACATCGGCATCCCACAGTTCGGTCCAACTTTTATGATCCGTAGTAGAAGACGAGCAGGAAGCCAGTGCTTTGCTCGCTGACCTTATGGTCATGCCTAGATGATAGGCAGAACATACTGAAAAATAACCATTTTTTGTACAATTCCATGCTCGGAAGTCCTCTGACCCCTGCCCGCCAATCACTATCTTCTGGGTGTCTTGCACATCCTCCTCCAAGAAGACACGTTGAAGCTTCTCCAAGTCCCAACAGGTTTTCTGTTCATTTAGCAGATCGCCTACCTTAGTCAAGTTTGGGTCATACACAGCTCCAAGTGGAACCATACTCCCAGCCCTCGGAATCCAATTATCATGGTGGACTTTAATTTTTTCACCGTCCCCAACCCTCCATATCAGCCCTTGAGCTAGTAAATTTCTGCCATGCATTAAACTTCGCCACGTGTATGAGCACCCCTGCGGGCAAGGTGCCGACATAACGTCCATCCCAGAAAAACACCGCGCCTTAAGAACTCAGGCACATAAAGAAGTTGGAACCATAATAATGCGCCACACCTGTTTGGCGAGGAGAGCCTGATTGAACATTCCAAAATCTCTAAAACCCATTCCTCCCTCTTTCTTCCTTGTGCACATCTTGTCCCATGCCACCCAGTGTACTTTTTGTTCACCATCGGCTGCCCCCCACCAGAATTTCAAAGAGGTAGTTTCCTTGGAGAGCTGGAAGCAACTCATGGTGAAAGTTGGAGTGGCTTGCACCCCTGACTTCACCAGTACCTCCCTTGCAGCCTTTGACAAACCATGTCCTTTCCATCCAGTGACCTTTCCTCTTGATGATTCTCGGACATGCTTGAAAACACCATCTTTTGATCGTCCCACCACAGTAGGTAGTCCAAGATACCTTTCACCTAGAGCTTCATATTGGATACCCAACTCTTGTTTAAGCTTCACTTTGGTCTCCTCTGTACAGCCCTTGCCGAAAAAGATGGATGACTTATGCATGTTTACCTTCTGATCGGAGGCCGCCTCATAGGTCTCAAGAATTTGCTTCAGCCTTGCCATATTGTTCACTGAAGCCTCAAGGAAAACAATACTATCATCGGCAAACAGGAGGTGGGTCACATTGGGGCCAGTGCGCCCAAAAGAGACCCCATGAATTTCCTTTTCTTGTTGGGCTTTGCTTTAACAGGGCTGAAAAACCCTCAACACAAAAAGGAATAGATACGGTGATAAAGGATCACCCTGTCGGAGCCCCCTAGATGGGAGGAAACTGTCCGACACATCACCATCCAGTTTCATAGTAAACCTTGTTGTCATAACACATCTCATGACCATGGCCGTCCATGCCTGAGAAAACCCAAATTGTGTCATCATATTATTCCAAAAAAGACCTCTCCACACGATCGTATGCCTTCATCATGTCTAACTTCACCGCACACAAAGGCTTCTTACGTTTTCTCTTCCTTATTGCATGCACGCACTCATACGCCACTAGGACGTTATCAATGATAAGTCTCCCCGGGACAAAAGCACTTTGTTCCTCAGAGATAATAATGGGTAGTACACTTTTTAACCTGTTAGCAAGGACCTTGGCCGCAATCTTGTATAGGACATTGCACAAACTAATTGGCCTAAACTAAGTGAGGTTATCCGGATTCTTGGTCTTTGGAATCAAAACCAAAATAGTATCATTAAATCCTTCCGGTATCTCCTTTCCACTCAGAAAATAATAATATTTTTTTGGATTTATTTCATCCTTTTTGATGATGTTCGTTCAGTGGGAGGAGACGTTTCGTCAGCTACGAGACGCTTGTGGTGACTTCATCAATTTGAAATGTTGTGTCACCTCAGTATCTCAGAGGAGCTCATAGCAATATGGTGTGCGCACGCGCGTGCGTTCATAGGGTGAGTTTACGAGCATTGTTAAAAAAATCTTATATTTATTTAGAATATATATATGAAATTTGCACATATAAAATAACTCGAAGGAAGTTGATACCAAATAGCAAGTTGCTCGTCCGCATCCGCTGGTCCTCATCCGCCGACGCCGCTCCTCCTCCACCACCACCTTAATCGATGTCGATGTCCTGTCTCTCTCTCCACCACTCCTCCACACCTCCACCTAGCCGACCTCCGGCCTCCCACTCCACCACTCCTCCTACAACTAACCCATGTCTCGCCTCCGCCGCTCCTCCTCCACTACTACCTTAACTGTCGTCATTGTCCTGCCTCTCACTCTACCACTCCTCCACGCCTCCACCTAGCCGAACTCCGGCCTCTCACTCTACCATTCCTCCTACAACTAGCCCAAGTCCCGCCTCCGCCTCCGTCGCTCCTCCAGCACACCGATGCTCCACCTAATATGCGGCAACCCCTGTTCCACCTCCAACTTGCCGTCCTCACGTTAATGGTATCCCCATGCAGCCTTTGCCATGGCCACAGAGCGCGTCCACACCGGGACGCTCAACAGGGAGGACGCATACCACTTGTTCGATGAATTGCTACAATAGGCCACCCCGGTCCCTAGGCACTACCTGAATGACTTCCTCGGCGTCCTCGATAGTGCGCTGGCTCCACAGCCTGCAACAGAGATGGCCCCGCCTCGCAGTGGCTCTCCTCAACCGTGTGTGTGTGTGTGCAAGGAGGAAGCCGCCCCGCAGGTGGCGACGCTCATAGTTTGGACCTACAACATCCTCATGGACTGTTGTTGTCGTGTGCGTCATCCGAAGCTAGGGCTTGCCTTATTCGGACGCTTCCTCGGGAAGGGCCTGTGGATAGACCAGATCGGCACCAACTACTTCCTCAAGTGCCTTTGTTATTGTGTTGTAATATGCCGACTATTCAGCGCATCACCGTTTCCACTCTTGGGCTTGCTTTTTCCCACTTCCCCTTTCGCCCTTCTCTTGTGCATTCACAAAGTAAACAAAAATGAGATTTTAGAAATTTGTGGAAATGTGAACTTTAAAAGGAATTAACAAATTAACTTTCGTATATATCACAAGTGAAATTTCAAAAATCTTGGAACAATTTCAGAAAATCCAGAAATAAGTTTTAGTAAGAAAAATAAGGGAACAATGTTTGGAGCAAGAAGTCACTTTTTCATCATATTTTATTCGTAATAAAAGACTAAACTTTGGGCGTGTTTGGTTGCCCGCATATGGGCCAACCAGGCCCGCGCGGGAAGAAAACGGGCTGATTGGTTGCCTGCGTTCACTATTGGGCCTGCATCGCACGAAGTTTAAAGCAGCTCTGGGCCTGTCTCCCGAGGCACGCTCATATTGACAGTTTTTCATGAGCGAGGCCCTATTGAGGCACGTGGGCGACGGGAGCTACACGCGAGGAGCCACTCTCGAGAAGTCGCGTTGCTTCCCGAAGCGTCGACAGTTATTAGCATCACCTTCCCTCACCACTCTCTCTCCCCTCTCCGCTCTCCCCTCTCTCCACTCACCTACGGCGACGACGGTGGTGTGCAGAGGATCAGAGAACAGCAAGTCGACCTCCGACCACCTTCACCGGAATCCGCGACGCATCACTTCGGGAATGGCGGTAAGCAATTTTTCCCCTTCGCACCTACTACTCTGCATTCGATTCGAGTTAGGGGATTGGGGAATTGGGGTATCGCCATGACTAGGGGATTGGGGAAGAGGTTCCCGATCCGGATTGAGTACAAGAGGGATGGGGATTATGGTTCATATTACACAGTACACACGGATCTTATTCATGGGGACCCCGGAGGCGATTGGAGCGGCAGGTGGCCTTGGCCCTGGCCTTGGTCTTGGTCTTCTCCATCTCTTCTTCCTCGCTGGAGTCCAGCTTGATTATCAGGCTTCGGTGTCCTGGCACCGGCGCCCTTACTATCATGTCCAGAACATCTTCTTCCACCTCCATATGCACCGGTTCTTGATCCTCCTCCAGCGGCACCACCACAGTGTTTGTGGTCAAGTACACTGCCGCACGATGGTCATGAGGACGCCGGTAGTGTCTGTACTCAACCCACCTCACCCTCTGTCCAGCGTCACCGAAGTCGGCCTGATTCATGGCCCAGTGAAGTGTGTCCACTGACATAGCACCCTTCGCTAGGTTAATTAGGATTCAATGTCTTCAGCTGCTCCAGCGTGGCCTTCTTTACCACAGCGTCTGCCTCTTTGTGCAGTTGTTCCATGCTGTTGAAGTTTGAGCACACTTCCATGGTGTTCTCAAACTTAGTGCGGTCACCGAGCGAGCACCCTAGGAAGAATGCCGCCCATCCAATGCCCCAAGGGAAGGGGTTGGGAATGAGGTTGGGGTTGGGGTTGGGGTTCGACTTGTTGCTGGAGTTCATGTCGATGGGTTGGAGGAAGAGTGAGAGACAGATAGGTGGAGTGGTGACCGTCAGAATGGGTAAATAAAGGGGTTCTTGGCGATAGGTTTTAATGACGACGTTGCAACGTTCATATTGCAGATCCTGACCATTTGAACCTCTTCATAATGTAGATTGATATGTAGAGCAAGGGAAAGGAGGTGGTGCCACCAAAGGAGCAAGACAAGGGCAAGGATGTGGTGCCGCCCTCGGAGGTGACACTCGTCCAGGTGATGCCCCTCCAAGTGACGCCCGTCCAGACCCCTCGCAGGGACGACGACCAGCCGGAGGAGCCCGCCAGCGGCAAGTGCCGGAACTACGACCACTATCATGAGGTGGGAGGGCCAACCAACTTCTACAAGGTGATCAGGGCCCCTAGCTGGAGACCATACCTATACCGCTGGACTTTACGAAGCACTTCCCGTCGGTGCCACAGGAGTTCAAGCTGAAGACGAACACCGGCTGCTCCTGGAGGGCGACTGTCCGACTATTGAACGGCAGGGTCACCCTCAATCAGGGCTGGGCCACCTTCGCCGTTGCCCATCAGATCAAGATAGGCTTCATGGTGACCTTCAAGCTGCTTACTCCCGACATGCTGAAGGTCATCGTGTTCAATGACGATGGCATTGAAGTAATGACCAGGTGCGGGAAGCACGACGACGCCTTCGTCGTGAACCCCTAAGATAGCCTCGACATGCTCCAGCTGCTTTGTGTGTGGCACAATATTTAACATCTTCTCTATGTTCTGTTATGTGTGTTCTTCCCGAGGCCACCGTGTGCTGGTAACCTCACCATCGTGCCGAAAAGGTTACCAGAGAACACGCGGTGCATGCCACCAAACAACATGCTGTGTGTTTGCTTGTGCATATGCGAGCAACCAAACAACATGCCTAGAGTGACACCTCATGCAGCCTGGAGTGTATACAGACAACCAAACTAAATGCGGGTGTTAGTTTTCTGCCTGTTTTACCTCAGCCAGACCTTGTTTATCAAGGCTGGACGGGACAGTCCCAGCAACTACGCCTATCAAACACACCCTTTGTGAATCATTCGAACACCGGATTCATTGATTTTGTCGCGTATTGGGAAAACCGTGGCGCTCTGGTTTGGATTCGACTATGATTCAAATCTCTTTTTTTTGTGTGTGTGTGTCGTGGATTTTCCGGTACGTGAGTAAATCAGCCAAAATGCATGCATGTTTGGACGATTCACAAAGTTCAGGATAAAATGGCATTTTGCAACGCACTTTTTTTAGGCCTATTCAGCGAACACAAACAAGCCTTGTATGAGCGAAAGATGGGACCCACTCAAACCAGCAAAACAGGGCTCATCAGCTGTGACTCCAAATCGAAAGCTCTCTCTCCACAGCGTACGAACTCGACGGCCGTTCCCGCCGACGATGTCGCGCCTCCGCCTCTGCCGCCGCTCCTCCTGCACCTAGCCGGCGTCCGGTCTCCGCTGCCCATCCTCCTTTACCTCGTTGATTCAACGCCTCTGCCTCCGCCGCTCCTCCTACACCCAGCCGAAGTCCGGCCTCCGCCTCTGCCACTGCTCCACCACCGCCGATGTCCCGCGTCCGCCTCCACCGCCGCCTCCTCTCGTCCACCTCACCGCCCTCACGTTCCTGGTCTTCCCGCGACGCATTTGACGCGGCCACAGAGCGCGTGCACGCCGGGACGCTCAGTCGAGACGATGCACACCACCTGTTCGACGAATTGCTGCGGCAGGCCGCCCCGGTCCCCGTCCGCTCTCTCAACACTTTCCTTGCCGCCCTCGCCCGTGCGCCCGCCAACGCCTCCTGCAGCAGAGATGGTCCCGCCCTCGCCCTTGCCCTCTTCAACCGCGTCTGCCGAGAAGAAGCCGGCCCGCCTCTCACAGTCCACACCTACGGCATCCTCATGGACTGCTGCTGCCGCGCGTCTCGCCCGGACCTAGGGCTCACCTTATTCGGCCGCTTCCTTAGGACGGGCCTCAAGACAAACGAGATCATCGCCAGCACCTTCCTCAAGTGCCTCTGCTACGCAAAACGGACGGAAGAGGCTGTAAAGGTGCTGCTTCATAAGCTGTGCGCGCTCGGCTGTGTTCCTAATGCCTTCGCATACAACACCGTTCTTAAGAGCTTATGCGAAGATAGCAGGAGCCAGCAGGCGCTCGACCTGCTCCAGACAATGGCAAAAGATAAGGGTGGCTGCTTCCCTAATGTGGTGGCATATAGCACGGTCATCCATGGCTTCTTTAAGGAGGGTGAAATAGGCAAGACATGCAATCTATTCCATGAAATGAAGCAGCAAGGTGTTGTGCCTAATGTGGTGACGTACAGCTCGATTATTCATGCATTGTGCAAGGCCCGAGCAATGGACAAGGCAGAGCTAGTCCTTCAGCAGATGGTCGATAAGGGTGCTCAACCCGATAAAGTGACATATAATTGCATGATTCATGGATATTCCACATCAGGGCAGTTGAAAGAGGCTGCTAAAATGTTCAGAAAAATGACAACCCAGGGTCTTATACCAGATATTGTTACTTGCAGCTCGTTAATGACTTCCCTTTGCAAGCATGGAAGAAGCAAAGAAGCGGCAGAAATTTTTGATTCCATGACTGCCAAGGGCCACAAACCGAATGTCGTCTCGTACAGTATTTTGCTTCATGGGTATGCCAATGAAGGATGCTTTGTTGATATGATTAATCTCTTCAATTCGATGAATGACAATGGTATTGTAGCCGACTGCCACATTTTCACCATATTAATTGGTGCATATGCTAAATCTGGAATGGTGGATGAAGCTATGGTCATATTTACTGAAATGCAGGAACAAGGAGTGAGTCCAGATGTGGTCGCCTACTCAACTGTAATAGCCATACTTTGTAGAGTGGGTAGGCTGGCCAATGCTATGGAAAAATTCAATGAAATGATTCCTAATGGAGTTCAAGCAAGCAAAGTTGTTTATCACTCCCTGATTCAGGGTTGCTGTATACACGGTGATTTGGTTAAAGCAAAGGAATTAGTTTCAGGAATGATAAGCAAAGGTATTCCTCGTCCTAACATTGTGTTCTTCAGTTCAATAATAAACAGCCTATGCAAAGAAGGAAGGGTTATGGCTGCACATGATATCTTTGACTTGATTATAGACATAGGGGAGAGGCCTGATGTCTCTATATTTGGTTCATTAATTTACGGATATTGCTTAGTCAATAACATGGAGAAAGCATTTAGAGTGCTTGATGCCATGGAATCAGCTGGCATGGAGCCTGATGTTATTACTTATAATACACTTCTTGATGGTTATTGTAGAAATGGAAGAATTGATGATGGTTTGACTCTGTTCCGAGAGATACCGTGTAAGAGAATTGAACTTGACACTTATACATATAACATCATACTGGATGGGTTGTTTCGTGCTGGGAGAACTGTTGCTGCAAAGAAAATGTTTCATGAAATGATTGAAAGTGGAACCACTGTGGATATTGCCACATACAATATAATACTTGGAGGACTTTGCAGAAATAATTGTGCAGATGAAGCTATCACCCTGTTCCAGAAATTAGGTGCAATGAATGTGAAATTCGATATTATAACACTTAATACCATGATTAATGCAATGTATAAGGTTCAGAGAAGAGAAGAAGCTATAGATTTGTTTGCTACAATATCAGCCAGTGGGTTGGTGCCTAATGCTTCCACTTACAGCATAATGATAATAAATTATCTTAAGGAAGGATCAGTGGAAGATGCTAACAATATGTTTTCATCAATGGACAAGAGTGGTATAGTTCCCAACTCTCGTCTGGTGAATGATATTATCAGAATGCTGTTGGAAAAAGGTGAGATCGCCAAGGCCGGATATTATTTGTCTAAGGTTGATGAGAAGAACATCTTACTCGAAGCTTCAACTACTTCACTGATGTTGTCTCTATTTTCAAGGAAAGGGAAATATCAGGAGGACGTGAAATTGCTCCCAACAAAGTATCAATTTTTCAATGAATTTGGTTGACTAAATGATACATCGCATATCATACTAACTCAGAAAGCACAATTAAGGTTTTGCTTGCATAAAGCCGTCCTGCTAATATAAGAAGTCCAAAATGTGCTTGTACCATCGAGTTCATTTTGAGGCGTGTCAAAATCACAAGAATGTGAATGTTGGGCGAGGAAAGGTAGACCAAGTGTCCTAACATGTTGGTTGAAATTTTTAGGGATAATCTCTTCTGATGACAATTGAGGAAGGTATACCCATGTAATCTTCCCCAAGAAGCACTGTGGATACAAATACAATATTTTCTTGTATTATTGGTACCCGCCACCTGAGTTTTTGTAGTCTCTCTAAAACAGCCACTTTACTTCATGTCAGTGCATTTTTACCAATGTCATTTGCAGTGCTCTGGCATGTGTGTAATGGTGGTTTTACTTCTAGTTTGAAAAAAATCGTTTTACATGTTCAGTTAACTTGTATACGAGCTCATGCCATAGTATCCTAAACTCTATGCTGCTATCAGTTGCACTCTGGAGCTTGTTGCATACAGGTAAGAAAAGTGGATTGGCATCTTCAATTGGCATCTTTCATTAATACATAGTGCATCTTCAATTGTTGGGGAAATCACATGACCTTTTGCTGGCGGCCACATGTTTTTTTCCGTAATGTGGACTGGCATGGGTTTCCAAAGATAAAACCAGCATTGGGCTTTAGGATTGATTTTTTTTAGAGGTGGTCCAGGTGCTATAGATGTACCGACATGGTTATTTAAATATCTTGATCATAATTAATTTATAGTCACATTATTAGTATCCTACTTCTATTTTCAAATAAAGTGTATATGCCTTCTCTCTTAATTTTCTATTCTCACATTGTAAGCAAAATATGTCAGTTGAAACCCTTGCAACTTTGAAGTGTAGTAATGATTAGGACTTCACATGATCAATTTTTGATATTCAATATATTTCCCCTTTTCTGGAACCCTTGGCTTCCTTTCATGTTTTCTTTTTTCAGGACACACAACTTCATTTGATGCAACTGCGCATTGTGAAGCATGTCGTGTTATCCCATTTCGGTTTGCAGGAAATATATATGGTGTCTACCTTTTGCGTTATTTTCCTCTGTATGTTCATTGCACACATATTGGTCCTGGACATTAACGAGGAGCTATTGAAAATATACAAAGTGATTTCTAATTATTCTTTTTGGTACTTGTGTGTGTATAGTTCATTTATATTCTGACTGGGAATGGTTTATTTATATTCATCCCGCCCGCTCACGTGAACTCCAATTCTCCAAATGATGTGCTGGACCTTATGGATAAAATGAGTTATCGCTCAGGCTACCAAAGCGAAGACCTGGTGCAGAAATGCCATCCATCTTAATTAGATCTCTGTTCCCTAATCGAAACGTGATGCTTTTAGTGACCTTGCGGTGTTTTACAAACTGCCCTTATTTGTAACATGCATATATGAATTGCAATTAGCGTACTACTTTCCATGCCAACTGAAAAAACTAAACTTGTTGTGATCTATGCAGATTGCAACCACTCAATATGTTCAGAGTTAACATGGTGGAGGGGGGCGGCGCATGCCAGGGGGGCATGGAGGCGAGGCCGATGTGAAGTGTGGTTACAAGACTGGGGGCAGTACTCAATTCAAAGATGACGAGAATTGTAATTGTCGGAAAGCAGAGCTCACCAGAGGAGCACTATGAGGCGGAGCCGATTGGGGGCATGGCCGGAGACAGGGATGGAGTGAAGGTGCAAGATACATGCAGGAGGCATCATTGGTGACAGTGTCAAACACAAACAGGCGACCGGCAAAATGGTTATACTAGAGAGAAATAACAGAATGATGTACGAAACGAACTTAACAGAGCATTGGCACCCAGTCTTCGGCAGGTAATTAAGGAGAGCTGGTATGCTCACATAACATGCTGTCTAGCTCTGCTTATTCAGTGTAGAGATGTTGAAGGATTCAGATAATTCAGAGAGAAACGGCCAACTTGCCTGGAGTTTCTTGGTTAAAGATGAAGGCTTTGCTTGACTCAGCAACAGTGGCGGCTGGGGTATAACCGTGTAACCTGGACACATGATAGCTGGATAGGTGAGCTCTAGGGGTCCATATCTCTGGATTTTATAGCCTTACAAGAGGTAAAACAGTGAATGCACTAAACTAAAAAGCCCGGAGCGGTCGGTTGGACGATCGAAGATCTAGAAGGAGTGGCTTATAATGGATCGGGTAAGTCAGAGTATCCTTCGTTAGATGGTGATCTGACGTCGACTTCTCACTTCTTGGAGCTCAGGATGGAGCGAAAGGCCGAGTTTTGAGATCGACTGTAGCCTTTCTTCAGAGGTTGGTGTCTATTCTTCAGTTAAGTTGGAAGGTTGATCCTGAACTGAACAGGAGATCTCCAGGGGTTGAGGATGGTTACAGAGTGTTGGTTCCTGACACATGCATGCACCTAACTCTAAACTGTAGGAGAGAATGGAAGTAGGAAATTACTCCTACACAGCACATCACATTTCCTAGCGGTGCGTGATAATTGCTTGTTCTCGAGAACTTCAATACTGGCTGGAGATCAAAGCGCTATTGATCATCTAATCTTCTTGGTACAGGATTTATCTACTTCTTCATCATGGGTGGGCTGGGGGTGTGTGTGTGTGGGGGGGGGGGGGGGGGGGGGGGGTGCAATACTCATCATGTTTTGACTAATCACAACATGACCGTCCAATTCACCTTCACTTGCATCCTTGAGTCACCACCACACATGATTTCCTCTCATCTTCCAATCATGTAGCGCAATGTCGCATGGAATGCCGGTAGTGTGGGCACGATCTTAAGATGCCATCTAATTAGTTCCAACAAAGCCTTTGCTGAGTATTTCATCCTTGACGTTCCCCCCACCAGATCGCATCCCTGGCCCTCACTTGCCATGTACTGTTCTCTTAAGATGTCATTTAATTAGTTCCAGCAAGCCTTTGCATAGTATTTCATCCTCCCTTGACATTCCTCCCACTCGATCGCATCCTTGACCCTTGAGATTTGAGAAGACCTTATACCATATGTGATCTAGTTTTGAAAACGTTCGTACATAATAACACTATAAACATAACGTCCGTTATATATGGTGCAGCCCTTGCTCTAATATCTGTTACAAACTTACGGAACCGGTGTCGAACCTATAATATGTAGATCCGCATACGTTACAGATACGACATCCATAGTACTACACCTCAATTCTGATCTAGTTGTATACGTATATATATTGTTAATTAGTTTAACATATGACTGCAGGAGCAAAGCAGCAGTCATGTCCATCAGTGGGGTATAGGCTTGAAGTGAGGCCTGGAGAACGCTGGTGTTGGGTCGTAGCGACCGTAGTCGTTCGTCTTCACCATGAGGTTCCTCGGATGGCTGCCTGAAACTGTCGTTCCATCTTTGGCCGCAGCGTTGTGATGCTCCTGAATCTTGCGAGATGAGAACAACGTAAGACTTTATTTCGTGATAAAGACAGCTAGCCCCAAATAGAAATTTAAACTTCTCCATATGGAAATTGGAACCTCGAATCATACTCAGTTTATGAACCGGGCTACGGCATATTAATTGCGGATGGTTTATATTATCAACTTTGTATAAGTTCAAACATATCATTTAGTTCTCAAAGAAGTCTAACACTTGTGCAGGGCCTGAATGGATGGAATGGATAATCGAGTAGATGGGCATATATACCTTCTGAATCTTTTCTTCGGCCAGACCCCTGCCCCTGCCTCCTACAAAGCCACAACACAAGATCCAAGTTACAAGTTTAGCTCCAAGCAGAAGACAAAATATGCAGAGGCCGGAGTAATCCTCTTTTTCTAAAAAAAAAGAAAAAAAGCAGAAGACAAAATACTTCTTCAAGCACAGCAAAATCAAAACCGTCGGAAGAGGGGAAACAACCGACCTGCGGCGCAAACCGAAACGACGATGAGCAGCAGAAGAACAAGGGAAGCTCTACCAACCCTACCGGAGCCCATCTTCCTCGTCTTCCTCTCGGCGCTGACTGAAGCATCCGGGCAATGCATAACTTGGCTTATATAGATAGATAGCTGGCCTGAACGTCGGCATGACCTGCGCGCGTCCGAAGTTCTCCTTAGAATAACGGAAAGCGATCGAGAGGTGGATAATGGCTGCAGGGCGCTTAATCTTGTCTCCATGGATATGTCTTTTGAGCGTGCGTGCGTGCGTGCATATGCGCAAGTGCGTGCTAGTGCGCTGCTAATATCCCAAGGCAGGCGATCAAAAGGAAGGAGCGGATTAGGCGTTAGTGGAACCATGTATTGGCTGTCTACCGCGCTAGAGCGGATGACAGGGAGAAGCACCGGCCGTGGAAAGTAGAGGCCGGGGCTGCATAAACAAACTGCGCCGTGGTTTTCCGAGTCAGTGTGCAGCACAACTAGCTGACATATGTCGACCGCCGCACTGTGTTAATTAGATGATATACATGCGGCAATTTTGTTAAAAGACATTTATGAAAAAGATTGAACAACGACGGACGCTCATACATGCGCACATATATTCATCCCGTATGAACACACACGTCCTATTCTCTACGAGCACCTCTGAGAGACTGAGCCGGCATATCATCTTTAGATTGACGAAGTCGTCAAACACGCCTTTGCAATCAATGAGAACGTCTTCTCTCACTTAACACAGTTTCGCCGAAAGTCTGAAATAAGTCGAGGAAAATATGACCGCCAATGCCAGGTCTAGGACTTGAACCCTGGTGGTGTTGGTTCCACCACAAAGAATCTAGCCATTTGAGTTATGCTCCCTTTTCAGAAATGCATAATTAGGTGCTACATATACAACTAAAATTAATAATAATAAAATGTAAGAGTATTTTTATATGCATTTTAAAACATTAAAAAATATGAATCATATAACAAACGCATGTATAAAAAGGAAAAAAAAAGATTACAGTTAAATGAGTGTCATTCAAAAAAAATGAAAGATCAACTATATAGGGTTGCTCCAAGCGCCCAACATATATATCATGTTCACAAGAGCACAAATTTAGTGCATGAAAAATTTAACAAATAATATGCATGCATAAACTGACGCAAGAATATAACGTATAACCTACATGCATGGCTTACTGATGTGACATGATTGTATGTATGAATGATAGGCAGTGTGTTGTACCTATTTAGCAATAGAGAAAAAGGCTATTTCTAAAAAACAAAGTGAAGGATCAACTATATAGGTACGCTCACTGACGGAGCCACGGCAAGGTCGAATGCCCCCCCCCCCCCCCCCCCCCATTTTTTTTTTTGTAGTTTGTACATCATCTTTTTTACTTCTGGCCTTGGAACACCAGCCCACTGGTTGTTTTCTTATGTTCGGCCTGCCCAGCCCGTCCAATAATGGGCTTCAAGCTCCGCCACTGGGTAAGCTCCAACCACCCAACACATATACCATGTCTAACTATGTGAGCACACCGTATTGCAAATTAATCAATGACTTACATGCATGAACTAATGATGTGGTAGTGCTGCACAGATATGCTAATGCCAAAAATGTAACTTATAACTTATATGCATGATATGTTGATGTGGCATGATTGCATGTCTAAAAAAAAAAGAGAGCGGGTTGCGTCGCAATTAAATACAGTGTGATTTGAACCCATTTAGAATCCACTAATGCGTGTTGCATTATAGAGTATTCTCATGCGTAATTTAGATGTATGCTAGTGGATCTTGATAGTAAATCTAACGGGTATGACATTTTTGAAGATGTGGACGCATGCATGTCGAGATAATTAGAAATAGTATGAATCACTCTCTTAGGTATATAGAATTTACACGTCAAAGTATGTAACTTCTTTTTTTGGACGCATGCATGTCTATGCCTCGCTTATGGTGAGACCGACGATTGCCTTGCCCACGAGAAAGCTACAGTGAGTCGGTGGTCGGCCGGCCCATCAGGGACGTGGGTTGTCACGCTGACATCACTTGAATATTGTTTTCCTTCTTTTCCCTCCTTTTAAATTTTATTAATATTTAAATGCATATAATTCAAAAACTTAAATTTCCTTGAAAATTCAATGACAAATGTTAACATAGTATTAAAAAATTAGAGCAATTTAAAAAAAGAGTCCATATTACAACTTTGAACTACCATCAAAGTCTAAAATATAAACTAGACGATTTCGTAGTTCAGAGTTGTGTTTTAGACTTTGATGGTAGTTTGAGGCTGTAATGTGACTTTTCTCTATAGAAACTGATGATAACTTTCCAAACAAACGTATGTGGTAATAAAAAAAAGCGCATTTCAAAAAAATGTGATATTTTAAAACAAATGTGTATACAATGTAAAAAAGAATTGTCGTTGGCTCCTTTGCCACCTTTTCCTTTGATGTTTATAGGGCTTGTTGACAATGGCGGAGCTACCCAAACAAATCTGGGCGGGCCAATAGAAAGAAAGGCCTACTATTTTTTTTTCATGGCCCAGTTTACCATCAATAACACACTGGGTTTGCTAATGACTGGGCGGGCTGTGGCCCTTTTCCTTAACACGTAGCTCCGCCAGTGCTTGTTGAGTTGTGCCCTCAGCAGAACCCTCTTGTACTTTGTGCGTGTGCGACCTCTATGTGTGTGTGGTATGTACTGTGTGTGACTTTGTGGCTCTGGTGGTTTGCTTTATATACAAAACGGGGCAACAACCTTTTTCGGTAATGTAAAAAGAATGTTTGCATAATGTGAGAAAATGTTCCGTGCCATTAAAAAAGTGTTTGTGACATTTTAAAAGAAATGTTCCAGCGTTTGAAAATACATATTTGGTTTTTTGTATACAACATAAAAAATGGTTGCGTAATGTAAAAAATGTTTTATTCCATTAAAAATGGACGTGACATTTAAAAAAAAAATTCCGTGTTTCAAAATAGTTGTTCAGAACATTTTAGAAACAAAATGCAATATAAAAAATGTTTGTGTAGGTAAAAAAAATATTTCCACATAAAAAGTGAAGACTATATTTTAAAGAGTTATTCACTTGTTTCCAATAAAATGTCTGTGAAATTTTCAGAAAATTTTAAACAATGTAAAATAAATGTTGGGTTAATTTATAAAAAATCCCAATAAGAAATTTTTAATTGTATTTCAAAAATATTACCTTGTATTCAAAAAAGTGTTCAAAACATTTATTTCTAAAAATTACATCATGAATTTGAAAAATGTCGAACGTGTATAAAAAATGCTTCACACGTGTATAAAAAGTGTTCAAAATGGACAATGTGTACTGAGAAAAAGTAGACTTGTGTTAAAACATAAACTCAACAAAAAACAAAAACGAAAACCAAAGAAAATGAAGAAAACCAGAAAATAAACAAAGAAACTATAAAGAAGAAAGAAAGAAAAAATCAATGAAAAACCCAAAAAAGGTATAAGGAAGAAAAAAAAACAGGTGAAAAACGAAGAAAATGCAATAAATCGAAAAAAGCCCAAAAAACCAGAGTGGAGAGAACAGCGACATGAGCGCAGAGAGTGGCCTGCACTAATGGGCTGGCCCGATAGTTACCTGCTCTTGCGCGCGGGGTATTATTTTACATAATGGACAAATTATACATTGAATAGTTATCTCTCTCTACTACTATAGTACACGAATTTTCGAATATTTGAATCTACCTTCTTCTCTTATTTGAATCTACCCACCTGGAATCATCTGCAACCGTCAACTCCATTAGATCGAACGAACTGTGTCACCCGTATTCGCCACCCACGCAAATTCCCGCCATAGCCGAAAACCAGTAGCCCCTTCGAGAGAATTCCACAACCTACGGTAGCCTCCTGGCTCCAAGCAAATCGATTCCCCGCACCTCCCACTTTTCATCTCACGCTAATCTATCCCCTGAATGCTTTGTATCCAATTTCGGTAGCCCCAGCACCTACATCGGTCCATCCACCCGTCCACCCCCAGCACCTCCAAAGCACATCCCACATCCAGATTGCAACTCCACCCTCGTATCCTTGCAGGCTCTGACTTGCTTCAGAATTTGTTTACGCCTGGTGAGTCCAGGCTCATAGAGTCATAGGACCTGGATATCCATCTACGGCCAGCTCACCAAAAGGTGAGGTTGCTGATTCTTTCGTTTCTTTGGGAATTTTGTGATGATTCTTTTGTATGAGAATGTTGTACAAGGGATTCTTCTTGCTGATTTTTTCTACTTTTCTTGCACGCAAGATCCGATTGTAGTTTTATATCAAGTGATTCTTCTTCCACTGGTCTGATTGTGGCTTTCTGGTTTTTTTTCTACTTTTCTTGCATGCAAGGCGTTTGTGTTTTTGTCCAAACAGTACACTAGGAAAGTCAATGCAATCCGAACATAAAGCGCATGTTTGTTCTATTCATGTCCCTTAGCTATTTGCAAATTTGTATATGCTATAATTATTTTTCTTGGATTTGGCAACCTGAAAATGGTATAATGCTTATACTGTAGGTCAGGGTTGAAAATACCTGGCTTATAAAAATCAAGTAAAATCGACAAGATAGAAGGCCGAGTTCCATTCAGATATATTACAAATGTTCACTCGAAGAGTTCACCAAAAGGGAACCACTGTGTTTTTTTATTATCTTGATATCTAATTATTATCCTTATCGATCATTTGCCTTGATATACTATGTGTTTTTTGTTTGTTTTGTTTGGTGGGGAAATATTATGTGTGCTTCTTTTCAATGAAATGGAGCCGGGGGAGCTCCTCCCTATTGTTGCTATAAAAAGTAACATTGCAATATTGAAAACCAATTGCAGTTTGATCATCACAATTCATCACCAGCAGTTCAATAATGCCATGAGACAATGTGTCTGCATGCATGCAGTGCGTCGAATGGGTACACGTAAATCATGAGTCGATCAACCCACCGATCTCTACAATTTCAAATCATTTGATGCGCAGATATACGGATCATCAACTGGGTCTGCTGCTTAATTGGTGAGGAGCTCCTTGACGAAGGCGACCACCCTGGCCTTGTCCACCGTCCACGCCACCGAGATCGGCTTGTATCCCGACCACGCGTTCTCTGAGTTGAACCTGCACGCCATTGATGCAAACAGCATCACAGTGATATCACTGATCAGTAACTAACAATGAATCCAAACGATGATAGATACTCCCTCCGTCCCAAAATAAGTATCGCAGATTTTGTACTAAACTAGTATAAATTTTATACTAAAGCATCGACACTTATTTTGGGACGGAGGGAGTACATTATAAAATACTCATTGATTGACGATTACTTCTTGAGCCCCATGTCCATGGAGGTGTGGCCTCTGCAGATGCCCTGGGTCTCCACCCGCACCACGCCCTTCCTGAACGAGAAGAGCTCCGGACGGACCAGCGCGGCGAGGCTCACCGGGTCGTGGAGGAACACGGCGGGGTCGCCGTAGGAGTGGAGGTGCCAGTCGCTGTAGAACTTGCAGATGTCGCAGAGGAACTGCGCCTGCTTCCCGCCGGAGCTCCTCAGCTCCGACAGGTCCGCCTCCGTGAAACTCACCTGGGTGGTGATGTTGAGGCCGACCACGGCGATGTCCGCGCCGGAGGTGAACACGATGTCCGCCGCCTCCGGGTCGCTGTGGATCTGTGGATCGACGAGAAGTATTAACACAACCATTGTGTGGTGTTGACATTAATACAAGGCGATCCGCGTTGGTTGAGATGCGGTTTTGATGCTCTACTTAGGGCAGGTTCCTTTGCGTTTTGATGCTCGGGTGTGGTGTCTGTTATACAATTGTTGTTCGCAACAACTTGTAGCTTCTTGTAATTGTCTTCTCTCTTCTATAAAAATATGATACGCCTTTGACGCATTCTCGAAAAAAAAACATAATCCAAGGTGAAATGACATTACGTTTGCTTCGGCTGAAGGGGTGGCATTCCCTGCTGCGAAGAAGGCTCCACCCAACACGACTATCTTCTTCACTTTGGTCACGAAGGAGGGGTCTATTTTGATGGCCTAAAGCAAGATTCAGAAAGTGTCAATGTCGGGCAGAGTGTTTTTCAAACAGAAATGTTGATCTCCAGCATTAGTCACATACACAACCTTAAAATGAAACATTTCTGAGGCGTTAGATGTACAAAGAGAGAAAGATCATACCGAAGCAATGTTGGTCAGAGGGCCCAACGCGAGCACGCAGACCTCCCCGGGGAACTGCGACACCTTGTCGACCAGAAACTCGGTGGCGGATTGCTCTGCTTTCTTGGTGGTAGGTTCAGGAACAGATATGTTCCCGAGGCCATCGGATCCGTGAACAAAGTCGGCAACTTGCGGCTTCCCTCCCTGCAATTCAGAGAAAAACATGAGCAATTAAATTTCCATATCTCACATACATAACTGAAGAAGCAACTAAATACTATGCAAGTTCAGAGCATGATATGCCTGTAACACTACTGTTTTCTCTACTTCATCAATGAAACCCAGCCTAGGCTGATTTTTCGTCAAAAAAAAAAAGTTCAGAAGATGATGCGTTCTAAAGACTGAAGATAAATAAATGGTACAAACAGAATAAGCCAGGTATTGCAGATTTGCATAACAAACCAAAGCTTCAGAGTTGACTGCCAATTTTTGCTGGTGATCTTGAGTCCATTCTGAGGAAGCTTTGTAGGCTAACTAATGTGTGCTGATACATACATTGTCTAATCTCTGAACAGCTGTCTCCGAATGTTTGGCAAATGCGGTAACAAGCGGCGAAACGACAGATTCTGCGAGCGGGCTATACCTTGAGAGGCTCGGCGCTGCCCTCCGCCACCAGCACATCGGGACGGCCTGCCTTCTCACACTGCCAAGCCAATCAAACAGTTTGCTTCTTATCAGCAGAGTTATCAGTAGATATTCAGCAACATGTAAATGGCAATGAGGGCTGGTGCCTGGTGGTACTTGCCAGTATCAGGGCGTTGCGGGTGGCGTAGGCGGTGGTGCAATTGCCGAAGATGGTGGTGAGCCCGAGGACCTCGAGGCCCGGCGCTCGGAACGCCATCATGATCGCCACGCTGTCGTCTGGCAACAGTGGACATGCCATAGATCAGATTAGTAAACGATGAGAAAAGAAGAAAGATAGGACGTGGAGTTTCTACACCCAGGAGCAAATGCTCCTTGTGTGAACAGTAAAATCAAAAAAATTCAAAAAAATCTGAATTTTTTTTGTGCCATACTTTCATAATTATTTTTTGTGCATGCAAAGTTTCATTGCAAAATCACATTGGTTGAAGGCGTGGTAAAAAAACAAAATCGTTGCTCTAATTTTTTTCCTTACAAAAGCATTTTGGATCTTTGATTTTGTTTTTTTGGCACGACTTCCACCAATGTGATTTCGTGATGAAATTTTGCATGCACAACAAACATTTGTGAAAGTATGTCTCTCAAAAAATTCAGATTTTTTTGAATTTGTTTTCTATTTTTTCTGATTTTACTGTTCACACCAGGAGCATTTGCTCCCGTGTGTAGAAAGGTGCTTTCGGTTTGTGTACGTACTAAAATGATACTCCCTCAGGTTTAAAATAAGCGTCGCAGCTTTCTACATTAATTGTCGTTGATTTAGTACTACAAAGTTTAATATGGGTCAGAAGGAAGGAATACTAGATTCTGCAAATGTAGTAACCAGAACTAGCTTTCTTTCGCTTTCGACTGAAAGACAGGAGGAGCATCAGCTACTATGTAATATCCATTCTACTGCTAGCCGGACTCCATGGATAGGGGAATGGGGATCAGGCCAGGTTGCTCATAATTTTTGGTGTGGCGGATCGAGCAAGGGAATGGGTAAGGACTCGATGGGATCAATGGAGGATCGAGACGAGGAAGGTAGGTGGGTACCTATGCCGGGATCGGTGTCGATGATGAGCTTCATCGTCTCCTTCTCCGCCGGCTGGATCTGACGCCCGTTGGCCGCCATCGATCCCCGCCCGGTCGATTGATCAATGGGTGGAAGCGTCCCTCCGTCGGACACTCCGTCTTCTCCTCCCTCCTCTTTCCTGGAACTTCTTCTTCCTTCCGTGTTTGGGCAAGGATAACGAGAAGAGATCGATTTTGTCACATGCTGCTGCTGCTGACTGGCTCACCACTGTCGGTTAGTCCGATCTGGACGGCAATGGCAGGTGGGAGTGATCAGCACAACACGTGCGTACTTGCGCGCAACCACATGGAAGAACGGATGCACTACTATTAAAATGCTAATGTTTTTTAAATATTACTTTTTTTATTAAATTCGTCACATATTACGCCGGTTGCAAAATTTCCAAATATATTATTCAGTGGTAGCCGATTGGCTCCAGTCGGCTTTGCCGAAGCCGACAGGCACTCGTCGGCCACGCGGCAGACGATAAGTGGCCACTCGGCCACGTGGCGGCCGACTATTGGACGCACCACGTCACTCGGCCGGGAGACCTCCAGTCGGCTACGCCCAGGCCGGCTGGGTCCAATCGGCTACGCCGAAGCCGACAGGACCCAGTACACCCATCGACCGCGCCCCTTTCTTCCTCCTCTCTTCTTCTCTTATCTGTTCTTCCTCTCCTCTCTCTCAACCGAAACGCCCCCATTTCTACGCGATTATTGAGTGGACTTCCTTCTAGTTTTTCACCGTAGATTGATTCTAGAGTGTTAGGGGAGGCTAGGGTAACCTCGATCTCGTGATGGGGTAGCTCGTAGTGGTGGTGGTGACCATTGTGGAGGTGGTGGAGATTCCGGCGTTCGTCGTCCATTCGTGTGTTTGAAGGCCGCCGTTCGTCGTTTCTTCACACGCTTCATGGGTAATATATCCAAGTCCATTCCCGTAGTATTATGTTGTGTGAATATTTAGGTGTGTCGATTATCTTAGTTGATCCGGTAGATTTGGGCAATATATTTAGGACTGTCAATTTGAGTTGGTTCGATACAATATGTCGATGTCAAATATTCAGTTGTGTGGATATTTTTTAGTTGGTTCGGTAAAATTATTAGTTTACCTTTTGCTTAATATTTGTCCTTGTTGAATAATTTTTTAGGTCAACAGATATGTCTGATTTAGTGAAGTTAGTTTTTTACTACGGCCCTGGTAATGTCCAAACAACTGAGACATGAGCTGATCTGAGTGAATTTGAGTACGTTGAAGTGACAGTGACTGCCCCTCAAACATGTTCTGTTAGTCAGTTGACATAATGGATTGTCGGGTGTTTAGGGTTAAATACCGAAACACACACCGTGGGTGTTCATGCATTATGGACCCGATCCAGTTCGAATATTTTCTTCTATTTGAAGGAAATAGAGCGGGACTCTCAGTGGGTGCGCTGGTTACAAGCTTCCTCGAGCAGGGGAGTTAATCCTGTCGCTTTAGTGCTTCCCGTCGTTAAGCAGGTCAGTGCAACTGAAGCCGAGGGTGGTTACGATTATGGCCAGAGCAGTGAAGGGATGCATGATTCAATGTCAAATTATGCGTCCCATGCTGGAGATGAAGTTTACAAATTAGGACAGAGCAGTCATGCAGAAGGAGGAAATGCCGATGATTATGCCAGTGGCGAGGCGGATGCTAACGAGGTAGATGGGCACATGCAAAACCAGATGGAAAATGAAGATAGAGATGGTGATATTGCTGATGATTCTGACGGGTCAGACGAAGAAGAGAACGTCCAGTAGGTGCCTAATCCTGCATCATGGAATCAGGACTTCTCAACTGCAATGACCGTGAATGATGGCCATGATTCTGCCTGGCAATATCACCAGAACAACATTGCGACGGGTGCCATGTATCCAAACAAGCAAGCTCTCAAGGATGCAATAATTAGTTGGGCAATGACCACGCAAAGGGTTTTTTGTAGCAGATGTGTCAAGTCCGAAAAACTTGACAATGGTATGCAAGAACCTGGGTTGTCCAGCGAGGGTGCATGGCTATCTCCCTAAGTATGGCACAAACTGGGTGATCAATGACTTAGTTCATCACACTTGTGTTATTCCCTGCATCCCTCAAGATCATCCTAACCTTACGTCCACCCTCATTGCTCGGTTGCTTTATAGCGAGATAGTGGAGGGCAAAGCGATGGAAGTGAAGGCTATCCAAACAAAAGTCTTCGTCAGGTTCAAGTACAAAATATCTTATGGCAAGGCTTGGAGGGCTAAACAGAGGGCACTTGAGACCAGATTTGGTTCGTATTTTGATGCATATGACTCTGTTGTCCGGTTCCTCCACACACTGCAGGACCGGAATCCAGGCACCTATGTCGATATCCAAGACTTGTTCATGCCAGAGTTCCCAAATGTAAAGGTGTTGCATCGATTGTTCTTCTCTTTCGGTGTGTGCATAAAATCTTTCAGACATTGTCGACCAGTGATATGTGTGGATGGCACTTTTCTCACTGGCAAGTACAAGGGTCAGATCCTGACCGCCATTGGTCAAGACGGGCAAAATCAAGTCGTTCCTCTGGCATTTGCTTTTGTGGAAAACGAGAACATTGAAAGTTGGACATGGTTCTTCAGGTAATTGAAAATCGTTCAACACCCTCGTCCAGAGGAGATACCGGACCCCGTTACGTCTGATACATACCCGAGCTATGATACTTCGGGCTCTAGGCAGTATGCGGTAACATCTATTGTCTTTATCTAATGCATCTTCTGGTTACATACTATGCCGTCCATAATTAATAATCATCGTGACAATTTCAGGCTGAGCTGGCATACGATCTTCATAGTGAGGTCAGGGACTATACACGATCACTGTCGTCTGGACCTCTTATGGTACCTACATCTTAGCTCCGGCCATGGTTCGCGCGCCTGGAGCAGAAGCTACGAGCTGTCTACACGGCTATCACGTGCACCTGCACTTCGAACGTTGTTCCCCACCACCACCACCACCACCACCAGCAACAGCCGCGGCCATGCACGCAACGACAACAACCACGTCCTCGCCTAACACAGCAGCCGACGCCCCCTCCACCACCTCCTGACTAGGCTGGCAGTTCGGCGTGGCACCACCCACAGCAGCATGCTCGCTCGTCCAGCTTCGTGTTTCAACCTCCACCACAACAGCAGTCCCACATCGGGTTTCATGTTTCGGCCACATCCATATCAGCAGGCGTCGGTGTTCGGATCTGGGTGGGGGAGTGAGGGTGAGCCACTATCGCAGCAAAACATGTGGATGGACATGTTTTCGACTCCTCCACCATGACCCACCCAAGATACACAGGATGACCAGGACGGGTCCGATGTTCCTCTTCGTAACATTAGGCCACCCCACAGGTGGGGCTGGAGTACGCCTAGCACACCGCCTGAGCGCCCAGGCAGGCATCGTCATTGACGCTTCCATCGATCAGTAGAGACATGACTATCTAATTATGTATGAGACATATGTCTATTTTATGTATGGGACAAATTACTATCTAGTTATGTATGAGACATATTCATGCATCCAACGTCGCACTTAGATAAAACATAATGCCCACAAAACAAGACAGTACACACAAATAATATAAAATACATCTGAATTAAACAGTACAACTGAAATTATAAAATATAGCTAAAAACCTACATGAAGTTATCATCATCCTCCTCCGTCGATGCAGAGCTCTTGCCCTTTGTCGATGCAGAGCTATTGCCCTTTGTCAATGCAGAGCTCTTGCCCTTTGTCGATGTTGAGCTCTTGACCTTCGACGATGCGGTAGTCTTGACCTTGGTGCTCGGCATGAAGAGGTCGTCTTCATCCTCACTGTCTTCTATCCATAAATCTGTATTTTTTGCTGCAAACTTGAGGTACGATTCACTCTTATGCAGTTGCTTCTGCCATCTGCCATGCAACCTGAGAAGTTCTTTCCATACCTCCTCAAATGTCCTTGGAGGCTACCCACTCCTAGCTAATGCGTGAGCCAACTCATTCATTATGGTGTCACTATTGATGAGTTCATCCCATGGAACTACTCTATTGTCGATCTTGAAATTGGCGGCTAAACGGAGAAGACAATGGGACATACCAGAGTGAAAACTACGATCAAAAGGATAATGAGACATCTTCACGAAACTACGATACTATGCTGGACTACTTACCCACCTTAGTGTGGAGGGGGATTTATAGGTTCAGAAGAAAAGAATAGGCGGGAACTCATAAGAGGGAAACTATGGCGGGAGATATTGGCGGGAACTAAGAAGCGGCAAACGATGGCGGGAGATATTGGCGGGAACTCAGAAGCGGGAAACGATGGTGGGAGATATTGGCAGGAACTAAGAAGCGGGAAACGATGGCGGGAGATATTGACGGGAACTAAGAAGTGGGAAACGATGGAGGGAGATATTGGCGGGAAAAAGTCTTGCCGACTGGTCGAGAGGGGCTATTTTGACATTCTAGTCCTTAGAAAATCTTAGTTACGTACCAAATTATGATTACATGCATCTATCGGCTTTGCCAATACAAATTGGAGCTAATTGGTCACGGCTAAGCTGATTAGTACTAATTGGTCACGGCTAAGACGATTAGTACTAATCGGTCATGGCTAAGCCGACAGGAGCTGCTTCAACGTAGCCAACTGCCCTATCGGCCTAGCACTACTACAGAATGGTCCAAACACGACACATCAATCAGAGACCCCTCGACGAAACTGTGTGCGATCCATCAATCGCAAACGGTATAGTTCAAGCTACGCCGCTAATGGCACGAACTGTGTGCGAAGGTGGATCCATCAAATATGATTCAGAAAGTAGTTGCGTGTGCGATCTACGGCAGACAGTTTGTTCTTATGAACCATTTGTGATTAGAGAAGATAACAGAAACGGTTACCAAAACTACATACGTGTGCGAAGTACGGCATACAGTTCACTCGGATAAACTGTGTGCGCTGATTCAGCAGAACACAAACGACTCGGCATAACACGATGTGTGCGATATACAGCAAACAGGTGAGTAATGAGAATCGTGTGCGAACACCAGAAATAACACACACGATTCATACTGACAAGCTGTGTGTGTTGTGGGCAGATGGTTGCTGCCAAATAATTGTCAGCGATGGATGAAATCATTACAGACGCTACATTGGGAAGTGCCGTTTGCCTGTATTAATATCGCACACGTTTTATTATTTTGACCGTGTGCCTCCGCATCAGTCCGTCCTCCTCTCTCACGTCTTGTCACCGCGTTGCCGCCCGAGTATTCCAGTGCACGCTTCGGCACCGCTTTTGGGTTTTGGCCACGCGCCCGCTCGATGATCCCGTTCCCGCTCAGAACCGCGCAGGTTCCCGCGCGCAAAACCGTGCTACGGCTCTAGCTTCCCGCCATGCTCGGTGAAATCCCCAATGTTTGCCGGCCTGCTATATAAACCCTCACGGCCGGCGACTCCACATTGCCTTCACCCCCCTTCCCGTAGCTTGTCTAGTTTGCTTCTCCCCCAATCGCCAATGGCACCGGCCGTTCGTCGTCGCCCAGCCACTCCACCAGAGGACAGCTCCAGCTGGGAGGCTTCACCGCGTCGGCGCAGCAGTCCTATGAAGTGTTTAGTGCACGTGGCGTCCCTGGTGGGTGTGCGCACGCCACCAACTACACGCTCCGCTTCCCGAAGGCAGCTGTTGCCGGTGGCCGCCGTGGCCGCCACCACGCCGGACGCCGCCAGGGCCGCCACCCCACCGTCATCCGTCTTTGCCACGACCCCACCGTCAGGCTGCGGGGTCATAACCCGCGCCGCCACCAAGGCCCGAATGCGGGAGGTGGAGTCCGCCAAAGGCCCGCCGCCGGGCTTCTGCGTTGCAACCCTTGCGCGCTACATCTACTTCCTAGAGAAGGAGGTGGAGTGCCAGGTCACGCACGCTAAGAAGCTCACCGACGCCGTGGCCGGAGGAGAAGCCGCAACGGCAGCGTGGAATGCGAAGATCTACGCAGAGTCCCGTCGCTTCGAGGAGGGGCGTCTTGAGCGTCGGAGGGCAGCACTGGCAGGCAACGGACACGTCTCCGCCAACTCGTCGGCAGGCTCTGATGACCCACAAGTATAGGGGATCTATCGTAGTCCTTTCGATAAGTAAGATTGTCGAACCCAACGAGGAGCAGAAGGCAATGACAAGCGGTTTTTAGTAAGGTATTCTCTGCAAGCACTGAAATTATCGGTAACAGATAGTTTTGTGATAAGATAATTCGTAACGGGTAGCAAGTAACAAGTGTAACAAAGGTGCAACAAGGTGGCCCAATCCTTTCTGTAGCAAAGGACAAGCCTGGACAAACTCTTATATAAAGCAAAGCGCTCCCGAGGACACACGGGAATTACTGTCAAGCTAGTTTTCATCATGCTCATATGATTCGCGTTCGTTACTTTGATAATTTGATATGTGGGTGGACCGGTACTTGAGTGCTGTCCTTACTTGGACAAACCTCCCACTTATGATTAACCTCTCTCGCAAGCATCCGCAACTACAAAAGAAGTATTAAGATAAATCTAACCATAGCATGAAACATGTGGATTCAAATCAGCCCCTTACGAAGCAACGCATAAACTAGGGTTTAAGCTTCTGTCACTCTAGCAACCCATCATCTACTTATTACTTCCCAATGCCTTCCCCTAGGCCCAAATAATGGTGAAGTGTCATGTAGTCGACGTTCACATAACACCACTAGAGGAGAGACAACATACATCTCATCAAAATATCATACGAATACCAAATTCACATGATTACTTATAACAAGACTTATCCCATGTCCTCAGGAACAAACGTAACTACTCACAAAGCATATTCATGTTCATAATTAGAGGAGTATTAATTATCATTAAGGATCTGAACATATGATCTTCCACCAAGTAAACCAACTAGCATCAACTACAAGGAGTAATCAACACTACTAGCATCAACTAGCTTCTGTCGCTTTTATTTCTTCCATATCACAAGTTCGTATAAAGTTTATTTTCCTCACACTAATAGATCACACATATTTAGAGATCAATTTTTATTGCTTGCACCGATGACAACTTACTTGAAGGATCTTACTCAATCCATAGGTAGGTATGGTGGACTCTCATGGCAAAACTGGGTTAAAGGTGTTTGGATGCACAAGTAGTATCTCTACTTGGTGCGGAAGTTTTGGCTGATATGGGGTGGAAGCAAGCGACACATGTTGAAGGATCTAAAACCATATAACTTCTATTCAGAAATAAGCAAACATAACCCATTATGTTGTCTTCCTTGTCCAACATCAACTTCTTAACATATAATATTTTAATGAGTGCTCACAATCATAAAAGATGTCCAAGATGATATATTCATATGTGAACCTCTCTTTCTTTATTACTTCCTTTTAATTGCAACAATGACCAATAGCTTTGTTTGTCAACTCACAACAAATTTCAATCGACATACCTCTTATATGTGAAGTCATCACCCCCCATAAGATCATCATATATACTCTTTGCTTGTATTCTATACTTCTTTCTATTACTTTTTCTCAAGATCAAAGCAAGCAAGCAAAGCCCTCAACTCAAAACTACTTTTTATTATATAACTCTCGGACTTGCTTACATAGGGGGAACATAAAGCAAAACTCAAAACTAGATCACACTAAAGACTTTATTCTACTAGATCAAGATATAACCAAAAGGATAGAACTAAGAAAAACGAATAAAAGTAAAAGATGTGATGGTGATACGATACCGAGGCACCTCCCCCAAGCTTGGCACCAGCCAAGGGGAGTGCCCATACCCATGTGTTTAGTTGTCTTTCTTTGGAGGTGGTGATGTTGGAGTTGTTGATGAGGTTGGAAGCTTGTCCTCCGTATTCCAAGGCATAGGCTCACCATCGTAAAAAGATGAACGAGTCTCCGGGATCCTCAAATCTACAGCCAAACTCATTCTCTTAAATCTGTATTCATACTCACAGTTTTGGTTTTGCAGGTCATAGATCTGGGCTTGGAGATGCTCTATTTTCTCGTAAAGCTTGAAGATGTGCTCCCCGATGTCCTTGGCGTCCAGCTTGTGCTTATGGGTAAACTCCGCGATCATCATGTGATTTGCATTGAGTCCTCGTTCCACTATCCCTTGGCACTTGAAGACTTGTTGCTCCATTGCTTCGAGCCTTGTCTCCACGCTTCCGGTATTCTTTGGCCCCTCAACATCACGGATGTGCAGCACCCCCTCACGCATCTCAATGGTTTGAGGGTGCCATAGCACCTCCGCAAGGTAGGGATTGATGACCTTCTCAAAGAACTTGTCCTTCGAAGCACTTGGGGACGTCATGTTGATCTAAATCTGCTGCAGAAACAGCTCAAAACAAAAATAGGAGATATTGTCGTGTTACGAAGGTCAAAACCTTCGGGAGATTATATAGTGAATTTTTACCGACCTTATGGAGTATACCACAAGAAAACGGAGTCCGAAGGGTACACGGGGTGGCCACAAGCCACTAGGGCGTGCCCTCCTGGATTGTCGCCTCCTCGTGCACTTTTCGGACTACTTTAAATTTTCCTAATTTATTAAATATTCCAAAACGGAGAAAAATTGCTATTAGAAAAGTTTTGGAGTCGGTTTGCTTACCGTATCACATACCTATTCCTTTTTTGAGTCTGAAACGTTCTGGAAGGTCTCCCTAATGTACTCCTCCGGAGTTATGGTATTGATAATATTGATTTCAACATTTATGGTAGTACCCGAGATATAATGTTTGATTCTTTGCCCGTTTACCACCTTCGGGTTTGTGCCTTCGGCGTTGTTGATCTTGATGGCACCGGAACGATATACTTCCTTGATAATGTAAGGCCCTTCCCATTTAGAGAGAAGTTTTCCTGCAAAAAAATCTTAAACGAGAATTGTATAGCAAGACATGATCACCTACATTGAATTCATGCTTTTGTATCCTTTTATCATGCCATCTCTTAACTTTTTCTTTAAACAACTTGGCATTCTCATAGGCCTGGGTTCTCCATTCATCAAGTGAGCTTATGTCAAATAACCTCTTCTCACCAGCAAGTTTGAAATCATAGTTGAGCTCTTTAATTTCCCAATAAGCTTTATGCTCTAGTTCTAGAGGTAAGTGACATGCTTTACCATAAACCATCTTATACGGAGACATACCCATAGGGTTTGTATAAGCAGTTCTATAAGCCCATAATGCATCATCAAGTTTCTTAGACCAATTCTTTCTAGATCTATTAACAGTCTTTTGCAAGATCAATTTAATTTCTCTATTGCTCAATTCTACTTGACCACTAGACTAAGGGTGATAAGGAGATGCAATTCTATGATTAACATCATACTTAGCAAGCAATTTACGGAAAGCACCATGAATAAAGTGTGAACCACCATCAGTCATTAAATATCTAGGGACTCCAAATCTAGGGAAAATAACTTCTTTAAGCATTTTAATAGAAGTGTTATGATCAGCGCTACTAGTTGGAATAGCTTCTACCCACTTAGTAACATAATCAACAACAACTAGAATATGAGTATACCCGTTAGATTGTGGAAAAGGTCCCATATAATCAAAACGCCAAACATCAAATGGTTCAATAACAAGAGAGTAATTCATAGGCATCTCCTGACGTCTACTAATATTACCAATTCTTTGACATTCATCACAAGACAAGACAAACTTACGAGCATCCTTGAAGAGAGTAGGCCAATAAAAACCAGATTGTAATACCTTGTGTGTAGTTCTATCTCCAGCGTGGTGTCCCCCATAGGCCTCGGAGTGACACTTGCATAGGATCTGTTCCTGTTCATGCTCAGGTACACAATGTCTAATAACACCATCTACTCCTGTATAAAGGTGTGGATCATCCCAAAAGTAATGTCTTAAATCATAGAAGAACTTTTTCTTTTGTTGGTATGTGAAACTAGGCGGTATAAATTTAGCAACAATGTAATTAGCATAATCAGCATATCAAGGAGCATTGCGCGAAGCATTTATGACAGCTAATTGTTCATCAGGAAAGCTATCATCAATAGGTAGTGGGTCATCAAGAACATTTTCTAACCTAGACAAGTTGTCTGCTACAGGGTTATCGGCACCCTTTCTATCAATAATATGCAAATCAAATTCTTGTAGCAGAAGAACCCATCTAATAAGTCTAGGTTTAGCATCTTTCTTTTCCATAAGATATTTGATAGCAGCATGATCAGTGTGAACAGTTACTTTGGAATCAACAATATAAGGTCTGAACTTATCACAGGCAAACACAACTGCTAAAAATTCCTTTTCAGTGGTAGCATAGTTTCTTTGAGCACTGTCTAGAGTTTTACTAGCATAATGGATAACATTTAATTTCTTATCAACTCTTTGTCCTAGAACAGCACCAACGGCATAATCACTAGCATCACACATAATTTCAAAGGGTAGGTTCCAATCAGGTGGTTGAACAACAGGTGCGGAAATCAAGGTATTCTTAAGAATTTCAAATGCTTCTACACAATCATCATCAAAAATGAATGGAACATCTTTTTGCAAAAGATTAGTGAGAGGCCTAGAAATCTTAGAGAAGTCTTTAATAAACCTCCTATAGAAACCAGCATGACCAAGGAAACTTCTTATACCTCTGATATCCGTAGGACACGGCATTTTTTCAATAGCATCAACTTTAGCTTTATCCACCTCAATACCTTTTTCGGAGATTTTGTGCCCCAAGACAATACCTTCATTAACCATAAAGTGGCACTTTTCCCAATTCAAGACAAGATTAGTTTCTTCGCATCTCTGCAAAACTCGATCAAGGTTGCTCAAGCAATCATCAAAAGAAGTTCCGTAAACGGAAAAATCATCCATGAAAACCTCAACAATCTTTTCACAAAAGTCAGAGAATATAGCCATCATACATCTTTGAAAGGTAGCAGGTGCATTGCATAAACCAAAAGGCATACATCTATAAGCAAAGGTACCGAAAGGACAAGTAAAAGTGGTCTTTTCTTGATCCTCTTTTGACACAGGTATTTGAGAGAAACCAGAGTAACCATCTAGAAAGCAAAAAATGTGTATGTTTGGATAGTCTTTCTAGCATTTGATCAATAAAAGGTAGAGGGTAATGATCTTTCCTAGTAGCATTATTTAATTTCCTAAAATCAATTACCATTCTATATCCTATAACAATTCTTTGCGGGATCAATTCATTTTTATCATTAGGAACAACGGTAATACCTCCCTTTTTAGGGACACAATAAACGGGACTAACCCATCTACTATCAGCAATAGGATAAATTATACCTGCCTCCAGAAGCTTTAGTATTTGATTTCTTACCACTTCTTTCATTTTAGGATTTAACCGTCGTTGGTGATCAACAACTGGTTTAGCATCAGGCTCCATATTGATTTTATGCTGACATAGAGTGGGAGTAATGCCCTTTAGATCATCGAGAGTATATCCAATAGCAGCACGGTGCTTCCTCAAAGTTTTCAATAATCTCTTTTCTTCATGCTATGAAAGGTTAGCACTAATAATAACAGGATATATCTCCTTTTCATCAAGATAAGCATATTTCAGAGTATCAGGTAATTGTTTAAGCTCAAACACGGGATCACCCTTGGGTGGAGGAGGATCCCCAAGTATTTCAACAGGCAGGTTGCGTTTCAAAATAGGCTGCTGATCAAAGAAAATCTTATCTATTTCATTCCTTTCATTCATATGCATATCATTTTAATGGTCTAACAAATATTGTTCTAAAGGATCAGTAGGAGGCACAGCAATAGAAGCAAGACCAATAATTTCATCTTTACTAGGCAATTCTTTGTCATGGGGTTCTCTACGAAATTTAGAGAAATTGAACTCATGAGACACATCCCCAAAACTTACAGTAACAGTTTCTTTCTCACAATCTATCCTAGCATTAACAGTATTCAAGAAAGGTCTACCAAATATAATGGGACAAAAATCATCTTGTGGGGAACCAAGAACAAGAAAATCAGTAGGATACTTTATTTTCCCACACAAGACTTCAACATCTCTAATAGTCCCAATTGGTGCAATAGTATCTCTATTAGCCAGCTTAATGGTAACATCAATTTCCTCTAATTCAGCTGGTGCAATATCATTCATAATTTCTTGGTATAAGGAAAAGGGAATTGCACTCACACTAGCACCCACATCACATAAGCCATGATAACAATGATCTCCTATTTTAACAGAAACAATCGATATGCCAACAATAGGTCTATGTTTACCTTTAGTATCAGGTCTAGCAATTCTAGCAGCTTCATCACAGAAATGAATAACATGTCCATCAATATTATCAACCAAGAGATCTTTAACCATAGCAATACTAGGTTCAACTTTAATTTGTTCAGGGGGCGTAGGTGTTCTAGTACAACTCTTACGAACCACAGTTGAAGCTTTAGCATGTTCCTTTATTCTAACAGGGAAGGGCGGTTTCTCAATATAAGCAGTAGGAATAACAGGATCAGTATTATAAATAATAGTTTCTTCTTCAACTTTAATAGGTTCAACTACTTTAACTTCAATGGGAGGATGATATTTAAACCACTTCTCCTTAGGGAGATCAACATGAGTAGCAAAAGATTCACAGAAAGAAGCTACTATCTCAGAGTCAAGTCCATATTTAGTGCTAAATTCACGAAAAGCATCGGTGTCTATAAAGGATTTAACACAATCAAACTTAAGGTTTATACCTGACTCCTTACCTTCGTCGAGTTCCCAATCTTCAGAGTTGCGTTTAATTCTTTCCAATAAGTCCCATTTGAATTCAATATCTTTCTTCATAAAGGAACCAACACAAGAAGTATCGAGCATGGATTGATCATTACGAGAAAGCCGAGCATAAAAATTCTGAATAATAATTTCTCTTGAGAGCTCATGATTGGGGCATGAATATAACATTGACTTAAGCCTCCCCCAAGCTTGAGCGATTCTTTCTCCTTCACGAGGCCAAAAATTATAAATATAATTCCGATCACGATGAACCAGATGCATAGGATAAAACTTCTGATGAAATTCCAATTTCAATCGGTTGTAGTTCCATGATCCAATATCATCACATAGCCTATACCATGTCAATGCCTTCTCCTTCAAAGATAAAGGAAAGACCTTCTTCTTGACATCATCCTCGGGCAAACCTGCAAGCTTAAATAATCCACAAACTTCTTCCACATAGATTAGATGCAAATCAGGATGTAGTGTTCCATCTCCTGCATAAGGATTAGCTAGCAGTTTCTCTATCATACCCGAAGGAATTTCATAATAAATATTTTCAGTAGGTGCAGTAGGTTGAGGAGCATCTCTTTGTGCTTCCGGTCGAGGTGAAGATACCCCGAACAAGCCCCTCAAAGGATTATTTTCCATAGTAACAAGTGACAGTAAATTTCAGCACACTATATAAATTTTTCCTTACCAAGTTCCACTCACCAAAGGCGCTTCACTCCCCGGCAACGGCGCCAGAAAAGAGTCTTGATGACCCACAAGTATAGGGGATCTATCGTAGTCCTTTCGATAAGTAAGAGTGTCGAACCCAACGAGGAGCAGAAGGAAATGACAAGCGGTTTTCAGTAAGGTATTCTCTGCAAGCACTGAAATTATCGGTAACAGATAGTTTTGTGATAAGAAAATTCGTAACAGGTAGCAAGTAAAAAGTGTAACAAAGGTGCAGCAAGGTGGCCCAATCCTTTTTGTAGCAAAGGACAAGCCTGGACAAACTCTTATATAAAGCAAAGCGCTCCCGAGGACACATGGGAATTACTGTCAAGCTAGTTTTCATCATGCTCATATGATTCACGTTCGTTACTTTGATAATTTGATATGTGGGTGGACCGGTGCTTGGGTGCTGTCCTTACTTGGAAAAACCTCCCACTTATGATTAACCTCTCTCGCAAGCATCCGCAACTACAAAAGAAGTATTAAGATAAATCTAACCATAGCATGAAACATGTGGATCCAAATCAGCCCCTTACGAAGCAACGCATAAACTAGGGTTTAAGCTTCTGTCACTCTAGCAACCCATCATCTACTTATTACTTCCCAATGCCTTCCTATAGGCCCAAATAATGGTGAAGTGTCATGTAGTCGACGTTCACATAACACCACTAGAGGAGAGACAACATACATCTCATCAAAATATCGAACAAATACCAAATTCACATGATTACTTATAACAAGACTTATCCCATGTCCTTAGGAACAAACGTAACTACTCACAAAGCATATTCATGTTCATAATTAGAGGAGTATTAATTATCATTAAGGATCTGAACATATGATCTTCCACCAAGTAAACCAACTAGCATCAACTACAAGGAGTAATCAACACTACTAGCAACCCACAGGTACCAATCTGAGGTTTGAGACAAAGATCGGATACAAGAGATGAACTAGGGTTTGGAGAGGAGATGGTGCTGGTGAAGATGTTGATGGAGATTGACCCTCTCTCGATGAGAGGATCGTTGGTGATGACGATGGCTTCGATTTCCCCCTCCGGGAGGGAAGTTTCCCCGGCAGAACAGCTCCGCCGGAACCCTAGATTGGTTCTGCCCAAGTTCCGCCTCGCGACGACGGCGCTTCGTCCCGAAAGCTCTCTTCTGATTTTTTCCAGGTCAAAACCCTCCATATAGCAGAAGATGGGCACCGGAGGCCTGCCAAGGGGCCCACAAGCCACTAGGGCGCGCCCTGGGGGGTAGGGCGCGCCCTCCAGGCTTGTGGCTGCCTGGTAGGTCCCCTCTGGTATTTTCTTCGCCCAGTATTTTTTATATATTTCAAAATAATTCTCCGTAGATTTTCAGGACTTTTGGAGTTGTGCAGAATAGGTATCTCAGATTTGCTCCTTTTCCAGTCCAGAATCCCAGCTGCCGGCATTCTCCCTCTTCAGGTAAACCTTGTAAAATAAGAGAGATAAGGCATAAGTATTGTACCAAAATGTGTAATAACAGACCATAATGCAATAAAGATCAATATAAAAGCATGATGAAAAATGGACGTATCAACTCCCCCTAGCTTAGACCTCGCTTGTCCTCAAGCGAAAGCCGAAATTGATAAATATGTCCACATGTTTGGAGATAGAGGTGTCGATAAAATAAAATACGGACATGAAGGCATCATGGTCAACTTTAGAACAGCAACATATATTGACATATAATTTCTTATGCTAGAGTAACAATTCATTCACAAGGTAAAGTATGAATCAAGAACTCTATTGAGAACCAACAAACTATGATCTCAGTCATTGAAGCAATTCCAATTTATCATAACGTAGGAAAGAGTCAATATAAGAGCCTGTAAAGCAAATCCACATACTCAATCATCTTGTAGTCTTTCATAATTGCTAACACTCACGCGGTACTTATGAGGTCAAAGCTTCAATCGGACACAGAGAAAGATAGGGGCTTATAGTATTGCCTCCCAACTATTTACCTCAAGGGTAATGTCAACAGAAATAACTCATGCTCACCCACATCCGAGTGGATATATGTGTCTAGATCATTCCCCAACACATGACGCTTGCCAAGAGATAAAGGCGAAATAAAGGAAGTGGTGAAGATCACCACGACTCTTGCATAAAGGTAAGTACTAGAAAATAAAAGTAACAGATAGGCCCTTCGCAGAGGGAAGCAGAGGTTGTCATGCACTTTTATAGTTGGATGCGCAATCCCTTAATGCAAAAGAACGTCACTTTATATTGCCCCTTGTGATAAAGAACTTTATTATGCAGTCTGTCGCTTTTATTTCTTCCATATCACAAGTTCGTATAAAGTTTATTTTCCTCACACTAATAGATCACACATATTTAGAGATCAATTTTTATTGCTTGCACCGATGACAACTTACTTGAAGGATCTTACTCAATCCATAGGTAGGTATGGTGGACTCTCATGGCAAAACTGGGTTAAAGGTGTTTGGATGCACAAGTAGTATCTCTACTTGGTGCGGAAGTTTTGGCTGATATGGGGTGGAAGCAAGCGACACATGTTGAAGGATCTAAAACCATATAACTTCTATTCGGAAATAAGCAAACATAACCCATTATGTTGTCTTCCTTGTCCAACATCAACTTCTTAACATATAATATTTTAATGAGTGCTCACAATCATAAAAGATGTCCAAGATGATATATTCATATGTGAACCTCTCTTTCTTTATTACTTCCTTTTAATTGCAACAATGACCAATAGCTTTGTTTGTCAACTCACAACAAATTTCAATCGACATACCTCTTATATGTGAAGTCATCACCCCCCATAAGATCATCATATATACTCTTTGCTTGTATTCTATACTTCTTTCTATTACTTTTTCTCAAGATCAAAGCAAGCAAGCAAAGCCCTCAACTCAAAACTACTTTTTATTATATAACTCTCGGACTTGCTTACATAGGGGGAACATAAAGCAAAACTCAAAACTAGATCACACTAAAGACTTTATTCTACTAGATCAAGATATAACCAAAAGGATAGAACTAAGAAAAACGAATAAAAGTAAAAGATGTGATGGTGATACGATACCGAGGCACCTCCCCCAAGCTTGGCACCAGCCAAGGGGAGTGCCCATACCCATGTGTTTAGTTGTCTTTCTTTGGAGGTGGTGATGTTGGAGTTGTTGATGAGGTTGGAAGCTTGTCCTCCGTCTTCCAAGGCATAGGCTCACCATCGTAAAAAGATGAACGAGTCTCCGGGATCCTCAAATCTACAGCCAAACTCATTCTCTTAAATCTGTATTCATACTCACAGTTTTGGTTTTGCAGGTCATAGATCTGGGCTTGGAGATGCTCGATTTTCTCGTAAAGCTTGAAGATGTGCTCCCCGATGTCCTTGGCGTCCAGCTTGTGCTTATGGGTAAACTCCGCGATCATCATGTGATTTGCATTGAGTCCTCGTTCCACTATCCCTTGGCACTTGAAGACTTGTTGCTCCATTGCTTCGAGCCTTGTCTCCACGCTTCCGGTATTCTTTGGCCCCTCAACATCACGGATGTGCAGCACCCCCTCACGCATCTCAATGGTTTGAGGGTGCCATAGCACCTCCGCAAGGTAGGGATTGATGACCTTCTCAAAGAACTTGTCCTTCGAAGCACTTGGGGACGTCATGTTGATCTAAATCTGCTGCAGAAACAGCTCAAAACAAAAATAGGAGATATTGTCGTGTTACGAAGGTCAAAACCTTCGGGAGATTATATAGTGAATTTTTACCGACCTTATGGAGTATACCACAAGAAAACGGAGTCCGAAGGGTACACGGGGTGTCCACAAGCCACTAGGGCGTGCCCTCCTGGATTGTCACCTCCTCGTGCACTTTTCGGACTACTTTAAATTTTCCTAATTTATTAAATATTCCAAAACGGAGAAAAATTGCTATTAGAAAAGTTTTGGAGTCGGTTTGCTTACCGTATCACATACCTATTCCTTTTTTGAGTCTGAAACGTTCTGGAAGGTCTCCCTAATGTACTCCTCCGGAGTTATGGTATTGATAATATTGATTTCAACATTTATGGTAGTACCTGAGATATAATGTTTGATTCTTTGCCCATTTACCACCTTCGGGTTTGTGCCTTCGGCGTTGTTGATCTTGATGGCACCGGAACGATATACTTCCTCGATAATGTAAGGCCCTTCCCATTTAGAGAGAAGTTTTCCTGCAAAAAAATCTTAAACGAGAATTGTATAGCAAGACATGATCACCTACATTGAATTCATGCTTTTGTATCCTTTTATCATGCCATCTCTTAACTTTTTCTTTAAACAACTTGGCATTCTCATAGGCCTGGGTTCTCCATTCATCAAGTGAGCTTATGTCAAATAACCTCTTCTCACCAGCAAGTTTGAAATCATAGTTGAGCTCTTTAATTTCCCAATAAGCTTTATGCTCTAGTTCTAGAGGTAAGTGACATGCTTTACCATAAACCATCTTATACGGAGACATACCCATAGGGTTTTTATAAGCAGTTCTATAAGCCCATAATGCATCATCAAGTTTCTTAGACCAATTCTTTCTAGATCTATTAACAGTCTTTTGCAAGATCAATTTAATTTCTCTATTGCTCAATTCTACTTGACCACTAGACTGAGGGTGATAAGGAGATGCAATTCTATGATTAACATCATACTTAGCAAGCAATTTACGGAAAGCACCATGAATAAAGTGTGAACCACCATCAGTCATTAAATATCTAGGGACTCCAAATCTAGGGAAAATAACTTCTTTAAGCATTTTAATAGAAGTGTTATGATCAGCGCTACTAGTTGGAATAGCTTCTACCCACTTAGTAACATAATCAACAACAACTAGAATATGAGTATACCCGTTAGATTGTGGAAAAGGTCCCATATAATCAAAATGCCAAACATCAAATGGTTCAATAACAAGAGAGTAATTCATAGGCATCTCCTGACGTCTACTAATATTACCAATTCTTTGACATTCATCACAAGACAAGACAAACTTACGAGCATCCTTGAAGAGAGTAGGCCAATAAAAACCAGATTGTAATACCTTGTGTGCAGTTCTATCTCCAGCGTGGTGTCCCCCATAGGCCTCGGAGTGACACTTGCGTAGGATCTGTTCCTGTTCATGCTCAGGTACACAATGTCTAATAACACCATCTACTCCTTTATAAAGGTGTGGATCATCCCAAAAGTAATGTCTTAAATCATAGAAGAACTTTTTCTTTTGTTGGTATGTGAAACTAGGCGGTATAAATTTAGCAACAATGTAATTAGCATAATCAGCATACCAAGGAGCATTGCGCGAAGCATTTATGACAGCTAATTGTTCATCAGGAAAGCTATCATCAATAGGTAGTGGGTCATCAAGAACATTTTCTAACCTAGACAAGTTGTCTGCTACAGGGTTATCGGCACCCTTTCTATCAATAATATGCAAATCAAATTCTTGTAGCAGAAGAACCCATCTAATAAGTCTAGGTTTAGCATCTTTCTTTTCCATAAGATATTTGATAGCAGCATGATCAGTGTGAATAGTTACTTTGGAATCAACAATATAAGGTCTGAACTTATCACAGGCAAACACAACTACTAAAAATTCCTTTTCAGTGGTAGCATAGTTTCTTTGAGCACTGTCTAGAGTTTTACTAGCATAATGGATAACATTTAATTTCTTATCAACTCTTTGTCCTAGAACAGCACCAACGGCATAATCACTAGCATCACACATAATTTCAAAGGGTAGGTTCCAATCAGGTGGTTGAACAACAGGTGCGGAAATCAAGGTATTCTTAAGAATTTCAAATGCTTCTACACAATCATCATCAAAAATGAATGGAACATCTTTTTGCAAAAGATTAGTGAGAGGCCTAGAAATCTTAGAGAAGTCTTTAATAAACCTCCTATAGAAACCAGCATGACCAAGGAAACTTCTTATACCTCTGATATCCGTAGGACACGGCATTTTTTCAATAGCATCAACTTTAGCTTTATCCACCTCAATACCTTTTTCGGAGATTTTGTGCCCCAAGACAATACCTTCATTAACCATAAAGTGGCACTTTTCCCAATTCAAGACAAGATTAGTTTCTTCGCATCTCTGCAAAACTCGATCAAGGTTGCTCAAGCAATCATCAAAAGAAGTTCCGTAAACGGAAAAATCATCCATGAAAACCTCAACAATCTTTTCACAAAAGTCAGAGAATATAGCCATCATACATCTTTGAAAGGTAGCAGGTGCATTGCATAAACCAAAAGGCATACATCTATAAGCAAAGGTACCGAAAGGACAAGTAAAAGTGGTCTTTTCTTGATCCTCTTTTGACACAGGTATTTGAGAGAAACCAGAGTAACCATCTAGAAAGCAAAAATGTGTATGTTTGGATAGTCTTTCTAGCATTTGATCAATAAAAGGTAGAGGGTAATGATCTTTCCTAGTAGCATTATTTAATTTCCTAAAATCAATTACCATTCTATATCCTGTAACAATTCTTTGCGGGATCAATTCATTTTTATCATTAGGAACAACGGTAATACCTCCCTTTTTAGGGACACAATGAACGGGACTAACCCATCTACTATCAGCAATAGGATAAATTATACCTGCCTCCAGAAGCTTTAGTATTTGATTTCTTACCACTTCTTTCATTTTAGGATTTAACCGTCGTTGGTGATCAACAACTGGTTTAGCATCAGGCTCCATATTGATTTTATGCTGACATAGAGTGGGAGTAATGCCCTTTAGATCATCGAGAGTATATTCAATAGCAGCACAGTGCTTCCTCAAAGTTTTCAATAATCTCTTTTCTTCATGCTATGAAAGGTTAGCACTAATAATAACAGGATATATCTCCTTTTCATCAAGATAAGCATATTTCAGAGTATCAGGTAATTGTTTAAGCTCAAACACGGGATCACCCTTGGGTGGAGGAGGATCCCCAAGTATTTCAACAGGCAGGTTGCGTTTCAAAATAGGCTGTTGATCAAAGAAAATCTTATCTATTTCATTCCTTTCATTCATATGCATATCATTTTCATGGTCTAACAAATATTGTTCTAAAGGATCTGTAGGAGGTACAGCAATAGAAGTAAGACCAATAATTTCATCTTTACTAGGCAATTCTTTGTCATGGGGTTCTCTACGAAATTTAGAGAAATTGAACTCATGAGACACATCCCCAAAACTTACAGTAACAGTTTCTTTCTCACAATCTATCCTAGCATTAACAGTATTCAAGAAAGGTCTACCAAATATAATGGGACAAAAATCATCTTGTGGGGAGCCAAAAATTATAAATATAATTCCGATCATGATGAACCAGATGCATAGGATAAAACTTCTGATGAAATTCCAATTTCAATCGGTTGTAGTTCCATGATCCAATATCATCACATAGCCTATACCATGTCAATGCCTTCTCCTTCAAAGATAAAGGAAAGACCTTCTTCTTGACATCATCCTCGGGCAAACCTGCAAGCTTAAATAATCCACAAACTTCTTCCACATAGATTAGATGCAAATCAGGATGTAGTGTTCCATCTCCTGCATAAGGATTAGCTAGCAGTTTCTCTATCATACCCGAAGGAATTTCATAATAAATATTTTCAGTAGGTGCAGTAGGTTGAGGAGCATCTCTTTGTGCTTCCGGTCGAGGTGAAGATACCCCGAACAAGCCCCTCAAAGGATTATTTTCCATAGTAACAAGTGACAGTAAATTTCAGCACACTATATAAATTTTTCCTTACCAAGTTCCACTCACCAAAGGCGCTTCACTCCCCGGCAACGGCGCCAGAAAAGAGTCTTGATGACCCACAAGTATAGGGGATCTATCGTAGTCCTTTCGATAAGTAAGAGTGTCGAACCCAACGAGGAGCAGAAGGAAATGACAAGCGGTTTTCAGTAAGGTATTCTCTGCAAGCACTGAAATTATCGGTAACAAATAGTTTTGTGAGAAGAAAATTCGTAACGGGTAGCAAGTAAAAAGTGTAACAAAGGTGCAGCAAGGTGGCCCAATCCTTTTTGTAGCAAAGGACAAGCCTGGACAAACTCTTATATAAAGCAAAGCGCTCCCGAGGACACATGGGAATTACTGTCAAGCTAGTTTTCATCATGCTCATATGATTCGCGTTCGTTACTTTGATAATTTGATATGTGGGTGGACCGGTGCTTGGGTGCTGTCCTTACTTGGAAAAACCTCCCACTTATGATTAACCTCTCTCGCAAGCATCCGCAACTACAAAAGAAGTATTAAGATAAATCTAACCATAGCATGAAGCATGTGGATCCAAATCAGCCCCTTACGAAGCAACACATAAACTAGGGTTTAAGCTTCTGTCACTCTAGCAACCCATCATCTACTTATTACTTCCCAATGCCTTCCTCTAGGCCCAAATAATGGTGAAGTGTCATGTAGTCGACGTTCACATAACACCACTAGAGGAGAGACAACATACATCTCATCAAAATATCGAACAAATACCAAATTCACATGATTACTTATAACAAGACTTATCCCATGTCCTCAGGAACAAACATAACTACTCACAAAGCATATTCATGTTCATAATTAGAGGAGTATTAATTATCATTAAGGATCTGAACATATGATCTTCCACCAAGTAAACCAACTAGCATCAACTACAAGGAGTAATCAACACTACTAGCAACCCACAGGTACCAATCTGAGGTTTGAGACAAAGATCGGATACAAGAGATGAACTAGGGTTTGGAGAGGAGATGGTGCTGGTGAAGATGTTGATGGAGATTGACCCTCTCTCGATGAGAGGATCGTTGGTGATGACGATGGCTTCGATTTCCCCCTCCGGGAGGGAAGTTTCCCCGGCAGAACAGCTCCGCCGGAGCCCTAGATTGGTTCTGCCCAAGTTCCGCCTCGCGACGACGGCGCTTCGTCCCGAAAGCTCTCTTCTGATTTTTTCCAGGTCAAAACCCTCCATATAGCAGAAGATGGGCACTGGAGGCCTGCCAAGGGGCCCACAAGCCACTAGGGCGCGCCCTGGGGGGTAGGGCGCGCCCTCCAGGCTTGTGGCTGCCTGGTAGGTCCCCTCTGGTATTTTCTTCGCCCAGTATTTTTTATATATTCCAAAATAATTCTCCGTAGATTTTCAGGACTTTTGGAGTTGTGCAGAATAGGTATCTCAGATTTGCTCCTTTTCCAGTCCAGAATCCCAGCTGCCGGCATTCTCCCTCTTCAGGTAAACCTTGTAAAATAAGAGAGAAAAGGCATAAGTATTGTACCAAAATGTGTAATAACAGACCATAATGCAATAAAGATCAATATAAAAGAATTATGCAAAATGGACGTATCAGGCTCCTCCTCCACTTGCTCTTACTGAGGGCACTCGATTCTGCTGGAAGTAGTACAAAGCCCCTCCGTAGTACTAGTATTTAGGGGCTATTTTGTTCAGTTCATCTAACTATAGATATGGTTGAACTGTACCACTTACTTTAATTAGCTAGTATATAGTTGAACTAGCTAATTCAGTATGTGGTTGGCAACAATTGGGGAAAAGTTTGTTCGGTTCCGCTGTAGAGTTGAACTGTATTGTACAAAGACCAGTGCTTAATGCATGAATGAAATCCATGTTTAAAGTGAATTTTAGTTGCAAAATTACACCCTAATTGTGATTTTGTTTCTGCAATACTTGACAAATGCCAGTGCTGCAATGTTGACAAATGCCAGTGTTACTAGATCGACAGATGCCAATGTTTCCGATTTGACACATGGCAATTTACCCAGTATGATAGATGCAAATCTTCCCGGATTGTATGTACTAGGCACACGGATCATATTCGAGAAACATTTGCGATGACGCATTGGATCAATCCTTCGCGCCAATATTTTGACTTGGCTTACGGGCAAAGATAGTTGTCGATCTTCAAACGGGTATTCAACCTGAACCGTTTGTGATGTGTGTTCATTCAGATAAAACTATGGTGGTTTTTTGTTTGCTACGTGAATTCAGAGATAAATACTTAGTTCATCAAACCATAGATTTCATTCAGTCAAGCTTTCATTTTACATTCATACAATCGATATACGATATAAAGAAAACTAGTTGCCGCGGCGGCGGCGGCGTTCTCGTGCTCCGGGGCGCAGTTGTACAGTTCTTCAACCGAGACCAGAATGTTATGGACTTCACAATCAAAGAGCCGGTCGTCGCGCGATCGACGGGTGTGGGGCCGGGGGGCGGCGACTAGCGGCGCTGCGAGAAAGCTGTCGACGGCGGTGGCCCAATCCGCTGAGGGGGGCATGACGGGTGCAGGCACACACACGGGAACGGGCGCGGTGGGTGCAGGCGCGCGCAAGGGGTCGGGCGCCGTCGGTGCGGGCACGCGCACTGGGACCGGCGTGCCGTGTGCAAGGGCGCGCACGAGCACGGGAGCAGGAGGAGGCGCTGGCGCTTGCACGTACACGAGCTCACGCGGGTCGGCTGGGACCTCCCTGACTCCCGCGGTTTCCAGCGCTGCGATGATGCTGGGTGACCAGCCCATCAATGCCATGGGGATGATGCCTGGCGCGGGCACGGTGATGGTTGATGGCGAGTGCGTCGGGGCAGCATCCGCTGCGGCATGCAGCTCTTCCAGGGCCATGTCCATGGCGTCCCATTCGTCTTTATGTTCTATCTCTTCCGGCTCGGTCTCAACTTCACCAAACCGGAAGACTAGTGGCATATGATCCTTCTGCACCATGGCGTAGGTCACCGTGGAGGTCTGAAGATGGAGGGGAATGTGAGGCGAAGATATATGGAGGATTGTGAGTGAGTGGGCAGTAAAGCCGCCTATTAAACAGCGGCTCGGGCACCATTGATGGATAGGTTGGAAGCGAGGAGGGCGGATATGGAGGTCAAAGGGCTCGATTCCCGGTGAGTATTCGGCGTACTGCCCGCACGCCTCCCGGTGATCCTGCGCGGCAGATGCCAGCTCGCACGCCTCCTGTCAACTCAAGCAGCTGCTCGCACGGCACCTCCTAAGCCCTAGCCAATAAAAGAGTGCGACTCTTGGCAGCACGTAAAGGGCAGTAGAACGTCAATGGTTTGAAAATAATGCAACCGTTTGCGTTGAAACGTGATAGTTATTTGTTCCAAAAAGCTTTTGTTTGCTATTAATTACACAAAAAATACCACAACATATTTGTGCTATATAATGACGCCATGCCAAATTTCTTGAATTTTGTGTGAGTTCTAGATTTACTATAATTTAACTAATATTCTCAATGTTGGCTCTAAAAGAAAATATATATTAAAAAACGAGTATCAGATAGGAAAGCAAAATGCTATGACGCCTTTATGTGCCATGTTCATGAAACCATGCTAAGTTTCATGAATCTCCTGACGAGTTTTTGATTTACATGATTTAAAACTCTAGTTTTTCAATGTTTCTGTGGCCGAGTCAAGACCCAGAGATGTTTGAAATTCATTCACACGTCTTGCATGGGACCTAAAGATGCATGCACACTAATATGGTTTTCAACCCATTTTGATGCACCGGACCTTCTGATTGTAGTTTGGATTTGAATTGTGCATGTTAAATAATGCATATAAAAGTCAATTAATGTATAAAAAGGCCAAACGAATCATGTATATTTTCATATTTTGGCACAACACTCACATTTCGGTATATGTTGCCTATAGAAATAGTTCAAGACGAGAAGAGGCAGCGGATGTCGATTCACCCAGATAAGGTGACACATTCCATGTCAAAACAACAAAGCTTCACGTGATAATTAATCTTTGGTTTGTGCGGGGCTTGTGCCAAAACTTGTCCCAAATTGGACATTATTTTACCAGGGCACATATGGGCCATGCATGTTAATTATGACACCATGCCAAGTTTCATGAATTTTCTGACTAGTTTTTGATTTACACATGATTTAAAACCCGACTTTCTCAATGTTTCTCTGGCCGAGCCAAGACCGCGAGATGTTTGAAATTCATTCCCATATATTGCATGGGATCCTAAAGATGCATGTACGCTTATACGGTTTTCAACCCATTTAGATGCACCGGACCTTGTGATTGTAGTTCAAATTTGAATTATGCACGTTAAATAATGCATATAAAAGTCGATTAATGTATAAAAGGCCAAACGGACCATGTATAATTTCATATTTTGGCACGATACTCTCATTTTGGTATATGTTGCCTATAAAAATAGTTCAAGACGAGAAGAGGCAGCGGATGTCGATTCGCCCACATAAGGCGACACATTCCATATCGAAGCAACAAAGCTTTGCATGATAATTAATCTTTAGTTTGTGTGCGGTTTGAGCCAAAACTTGTCCCAAATTGGACATTATTTTACCAGGGCGCACATGAGCCATGCATGTTATGACACCATGCCAAGTTTCATGAATTTTCTGACTAGTTTTTAATTTACACATGATTTAAAACCCGTGTTTCTCAGTGTTTGTATGGCCGAGCCAGGACCGCGAGATGTTTGAAATTCATTCCCATATATTGCATGGGATCCTAAAGATGCATGTACACTTATATGGTTTTCAACCCATTTTGATGCATCGTACCTTGTGAATGTAGTTCAAATTTGAATTATGCACGTTAAATAATGCATATAAAAGTCAATTAATGTATAAAAAGCCCAAACGAACCATGTATAATTACATATTTTGGAACGACACTCATTTTGGTATATGTTGCCTCTAGAAATATATAGTTCAAGACGAGAAGAGGCAGCGGATGTCGATTCGCCCTCATAAGGTGACGCTTTCCTTATCGAAACCACAAAAGCTAGCTTCCCGTGAGTAGCCGAGGTTTGTAAGGGCTTGTGCCAAAACTTTTCCCAAATCGGACAATTTATCATTAGGACACATATATATGAGCCATGCCATGACACCATGCCAAGTTTCCTGCTTTTCTGACGAGTTTTTGATTTATATGTGAATGTAAAACCAAGTTTCTCAATGTATGTGGCCGAGTCAAGACCCCGAGATGCTTGAAATCCATTCCCATATCTTGCATGGGGCCCAAAGTAGCGATGGACACTTATATGATTTTTCAACCCATTTTGATGCACCGGACCTTGTGATTTTAGTGCAAATTTTAACTGTCCACATTGTATGCCTAGAGAACTCAATTAATGTATGAAAATGAGAAAAGAACCCTGCATAATTCCATATTTTAGCAAGACACTCTTACTGGTGCGAGTTGCCTCTAACAAAAGTTCATGGCGAGAAGATGAGCGGATGTCGTTTTGCCTACGTAAGGTGACGTTTTCCTTATCGGGACCTCAAAGATTGAAGTGAGAAGCTCTGCTTTGTAAGGGACTTGTGGCTAAAATTGTCTCATGTTGGACAATTTTTTTACCATGGCACATATGTGCCATGTCATGACAACATTCCAAGTTTTTAGAATTTCTGACGCATTTTGGATTTATAGTAATTTAAAAACCAAGTTTCTCAACGTTTGTGCCCGGGCCAAGATGCCGAGATGTTTGAAATTCATTCCCATTTATTGCCTGTGACCTAAAGATGAAGCCATGGAAACTAATATGATTTTTCATCCCATTTTGATGCACGGACATTGGGACGATAGTTCAAATTTGAATTATACACACTAAATGTCTAGAAAACTCAATTAATTTATAAAAATGCGAAGCAAACCCTGAATAATTCCATATTTTAGCACGACACAGCTATTGGTCAGTGTTCACTGCACATAAATCTTATTGCAATCCAAACACCGTCCTTTGTTGAATTAACCTCATTTTTTGTTTGAAAAACATTTTGAAAATTAAGTCTTTCACAAACAGTTGACGTTCATGAATCGTTTGTGATGCAGTACAAAATATCTTGGGCCAATCCTAGTAATGAATGGCTTAGGCCTGAAGCTTCGTCGTCTGCAGTACACCGCCGGGCAGTTTACCGCACTGACTCCTCAGACCATTTTACTTTTCAATCGTCGATGGTGAAAGATGGGGACGTGGATCCCCGTCGTGAGGGCAACTTTGGCAACCGACTCCGGCCCGAGCGTGGCCGCATTAGCCATGAGCGCACTCTCAACATGCTTGAACGCGGCCGCTACCTCCGACAGAGCGGCTGTAGCAACCGAAAGGACAACTGCTGCAGCTGAGAGGGCGGCAGCAACAACCGCGACGGGGATAGCAAATAGCGAGAACGGCACATCAGCTATCAGTTCCTCGGCGGTCGTCGTAGCCCTGATGGCGGACGCCCAGTCCCATCTCGAGGCCGGCCACGCCCATCTCGTGTCGGTCGCTACACAAATCACATCTGCCTTCTTCGACACCGGTCGACAACCCACCTCCGTTGAGTTGGTAATCGTTGAGTGTGCTCTAGCAGGCGTCCGTTCGTCGGCGGCCTCCCTAGCCAAGATTGTGGACATCCATGCCCGGACCAAGGCCTCCCACGCCCGGCTCATGGTGGCCTTATCCAAAGAGATGGCGCACGAAGACTGCGAGATGCTGGAGTATGTGGCGATGGATCCCATGGATCTCCATTCCCCGGAGTTCGTCGAGCGGGAGCTGGTCATCGAGGAGGTGGCGGAGATCGATGAATGTCAGGCAGAATATTAGTCTCTGTCTAGAGCGATGGTGTTTTGTTAGAGTAATGTTTAAGTCAATTAACTAATGTTTATTAGTTGCTCGATTAAGTAAGTGCGGGCAGTGCTGTAGGCTCTTCTGTGTAGTACTCAAATTTGCAAGTGTTGCTAACTAAGCAATGACCAATGTAACGAGGGAAATTCGGACCAAAATTTGCCGCCGTATCCCCATTTTCTCTTCCAAATGAACATGAAATGCAAGTACCGTGTGCAATGTAGTATCCGATATCTTACGCCGGAAGCTTGGAGACCAAAATTTCCACGTTCAGTCTCATCACACACGGGATAAACTATAGGATATGTTTGTGTTGTTGAATATCGCACACAGTTATGGTAATGGTACTGTGTCCGATGTGACTGTGCGCGCTTATTTTTCGCCGCACCGAATGAAATTTTGGGCTACCGCGCAAATATCTACCTCCCCCACCCCTCATACCATCCAAAAGCCACATTTCCCATCCCCCCTGCTCCCCCCTCATTTCCTAAGTTCAAACCTTCACTGCTTGCTTGCAGCGCCGCCTCCTCGCCGGCGACGCTCCTTCCTACTGCTCGGCCTCATCCTGCTAGTCATAGTCAGGTAATCCAAACCTTCCCCATACCCCCTCCCCCCTCCACCCCCTCCTCCTCCATTCCACATGGCCCGACCGCCGGCACGACACATTCCACCAAAATCACCGGCCCACCCCCCACATAATCGCCACCGAAAGACATGGTGCACGTAGTATAGCCATGATCTCAAGGAGCACCTGGTAGCGGAGAAGCAAATCGCGATCGCACGCGCGGATGAGGCCATGATGGCTGCCATGCGTGCTGACCCCCAGATCTTGGAGCAGCATCTAGACGTCGAGGCCACTGTCGATGCCTCGCACGCGGACGCCGCCACGCGGTTGGCTACTTTGAACAACAGCTCGTTGTGTTTTCTCTAGGGCTCCACTGTTGCCTTCGACAATGACTCCGAGTTGTTTTCTCAGCGTGCCCGTGCTTTCCTGAACTCCATATAGCAGGCAGGTTGGTGCCCGGACAGGCTGAGGCAACTCACCACTACGAGGAGGGCACCCACGATGTGGAGGCCTCGCCCTCGTCCAAGCCCAGCGTTATCGATATCTCCAATGACGAGGAATATCTTGTTTTTTAAGCTTAATTACTAATGACCTATGTTCAGCTAGTTGCGCCTGTTACGCATGTTTATTTTACCTGCTACATGTGCTGCTCCTGCTTTCCCTTAAGACACTCTAGTGAAATATGCAATGTAATGCTAGTATGCAATCTGGCCTTCTACTACTATGTTGTATTGTGCAATGTGATGCTCACTTAATTGTTTGGTTCAGTTGTTTTGGTGATCATCTGCAATGTGATGTTCAATTATTGTTGGTACAATTTTGTTTTGTTATGCACGTGAAACCTACAATTGCTATATTTCATAGTTCTTAGCACGCTTGGCTTTTCCATGTGGCTTGAATTCATATGTTGGATATGCAATACGTTTATCTTTCATTCACAGATTTTACTGATCAATATCTATTCTTAAACACGTTATAGGGGGAACAATGGGAGACACTGAGGTTTACCATCGAGGTTTGCACTTTCATGATCCTTTGGCTAATAGCACATTATTGTGCAATTGCAGGAACCATTCTAATATTTAGGTTTCTAACAATAATTTGGTCTTGCACATGTAGGTCCTGCCTTAAGAGGTTTAGACCCACTGTTCGACCCATTTTGCATGTGGGGAAATGATGTGTTCATGAATATCTGTCAAATCAAGAAACTCAGACAGATTGTTAAGATAAAGAAACTTGCGACGAAAAACAACAAGTTGTTTGTCTGCACAATGAAGAAGACATCAGTGAACTATAGGATGGTACTATCTCTTTTACCTTGTCCTTTTTCCCTTTGTGACATTTCAATTTTTAGAAACGCAATTTAAGCATATCTTTGTTTCCAGTCCTTTCCAAAGCAGTCCATCGATGAGTACGTCTCAAACCACCTGTATGGTCAAGAGCCGAGGAAGGTATTCATACAGCACCCACGGTATAATCTTGAAGTCTTCCTCAAGATGATGAAGGATGGGCGGGCAACCATCCACAGGCACTGGCATAAAGTTGCAAGAACCTTCGACATCAATGAAGGCTCAATATTTGCCTTCCGCTTCAACAGTTTTCTAGACGAGATTCATCTGTCTATTTACCGTATATGATGCTATTTTCCAAAGGTTTTAGATGTTGCATGTGAAACTCGGTGATGTCGTGTAATTGGGTAGCTAGGTAGTATATGCCTATATGATGTTGTACTCTGATGTATTTCAATTATGAAATCCTGGTTGCCGTAATACGAAATGAAATATATTGTGTGCTTGATATGAAGTATCAATTTGTTTACTAGCTGGATTATAAATAATAGAGCAATTAGCCTGATTATTGGGGTTTCATATTGCAGACGGTTTGTCATAGAACACCATCAGCGATGACCTCAACAAACCCACACGCTTGCTGGAAAATTGGCGTGTTGGATCAGTGAACAATCATACACGATTTCCGGGCGCAAACTATGTGCGTTAGAACACCCATTCGCAAACGTTTTCACATAAAACGTGTGCGTGATGGACAGCCCTATGCCAAACAGTTTCTTCTAGGCACCGTGCGTGATGGCCACCCCTAACACAAACGATGTTAAGCAGAAAATTGTGTGTGATGCGCAATACGAACGGAAACCTATGTTTGGGATTCACTGTGTGGGATGCTATGCACATCTCACACGATTTCTCCTAAATACCTATTTGGGATAGTCCTTCCAATCGCACACGACATAATTTTGCCTGTCGTGTGCGACCGGGAGCAGGCATCGCCAACGGGTTTTTTCGGGTCGTGTGCGATAGCCCCCCCCCCATCGCCCACACATGCAAGGCGACGGTTTGAGACTACGTCACGGAAAGGGGTTAAAAACCGTTTGTATAGCAGGCGCCTGCACTAGTGTAGTCAAAACCGACTGGGACTAATTGGCTTTGACAAAGCCGATTGGAGCCAATCGACTTTCTCTAGGCCGATAGGGTTATATATTTGCAAATTTTGCGACCAGCGTAATATGTGACAAATTTAATAAAAAAAGTAATATTTAAAAAAATAGCTATTAAAAATACACAAGTCAGGTGAAAAGAAAAACCACACCATGCAAGTGGGCTCGTCTCCGGCATGTCTAGCCACCAGCAGCATCAGCCATGGCCAGCGTGGAAGACTATTTTGGTATTTTGATATGATCATTTTTCCGGGGATACTCTCAGGTTTTTCTTTGAAAGGCTTCCAGTCTATGCATCAACCATCATGGCAGACGTCTTCATCAAACTGCAAGCGAGATGGCGCCCTCCGATACGCAATCGGCGACGCACGACAATGGCGTCCTCCGATGGCGAGCGACATTCACCCCCGACCTCCTCACGGCACGCACGGCTACCTTAGACGTCGGCACCCTGGTTCTACGGTGGGATACTCTCTGCCTCGTCCTTCTGGACTCCAAGGGGAGCACGATCGATGCGCGTTTCATGCGTGAAGGGGAATCCATTGATGCTGGTGCTATCGTTTCCTTCCCTTGCCATTTCGCTAGGATTTGGGAGCGAATTCTAGCGGCGATGGCGGCGAGATCACCGGTGTTTGACCCCGGCGGCACGTCTGCACGGGAGGGGGCGGCGCATGAGGCAGTACACGGGAGGCACGTTCCTAAACAGACTGACGACCCAGGATTACTGGGAGCGAGGCCGGGGAGGTCCACCCCACCACCCATGGCGGATGACGACCATGTGCACGTGGATCCCGGGTGCCATGGCCGCGGTGCTGGTGACCACGTGGGTATAAATTCTACTCTCTAGTTTGCCCTTGACCTAGAGAGCGCCCTTTCCCATCTCTGGGCTGCGCCAAAAAACCCTAGATCCAAATCCCCCTCATCCTTCCACTGGTGGCACGACAAAGTTCGTGGCGACGACAGATCCTTCGCCGAGGTCACTGCTTCGACTCCAAAAGTGGCAGATCTGATGGCGGGCGGTGGAGGGCGCGGCTACCGTGGTGACAAGCGAGAGGGCTTCAGCGTGGGGAGAGCTAGTAGTGGAGTGGGCCAGCTCGACCGTGGCCGCAACAAGTACTCTTGGAGGCGCGAGGATGGTGATGCGGATCATTCGTCCTCCAAGGCGATGGGTGAAATAGAGCGATGGGAGGCGGTGGCGTCGGCGGCGAACCAGCAAAACCCAAGTCCCGAGGGGGTTTGGGTCGAGAAAGCTCGCCCCGCGTCTGGATCCGGTGGCGGCAACAGCAACAACTCTCACGCCCCGGCTGATCCCGCTTCGCGTCGACCTCCTGCCAACAACAACCACCCTAACCAGGTGAATCCTACCAAAACCCCGCTCCTGCCTGATCTGCAAGTCTATGGAGCATACCCCTGCTAGATGCCCGCAAGCCTTTTGTGAGAGTTGCAGTAAACTAGGACACCTTGCTTCAGTTTGTGCTGAGTTTCTTCCTTGGGAATGTATTGCACCCATGTGTATGTTTTCAGCTAAGGGGCAGGGTTTTTACTTTATCCATGATTCCTGCACTGCTAAGCAGCAGAAACAACGTGACACTAGTGTGGTAGTGACTATTGTAGAGGGGAATACACTAGTGTAGGCGTCTGCTATACAAACGGTTTTTAACCCCTTTCCGTGACGTAGTCTCAAACTGTCGCCTTACATGTGTGGGCGATAGGGGGGCTATCCCACACGACACGGAAAACCTGTCGGCGATGGCTGCGCCCGGTCACACACGACGAGCAAAAATATGTCGTGTGCGATTGGAAGGGCCATCACAAACATATATTTTTAGGAAGTCGTGTGAGATGTGCTTAGCATCCCACATAGTGAATCCCAAACATACGTTTCCGTTCGCATTCTACATCACACACAATTTTCTGCATAACATCGTCTGTGTTAGGGGTGGCCATCACGCACGGTTCCTAGAAGAAACTGTTTGGCATAGGGTTGTCGATCACACACATGATTTATGTGAAAACGTTTGCTAATGTGTGTTCTAACGAACGTAGTTTACGGCCGGAAGTCGTGTGTGATTTTTCATTGATCCAACACGCCAAATTTCCAGGAACCGTGTGGGTTTGGTGAGGTAATCGCCCACGGTGTTCTATGACAAACCGTCTACAATATGAAACCACCATAATCAGGCTAATTGCTCTATTATTTATAATCCAGCTAGTAAACAAATTGACACTTCATATCAAGCACACAATATATTTCATTTCGTATTACGACAACCATGATTTCATAATTGGAATACATCAGAGTACAACATCATATAGGCATATACTACCTAGCTACCCAATTATACGACAGGACCGAGTTTCACATGCAACATCTAATACCTTTGGAAAATAGCATCATATATGGTAAATAGACAGATGAATCTCGTCTAGAAAACTATTGAAGCGGGATGCAAATATTGAGTCATCGCTGATGTCGAAGGTCCTTGCAACTTTATGCCAGTGCTTGTGGATGGTTGCCCGCCCATCCTTCATCCTCTTAAGGAAGACTTCAAGATTATACCGTGGGTGCTGTATGAATACCTTCCTCGGCTCTTGACCATATAGGTGGTTTGAGACGTACTCATAGATGAACTGCTTTGGAAAGAACTGCAAATAAAGATATGCATAAATTTCGTTTCGAAAAATTATAATGTCACAAAGGGAAAAAAGACAAGGTAAAAGAGATAGTACCATCCTATAGTTCACTAATGTCTTCTTCATTGTGCAGACAAATAGCTTGTTGTTTTTCGTCACAAGTTTCTTTATCTTAACAATCTTTCCGAGTTTCTTGATTTGACTGATATTCATGAACACATCATTTCCCCCACATGCAAAATGGGTCGAACAGTGGGTCTAAACCTCTTACAGCAGGACCTACATGTGCAAGACCAAATTATTATTAGAAACCTAAATATTAGAATGGTTCCTGCAATTGCACAATAATGTGCTATTAGCCAAAGGATCATGAAAGTGCAAACCTCGATGGTAAACTTCAGTGTCTCCCATTGTTCGCCCTGTATCGTATTTAAGATAGATATTGATCAGGTTTTAAGTGAGATTTGGCGTGCTATCAGTAAAATATATTAATGCAAAATAAATGCATTGCAGATCCAACATATTAATTCAAGCCACATGGAAAAGGCAAGCGTGCTAAGAACTATGAAATATAGCAATTGTATGTTTCACATGCATAACAATAAAAAATTGAACCAACAATAATCAAACATCACATTGCAGATGATCACCAAAACAAATGAACCAAACAGTTAACTGAGCATCACATTGGACAATAGAACATACTAGAAGGTTAGATTGCATAGTAGCATTACTTGCATATTTCACTAGAATTTCTTAAGGAAAGGCAGGAGCAGCACATGCAATAGGTAAAGCAAACATGCTTAACAGGCGTAGCTACCTGAGCACATGTCAATAGTGATTAAGCTAAAAAACAAGCTATTCTTCATTGTCGGAGATATCGATAACGATGGGCTTGGAAGAGGGCGAGGCCTCCACATCGTGGGTGCCCTCCTCGTAGTGGTGAGTGGCCTCAGCCTGTCCAGGCACCAACCTGCCGGCTCTGGAGTTGAGGAAAGCACGGGCACGCTGAGAAAACAACTCGTAATCGTCGTCGAAGGCAAAAGCGGATCTCTCAAGAAAATACAACGAGTTGTTGTTCAAAGCAGACAACCGCGTGGCGGCATCCGCGCGTGAGGCGTCGACAATGGCCTCGACGGCGATGTGCTGCTCCAAGATCTGGAGGTCGGCACGCATGGCAGCCATCACGGCCTCATCCGCACGTGCGGTCGCGATTTGCTTCTCCGCTGCCAGGTTCTCCTTGAGATCATGGCTATACTACGTGCACCATGTCTTTCGGCAGCAATTATGTGGGGGGTGGGCCGCTGATTTTGGTGGAATGTGTCGCGCCGATGGTCGGGGCATGTGGAATGGAGGAGGAGGGGGTGGAGGGGGAAGGGTGTGGGGAAGGTGTGGATTACCTGACTAGATGGAGGAGGGTGAGCAGCAGGAAGGAGCATCGCCGGCGAGGAGGCAGCGCTGCAAGCAAGCTGTGCAGGTTTGAACTTAGGAAAGGAAGGGGGAAGCAGGGGGTGTGGCTTTTGGTTGGTACGAGGGGCGGGGGAGGTAGATATTTGCGCGGTAGCCCAAAATTTCGTTTGGTGCGGCGAAAAAGTAGCGCGCGCGGTCACATCGGACACAGTCCCTTTACCATAACTGTTTGAGATATTCAACAACACAAACGAATCATATAGTTGATCCCGTGTGTGATGAGACTGAACGTGGAAATTTTGGTCTCCAAGCTTCCGGCGTACGATATCGGATACTACATTGCCCACGGTACTTGCATTTCATTTTCATTTGGAAGAGAAAATGGGGATACAATGGCAAATTTTGGTCCGAATTTCCCTCGTTACATTGGTCATCGACGCCATTGCTTAATTTAACAACACTTGCAAATTTGAGTACTACACAAAAGAGCCTACAGCACTGCCCGCACTTACTTAATCGAGCAACTAATAAACATAAGTTAGTTGACCTAAACATTACTCTAACAAAAGACCATCGCTCTAGACAGAGACTAATATTCCACATGGCATTCGTCGATCTCCGCCGCCTCCTCGATGACCGGCTCCCGCTCGACGACCTCCAGGGTAAGGAGATCCATGGGATCCGTCGCCACATACTCCAGCACCTCGCAGTCTTCCTCCACCATCTCTTTGGATAAGGCCGCCATGAGACGGGCGTGGGCGGCCTTGCTCCGAGCATGGACAACCACAATCTTGGCTAGGGAGGCCGCCGACGAACGGACGCCTGCTCGAGCACACTCAGCGATTACCAACTCATCGGACGTGGATTGTCGACCGGTGTCGGAGAAGGCAGATGTGATTTGTGCAGTGAGCGACACGAGATGGGCGTGGGCGGCCTCGAGATGGGACTGGGTGTCCGCCATCAGGGCTACGGCGACCACCGAGAAACTGACAGCTGATGTGCCGATCTCGCCATTTGCTATCCCCGTCGCGGTTGTTGCTGCCGCCCTCTCAGCTGCAGCAGCTGCCCTTTTGGTTGCTGCAGCCGCCCTGTCGGAGGTAGTGGATGCATCTTGAGAGCGCGCTCATGGCTGATGCGGCCACGCTCACGCAGGAGTGGGTTGCCGAAGTTGCCCTCACGACGGGGATCCACGTCCCCAGCTTTCACCGGCGATGATTGAAAAGTAAAATGCTTCGGGGAGTCCATGCGGTAAATTGGCCGGCGGTGTACTGTAGCCGACGAAGCTACCGTCCTAAGCCATGCATTATGACTTTATGAGGATTGGCCCAAGATGTTTTGTACTGCATCACACACGATTCATGAACTTGAACTGTTTGTGAAAGACTTGATTTTCAAAATGTTTTTAAAACAAAAAATGAGGTTACTTCGACAAAGGACGGTGTTTGGATTGCAATAAGATTTATCTGTAGTGAACACTTACCAATAGTTGTGTCGTACTAAAATATGGAATTATTCAGGTTTCGTTTGGCATTTTTATGCATTAATTGAGTTTTCTAGGCATTTAATGTGTATAATTCAAATTTGAACTACCGTCCCAATGTCTGGTGCGTCAAAATGCGATGAAAATCATATTAGTGTCCATGGCTTCATCTTTAGGTCACGGGCAAGAAATGAGAATGAATTTCAAACATATCGGGGTCTTGGCTCCGCCTAAAACGTTAAGAAACTTGGTTTTTAAATTACTGTAAATCCAAAATGCGTCAGAAATTCTAAAAACTTGGCATGTTGTCATGGCATGGCACATATGTGCCATTGAAAAAATTGTCCAACTTGGGACAATTCTAGGCACAAGTCCCTTACAAACCGGAGCTTCTCACTGCAAGCTTTGTGGTTCCGATAAGGAACACGTCACCTTAATTACGTGGGCAAAACGACATCCGCTCATCTTCTCGCCTTGAACTTTTGTTAGAGGCAACATAGACCAGTAAGAGTGTCTTGCTAAAATATAGAATTATTCAGGATTCTTTTTGCATTTTCATACGTTAATTGAGTTCTCTAGGCACTTAATGTGGATAATTAAAATTTGAACTAAAATCACAAGGTCTGGTGCATCAAAATGGGTTAAAAATCATATAAGTGTCCATGGCTACTTTGGGCCCCATGCAAGATATGTGAATGGATTTCAAACATCTCGGGGTCTTGGCTCGGCCACATACATTGAGAAGCTTGGTTTTACATTCATGTATAAATCAAAAACTCGTCATAATTTCATGAAACTTGGCATGGTGTCAGGACATGGCTCATACGCGCCCTGGTGAAAAAATGTCCGATTTGGGACAAGTTTTGCAACAAGCCCCTTACAAACCTGAGCTTCTCACGGGAAGCTTTTGTGGTTTTGATATGGAATGCGTCACATTATGTGGGCGAATCGACATCCGCTGCATCTTCTCGTCTTGAACTATATATTTCTAGAGGCAACATATACCAAAATGAGTGTCGTTCCAAAAATATGAAAAATATACATGGTTCGTTTGGCCTTTTTATACATTAATTGACTTTTATATGCATTATTTAACGTGCATAATTCAAATTTGAACTACAATAACAAGGTCTGGTGTATCAAAATGGGTTGAAAATAATATAAGTGTACATGCATCTTTAGGATCCCATGCAAGATATGGGAATGAATTTCAAACATCTCACGGTCTTGGCTCGGGCACACATACATTGAGAAACTCGGATTTTAAATCATGTATAAATCAAAAACTCATGAGAAAAGTCATAAAACTTGGCATGGTGTCATGACATGCATGTCTCATATGTGCCCTAGTAAAATAATATCCAATTTGGGACAAGGTTTGGCACAAGCCTCTCACAAACCTAAGCTTCTCACGGGAAGCTTTTGTGGTTTCGATATGGAACACGTCACCTTATGTGGGCGAATTGACATCCGCTGCACCTTCTCATCTTGAACTATATATTTCCAGAGGCAACATATACCAAATGAGTGTCGTGCCAAAATATGAAATTATACATGGTTCGTTTGGACTTTTTATACATTAATTGACTTTTATATGCATAATTTAAATTTGAACTACTAACACAAGGTCCGGTGCATCAAAATGGTTAGAAAACCATATTAGTGTGCATGCATCTTTAGGTACCATGCAAGATATGGGAATGAATTTCAATCGTCTTGGGGTCTTGGCTAGGCGAGAGAAACATTGAGAAACTCGGGATTTAAATCATGTAAATCAAAAACTCGTCAGAAGATTCATGAAACTTGGCTTTCTGTCTTGAACACGGCACATAAAGGCGTCATATCATTTTGATTTCCTATTTGAGACTCGTTTTTAATATATTTTTCTTTTAGAGCCAACATTGAGAATATTATGTTAAATCATAGTAAATCTAGAACTGACACAAAATTCAAGAAATTGGGCATGGCGTCATGATATAGCACAAATATGTTGTGGTATTTTTCGTGTCTATTTTGGAAAAAGACGGACACATTAATAGCTAACAAAAGCTTTTTGGAACAAAGAACTGTCACGTTTCCACGGAAACGGTTGCATTATTTTCAAACTGTGGGCATTCTACTGCCCTTATGTGCTGCCAAGCGTGGCACTCTTCTATTGGCTAGGCCTTAGGATGTGCCTTGCGAGCAGCTGCTAGAGTTGACAGGAGGCGTGCGAGCTGCCCTTCGCTGCGCAGGCTCACCGGGAGGCGTGCGGGCTGTACGCCGCAGGCTCACCAGGAAGCGAGCCCTTTGACTTCTGTATCCGCCCTCCTCGCTTCCAACCTATCAATCAATGGCGGTTGAGCCGTTGTTTAATAGGCAGCTTTACTTGAAAGCACATTTGCTCCCTTGGTGGTTTTGGTAATTAATAACAACATATATGTCATTGAACTAATGTTTCCACTAAGCATATTTCAGGAAAAGTTCAATGATAGGGATGGCAAAAGAGATGGTGGAGATACCCCAAGATGCTAGGAAATGGATTGGCAAAGCTTCAAGCAAGAGGACTCTGCATTTTACTTTGTGAGAAATCACTTTGAGTCCATAGGAAAGCCAATACTATTAAAAGGGGGTAAGGTACTGTTGGTGAACAAAATGCTCATACGTGCACAAGTGATAGTCACCAAAAACACCCACAAGCTCTTCCACAAAAGTCTGTCCAAAGTCAAATATCCAAAATCGGTGCAACCAACACTTTCCACTCGGTGCCACCGATTCCCAAACCTAGACAGACCCATGCCAAACCCTAGCACATCGGTGCAACCGATTCCACTTCGGTGCCACCGAGTTTGGGTTGCCAACTTTCTATTACCTCGATTCACAAAATCGGTACCACCGATTTTGTTGGACCGGTGTCACCGAGTTGCGCAATCTGACCGTTGGTCACCTTATCGGTACCACCGAGAATTATATATCGGTCTCACCGAGATTCAAAAGTTGTCTCCTTTTGATCACTTCGGTACCACCGAGATTCACACATCGGTGTCACCGAGTTGGTCTCTTTAGGTGTAACGGTTGGATTTTTGGGGATGCCTATATATACCCCTTCACCACCACCCACTCGAAAGAGAAGCACTCAAAACTATTCCATACTTGCCCCATCTAATTTTCTGAGAGAGAGCCACCTACTCATGTGTTGAGATCAAGCTATTCCATTCCTACCATATGAATCTTGATCTCTAGCCTCCTGTCGGTGTCAAAACCGGCGGATCTCGGGTAGGGGGTCCCGAGCTGTGAGACTGGAATCGAGGGTAACAGGAGACGAAGGGGACAGTGTTTTACCCAGGTTTGGGCCCTCCTATGGAGGTAATACCCTACGTCCTGCTTGATTATATTGATGGTATGAGGATTACAGAGTTGATCTACCACGAGATCATATGACTAAATCCCTAGATGAGTTCTCTTGGCCTACAACCTAAAACCCTTCGGCTTATATAGACGCCGAGGGTACCTAGGGTTTACACATGGTCGATTACACGTCGAAGGGATAAACATGCCTATTCACTGCTTTAAACTTGGAGGATACGCCACGATCCTCGAAGCTTCCTTCCTGGCAACAGAGTCTTCGATCAATCCAGTGCTCGGCAAACGGCCCATACAGTCCGGCCCATAAGAAATAGGTCGGCCTCCCGAGGACCCCTTAATCCAGGAGTCCCTTAGTAGCCCCCGAACTAGCCTCCAACGCCAAGGGACCTAGCTCCAGCTGCTTCATATGATCAGAGTCTTCGGCTTGCGAGGCGAGTTCCTTTCTCCAAATAGTGATAGGCCGAGCTTTAGTTCGGCCTCCGACGACGTGTAGTTTTTCCGATCATAGATCGTCCGACCATTATGAATAGCTCGGCTCTGAAGGCCAAATGTCAAGGAGCCAATAATGCTTTCTAACAACCTTTTAGATGAAAGGTCACGGCCCACCACGACCGTTGAACCAGTCGAAAAAGCTCGATTCGCGGTTCGAGGCCGTTTTTACTGGCGCGATCCATCAATGCACAGATCGTGCTCCGTTTTACACGGGATATGTTTAATCACGCGCGTATAATGGTACGCACATCTCGGGAAGCTGAGGGATTCACGGCGCGGTGAGGGGACGCTAACCGGTGACAAGTCCAATAAAAGGGGAAGAAAACCCCAAGGCTTGACCACGCTTCCCATCCGCATCCCTGCTTCCCCTATCTCCTGAGCCTCCAGAGCCCAGATCTAGGTTTTCCACCTTCCCCCCGCCGAGCTCAGGCATGGCCGGCTCCGGCTCCAATGGCAAGTGGGAAGCTTCCACAGTCACCGACCAGGACATCCGGGACCTCAAGGAGGCCGGCTACCTCCCCGCCAACATCTTCCACAGCGTCGCAGAGGAGGGCTAGGTGATTCCCACCCCCAAACCAGGCGAGAGGGTGGTCTTCATTCCTCATTTCATCCGAGGACTGAGCTTCCCGCTCCACCCCTTCGTGAGGGGCCTCATGTTCTTCTACGGACTCGACTTCCACGACCTCCCGCCGAACTCTTTCATGCATATATCGGCCTTCATCATCGTCTGTGAGGCCTTCTTGCGGGTCGAACCACACTTCGGACTGTGGCTCAAGATCTTCAACATCAAGCCGAAGTGTGTCGCAGGCGCACATGCAGACTGCGGCGGGGCGGTCATCAGCAAGCTTCCACGCGCGGTATGGCCATCCGGCACCTTCATCGACACCATCAAGACCTGGCAAAAAGAGTGGTTCTATATCACCGAGCAAAGGGAGGAGGGCGGAACTGTTCTTGCCGAATTCAGATCCGGCCCCCCGACCAGATTGACCTCGTGGGTCCGAAAAGGCCTTGACTGGGGGTTGGATACAGAGGTGGAGGACCTGTAGAGGGGCATCACCTCCATGATCAAGGACGGAATCGAGCTGACCAACGTGGTCCAAATTATGCTTCGGCGGCGCATCCTCCCCTGCCAGTGCCGGGGCTCTCCGATGTGGACTTATCGGACTGACAATGAGCCTACGATTCGTCGGCTCTTCCGCACCACATGGGAGAAGCTATGGAAGGCGTTGTTCAAGGCGCAGGAGAACTGGCCAGCCAAGAAGGAGGACCGGGGTCTGCGCGCCGACAAACCTCCTTCCGAGGTATGACATAGTTTCATTAGATCGGTTCTTGTCTTTCCCGAATAAAATCTGAATTCTTTCCAATCACTGCCGCAGGAATGGTTGAGCAAGGCCACGGGCATCAAGTGCCCGGCTCCACAGCCCGAAGACCCTAGGTCCCAGCAGCTGTCGGAGATGCTCATCGTGGCACCTTACAAGGCGCCAGAGAAGAAGGAGAAAAAGAAGCCAGGCTGAGCAGGCCTGCGCAATAGGGACCAGCCAGGGGCTGTGTCCGAAGAGACCCATGCCTCCTCGAATCAAGAGGAGGAGCACGAGGTTGAGGGGGGAGACGATTCCCCCCTCACAGGAAAGAGGGCGGCGTCATCGGACGCTTCAGAGGATGTACTTCCTCCCGCCCAGAAGAAAGCACGTCGGACATAGGTAGTCCTGTCCGACGACAGTTCGGACTCAGATACCGAGTCCGAGGACTTCGAGAGGGTTCCGCGAAGGAACCTCAGGGTCAAGTCCCCACCTCGAAGGTACAGATCCGAAGACTTCCCGAGCTATTAGTGCTAAGTTTTAAATATGATTATCATGTGAGCGCCTTATTGACTTGCAGCCCACCGCGTGTTCTCCCCACCGATCAAGTTTTGGACGGGGAGACCCCGCCCGCCGAGTTGGCGGAGAGCGGGACCGCGTCGCGCCCCTCTCCTCCGGGCGCCACGAAGGATGCCGCAGAGGTGTCCTCCCAACAGGCTCCTTTGGAGCCGGACACTGGAGGTGGGGGCGATGACGTCATGGTCGAGGCTAACACCTCGGCCGCCGAAGACCCGGGGGAGAAGCCCCTCCCGGATACCGAGGAGACCAGACGAGGAGATGTCCAGTCACCTCCAAGGCTGTCTCCGGAGCGCACTGTGCCTCCGGAGGCATCAGCTCAATCCCCGATCAGAGATCGGGTCAACCGATCCCCACCGGCTCCCCCGACCAATGGGTGGCCGGCTATGGGGGAGGCTCTGTCAAGTGCCTCCCTCTCCGAGGAGCACCGCACCCTTATGGGTGCGGTATTGCAGAGCATCCAGTCCATGGACAGCGGGCTGAAGGAGGCCTTCAACGGTCTCCTGACGGGATTTCAGGTGAGCCACGTAATGCTCTGTTCTTTGAAATATTAATTTCTTTGAGTTATGTTTATATACACGGCAGCCCCCGAGCCCTAGGTAAGTTTGGAAAAACTTACCTGGGGGTCAAGCATAGATCATTATCTGAACTATGTATAAAACAGTATTTATTCGGAACGGTCTAACAGTCTTTAAGGGGACCGAACATATGATCATATTTATGATAGTTCGGAAGTTGTGAACCCGCGTAACTTGATATAGTTGTTTTTGTACAGGCTTCGTCATCGGCAGCGGCTGTTAATGCAACTGAGCTGGATGAGCTGAATCGGAAGCTCAATAGCTCCGAAGATGAGCTCGAAGCTCTGAATAAGAGATTCGACGAGGCGCAAGGTAAACCGGACTAGAATATCCAAATTCATCATCACCGTACTGTCAAAGCAGTAAGCTTGATGTGTTTTAATGCTTACGCAGCCTCGGCGAAGGAGATTGAGAAGCTCAAGGTCAAACTTGAGAAGGCAAAGCAGGAGGCTGCGGTGGAGAAGGCGGCGGCCAAAGAAGCGGCTACCGCGCTCTCCGCCCTAAGAGCGACCAGCGACAAGCACGAGGCTCGGGTGGAGGAAATCCAACAGGAGCTCAAGGACGCCGGCCAAAAGTGCGAGGACCTGGAGCAGAAGGGCAAGGAGCAGGCCGCCGAACTATCCACCCTAAAAACCAATCTCCAAAAGGAGCGGGTGGATAGGCGGCCTTTTGAAGAGGAGGTCGGCCAGGCCAAAGCTATCATGGATGGTAAGACGTATTCATTGCAGTGTATCTTCAGGGATAGCAAGTTCGAGTTGCTTACCCAAGTATGGCGTTCCTCAGGCGCCTGCTCGGACCTCCAGAAGAGCACAGCGGACGCGAAGCAGTTCTATGCTTCGCGGGGAGAAGGAGATGAAGCTTGGCTGTTTTGGGCACAGTTTGAAGCCCCCGAGCGCTCTCCTCTCCTTATCGAGCAGCTGAAACAGCTGATGGAGCTACACCAGATGGCGGAGCCGGCCATGAAGGATCTCTGCATCTGGCTATGGCCCAACGAGCCACTACCGGGCAGCTACTTCGGCCTGGTGCAGAAGCTGAGCGATGCCTCGGCCCGGATCGACGCGCTAAGGCAATCTTCCTGTATCGAGGGAGCTCGGATGACCTTAGCGAAGGACAAGGTGCATGGGCCGGGGCTGGATCTGATGAAGATCGCCACCGCCCCTCCGCCTCCTGGGAAGGAGCATAGGCGCCCCGAGCTGTACTTCTCCGGAGTAATGGAGGGTGCTCGGGCAATAGAGGCACAATGTTCGAGAGAAAACGTGTATGAGTAAAGGCGTTGTAATATGTCCGAAGACTTTTTAACGCGTATATATTTAAAATGCATGGTTTATCACGTCTTGTATGTTTTGCATCCTTTATAACTCCTTTGTGGCCGTTACACCTGAAAGCTGCGAGTCGTCGGCTTCAGCCCCCGTGTAGATACTATGCGGGGTGTCTCTTCCAATCGCACTGTGACCCTTAGCCGATATATCGGCACCCGAAGGCGGTAGTGTGGGGCGGACAAGGCAATCGGACCATAATGCTTTATTGCTTTCACTTAGCCGTAGGGGCGCGAGAAAGGAGTGCGGGGGGCTGATGACTAGCCCCCAGGGGTTTGTGATGTTCGGATGAACCGTGGCCAAAGCCTATATCACATGGTTTGTACTAATACCAAACCCATCGTATGACACGGAATAACCTCTGACGATATTTAGTTAAGCTCGGATCCGCAGACCAGTTCTCGCATACCATGACAGTCAGTTTTCGGCTTTCTCCGCTGAGGTGCTTGACCAGGCTAGCCGGAAACACAATCGCAGCGGTTCTCCCTTTGCCCTTTTAGCCGAACGAGCGGAACATAAAGGGGCAAGCACAGGAGCCGGGCAACCCAACTATTGACCCAAGACATAGTTCGGAACCAATGCATATAAAGCGAAATCCCAAGACGCCAAACACGAAATCAGTTGTGCTTAGGGCGATTTTAAGGTCGAGCCCCCGGTCTATTAGCCGGTTGCATCGTAGAGTGTACCAAACAGGTTCGCAAGAAGAAAGGGAAAATAGAGAGTGCGCCAAAAACAGCGGAACGGTTATGTATGATACATCTGTATTTTACTCAACAACTCTTATTATTCAAATTGTGGATACAACTGTTTACAGGTAAAAAATGAAATATAAACTTTACAGGAGGGGCTGTACCAAGGGCCTTCGATGGGTGACCTGACGTCCTCGATGTGCCCTATCGCTTATCTGCTCCGGCGTCACCTAAGGAGGTGTATGCCTCTATGGGCTTTGCTGTTCGGTGAACGGACCTTGAAGAAAAAGTCTTGAAAAGTCGCCGAAGTATGGATGAGCTTGACGCCTTAGCAGGCACTTTATGGTACCTGTAGTATGTCCGAAGACGTGTTGATGGTAATAGTTCGGTCCAGCCGAACACCTACCCTTTAATAATTTTTCCCCACCGCTGCCCATGGAATTTTGAGCGCGAAGTTGTCCCTCCTCGGCACGTACTTTGCCGATTCTAGGGCCGTGCGATGGGGGGTGAGTCCCTATTTATGGGTAGAGGAAGGTTCTGGTACTTCGGATTGAGACCGAGCTCGCTTCCCAGCCTTGGGTGCCTTTACGGCAGATGTCAGCGCTTGCCAATCATCGGTGTAATGGAATTCGGCCGCCAGGGCCAACGCATGTTCCTCAGTTCGGAGGGAGCGCTGTGTGTTACCATTGACAGTAATGACCCCCCTAGGGCCGGGCATCTTGAGCTTGAGGTATGCGTAGTGCGGGATGGCGTTAGAGCGAGTGAACGATGTATGGCCGAGCAGGGCGTGATAGCCGCTGCGGAAAGGTACGATGTTGAAGATCAAGTCCTCGCTTCGAAAGTTATCGGGCGAGCCGAACACTACTTCCAGGCTTACAGAGCCTATGCACCGGGTTTCAACGCCTGGGATCACTCCTTTGAAGGTAGTGTTACTGGGCTTGATCCTTGATGGATCTATGCCCATCTTTTTCACCGTATCTGAGTAAATCAGATTGAGGCTACTTCCTCCGTCCATTAGGACTTTAGTGAGGTGGTACCCGTCTATGATCGGGTCTAGGACGAGTGCGGCCGAACCCCCATGACGGATACTGGTCAGATGGTCACGTCGATCGAAGGTGATCGGGTATGCCGACCATGGGTTATACTTTGGGGCTACAGGCTCTATGGCGTAGACATCTCAAAGGGTGCGCTTCCTCTCTTTTTTGGGTATATGGGTGGCGTATATCATGTTTACTGTTTTTATCTCTGGAGGAAATTTCTTTTGTCCGCCGCCGATCGGACCACGGGGTTCATCCTCGTCCTCGTTATGTGGGCTCTTGCCTTGGTCCTCGGATGCGAGCTTGCCGGCCTGTTTGAAGACCCAACAGTTACAGTTGGTGTGATTGGCGGGCTTCTCTTGAGTGTCGTGGATCTGGCAAGGCCTCTCCAGGATCTTGTCCAGCGGGGTGGGTCCGTCGTGTTTGCCTTTAGGAGGCTTCTTCCGCTGCCCAGGCCAGGAATTGCGGAAGGCGGCGTTAATGGCCGTATCATCGGCATCACTATTATTGTGCCGGCGCTTGTTCTTGTTGCGCTTCGGTTTCCCGTTTCCATCCCGAACTTCGGAGGTTCCGGGGTCTTCGGGGTTGTGGCTACGTCTAGCTAGCCAGTTATCCTCGCCCGCGCAAAAGCGGGTCATGAGTGATGTGAGGGCGGACATTGTCCTTGGTTTATCCTGGCCAAGCTGACGAGCCAGCCATTCATCCCGAATATTGTGCCTGAAAGAGGCTATTGCTTCGGCGTCCGGGTAGTCCACGATCTGGTTTTTCTTAGTCAAGAAACGATTCCAGAATAGCCGCGCGGACTCTCCTGGCTTCTGGACGACGTTGCTTAGATGGGAGGAGTCGGGCGGCCGGACATAAGTGCCCTGGAAGTTAGATCGGAATGCCTCTTCTAGGTCCTCCCAACACCCAATGGAGTTTTCGGGGAGGCTATTTAACCAGTGCCGAGCTGGCCCCTTGAGCTTCAGGGGTAAGTACTTGATGGCGTGGAGGTCATCTCCTCGTGCCATGTGGATGTGGAGGAGGAAATCCTCGATCCATACGGTTGGGTCAGTTGTCCCATCGTATTGCTCTATGTTTACGGGTTTAAACCCTTCCGGGAACTGATGCCGCATCACCTCGTCCGTGAAGCACAGTGGGTGGGCAGCACCTCTGACCCGAGCTATGACGCGCCGGTGATCGGTGTCTGTCCTAGCTCGGTTTCGTTCCCGATCTTCATTGTCGCGGTCGAACCAAGGCCGGTACCCTTACCGTCTATCGGGTGAGTATCCTCTGGATCCGTAGATGGATCGCGTACGACCTGCTCTGTGGTCCAGGTCGTGTCGCAGGTCGAACCTATCATCGGGCTCTAGTGGCTCCTTTCCTCGTCTATGGGGTATCGTCGGCCTATAGCCGGTGTCATCGGCCGTCCTATCTCGTCCTCGAGGAGGGCGGTCTGGCTTGTCGTATGGGGTATGTTTAGGAGACGGCGTATCAGTGAGCTCGTCATCGAATTGTGGCAGCAGCCTTCTGCGTGGATAGCTCTTAGGTTGGTCCGATAGACCAGTACCGTATCCTTCCTTAGCTGAGAGGACTCTCATCCATCGATCGTTGAGGTCGTCTTGTTCGGCTTTAAGCTGCCGTTCCTTTGCTTTCAGGCTGCGGGCCGTGGCTATAAGCTGTTGCCGGAACAGTTCCTGATCTGCAGGAATATCGGGGATGGCGAAGTCATCGGCTTCCGTATTGTCCTCCCCCTCGATAGAGTGGAGGTAGTCGTCGTCCTCGGGATCATCGGGGTTGCGCCGGTCTTCCGGCCTCTCCTGACCCTCTAACGGGTGTTCGGGGTTTTCAGGATCGCCGAGGTCTTCCGGGGTACCTCCGTCCCCGGTGCCGTCGATAGATTTTCTTCCCTTTTTTCCTTTTGACCGTTTATGCGGCTTTCGGCATCTTGACGGTGCTTCATCCGATTTGTCACCATCGTTTTTCGGAGTGTCTACCATGTAGACGTCGTATGTGGAGATGGCAATCCATCGCCTGGTGTTAATGGGGGTGAGGGCGCGATCCTCTTCATCCATGTAATCTGCCTCCTCCGAGGCATAGTCCAACATGTCGGTTAAATCCTCGACAGTGGCTACGAAGTGGGTGGTGGGTGGGGCGAAAAATTCGTCCTGACCCGCCTGAAGCCTGATCTGAGAGCAGACCGGGGTTGGATCGTCGGTAATCTTCATGAACGAGATTCGATCCAGAGCCTCGCTGAGTATCAAGAGCTTGATCGGGTTGGCCTGCCCGGAGCTTCTGGAGTGAACCTCCGATGCGTCCGTGCGGGGAGAGTATCCGGCAAGAACAGATGTCCGGACTTCTGGCACTATGACCGGGTCCGGACTAAGAGTCGGGTCCTCGCCGGGGTAGGTCCCATGGGCGGGGCCAAAAGATGGATCTGAGGTTAAAGCCTCAGAGTCTTCGGGCGCGACAGGCGAGACTGCGAGCCCGGTTAGCTATAGATCGCCCCAAGAGTCTACGGAGAACTCTAAGTTCCCGAATCTGACCTCTTGATTAGGGGCGGAACTTCCGACACGGCCTATATGGCCGGTCGGGTCGGCGTGCAGCACAATGCTGCCGAAAGCGAAGATCTGTCCGGGGACAAAAGTGCCCGTATTACGGACCTCTTCGTTGATGACAATGCGAGCCATCGATTCCTTCTGGCGATCATAGCGGGGCTCTCAATGAAAGCACCAATGTCGGTGTCAAAACCGGCGGATCTCGGGTAGGGGGTCCCAAGCTGTGAGACTGGAATCGAGGGTAACAGGAGACGAAGGGGACAGTGTTTTACCCAGGTTCGGGCCCTCCTATGGAGGTAATACCCTACGTCCTACTTGATTATTTTGAATGTATGAGGATTACAGAGTTGATCTACCACGAGATCATATGACTAAAACCCTAGATGAGTTCTCTTGGCCTACATCCTAAAACCCTTCGGCTTATATAGATGCCGAGGGTACCTAGGGTTTACACATGGTCGGTTACACGTCGAAGGGATAAACATGCCTATTCACTGCTTTAAACTTGGAGGATACGCCACGATCCTCGAAGCTTCCTTCCTGGCAACAGAGTCTTTGATCAATCCAGTGCTCGGCAAACGGCCCATACAGTCCGGCCCATAAGAAATAGGTCGGCCTCCCGAGGACCCCTTAATCCAGGACTCCCTCACCTCCCCAAGTTGCTTTCCACCAAATCAATCTCTTCCACCATAGCCAAATCTGTGAGAGAGTGATTGTGTGTTGAGGAGTCTATCATCTTGAAGCACAAGAGCAAGGAGTTCATCGACATTGCCGAGCCTATTACCTTTTGGAGGGTGGTGGCTCCTAGATTGGTTAGGTGTCGCTTGGGAGCTGATACGTCCATTTTGCATCATGCTTTTATATTGATATTTATTGCATTATGGGTTGTTATTACACATTATGGTACAATACTTATGCCTTTTCTCTCTTATTTTGCAAGGTTTACATGAAGAGGGAGAATGCCGACAGTTGGAATTCTGGACTGGAAAAGGAGCAAATATGAGAGACCTATTCTGCACAACTCCAAAAGTCCTGAAAAGTTACGGAGAATTATTTTGGAATATATAAAAAATATTGGGCGAAGAAAATACCAGAGGGGACCCACCAGGCAGCCCCAAGCCTGGAGGGCGCGCCCTAGTGGCTTGTGGGCCCCCTGGCAGGCCTCCGGTGCCCATCTTCTGCTATATGGAGGGTTTTGACCTGGAAAAAATCAGAAGGGAGCTTTCGGGACGAAGCGCCGCCGTCTCGAGGCGGAACTTGGGCAGAACCAATCTAGGGCTCCGGCGGAGCTGTTCTGCCGGGGAAACTTCCCTCCCGGAGGGGGAAATCAAAGCCATCGTCATCACCAACGATCCTCTCATCGAGAGGGGGTCAATCTCCATCAACATCTTCACCAGCACCATCTCCTCTCCAAACCCTTGTTCATCTCTTGTATCCGATCTTTGTCTCAAAACCTCAGATTGGTACCTGTGGGTTGCTAGTAGTGTTGATTACTCCTTGTAGTTGATGCTAGTTGGTTTACTTGGTGGAAGATCATATGTTCAGATCCTTAATGATAATTAATACTCCTCTGATTATGAACATGAACATGCTTTGTGAGTAGTTACGTTTGTTCCTGAGGACATGGGATAAGTCTTGTTATAAGTAATCATGTGAATTTGGTATTCGTTCGATTTTTTGATGAGATGTATGTTGTCTCTCCTCTAGTGGTGTTATGTGAACGTCGACTATATGACACTTCACCATTATTTGGGCCTAGAGGAAGGCATTGGGAAGTAATAAGTAGATGATGGGTTGCTAGAGTGACAGAAGCTTAAACCCTAGTTTATGTGTTGCTTCATAAGGGGCTAATTTGGATCCATATGTTTCATGCTATGGTTAGATTTATCTTAATTCTTATTTTGTAGTTGCGGATGCTTGCGAGAGAGGTTAATCATAAGTGGGAGGCTTTTCCAAGTAAGGGCAGCACCCAAGCACCGGTCCACCCACATATCAAATTATCAAAGTAACGAACGCGAATCATATGAGCATGATGAAAACTAGCTTGACAAAAATTCCCATGTGTCCTCGGGAGCGCTTTGCTTTATATAAGAGTTTGTCTAGGCTTGTCCTTTGCTACAAAAAGGATTGGGCCACCTTTCTGCACCTTTGCTACATTTGTTACTTGCTATCCGTTACGAATTATCTTATCACAAAACTATCTGTTACCGATAATTTCAGTGCTTGCAGAGAATACCTTACTGAAAACCACTTGACATTTCCTTCTGCTCCTCATTGGGTTCGACACTCTTACTTATCGAAAGGACTACGATAGATCCCCTATACTTGTGGGTCATCAAGACTCCTTTCTGGCGCCGTTGCCGGGGAGTGAAGCGCCTTTGGTGAGTGGAACTTGGTAAGGAAAAATTTATATAGTGTGCTGAAATTTACTGTCACTTGTTACTATGGAAAATAATCCTTTGAGGGGCTTGTTCGGGGTATCTTCACCCTGACCGGAAGCACAAAGAGATGCTCCTCAACCTACTGCACCTACTAAAAATATTTATTATGAAATTCCTTCGCGTATGATAGAGAAACTGCTAGCTAATCCTTATGCAGGAGATGGAACACTACATCCTGATTTGCATCTAATCTATGTGGATGAAGTTTGTGGATTATTTAAGCTTGCAGGTTTGCCCGAGGATGATGTCAATAAGAAGGTCTTTCCTTTATCTTTGAAGGAGAAGGCATTGACATGGTATAGGCTATGTGATGATATTGGATCATGGAACTACAACCGATTGAAATTGGAATTTCATCAGAAGTTTTATCCTATGCATCTGGTTCATCGTGATCGGAATTATATTTATATTTTTTGGCCTCATGAAGGAGAACGAATCGCTCAAGCTTGGGGGAGGCTTAAGTCAATGTTATATTCATGCCCCAATCATGAGCGCCCAAGAGAAATTATTATTCAGAATTTTTATGCTCGGCTTTCTCGTAATGATCAATCCATGCTCGATACTTCTTGTGCTGGTTCCTTTATGAAGAAAGATATTGAATTCAAATGGGACTTATTGGAAAGAATTAAACGCAACTCCGAAGATTGGGAACTCGACGAAGGTAAGGAGTCAGGTATAAATCTTAAGTTTGATTGTGTTAAATCCTTTATAGACACCGATGCTTTTCGTGAATTTAGCACTAAATATGGACTTGACTCTGAGATAATAGCTTCTTTCTCTGAATCTTTTGCTGCCCATGTTGATCTCCCTAAGGAGAAGTGGTTTAAGTATCATCCTCCCATTGAAGTGAAAGTAGTTGAACCTATTAAAGTTGAAGAAGCAACTACTATTTATAATGTTGATCCTGTTATTCCTACTGCTTATATTGAGAAACCACCTTTCCCTATTAGAATAAAGGAACATGCTAAAGCTTCAACTGTGGTTCGTAAGAGTTATACTAGAACACCTACACCCCCTGAACAAATTAAAGTTGAACCTAGTATTGCTATGGTTAAAGATCTCTTGGTTGATAATGTTGATGGGCATGTTATTCATTTCTGTGATGAAGCTGCTAGAATTGCTAGACCTGATACTAAAGGTAAACATAGACCTATTGTTGGCATGCCTGTTGTTTCTGTTAAAATAGGAGATCATTGTTATCATGGCTTGTGTGATGTGGGTGCTATTGTGAGTGCAATTCCCTTTACCTTATATCAAGAAATTATGAATGATATTGCACCAGCTGAATTAGAGGAAATTGATGTTACTATTAAGCTTGCTAATAGAGATACTATAGCACCAGTTGGGATTGTTAGAGATGTTGAAGTCTTGTGTGGGAAAATAAAGTATCCTACTGATTTTCTTGTTCTTGGTTCCCCCCAAGATGATTTTTGCCCCATTATATTTGGTAGACCTTTCTTGAATACTGTTAATGCTAAGATAGATTGTGAGAAAGAAACTGTTACTGTGAGTTTTGGGGATGTGTCTCATGAGTTCAACTTCTCTAAATTTCGTAGACAACCCCATGACAAAGAATTGCCTAGTAAAGATGAAATTATTGGTCTTGCTTCTATTGTTGTGCCTCCTACTGATCCCATAGAACAATATTTGCTAGACCATGAAAACGATATGCATATGAATGAAAGGAATGAAATAGATAAGATTTTCTTTGATTAGCAGCCTATTTTGAAACACAACCTGCCTATTGAAATACTTGGGGATCCTCCTCCACCCAAGGGTGATCCCGTGTTTGAGCTTAAACAATTACCGGATACTCTGAAATACGCTTATCTTGATGAAAAGGAGATATATCCTGTTATTATTAGTGCTAACCTTTCAGAGCATGAAGAAAAGAGATTATTGAAGACTCTGAGGAAGCACCGTGCTGCTATTGGATATACTCTTGATGATCTTAAGGGCATTAGTCCCACTCTATGTCAGCATAAAATTAATATGGAGCCTGATGCTAAACCAGTTGTTGATCACCAACGACGGTTAAATCCTAAAATGAAAGAAGTGGTAAGAAATGAAATACTAAAGCTTCTGGAGGCAGGTATAATTTATCCTATTGCTGATAGTAGATGGGTTAGTCCCGTTCATTGTGTCCCTAAGAAGGGAGGTATTACCGTTGTTCCTAATGATAAAAATGAATTGATCCCGCAAAGAATTGTTACAGGATATAGAATGGTAATTGATTTTAGGAAATTAAATAAAGCTACTAGGAAAGATCATTACCCTCTACCTTTTATTGACCAAATGCTAGAAAGACTATCCAAACACACACATTTTTGCTTTCTATATGGTTATTCTGGTTTCTCTCAAATACCTGTGTCAAAAGAGGACCAAGAGAAGACCACTTTTACTTGCCCTTTCGGTACCTTTGCTTATAGACGTATGCCTTTTGGTTTATGCAATGCACCTGCTACCTTTCAAAGATGTATGACTGCTATATTCTCTGACTTTTGTGAAAAGATTGTTGAGGTTTTCATGGATGAATTCTCCGTTTACGGAACTTCTTTTGATGATTGCTTGAGCAACCTTGATCGAGTTTTGCAGAGATGCGAAGAAACTAATCTTGTCTTGAATTGGGAGAAGTGCCACTTTATGGTTAATGAGGGTATTGTCTTGGGACACAAAATCTCCGAAAAAGGCATTGAAGTTGATAAAGCTAAAGTTGATGCTATTGAAAAAATGCCGTGTCCTACGGATATCAGAGGTATAAGAAGTTTCCTTGGTCATGCTGGTTTCTATAGGAGGTTTATTAAAGACTTCTCTAAGATTTCTAGGCCTCTCACTAATCTTTTACAAAAAGATGTTCCATTCGTTTTTGATGATGATTGTGTAGAAGCATTTGAAATTCTTAAGAAAGCCTTGATCACTGCACCTATTGTTCAACCACCTGATTGGAACCTACCCTTTGAAATTATGTGTGATGCTAGTGATTATGCCGTTGGTGCTGTTCTAGGACAAAGAGTTGATAAGAAATTAAATGCTATCCATTATGCTAGTAAAACTCTAGACAGTGCTCAAAGAAACTATGCTACCACTGAAAAGGAATTTTTAGCAGTTGTGTTTGCTTGTGATTAGTGTAGACCTTATATTGTTGATTCCAAAGTAACTGTTCACACTGATCATGCTGCTATTAAATATCTTATGGAAAAGAAAGATGCTAAACCTAGACTTATTAGATGGGTTCTTCTGCTACAAGAATTTGATTTGCATATTATTGATAGAAAGGGTGCTGAGAACCCCGTAGCAGACAACTTGTCTAGGTTAGAAAATGTTCTTGATGACCCACTACCTATTGATGACAGCTTTCCTGATGAACAATTAGCTGTCATAAATGCTTCGCGTAATGCTCCATGGTATGCTGATTATGCTAATTACATTGTTGCTAAATATATACCACCTAGCTTCACGTACCAACAAAAGAAAAAGTTCTTCTATGATTTAAGACATTACTTTTGGGATGATCCACACCTTTATAAAGAAGGAGTACATGGTGTTATTAGACATTGTGTACTTGAGCATGAACAGGAACAGATCCTTCACAAGTGTCATTCCGAGGCCTACGGAGGACACCACGCTGGAGATAGAACTGCACATAAGGTACTACAATCTGGTTTTTATTGGCCTACTCTCTTCAACGATGCTCGTAAGTTTGTCTTGTCTTGTGATGAATGTCAAAGAATTGGTAATATTAGTAGACGTCAGGAAATGCCTATGAATTACTCACATGTTATTGAACCATTTGATGTTTGGGGTTTTGATTATATGGGACCTTTTCCAAAGTCTAACGGGTATACTCATATTCTAGTTGCTGTTGATTATGTTACTAAGTGGGTAGAAGCTATTCCAACTAGTAGTGCTGATCATAACCCTTCTATTAAAATGCTTAAAGAAGTTATTTTCCCTAGATTTGGAGTCCCTAGATATTTAATGACTGATGGTGGTTCACACTTTATTCATGGTGCCTTCCGTAAATTGCTTGCTAAGTATGATGTTAATCATAGAATTGCATCTCCTTATCATCCTCAATCTAGTGGTCAAGTAGAATTGAGCAATAGAGAAATTAAATTGATCTTGCAGAAGACTGTTAATAGATCCAGAAAGAATTGGTCTAAGAAACTTGATGATGCAGTATGGGCTTATAGAACTGCTTACAAAAACCCTATGGGTATGTCTCCGTATAAAATGGTTTATGGTAAAGCATGTCACTTACCTCTAGAACTAGAACATAAAGCTTATTGGGCAATTAAAGAGCTCAACTATGATTTCAAAATTGCTGGTGAGAAGAGGTTATTTGACATTAGCTCACTTGATGAATGGAGAACCCAGGCCTATGAGAATGCCAAGTTGTTTAAAGAAAAAGTTAAGAGATGGCATGATAAAAGGATACAAAAGCGTGAATTCAATGTAGGTGACCATGTCTTGCTATACAATTCTCGTTTAAGATTTTTTGCAGGAAAACTTCTCTCTAAATGGGAAGGGCCTTACATTATCGAGGAAGTATATCGTTCCGGTGCCGTCAAGATCAACAACGCCGAAGGCACAAATCCTAAGGTGGTAAACGGGAAAAGAGTCAAACATTATATCTCAGGTACTCCCATAAATGTTGAAACAAATATTATCAATACCATGACTCCGGAGGAGTACATTAGGGAGACCTACCAGAACGTTTCAGACTCCGAAAAGGAATAGGTATGTGTTACGGTAAGCAAACCAACTCCAAAACTTTTCCAATAGTAATTTTTATCCGTTTTGGAATATTTAATAATTTAGGAAAATTTAAAGTAGTCCGAAGAGTGCACGAGGAGGCGACAAGCCAGGGAGGCGCGCCCTACCCCCCTGGGCGTGCCCCTGTGGCTTGTGGCCACCCCGTGTACCCTCCGGACTCTGTTTTCTTGTGGTGTACTCCTTCAGGTCGGTAAAAATTCATTATATAATCTACCGAAGGTTTTGACCTTCGTATCACGACAATACCTCATGTTTTCATTTTGAGCTGTTTCTGCAGCAGATTAAGAGCAATATGTCGTCCCAAGATTCCGATGGGGAGAGCTATGTATCGCATTATCTTGCCAATCCCAAGCTCTATGGGGACTTAGATCCTTATGGATTGTTCTCGGAGGAGGAACAAGAAGGCAAGTATGAGGAAGAAAGCTCGGATGAAGAGGAGACTCCCTGCCTCGACCAGGAAATATGCACGTGGAGTTCAGGAAATCAAGCCTCCCAAATACAAGGAGGAAACCCAAAGTTCTATTTATCCCTTCTCGTTTCCTGTAGGAGAGCAAGCAAGAATTATGTCAAAGGATATTGAAGCTCGAGCAGGAATTAGACGATCTGAGGGAATAGAATTTATGCTTAAAGGGAAACTAGACAAGCGTCCAACCTCATTAACAACTCCAACATCACCACCTCCGAAGAAAGACAACTAAACACATGGGTATGGGCACTCCCCTTGGCTTGTTCCAAGCTTGGGGGAGGTGCCCCGGTATCGTATCACCATCACATCTTTTACTTTTATCATTTTTCTTAGTTCGATCCTTTTGGCTATATCTTGATCTAGTAGAATAAAGTTTTTAGTGTGATCTAGTTTTGAGTTTTGCTTTATGTTCCCCCTATGTAAGCGAGTCCGAGAGTTATATAATAAAAAGTAGTTTTGAGTTGAGGGCTTTGCTTGCTTGCTATGATCTTGAAAAAAAAAGAAATAAAAGAAGTATAAAATAAAAGCAAAGAGTATATATAATGATCTTATGGGGGGTCATGACTTCACATATAAGAAGTATGTCGATTGAAATTTGTTGTGAGTTAACAAACATAGCGATTGGTCATTGATGCAATTAAAAGGAAGTAATAAAGAAAGAGAGGTTCACATATAAATATATTATCTTGGACATATTTTATGATTGTGAGCACTCACTAAAATATTATATGCTAAGAAGTTGATGTTGGACAAGGAAGACAAGATAATGGGTTATGTTTGCTTATTTCCGAATAGAAGTTATATGGTTATAGATCCTTTAACATGTGACGCTTGGTTCCACCCCATATCAGCCAAAACTTCCGCACCAAGTAGAGATACTACTTGTGCATCCAAACACAATTAACCCAGTTTTGCCATGAGAGTCCACCATACCTACCTATGGATTGAGTAAGATCCTTCAAGTAAGTTGTCATCGGTGCAAGCAATAAAAATTGCTCTCTAAATATGTATGATCTATTAGTGTGAGGAAAATAAACTTTATACGAACTTGTGATATGGAAGAAATAAAAGCGACAGACTGCATAATAAAGTTCTTTATCACAAGGGGCAATATAAAGTGACGTTCTTTTGCATTAAGGGATTGCGCATCCAACTATAAAAGCGCATGACAACCTCTGCTTCCCTCTGCGAAGGGCCTATCTGTTACTTTTACTTTCTAATACTTACCTTTATGCAAGAGTCGTGGTGATCTTCACCAGTTCCTTTATTTCGCCTTTCTCTCTTGGCAAGCGTCATGTGTTGGGGAATGATCTAGACACATATATCCACTCGGATGTGGGTGATCATGAGTTATTTCTGTTGACATTACCCTTGAGGTAAATAGTTGGGAGGCAAAACTATAAGCCCCTATCTTTCTCTGTGTCCGATTGAAGCTTTGACCTCATAGGTACCGCGTGAGTGTTAGCAGTTATGAAAGACTAAAAGATGATTGAGTATGTGGATTTGCTTTACAAGCTCTTATATTGACTCTTTCCGACGTTATGATAAATTGGAATTGCTTCAATGACTAACATCATAGTTTGTCGGTTCTCAATAGAGTTCTTGATTCATACTTTACTTTGTGAATGAATTGTTACCTTAGCATAAGAAATTATATGTCAATATATGTTGCTGTTCTAAAGATGACCATGATGCCTTCATGTCCGTATTTTATTTTATCGACACCTCTATCTCTAAACATGTGGACATATTTATCGATTTCGGCTTTCGCTTGAGGACAAGCGAGGTCTAAGCTTGGGGGAGTTGATACGTCCATTTTGCATCATGCTTTTATATCGATATTTATTGCATTATGGGCTGTTATTACACATTATGGTACAATACTTATGCCTTTTCTCTCTTATTTTACAAGGTTTACATGAAGAGGGAGAATGTCGGCAGCTGGAATTCTGGACTGGAAAAGGAGCAAATATGAGAGACCTATTCTGCACAACTCCAAAAGTCCTGAAAAGTTACGGAGAATTATTTTGGAATATATAAAAAATATTGGGCGAAAGAAATACCAGAGGGGACCCACCAGGAGGTCACAAGCCAGGGGGCGCGCCCTACCCCCCTGGGCGCGCCCCTGTGCCTTGTGGGCCCCCTGGCAGGCCTCCGGTGCCCATCTTCTGTTATATGGAGGGTTTTGACCTGGAAAAAAAATCATAAGAGAGCTTTCGGGACGAAGCGCCGCCGTCTCGAGGCGGAACTTGGGGAGAACCAATCTAGGGCTCCGGCAGAGCTGTTCTGCCGGGGAAACTCCCCTCCCGGAGGGGGAAATCATAGCCATCGTCATCACCAATGATCCTCTCATCGAGAGGGGGTCAATCTCCATCAACATCTTCACCAGCACCATCTCCTCTCCAAACCCTAGTTCATCTCTTGTATCCGATCTTTGTCTCAAAACCTCAGATTGGTACCTGTGGGTTGCTAGTAGTGTTGATTACTCCTTGTAGTTGATGCTAGTTGGTTTACTTAGTGGAAGAACTTATGTTCAGATCCTTAATGATAATTAATACTCCTCTGATTATGAACATGAATATGCTTTGTGAGTAGTTATGTTTGTTCCTGAGGACATGGGATAAGTCTTGTTATAAGTAATCATGTGAATTTGGTATTCGTATGATATTTTGATGAGATGTATGTTGTCTCTCCTCTAGTGGTGTTATGTGAACGTCGACTACATGACACTTCACCATTATTTGGGCCTAGGGGAAGGCATTGGGAAGTAATAAGTAGATGATGGGTTGCTAGAGTGACAGAAGCTTAAACCCTAGTTTATGCGTTGCTTCGTAAGGGGCTGATTTGGATCCATATGTTTCATGCTATGGTTAGATTTATCTTAATTCTTCTTTCGTAGTTGCGGATGCTTGCGAGAGAGGTTAATCATAAGTGGGAGGCTTGTCCAAGTAAGGACAGCACCCAAGCACCGTTCCACCCACATATCAAATTATCAAAGTAACGAACGCGAATCATATGAGCATGATGAAAACTAGCTTGACGGAAATTCCCATGTGTCCTCGGGAGTGTTTTGCTTTATATAAGAGTTTGTCCAGGCTTGTCCTTTGCTACAAAAAGGATTGGGCCACCTTGCTGCACCTTTGTTACATTTGTTACTTGCTATCCGTTACGAATTATCTTATCACAAAACTATCTGTTACCGATAATTTCAGTGCTTGCAGAGAATACCTTACTAAAAACCGCTTGTCATTTCCTTCTACTCCTCGTTGGGTTCGACGCTCTTACTTATCGAAAGGACTACGATAGATCCCCTATACTTGTGGGTCATCAGTTCTCCAGAGAGATACCAGCTTCCAGCAAGGACAAGACCTCCACTTTTAGGGAAGCTGAGGATGATGATGATTTTACTGCTTTGATGAAGCTAAGACCACACCTTCCAGAGCACAATTCCAGCCATTTGCTTGCTGAGGATATGAAGAAGAGGAAGGATTCTGGTTTGAGGGAATGGAGAGCAATTGATCCATATGCCCAGAGGAGGAAAACAACTGTCGACTATATGTTTTATACCAAGGAGCAACAAGATTTCTATGAGACAATCTTGCTTGATAAGAGTCCAGCTGTGAGTGACATGAGATATGTTGATTGGAAGTACATCAAGGCAAATGAAGATTACTTCCCAAAAGTTCAAGACAACTTTCATTGCATTGGCTTAGATGAATTTGTTGGCAAGGAATTCACTGCATGGAACGATGAGATGATCATGCAATTCTACTCCACTGCTCACTTCTATGGAGATGGTAGGATTGTGTGGATGACTGACGGAGCAAGGTATGAATCAACCGTTGAGGAATGGGCTGCCATCTTAGGAGTCCCAAAGGTGGAAGAAGGAGATCTGGATGTCTATTCTGAATCCAAGGAGAGCCATGATTCTATGAAGAATATGTACAATGAGATCCCTGCTGCAAACTTGAAATCTCACAAGTTAGGATCCATCTACTTCCTCTAGGCAGGTCTGCGAACCATGAACACCATCTTGAGGCACACCTTGATGCCTAAGTCTGGAGATGACAAGATGATTCGAGGCTATTCCATCAACATGATGATCCATCTTGATAGACAGACCAGGATAAGGGTGATGGACTTGATAGTAGAGACTGTGAAGAGGGTTGCTGCTGATCAGAAGCGCTCATGCTGCTATGCACCCTACATTCAGATGCTCATCAACTCCAAGCTGGAGAAGCACATTTTTGCTCTTAACAGGCCACACTTGCCCCTACAGCCGGATCTTGAGGATAACGTTGTGGTGATGAACCCAGATCATCCCACCTCAGCTGCAGCACAGGCAGAGGCAGCTAGAGCCACTAGTGCTCAAGTCCCTAGATCCAGGAACGAGCAAATGGATCTCTTGATCAGTACCGTTTAGGGCATGCAGAAGGATATCAAGGACATATTGGAGAATCAGCATAGTCTTGTGAGGATCATGGAGAATAGGATCAAGACACTCAATGACAAGGTGGATGGGCTGACAAAGACCATGAACGAGCTCAAGAAGGAAGTTGATAGCATGCCCAGTCCCGACACTACAGATGATGAGGATGACTCTCCTCTCAGGCCAGGCACTCAGTTCACTACTCAGGCCAGATCAGCCACAGTGCCAGCTCCAGAGTTGAGGCCTTCTTCATGAGCACCTGCTACAGCCTCTTCAGCTCCTCCAGTTCCTCCAGTTGCTACTCCAACTCCATCCATGACGTCTGCCGACATCTTCGCCGACGCAGTTCTCTCGACTCCTTCATCGACCACCGGAGGAGATCAGCCCCAGAAGAACGATTAGCTATATCTCTTTGAACTTTTTCGTAACTTGTTGCCAAAAGGGGGAGAAGTTGTATATAGATCTTTAGGCTTCGAGAGAGAGAGCGTTGGTTTTTATCGTTTTCCAAAACATTTGATCTTTTGGTTTGCTTGTGTTAAACTTTGTGGTGTTTGATCATACACTTGATGTGTATTGCTACTATTTCCTATCCATGTGATGCTTATGAGATGGTCATTCACCGTTACTTGATTGTGTTGTGCTATGATGTTCATTATTATTATTTTTTCTCGCACACCACCAAGTTGTATGTGACATGAAAGAGTGCCCTATGTACCTAATCGATTGGGCATTTGCATTCAAACGCAAATTTAAAATAATGCACAAATTTAGGGGGAGCTCTTGCTTATCACATACTTCTCAAAGCGAAGATTATATTCATTGATTATATCATATGTTGAAGCTTTGATCTATACGTTGTCATCAATTACCAAAAAGGGGGAGATTGAAAGCACATTTTCTCCCTTGGTGGTTTTGGTAATTAATAACAACAGATATGTCATTGAACTAATGTTTCCACTAAGCATATTTCAGAAAAAGTTCAATGATAGGGATGGCAAAAGGATTGTGGAGAAACCCCAAGATGCAAGGAAATGGATTGGCAAAGCTTCAAGCAAGAGGACTCTACATTTTACTTTGTGAGAAATCACTTTGAGTCCATAGGAAAGCCAATACTATTAAAAGGGGGTAAGGTACTGTTGGTGAACAAGATGCTCCACGTGCACAAGAGATAGTCACCAAAAACACCCACAAGCTCTTCCACAAAAGTCTGTCCAAAGCCAAATATCCAAAATCGGTGCAACCAACAATTTCCACTCGGTGCCACCGATTCCCAAAATCAGACAGACCTATGCCAAACCCTAGCACATCGGTGCAACCGATTCCACTTCGGTGCCACCGAGTTTGGGTTGCCAACTTTCTGTTACCACGATTCACAAAATCGGTACCACCGAGTTTGTTGGATCGGCGTCACCGAGTTGCGCAATCTGACCGTTGGTTACCTAATCGGTACCACCGAGAATTATATATCGGTCTCACTGAGATTCAAAAGTTACTGCCTTTTGGTCACTTCGGTACCACCGAGATTCACACATCGGTGTCACCTAGTTGGTCACTTTAGGTGTAACGGTTGGATTTTTGGGGATGCCTATATATACCCCTTCACCACCACCCACTCGAAAGAGAAGCACTCAGAACTATTCCATACTTGCCCCATCCTATTTTCTGAGAGAGAGCCACCTACTCATGTGTTGAGATCAAGCTATTCCATTCCTACCATATGAATCTTGATCTCTAGCCTCCCCAAGTTGCTTTCCACCAAATCAATCTCTTCCACCATAGCCAAATCTGTGAGAGAGTGATTGTGTGTTGAGGAGTCTATCATCTTGAAGCACAAGAGCAAGGAGTTCATCGACATTACCGAGCCTATTACCTTTTGGAGGGTGGTGCCTCCTAGATTGGTTAGGTGTCGCTTGGGAGCCTCCTACTTCGTGTTGTGGAGTTGAACCAAGAAGTTTGTACGGGCAAGGAGATCGCCTACTTCGTGAAGATCTACCCATAGTGAGGCTAGTCCTTCGTGGACGGAAGCCGTTATGGAATAGTCAAGGTTGCTACTTCGTGGACCCTTATGGGTGGAGCCCTCCATGGACTCTCGCGACCGTTACCCTCCGTGGGTTGAAGACTCCATAAACGTGGACGTACGATAGCACCACCTATCAGAACCACGGGAAAAATCTTCGTGTCTACAAATTGCATTTGATCTTCCTCCCTACCCTCTACTATACATGCTTGTTGTTACTTTATGCTGCTATACTCTTAGACATGCATGTGTAGGGTGTGCTTGACCTGCTATCATCGCTAAAATCTGCCAACACTTAAAATTGGGAAAAGGTAGAATCTTTATTTGATCAAGTAGTCTAATCACCCCCCCCCTCTAGACATACTTTCGGTCCTACACCCTTAGTTTCCTTATGGACCCCGCTGCCACGGGAGAGTAGGACAAAAGATGTCATGCAAGTTCTTTTCCATAAGCACGTATGACTATTTACGGAATACATGCCTACATTACATTGACGAACTGGAGCTAGTTCTGTGTCGCCCTAGGTTATGACTGTTATATGATGAATATCATCCAACGAGTTACCGATCCAGTGCCTACGAGCTTTCCACTTATTGTTCTTGCTAAGTTACTATTGCTGCTGCTACTGTTCCAACTGTTACAAAACTATTGCTACTACTGTTATTGTCACTACTATTATTGTCACTACTGCTATCAAACTATCATACTACTGTGCTACTGATCACTTTGATGCAGATATTTAATCTCCAGGTGTGGTTGAATTGACAACTCAACTGCTAATACTCTCAAATATTCTTTGGCTCCCCTTGTGTCGAATCTATAAATTTGGGTTGAATACTCTACCCTCGAAAACTGTTGCGATCCTCTATACTTGTGGGTTATCATAGGGCTGATCTTCTTGCCGAGCTGAATGAAATCCTCACATATGAGGAACTGTACTGGTTACAGCAATCTAACGAGAGGTAGTTACTAAAAGGTGATCAAAATATGATGTATTACCACCGTATTGCTAATGGTAGAAAACGCAAGAATACTATCTACTCCTTGTCGGATGGTGAAAACGCAATTGAGGGGACAGGGGATCTCTTAAAACACGGAACATCATATTACAAAGAACTGTTTGGACCAGCTGATGGTAATCTGTTTCATTTGTCTCCTGACACCTGGGGGGGCCATGAGAAACTTAGTGAAGAAGATAATGCCTTTCTAATTCGCCCCTTTTCTGAAGAGGAAGTGAAGAAAGCTTTATTTGGTATGAAAAGCAATAGGGCTCCGGGTCTGGACAATATCCCTGCTGAATTCTATAAGAGCTGTTGGGATTTTATCAAAAAAGATATCATGAGTCTCTTCGAAGCCTTTCATGCGGGCACACTTGACGTGGCCCGCTTGAACTATGGCATCATTACCCTGATTCCTAAAATGTTGGGGGCTAAAAAAAATCAACAGTTCTGCCCCATATGCCTCCTTCGATGTCCCTATAAACTGCTGACTAAAGTCCTGGACAACCGCATATCCTTGTTTGCTGATACTCTGATCAGCCACCACCAAAATGCATTCATAAAAAAACAGAAATATTATGGATGAAATTCTAACCCTCCATGAAGTCCTCCATCACACTGTTGTGAAGAAAAAATGTGGGGTGGTTCTCAAACTAGATTTCGAGAAAGCTTACGACAAAGTCAATTGGGAGTTCCTGCTGGATTGTCATAGACAGAGGGGCTTTGGGCCAAAATGGTGCGACTGGATAAAAAAGATCCTTTATAATGGTACTATCAATATCAAATTAAACAATGAGATGGGTTCATATTTCCAAAGCTTTAAGGGGGTGCGACAGGGAGACCCTTTGTCACCTTTCCTTTTCAACCTGGCTATGGAAAGTCTTTCTAAGATTATTCTTAATGCACAAAAAGAGAAGCTGATCACGGGCCTGGCCCCTGACCTGATTGAGGGCGGTGTAGCTGTACTGCAATATGCATATGACACTGTCGTGTGCTTTGAACACGACGAGCAGGCTGTTGTTAATCTTAACCTGCTTCTTTACATGTTTGAACTCATGTCTGGTCTAAAAATCAACTATTTGAAGAGTGAAATACTCTACGTGGGGGGGGGTGATAATGTTCTTAAGTTCTATGCTGATCTCTTCAATTGCCAAATTGGCCACTTTCCCATGAGGTACATTGGCGTACCAGTGAGTTTCTCTACTTTAAGATGTCTGGAATGGATGTTTGTAGATGAAAGAATTATGAAAAGATGCGAGTCCTGGATTGGACATGCGGCATCATCTGGGGGCAGGCTTACTTTGCTGAATTCTTCCCTATCTAGCATTGTATATTACTATATGGCAATGTTTCTTCTACCCAAAACCTTCATTGAGAGGCTGGATAAACATAGACGCCGTTTTTTCTGGTATAGTGCGAATGGGCGTAAAAGATACCATCTGGTACGCTGGGATAGAATCTGTCGTTCGAAAAACAAAGGGGGGTGGAAGTGAAAGATCTCCGTAAACAAAACATTAGCCTGTTGGCCAAATGGTGGTGGAAACTTGATACACAGCAAGGGCTGTGGCAGGATGTTATTAAGGCAAAGTATCTGAAAAAGGATACAATAGTCTCAGTCAAATGCAGATTTAACGATTCCCCCATCTGGAAATCAATTATGAAAGTGAAAGAGCATTATATGAAGGGTAGGGTTATTCATATCAACGCAGGAGATGTGGCAAGGGTGTGGCAGGACCCTCTGAATGGGCTGACTCCTCTTAATGCCCAATTCCCTGAGTTGTATAGCATTTGCAACTGCCCTGAAATGATTGTTGCCCAGTGGAAGGCGGGCGAACGTTCAGATCTATTTCGTAGACGGCTCCATCCACCCTTAGATGCTATGAAAAATGAGATGCAAGGCGTCCTAGACAGAACTCGACGAAGGGCTCAGATAGTATTGGTTGGGCTCCAGGGCCCAAACTTAAATTCACTACTAAGTCGATGTATGCTCAACTTGAAAAAAACATAGCAGGCTGTGACTACAGATGGATTTGGCAAGCTAAAATCCCCCTTAAAATTAAGATCTTTTTGTGGCAATTGTTTCAAGATGCTGTGCTTACTAGGGATGTCATGGCAAGGCGAAACTGGCCTGGTAACCCTCCTTGTTCATTTTGTAATGATAGGGAAAGATCGTAACACTTGTTCTTTCTTTGCCCCTTGGCTCGGGTGGTGTGGAGAACAGTGGGATCTGTCATGGGGACGGATTTATGTCCAAATAACTTGTGGCAATACTTCTCTTGGTGCTTTGCTTTCTTACCTAATGGAGCGAAGTTTTACACTTTTGGTTTGGCGGCAATGTGCTGGGCTATCTGGAACAGCCGCAATTGTGCCACTTTTGAATACAAATATCCTAAAACCCCTTTTGAGGTTGTGTTTTCTTGAAATACTGGACAGGGCTGATGAAAGGTGATGATCGTGAAGCTATGATGAGGGGTGCCATGATGCTGCGTGAAAATGCTGGGAACATGATGAGGATCTGTGCTGCTGCGGCGGAAGAAACGACCACATGCTGATATGATGTTGATTGTCGCTATGATGTCGTTCTCTGTGGATGTATTTTGGGCTCTTTCTTTTGCTCATGCGCGAGCTGTTGGTCGGTTACTAAAACTTGTAGGCTCCTGTGTTGTTGTTAATGCTGGTAGGATTATCTGGTAGTTTGTGGTGTCACTGGGTTTTCGCCCCACGGCAAGTGTCTCATGGGGGAGCTATTGGCAGTGGGTTTCCTGGTGATGTTGAACTCGCTCTCCCCTTTCCCGCCTCCTTTAACTTGAACTCATGTATTTTCGTTATTCAGTTAATAGAAATGGGTTATGCCCGGTTCAAAAAAAATCAACCATCATGCTAGTACAAAGAGCAATAGAAGTAACAAAAATGGTATCCACATCCGTAGACCACCTGGCGATGACTACCGGCACTGGAGCAAGCTGAAGACGCGCCGCTGTCATCGCCCCTCCCTCGTCGGAGCCGGGCAAAACCTTGTTATAGTACATGGTCTGAAAGTCATTGTGCTAAGGCCTCAAAGGACAAACGCACCAGAACTGCAACCGCCGCAGATGAAGAGAAGCATAAATCGGAAGGATCCAACCTATGGACACATGAACGCGGTCAAACAAAGACGGATCCAGACAGATCCACTGACGACAAAAACCAGCCGAAATTCGCCGGAAACACCCCTCCACACGGCCTCCGACAATGCGAGTCACACCGTCGGGACACATACTAGGTAGCTTATTCCATCTTCACGGGGTCACCATCGCCCCGCCTTTTTAAGCAGGACACAAACATAAACATACTCAAAGAAACTCCTACAAACAAATCATGAGCCCTCTCGCGCAGAAATGACGGTGATCCATTGTGCCTTTAGACATATCGGCAATGATGCCGACGTGAGGCGGGAAAACCCGCCTGGGAGGTATTCTTTCTTTCTCGGAAGAAAGAAAACATTTTGACCAAGAATCTCAAAAACCATGTAAATCACCCCAATAGTGGTTTAAGTGCTCACATGTCAGATTTTAGGTGGTTTTAGAAGATCATTAGGTATGGCTTTTTTACGAGATATTTTGGTATGATTTTGACCAAGAAATCTCGAAAACCGTGTAAATGATCCTCAATAAAGGTTTTAGGGCATCTCCAAAGCGGACCCTCAAACGACTTGTAAACGTTCAGACTGACGGTTCGGACGTGTTTTGCCATCCAACGCAGGCCTGTATCAGTCCGTCGAGCAGTCCGAACGTATTTTTTGGGCAAGCCCAAGACAAACTCGAGGCAAGGGGCTTTGCGGGAGTACGGACAGCAGTCACGTAGGACTCCAACACCTCGTCCCACCCAAAACCTCACCAACACCACTCCCGGGCCCCATGCCTTCATCCTCTCATTTTCTCCCCTTCCATTTTTCTCTCTTTCCTACGTCGTCGCTCCACTACCCGGACGCCACGCCACACCCCTGCCGGAACTCGACGAATCCATCACCTCCAACGATACACCTGGGCTCCATGTCATTTGTCCTTAGCCGTCGTTCCACACCTCTACTACGACCGCCGCGTAGGTACCATCCGCTCCTACGATATTCACTATGCCCGACAACAGTTCGATGAATTTTTTTTTTTGAGTGGGGTCATAAATTCAATGAACTGGTGATTAAGATCATTTAGGAGAAACACGCCCCGCCCCCTCCTCGCCAAATTATAATGCATATTATTTCTTGTTAAGTCAAACATTATAAAATTTGACCATGGTTATTAAAAATACAAATATTTACAATACCAAATTTATAAGATATGAAAAACTATTTCACGACACATCTAACAATATTATTGTCAAAAATTATGAAATGTAATTGTTGTACTACCCGTGTAACTTACAAATTGAACTACAAAAATATCCTATATTTAGGTACAAAGGTAGTACTTCGTCCGTCCCAAAATAAGTGTCGCAGATTTTTTTTATTAAATCGGTATAAATTTTGTACTAGATGAACGACACTTATTTTGGGACAGAGGAAGTAGTACTATTTTAGCGATAGAGTAGAATATATGGAAAATACTTTTGGCTCCATGCAGTCTGGATTTTTGAAGAAAAAGACATATTTTGAAGAAAAAAAAGCAAAAGATGATTTATTTTACACATGAACCTACAGATGTGTACTACGTCTCCGTAAATTTTTATGACAAAATATGTTGTGGTTCAAGCTACACACAAAAAAAATCATGTTTTTCTAAATATAAGTCTTTTAAGAGATTCCACCACGGACTAAAATATATTATGATTCAAGCTACACACACACACAAAAAATCATGTTTTTCATACGACCGTAGTGGAATCTTTTAAAATACTTATATTCAGAAACGGAGTGAGTATATAAAGTAATGGTTTTGCTTTTCATACAGATCACACCAAAGAGTATTTGATTATGAAAATTTACAGAAATGTATGTAATATACATCGCGATGTTCATTTGTATTTGTCTTCTGAATTTTTTGAACGAAATTTGTAAAATCCGAACGTTCGGATCTGTACATTAGATCCGAACGACGTCATCTCCGTCGGTTGGCGATCGCACGGCCGAAACTCCCCCCGCACGATAACTGGCGCGCGAGAGAGAGCCATTTCATCGCTGTGTCGCTGGCAGGGGGGGTCGCACCGCTCGTTCCTCCAATCGTGGCTTCTCTCCCTCCATTTTCTCCGTCGCCCCACTCCGCCGCTCCGCTCCGCCCCACTCCGCCGCTCCAATCTTCATCGCCCCACTCCGCCGCTCTCCTCCTCACTTCGCCATTCACCTGCCCCGCTCCGCCACTCCATCTCCCCCCCGGTGAACCAAGGCAGAATCGAGGCGGAATCGAAGCGGATCGAGGCGGGTGGCCGCTGGTTGATTCTGCGGCGGTCGTCGACAGAATCGTTCCGGTGAGATTTTCCACACCCCTTTTTGTTTGCGCCGTGGGTTGAACCCGGGGTTTCGCGGTCGATTTTTGTGAGATTTGTGGTTGAAGCACCGTTCGCTGGCCAGTGGTGGTATGTGTCTGATCCTCACCCCCCTCCCCCAGCGGTTACATCTAGATTTGTGAATCTATACCAATCTGTACACCTTCATTTGTTTCGGAATCAGAGGTGTGCTTAGATGATGTATTGCGCGAGGTGTGTCTGGTTTAGATTCATCAGACAGCTGTAATCTATGTTAGTGCATATCTACCAATACTCGTTAACTGTAGTTACCACTTGATTTGGTCTCTGTTACCACGAAATTGCATGATAGGCCACATGCTTCAGATCCAACATGTTTTTTCCATGTCCTTTTTGGTTATGATTTCCACTGTATTTTTTGTTAGTTGTTACCATTAATTTCATCTATTTTGTCTTCAAATTACCAGTGTTTTTAGAAACAATTTGTTGTCATTTTGACTTTGTGATTACCTATGTACTTATCAGTGTTTACCTTGAAATGCCACTGTAGTTCACTAGTAGTTTATGTCTAGCTTAATGCTTGATTTTTGGATTGGCTAATTACTTCAAGTTATCACTGTATTTTGTTTGTTGTTACCATGAATTTCATATATTTTGACTTCAAATTACCAGTGTTGTCAGAAACAATTTTTCTCTTATCAGTTGTGAAAGTTATCATGTCTGATAAGTACTGGTTACCAGTCTCCTGCATACAAGTTACCACAATAGTTTTTGTTAGGATTTTGGTTGCTATGTCATTCAGTTCACCTTTTTCATCTATTTAATTTGTCAGCCTTTAATTGTTGTTCTTCTTTTTATTTGTCAGGTGCACGATGCCGCCAAGGAAGCGCAAAGCAGTTGGTGGTGACCATGGGGAAGTTCCTTCGAAGAAGCCGAAGTGTCCTCCCTCTCGGAACAGGGCTTCCCCTACCATGCTTTTGATGGCTTGCAAGGACATGCCTGATGAGAGGAAAGACGCCATTGACGAAATGAATTTCAGAAGCCTTAGGGGTATCAAGTGCGACCACCTTTTCAGTTATCTCAGTGAGTGGCTTGCTGGTTTGTACGATCCAGATTCTCGGGAGGTGGTTGTTCCAGGGCATGGCAGGATCCCCGTTGACAAGGAATCTGTTCATCGCGTCATGGGTGTGCACCGGGGTGGGGAGGATGTGCCATACAACCTGCCTACAGAAGCTGACTATGAATTGGGTGAGGAGATGTTTGGTGATCTTGGTTATACGCCGAAGATGACAGATGTCCTTGAGCTTATCACTAATTCTGACAATCATGACGATAATTTCAAGCGGATGTGGCTTATGCTTGCCGGCAATACTGTGATTGCGCCTACTACTTCCAACAAGGTCAGCCCGAGATGGTACGGTGTGCTGGTAAGTATTTGACATTCTTGACTATGTGGTGGTCAGTTTACCTATTGCTTCTGATAACTTCCATCATGTTTGCATGGTAACCGCATTGCTTCCTTCCATCTTAATTGTTGTCCCCTTTTGTTCCTTGTATTTTTGCAGCGCAACCTTGAGAAAGTTAAAGATCTTAACTGGGCCAAGTTCATTGCTGAGGAGGTCCACAAGGCACTATCTAAGAAAAAGCCCACTAAGGGTTGTCTTCTTTTCTACAATGTTAGTGCTGCTGCTTTTTCGTTTTCTTTCTCTTGCTTTTGTTAGCTCTTTAGTTTTAGGTGTATCCTGAACACATTAAACATTCTTACCAGCTTCTGTACATTGATGCGATCGACCTCACTGGGCTTGACATCGTGTTGCCTGCTGGTGAATTTCCTATTGACGTTTGGTCGAAGGAGGAGATATCTCAACTCCTTAGTAAGGATGTCCAAGCGGATGAAATTTCTTTTGGGAGACTTCCGGTAACTTGTTTCATTTTTCTGTTGTTTTCGTGCACTTTCAGCTACCGCATTTGTTTTTGACCTTTTTTCTCACTTCATTTTTCTTTATCACAATCGATTAGTTGAAACCCCAATTTGGTGTCGATCACTCCTTGTTTGGCGGTTTACAAGGCCTTGTGAAATTCGTGCGCGTGCATGTCCCCCAGAACTGCAGTGAACAGGTGTGCTCTTTTTCTTTTTTTTTGTGTGGCCTTGTCCTTCTGTTTTCTCCTATTTTGATTTCTGATGTGTAATTTCTTGTTGTAATTTGCTGGTAACTTATGTGCACTTGTGTGGTAAATTATGAAAGCCCAGCTGGTAACCCATGCATTTAACCATAACATTTTTTTTAATTTACTGGTAATTTATGCTGTCAGTTGATGACAACTATAGTTGTATTGTTATGGTAACTTATGCTGTCATTTGATGATAACTTATGCATCTGACTGTCATTTGATGATAACCATAACATTTTTTAAATTTACTGGTAACTTCTGCTGTCAGTTGATGATAACTATAGTTTTATTGTTATGGTAACTTATGCATTTGATGAGATTATGTTTATTCAATTTGTTTGTGATTCTTTTCTGGTTGTGTGTTTTCCTTAGTTCATGTTCTTTTAATAACTGAGAATCACATTATTTTTGGTAACTTATTTTATTTTCCGTGTTGTTTGCTTTCTTTTTTACTTTTTATGCAGAAACTTGCAAAGGCTTCAGAGATTGTGGGTCGATTTTCATCAGGCTTAGTGGGCCTGCTTGGCGATCTTGTGCAAGGTCTTGTAACCCTTGATGACGCAGGCATTTCTCATGTGTCTCGTTGTCTTGAGGCAGACATTGGTGCGGTTTCTACTGCTACCCGCAATGTGGCAAGGCCCCCTCCTCCACGCCGTACTCGTCAAACTGATAGCGCTGGCAAGAATGTTGCTGAAGATTCAGAGACTGAGAGTGATTTTGCGGGTGATGAGAGTGACGAGAGTGATGACTCTGATGATGAAGATGATGACACTGGTTACCATGTTGTTTACCATGGTAAGAAGCGTCGTAGTTCTTCTCGCAGTGGGGCAGCGTGTGAGGCTTCCGGCAGCAGGTGTAGAGTCCTCGGAGTCGGATGATGCTGATGACGTTGATGTTGACGTTGATAATGTTGAGGAAGATGATGCAAATGTCGAGGCAGACGATGGTGCAGCAGCAAATATCCAAGCCTTGCCTGTCCGTGCGGGTGATGAACCTGTCATCGAGTCCCAGATCATGCTTACCGCTGCATCTAACACGACCTCAGGTGGCTCAGGGGATGGTATGTGTAGCCAGTGTGGCATGACAGACACGCAGACGGAGTCGGCCACTGATTCTTCTGTGAAACAATGTGGCGCTCAGCTCGTCAAGGCTTTGGCCTACAAGAGAAGGCGCAAGAATTTGAAGCTGCCATCTCCGCCCCGTCCAGCTTCGCCGCGTGACCCCGCCCCTCCATCAGAGATGGATGTTCACGCCGCTGTCAAACAAATTGTTGTTGAAGAGCTTGGGATTGGTGTTGCTGAAAAAGGAAGTGGTGATGTGATTCCAGCCTCAACTCATAAGAAGCAAGTTCCTCGCAGGTGATATATTTTTTGTGTCATATTAGCTTAATTTTGTTTATGTACTTGTTCACTGCATGGTAGTTTCTTCTGTTAGTATGTGGTAACTACAGTATTACATTCCTGATAACTTGCAAACTCTTTTTTGTTTTCTTGTTATATGCTTTGTTTTCTTCCTTTATGTTCGTAAACTAGTGCTGCTAATCATGTTGTTAAATAATATTTTGTTTATTCAGGGCACCTGCGAAACAAGTCGGTCCTCCTAAGCCGTCATCAAGTGTCCTTGCATCGAGGTATTTTGTTCTCCATTTTGTTTTCTTGCATAAGCATTTTCTTGTTTAGTTTTCATTTAGCTACTTCTTTTGGTTAAGTTTGGATTTACAAAGGCTTTTTTTATGGTGTTTACTATCCACATGGTAACGTATGTTGTAAAATGCTAGTAAGCTAGTAGTACTAATCTGATAACTGCATTACATTATTCTGGTAACTTTGCATTTTTTTCAAACTTGTGGTTTTTTGTTCTTCCTAGTATATAGGTGACATGTTCCATGACACAGTTAAGAGCATGATATTTTTTTTGTTTTTTGCAGTCAGGAAAAATCAAACAAAGCTGTTAAGAAGGTGCGTTTCGAAGCTGTTAAGACTAGGTCTTCTCCTCGTCTGAGAGCACTTCAGTCACAACCGGCAGAAACTGTATTTGTTTATCTTGAAGAACAGCCCACGGCAACATCTCCTGTTGTTGTTCCAGAAGTTAGTGTGACGGGCTCTTCGCCACCTTCTCAAGCTGATGCTGCTGCAGATCCGTCACAAACCATCGTTGTTGATCAGCTTGCTGCAGCGGCCACCATCACTGCTGCTGTCGAAGAGATCGCCGCTGCAGCAGTTATTGAGGAAGAAGCAGCAGTTGATATGCAGGTTGACCAGATCACTCCTGCAGAAATTGGTATGCACGAATGTCCCTTCAGTGTGTAGAATTTTAGTCTCGTTTGTCTTTTCTTACGATGGTAACATATGTTTGTTGTCCTTCCATCTTCTGCAGCTGAACCTGTTGAAGAAACCACTGAACAAGTTGCTGAAGGATCTGTGCCCCCCGTTGCTGGAGTGATTGTTGCAGAAAGTGAGGCTGGTGAACAGCCAACAGCTCCAGGTAAATATGCATGATTCTTATGGTAACTACAATATGTGCATTGTGGTAACCTGCATACTTTGTACTGGTAAGTTTCATCTTTTTCTGATGATAACTTTCAATTTTTGATGTGCACTTTCTTGTTTTAGAGCCAGTTGCCAATGATGTGGTCCAAGATGAAGCTGCTGATGCCAATGTCCAAGATGAGGTCCATGTGGCGGCCCAGGATGAAGTTCAAGCTAAAGCTGGTGATGTTCAAGCCGAGGATGGAGGAGATTCTGTTGTGGATAGAGTGCCTGGTGATTTCACCCCACCAAGCTGCTCTCTTGGCCTCGACTCCATTTTTGCTGCGACGCCTCCAGAAGAATCCCGTGCATCAGCTCAGGTCACACCGGCAGCTCCTCCAGCGGTAGCTTCTGTCCAGAGCATTCCTGCAGCACCACAAGCAGCATACTTCTGTACTGGTAAGTTTCATCTTTTTCTGATGATAACTTTCAATTTTTGATGTGCACTTTCTTGTTTTAGAGCCAGTTGTCAATGATGTGGTCCAAGATGAAGCTACTGATGCCAATGTCCAAGATGAGGTCCATGTGGCGGCCCAGGATGAAGTTCAAGCTGAAGCTGGTGATGTTCAAGCCGAGGATGGAGGAGATTCTGTTGTGGATAGAGTGCCTGGTGATTTCACCCCACCAAGCTGCTCTCTTGGCCTCGACTCCATTTTTGCTGCGACGCCTCCAGAAGAATCCCGTGCATCAGCTCAGGTCACACCGGCAGCTCCTCCAGTGGTAGCTTTTGTCCAGAGCATTCCTGCAGCACCACAAGCAGCAGCACCAGCACAAACCGGACGAGCACCCCCAAGAGCAGCAGGACCACAAGTAGGAGCAGCACCACAAGCAACGGCAGGACCTTCAGTCGCGGTGCTAGCGCTTGCGTCTCCTGTCGTGGACCCCATCGAAGTTCAACCAGTGGCTTGGGCTCCGCCTCATGACTCTGGTAAGTGAAGACCTTTTTGTGTATTCGCTTCACAAGAAAGATTGAATGACGCCGATGTTTGGTTGAAGACTCATTTTACCGTTTTATGTGCTTGTGTTATTATGTTAGTACTTTTATTTACTATGTGTGTGTGTATGGATGAATGTAATTTGAATCTTCAGGCTTTGGGTTATGGTGTGAACATGAATCGTCGTGCCGTTTAGTTGCTTTTGTATTTCGATCCCTCTCGTTGTGATTCATTTTTTTACCGCTTTACGTCTGCAATCGCGATATACTTTTAGTATTTTGTTTAGTTATCATATCTAATTCCCTCCCTGGTGACACACATCTCCTACCCCCCTCCCCCCTTGGTAACATTTCATTTGTGATGTTACACATATCCACTGGTAACTTACATTCAAACTGATGATAACTTGTGTCTGTACAGGATGGTAACATTCTTTTTACAACCCCTGATAACATTTCCCCTTCTTTTACTCTTGGTGATAACATAACTTTTTTACCAGCTGATAACATTTGTCATTCATCTCTCGTGGTATCGTCTTCATTTTTTCTTTGTGTGCCTACTATGTTGAATACCCCTCTTACTTTTTGTGTATGCTATAAGAAGTGATGTCTTGATAATTGCATAATTCTTATCTTATAACTTTCACTATCCCCTTTATTTTGAATTTATCCCCTGATATAGCTTTCATGTCACGCCTTCTACTTGGCTGATAATCCTTCATAATATATCTGGTAATTTCCATAACAATGGGTGATAACTATGTTACTTCTTCCTGTTAACTTTTCACTCTCCCCTACAAATCTATCACCTGGTATAACCTTTTGATACCCCTCCCCCTTTTCTGTTGTGTTGATAACTCCTTGTATTTATGGTAACATTCATATTTATTGTGGTTTGTAACTTCACGCGAACATCCATTTTTTACACTTTTATCATGCCCCAACCTTACCTTTTCTTTTTTTATACAATCTTTGAAGTTCGTAGTGTTCGAGTGTACGATGTCGAAATTGACGATGATGAAGTACTCATGTGGTGGGAACAATATGATCATGACAACACAGCAGCAAAAGGAGAAGCTACTACAGCCAAAGGAAAACCTGTTGCGGCTGCTGCGCAAGGAGGTAATCCTTTTTGGCAATGCATAGTTTGTGTGACAATAATATCATTCCTCTGATAACTCAGGCACCCACCTGTGATAAGTCCATCACATACTGGCTGATAACTATTTTTTTGTCCAGTGATAACTCCTTTTTTCCATCACCAATCATATTGTTCTAAATCTTTCACCTTACTTCACAGATATTTGTCAAAGCCCCACCTTTGTTACGCCAGTTTTACCACTACACGATGAGCATAAGCAAGACATTGCCACACCTAGGTCGTTAATTCGGAAAGTTAGGGTTACCCGCCAGTCCCAATACCTTCTGCCGCCATATTCGACACTCCAACCCAGTGAAGATGATGAGGCTGTTTATAACGAGGTCATCAAGCATACAACTGATTCGAACTCCAAGATTAAGGAGTATGAAACTATTTTTCTTTTTTTGTATACTCTCACTGTATAACATTTTGTTGCCATTACATTTTTTGAGTTGCTCCCCTCTTGTTAACGCAGTATTAGGGTAATTGACATCGATGGGAGGTGGGTGACGCTTGGGGAGCTTGCTAATTGCGTGAGAGAAATTGGGCAGGTTTCAATGAGTATTGCTGAGTTGCATGTACGTGTTCTTCAATATTTGGAATTGCCAAACAAGATTATCTTCCCTTGGTTGCTGTCTGTTTATCTTCTTTTTGGAGACTTCAGCTGCAAATCAGTATTGCATCATTTCCGACAGGACCAGCGGTACATTTTGAGTCATCAAAATGAGGTACTGGTTGTATTTTATTTTTACCTTTTTTTTAACATTTCTCCTCATACAGTGATATTTTAATATAGCAACCCTGCTAACTTCAACTTTCATATCCTGGTAACATATTGTTTTTTCATGGTAGACTACCAGCCAGCATTTGTATATTCTGCAATGTGATAACTTGTTTGTTTTCTCATGGTAACTTCTGTAACTTTTCCTGGTATTTTGTTCTGTTATCTTATCATAACTTTTTTTTCTACCATATTTGTAGCTTCTATTCCCAGCGCTGCAAAAGTTGGGACCGGGACGAGATGACGGTCATTGGTATGTATTGTCGTTAAATCTTAAGGCGAAAAGATTTGAGGTTCTAGATTCATTGCGTGAAGAAGATAGCCCATCTTTACTTGAGCACACAACGAGGTATATGAATGCTATAAAGAAGGCTTGGTTGATATCATACAAGGACTCGCAAAAGCAAATCCAAGACTACGAGCTTGTGTATATTGATGTTCTTAAACAAGAGAACGGGTTAGTTGTGTATTCGTGTTCGTTTTTTCTTAGACCAAGCCCCATTTTGTGTGATATCCTGTTTTTATGTTCTCTGACAATCATTATCCGTTTTCAGCATTGATTGTGGATTCTTCACTTTCATGTTTCTGGAGCTGTGGAATGGGAAAATGATTCCTGCTTTCACCCATGACCAAGTACCAGCACTCAGAAAAATCTTGACATCGAGGTGGCTAAATCACACTAAAAACAAGTGCAAACAGTGGCGCTATCATTTGTTTGGCAGCAGTTCATGAGGTATTTACTGTAGTCATCTTCGTTTTCGTCGCACTAGTAGGTTTTCAGTTGTGAAAGAGGCAACACATTTTTTGACAGTACAGTACTTGTTCTGATAAACAGCACTGCTGGTAACTTGTTTTACCAGAGCTGGTAACTACCATTTTGTAGGGTTGATAACTATCAGTAAAACAGAGTGCTTTTTTGATGACCAATTATTTTTGAGGTGACATAGGTGACACAACTATAAACTTCTGATAACACACAGTGTCAATGCTGATAACTTTTACATGTTCTTACGATAAATCTCATCCACAAAGTACTTAACACTCAAACCACTAAAGTGTCGATAAACTTACACGAATATAGGTACGATAATTTGGATTACAATTTTCATCATGATAACAATCAGCAAATAAAATGCATTCAAGTTTCCTCTGTCCATTGATTTGTAGCGACGATCTTCATTTATCTCATTCACCTCTTGGTAGAGGCGAAGTGCAGTTGCGCTTGTCATGGTTATGGCCGCCGCATACCCTACACTTCCTTTGTTTAGATGGTTTTGCAATGTCAAATGGATGCTGAACCTTTGTTGTTTTTGGCCTCCCTTTAGTGACTGTCCTCGGAGGGTCTTGTATGATTATTGTGTTTGATGATTGTGATGCGGTGCCACCCGGCTGCTTGAATGCAATGGCTGGCATGTTGACGCTAGTTTTTATCGTCACAGGGATGCTAGCTTGTTGTGTTGTTTGGATGTCCACTTGTTGTGCGATATGTATGTTTGTTTGCTGTTCGACACGCACTGGAATAGAGCATGGATCTGGCTGTGATTGGAATGATCCTCTTGCTTCTTCCTTCTCCGCTCTGGCTCTCCTTAGCTGGCTCTTTCTTAGTGTCTCCATCTCTTCCTTGAAAGCATATAGGTGCTTTTTGGCCACCCTGGCCCCATCTTCTGTGAGGCAAGCGTCCTTGGCTGTCGACTTGAAATCCTTAAGCATTGATGTATACCGCATGACGCTTTTGCCCCCCTCTGGCATGCTCTTTTTAACTGTTGGCTGTTCAATATCAGGCTCGACTAGATCTTCTTCTGGATCCCAAGTCCACCTCCTTAGGATGTACCTCTCAGGTATCTCGTACACACCAATCTGGTCCATCACTCGTAGCACATGTGCGCATAGTATCCCATCTCGCTCGAACTTGCAGCAAGTGCATGAATATGTCCCTTCATCCATGTTTGCTTCCACATGGTAGTCCCTATCCCCATACTTCGGTATGATTCCTCGGACTAAGCTACACCTGAATGTCCCATCTTGCAATGAGTCGCATCTGTATCCAGTTTTTACCTTCATTTCCATTTGGAATTTGGAGTAAATATTTTGCGTGTAGAGGCCCCGCACCTGCAGCTCAAGTGGGTTGAACGAGTACGTGTCTATCTCTTTGTAAATTGTTTCCACTTGCTCTTTTGCCACGCTCACCAGCACTTTGGCTTGGATCGCAGTGTACTGTTTTGCAAATTCAACCAGCGAGTTGTTTGGGTTCACGTACTTCTTTAGCACAGAGTTGAAACCCTCGCTCCTTGCCGTGGTCTGCAGGAACGGAAAGAAATTGTGCATGTAGTACACCGGTACCCAGCATTCCCTGTTTTCCCACAACCAATGGAAATGTTCGTTGTCCGTCTGACCATGCTCATCAAGCATCTTCCACCATTTCTCTTCAAACTCTTCCACTGCATTAAAAAAGTCAGGGAGATGGTAACTTAAGATCACAGACAGTGGTAGTTTGCATGTAAATATATGGTAACTTAAACATAAGCTCCTAGTAACTTGCATCTACATATCAGTCAGTCAATGAGATGGTAACTTAAGATCACAGACCTTTTTGCATGTAAAGTGATTGTAGCTTTGAACAACAGATTATGGTAACTTGCAACTACCTATCAGTCAAGGAGAGATGGTAACTTAAGATTGAATACCCTTTTTTGCATGTATAGTGATGGTAGCTTAAAAAACACATCATGGTAACTTGCATGTAAAGTTATGGTAACCTAAATAAGAGTTTATGGTAACTGAAACAACAGAAAGGTGTTGCTAATGGTGTTTATATGGTGTGATGGGGTAGTGTAATACCAGTCAAACTGTTGTCACAACAATCCTTGAATGCCTTGTTCAATGGTTGATCATCAGCCATTAGCCTCCCAAGCTTCTCTTGTGCTTTCTTCATGATGTGCCATCGGCAATTCCTGTGTACTATCCCGATGAACACCGCATCAATAGCATTCCTCATGGCAAAGTCCTGATCTGTGATTATATTCTTTGGCGCGACCCCACCCATCGCATGTAGGAATGTGTTAAAAAGCCAAACAAAGTTTTCAGTCAGTTCGTTTCGAACAAAACCACACCCAAATTGGATGGACTGCCCGTGATTGTTAATGCCAATGAATGGCGCACACGGCATCTTATACATATTGGTCATGTATGTCGTGTTAAACGACACAATGTCATTGTATTTAGCGTACGCCCTACGCGATGGACCATCTATCCAGTACATGTTTTCCACCCTGTCTTCGTCATCAAGTTTAATTCTCCAATAGAAATCTGGATCCTTTGCCCTCAGCTCCTCAAAGTATGCAATCGTGCTGCCCACGTCTGCGTTGCGGTACTCATTGCGAAATTTGGCTCGCTGATTTGCTAGGTCTTGCGTTGTGTAGGACACAACATTAGGATCATCGTAGAACCATGAAATCAGTTGCATCTGCCTTGCGGTTTCTATGTTGCATTCGTGCAGAATCCGTAAGAAGTCCACCTCTTCCTTGGGGATGTGCCGGTGTGATGCTAGGAATTTGGTCAGGGAAGGCTTTCTGATCAGTGGGTGGTTATGGTTGTCCTCAAAGCGTTCCACTCTCCACCAAGCATCCGTGTGCTTGAGATAGAGGTGTGCTGGACACTCAGTCCTCACAATCTTCCCTCTTTTTCTCTTCTTCACGATGCCTTTTGGGTTCTGCACATTTTGCTCCTCCTCCTTGTTCGGCTTTGGCTTGCCATATTTTCCACACACCACAAGCGCTCTGGTCATTGTGTTGTCCTTCGTAGTTCTCGTGTACTCAGTCCTTATCCCAAACCCATTCCTGAGCGCATATAGCTTGTAGTGGGCAATAGCGTCCTCCAATGTGTCAAACTTCATTGTACCATCAGGAGCCTTAGGCGTGGAGTACGCCTCAGTGTTAATGCCTCCTTGATCTCCGTTCAGCGCTCCTGTTTCTGGACTTGCCGGCTCGTTGACCGATATATCAAAGAATCTTTCCTTCGCCCCAATGCTGGCACTTGTTTCACTGCCTGGCCCAAGGATCCTCTGTTTAGATGTAGGTGGAGCACCTGCGCGTTGTTCACATGAAACAAACTGTCAGCTTTAAAATCTTTTTTTGACAGTTCTGGTGGTAACTTGCATTAAAATTGTGTGGTAACTTACAGTATGCAGTGATGATAACAAGTGACAATACAAATTGTCAGCTTTAAAATCTTTTTTGTCAGTTCTGGTGGTAACTTGCATTAAAATTGTGTGGTAACTTACAGTATGCAGTGATGATAACAAGTGACAATACAATTCTTTCTTCCTTTTGTTGGTTTAGTATCAGTATATGGTTGATGTGCAAGGCTGATAACTTCATTACATTCTGCATATATCATAGACATGTAGGTGACACTTTTTGTAAGTGAGTATTCTCTTACCTGACAATTGGCGGTTGATGTTGGCAGAGCCATAGCTAGTAGTACGCGCATCATCGTCTTGTCGTTTCTCTTGGTCAGCACTCTCCATGACATTGGTGTTGTCTCCGTGGTTTTCTGACATGTTTGCTGTAGCACCTACGTACACATGTTAATAGCATCAGTCACATGTCAATTTTTTACATACATCAATGAGAGCAATAGTTATCATTTTTTCTTGATGGTAACTACAGTTGACATGGATGTTATCATTTTTTCTACAGGGAACATCTTGTTACTCATGCTGGAGACTATTACACTTGGCAACAACATTCACCACTGCAAAAATCAGTGGGCTTTTTCTTGATGGTAACTTGCATCACACATGTCTGGTAACATGCACCCTGTTGTCATGGTAACACAAGACAAATCTTCCGCAGTCTGTTTTTCTGTAGTGATAACTTTGTATGAAAAAATCTGGTAGCTTTTGATTCTATATACATTTTGTAACAACTGTGGATCTAGTTTGGTGTGTCTTGTAACAGAATTTCACTTTTCTGTGAAATAAGTTGAAAAGGAGCTGCTTTTTTTCAAGAAAAACTCTGCACATGTCCTGACAACTCAAACATGGCTTTACAAATTTGTTATTCACCCTGGTAACCTAGTAGCATCTAGCTGGTAGCTTCAGTGCAATCAGTGTGATAAGATCTGTTCGGAGCCCCTGGTAAGATTTGTTCCCCCTGGTGATAGTTTAAGCCTAGATCTGGTGGTAACTACAGTTCCTTCATGCCCTTTGCCTGGTTTGGTGGATCAGATCGGGGTTGGGGTGTGGGGAGGGGTGGGGTGGGGGTAGGATTGCTTAATTTTACCTGGTTCACCTGGATTCTTGTTGGATGTAGGACGCCTGATAATCACTTGTGCTTCTGGTGGTAGTTTTAGGAGGGATCTGGTGGTAACTTTCAACTCCCCATATGCCCTTGCAATTCTGTGGTTGAATTTGTTGGATCAATCGGGGGGGTGGGGTGGGGTGGGGGTAGGGTATCGCTTCCTTGAGTTCGTCGACCTGGGAGAGAAAGAGGGAGAGGTGGGTCGATGGAGAGGGTTCTTTGCCTTTTCTTGCAATGGAGGTAAGAAACTAGCGGTTTAGGGGAGGTGGTGGTTGCGTGGTGGGGTGTGGGCCAAGTGAGGGGGTGAGGGGGTGAAGGGGTCGACTTGGGCCAAGGTGTTGGTCGACGTCACGGCTCGGCCTCGCGCGCTACGCGCGCTCGGCCTCGCGAAGGTGGGGGAGGGTAGGGGTCGTTCGGATCTATCCAACAGATCCGAACGTTAGGATTGTATCGCTGTCCTTTTTTGAAACTTTAAGTTAAATATTCGATTTTTTCAGAAACGGGGCTCCATGGAGCTCGGAGCAAGAAATCCACCCCCGGGAGCACGTCGCCACAGGTGTCAACAACACACAACTCTCGTGGAAAGCGGCGTGGCGCGGCACGCCGCGGCGAAATGGCAAATATCCATGGAGCTCTCGTCTTCTCCCAGATCCCCAAAGGGAAAGAGAGCGGAGGCGAGATGGCGACGGGAGGCGAGGCGGCGCCGGAGGAGGAGGGGGAGAGGAGGGACTGGGCGGACCTGACGCCGGTGTGCCTGGCGGAGGCGTTCTCGCGGCTGGGCCCGGAGGACCTGTGGCGCGGCGCCATGGCGTGCTGCCGCTCCTGGCGGGCGGCCGCGCGGTCCCGGCCGTCGCTCTTCGCCGCGCTCGACCTCGAGCCGGCCTTCGAGGCCGTCGTCGCCGACGCCGCCGGGTGGTGGACCCCCGCCTTCCAGCGCCGCGTCGACGCCATGCTCCGCTCCGCCGCCTCGCTCGCCGCGGGGGGGCTCCGCGAGGTCCGGGTCCGGCACTGCTCCGACGACGCCCTCGCCTTCGCCGCCAAGAGGTTCGCGCAGCCCCCCTTATTTGTGCCCATAGACACGCTTGCTAGAATGAATCCTCCTCCTCTTGCCCATTGCAATGAACTGAAAGTCAAATGATATTTTGCCAAAAGATTGAAATTTAAGGCCGGTGATGGGGCTTGTAAACTATGGGGCAAATAATCTGTGCTCCCGACCAAGCATAGCCCATGATTATCCATCAAACTTAGCTAATCCCATGGAAAATCATGAAATGTTGTCCATCCATGCTGAACTTTGTCACCAACCTAACTCGTTTCATCCTGGTTGTCTGAAAACATTAGGAGGACGGAAACACCAACATGCATGTCAGTTTTCACGCTGCCATGTTGACCGGAGGGTAACCACCCTTGCAACATGGAAAGGAAACTAGTAACCACACCATTGTGGCCGTCCACTTGCTATTAGATGACTATCAGTTTCATGTGGGTACATGTTCTAGATTTAGGATTTCTTCATAAATGATCTTTGGTTTTATTCTTTCACTCTCACAGCTTCAGTGTCAGTTTGTTCCAGAGTTCTAGATGCTTTTCTGGTTGATAGATTTATAATTTGGGGGGTCGTCTACATAGGAATGGTGAACATCACGTCTCTTTGTCCTTGCTTCTGTTAAGCATGATGAAGCTGGAGGTGCTTAATTCACATTTTGAGAAGATCTGTTGGCTGATGATCTTTATAGGTTGGTTGGTGATGTTTATAGGCTGCTAGCTTCATTGATTACCATACTACTTACTATGTCAAAACCACCTCTGGCAACCTACTACTCCCTCCGTCCCATAATATAAGAGCCTTTTTTTAGACTAGTGTAGTGTCAAAAACGCTCTTATATTATGGGACGGAGGGAGTCTGTTGTAATAACCCCTGTTTGTCACAAGAATGTGGTGTTAGAGAAATATACTTGTTGTGGAATGTTTTTCGCATTTTGAGAATTTAGACCATGAAGCAAAGATGATATTGAGTGGAAATGATAGATCCTATTGGTTCATAGTTGTTTCTGGGGCAATAAAAGTGTACATGGTAACATCCATTTGCTTGGATTTGACGTGTCCATATGTATGAGTAACAACTGGTCCCATCTTTTCGAATGGATTGGATGTATCATTCTGAGTTTATTGATGTGTTCTTACATATGCAGCTCCCCACAGCTCAGCATCCTTTCCATCCGAAGCAGCCCGGGCGTAACTGACCGATCAATGCTCACTGTTGCATCCTGCTGCCCCATCCTTACAGAACTGGACATCAGCTACTGCTACGAGGTTTCATACAAGTCACTCGAGGTGATTGGCCAGAGCTGCCCCAACCTCGTGGTCCTTAAGAGGAGCATATTCAACTGGCTTGATTCATCAGAGCATGCCGCAACAGTTCCAGCCGAGTATCTAAGAGCATGCCCCCAGGACGGCGACAGGGAAGCAATAGTGATCTCGAGGTCCATGCCGAAGCTGAAACAACTCGTGCTGAGGTTCGCAAAGCTGTCTGGTGTCGGCCTCAACTCGATCGCAGAAGGGTGCAAGGAGCTGGAGGTCCTGGACCTGTTTGGCTGCGCGAATTTGACGAGCAGGGGGATAGAACAGGCTGCTGCTAACCTGAAGAACCTGGAGACGCTGGTGAAACCCAACTTGTACATTCCGAGGTCGGCCTTCCACATGGAGAGGTACGGGCACTGGCAGCTATACGACGAGAGGTTCCAGACAAACGTATTTCAGATATGAAAAGAATGCTCGTGTTCCCAAGGTTCGCCTCTGACTGATGACGGCTTGCATGCTCGTCGCTGTTATATATACTGTATGTGTAGGCAGGTGTGTTTGGATAACAGTAATATTTTGTCTTCCAAAATAAAATACACCGGGATGGTTTTGCTCCCACTACTTGTAAATTTATGCGCAACGATATGTTGTGATTTATATGTATGGCACCTGTTTGTCTATAGTTTCTGCAACACAAACCTTGTAATTCTTCATTTTTATCTTTGTTTGCGGTGCTTTCAGACCCATGTGGAGCTTGGCTTGGTTTATTTGATTGATGATGCTGATCCAAACCACCTTTTGTTAGCCGTGACCTTTCTTTCGGTTGCTTCATCTGGAAGACGAATTCCATTGCGGACAGATTGCGCATTATCATCCGGGCAGTCGGGATCGCGATCGGGCATACGCCTGAGAGCATAGACATCTTATCCTTCCCTGAAAAGAAACACTTGATAGAAGCTAGTTTTGCAGACAGCACATATGAGTGCCTGCCTTTCTGTGCCTCAAACCTGCCCTGGAAAGAGGAGGTCCCTGCCTTCCAGTTCAGTCAGGGTGTAACATCATTCTTCTCAGGATGACTACTGCTGCATCCAACTTTATTTTCTGAGGAAAAAAAAGGTGCAAACTTCTCATAACCCAACAAATGTACCACTATTTTCATCAGATTTTTGTTTTATTGATGCAGCTAGTGCCCTTCTTGTTTTCTACTGATATAACTGTTCTTGTGCAGAAAATGTCGCATCCGAAAACTTGGGCTAAAAGGACCGTTCGCAGCTGGGCAAAAACTATGCATCTCAGAAAAGGCAAAGATCACACCATATCAGACCCTTCTGACAGGGCCTTCCTGAAAGAAAAACACACAAAGTCAGGATTTTTTTTTACATTACAGCCTGCCTGCCTGTGGCCTCAAAAAAATCATGTTGGCAAAAAGCATCATGGAATCTCTCTCTGCTCCAATCACATGCACGAAAAGCAACCAAATTTGGTATTTTCCCTCTTAACCCCAGCAGCAGTGGTGCCAAGTAGCACTCAAGCAAAAGATTTGGCACTGTTGCTTGTTTTTGGGGTGGTGCTAATCAGGCAATCAGCAATAGTAATTATGGGAGGGAGAGTACTTAAATCCTGATTTTGTGAGCTAACACAAGAGCAACAGTATATTATGGGAGAGTACTTAAATCCTGATTTTGTGAGCTAACAAAAAGAGTGAGAGGAACACAAAGCACCTCCAGCTCACAGGTCACAGCACAGCGTCTGCCCCAGAAAGAACAAAGCTGAACTGTTGCCACTGAACTTAACTTAACTTGTGGAGTAGCTTTTTTTTCGTGCAACCGGTGGGAACTCTGTCTTTTCATATAGAAGAAAAGAATTGACTATTAGTAATAAGGAAAACTAGCCGAAAACCGAGGAGCAGCTTACTACCCAGACAACCTCCAGGAGCTATAAGAGGAGCTTCGACGACGCTCGCTCCGCATCGAAGTTCCACTGTTGGTCACCAGTCCCATCTCAAGATGAGCAGACACACTCTCGCCCTCTTCCTCCTGCTCCTCACCATTGCCTCCCATGGCCATGGGGCATGGTGCGCGGCAGCGGCGAGAAGCGCCATGACCGAGGAGGATGCGGCTCATCATCATCATCTGAGGCATCATCATCACCATGGTTGGTATTTCTGTGCATCCATCCCATCTCCTCTTTGCTCCCTACTTTCTTGATACATCTCTTAAAACTATTCCTGGAACCGCTGTTTCATGCTTTGCAAAAACACAAGGCAAGAGGCTCCTACAGACTCCCAGGAAGGTTGGGCACGCGGCGGGCGGGTCCGGAGGAGGAGGCAGCAGCGGCGGCGGTAGGAGCGGTGGCGGGGCCACGGACTCGAGGCCGCACAACAGCAAGAACGGCGGTGCCATGGCGCTGCCAGCTCCAGCGACCTCCGTCCTCGCGCTGGTTCTCACCACTGCCATTCTTCTCTCGGCGCTCAGCTTCTGAAGTCCTATGCTCGTCTCGATTGCGGGCGCAGTACTAGTATGTGTGTATTGTTGTGGTTTCAGAAATTGTTTGCATAATGATTGTGGGTGGCTGTAGTATCTGATATGCTGTTTACTGGCTATATTATTTATTATCATGTTTGTGTGCTTCCTGAATTGTTGAATTACTTGTGTGCTGATTAGCCAGTGGAATCTACACTATTCATCAGTACAGTCAGCCAGCTCAAAAAGTTAGTTAGGGATCTAAACTTTGTGTCATGATCGTGCAATCATACAACTGTACAGTAATAAAGACAATCAGTACAAAGAACGTTCCGAAACTCGAACAATCATAATGGAACCCTTGGAAGGATCGTTAACATGGATAAAAATGAAAGGAACGGCGAGAAGAACCACCAAAAGCTTTGCGGTCTAGGGTGAAAAATGGCGGCTCAAGAGTAAAACCTTTGAGAGGTGCTTCGGTACACCCCCCCACACAAAACGTAGAAGGGCAGAATCGTCATACGGAAAGAAACGTATACCCACCTCTCGTATCGTATACCCACCGGCCGTACGAATACATGTGCTTAAGAAAAAAAAAATTACCCACGATCAATCCCGCCTGTATGGGACGTGTACGGGACGCAAACTTACCCACGATCGAGCCCGCGTAGAGGAAAAAAAAGACGCCGATCGATCTGCCGGCGCCGGCGCCTCGTTGCAATCCCGTCGCGTCTCACGCCGGCGCCGTACACGTGTGGAAGACCGCCAGCGCCGGCGCCTCGTTGCAATCCCGTCGCGCCTCGTTGCAATCAGGTCGTTGCAATCTCGTATCGGGAGGCTGGAGGCGCAGAGCAGATCGGGAGGCTGGAGGCGCAGAGCAGCACGTACGACGCCGAGGACCCTGCGCATCTCGTCCCTGCAGGTGCAGGACTCGCCGGCGGGCCTCGGGTCCAGCACCGAGTCCAGCCCGTCGCGCTCGACGCCGCCGCGCACCCATCTCACCAGGTCCTCGTTTTCCGCATCGACGCCGCGTCCGCCGCCTGTAACCACCCGGAGCTCCCACGCCGGCCGTTCCAACCCCGTCGTGTCCCACGCCGTGGTCGGCGGTCACGGAATAGCCGGGCACATCTTGGACGTCGCCGGTTTCCGCATCGACGCCGCGTCCGCCGCCTGTAACCACGCCGGCCACCGCACTCGTACAACGCCGGCAGTGACCGCACTCGTCCTCCGCCGCGGATCCGTCCGGTAATCCCGCGGGTGGATTCGTCGTCTTCCACGTCGCCGCCGTCTTGAATCACGCCGGAGACGTCGACACCACCGCACACGGTTTGTCATCTAACCCTTGTACCACGTATCAAAATGAGTTAGATTTAGAAAGAAATCATTTTAAATGTTCATAGGATAAATGTTGCAATTTATTCATAGTATGACCCACTGTATGAACTTAGCATTTAACGTGGGATAATGTGTTTGTCAATGATGTGCAGTGTTGGTAGTAACGTGTGTTTAAATGGACGAAGAAACCTCATTTACGGCTGATGATAATGGTACGAATAAGGTCGGTCGGACCGATAATGATCCTAGTAATGAAGATGATGACAGCAGCGATAACGAATCGTGGTCATCATATGATAACTTACCTTCAGAGGATTTTGAAAATAATGAACATGGTGCAAACAGTGAAAACGTAAGTGAAGTCTATTTGATTCCATTTTTCAATTGGCAGAGTACAGTATGTGTAATTATTTGTCTGTGTTTTTTATTTACAGGAAGATGTGGATGTTGAGAATGAGCAAAATAATTATGAGGAATCGTGGGCCGATAACTTGAGCCAGGTTCGTTCAAACATTTTGTACCGCGCGCGGTAGTTTGTAATAGATGATAATAACTGACATAGTTTCATATGTAATTTTGTAGGAGGGCTCAGATGGTCCTGATGGTGCAGAGATGGACATTGAGGAGGCTCAATACCAGCAGCAGATGTTGGAGACACATTGGAAGGTTATGGCTATGACTTTTCGGTCCCAAGGGGATGCATACATATTCTACAACAAGCACGCCAAAGAGCGTGGGTTCAGCATCAGAAGAGAAAAGGTGAAACGAGGGAAGGGTGCTTCGGGAATAATACGGTTCAGGCGGTTCGTTTGCTCTAGGGCAGGGAGAAGGCAGAGCAAATTCATAACCATGGAGGGTCGCACCCGCAGGCTTAGACCCGAGACTCGATGTGAGTGCGGTGCGCAGATGGTGGTGAAATTGGACAGGGCACGTGGACTTTGGTTCGTCGCGTCATTCGTGGATGATCACAACCACGCGATGGCTCGACCCGACGAGGTTCCATTTTTGTGGTCACACAGACGGATTGGAGATGGCAAGAGGTTAGAGATACTGGCTATGCAAGGGGCTGGAATCAGGAAGCATATAATAGTGGACAACTTCATCAGTAGGTATGGTTCGTACGATAAATGCGGCCTTATTAGGCGGGACGTGTACAATCTTTGCTGCAGAGAGAAAATGAAGCTCATTGCAAAGGGTGATGCTGAGACGGCAGTGGGCATTATGAGGAGCAGAAAGGCGAAGGACCCAGACTTCTTCTTCGAGTACGTGCTAGATAAGGAAGGGCGATTGAAGAGTATGTTCTGGTGCGATGCACAGTCGCGGAGGGACTATCAGGACTACGGAGATGTGGTAGTGTTTGACAGCACGTATAAGATGAACAGATATGGTATGCCGTTCATCCCCTTTGTTGGTGTTAATAACCACCGTTGCACAACTGTTTTTGGTTGCGCCATTGTTTCTGACGAGACCGAAGGGACGTATGTGTGGCTGCTTCAGACTTTCATGAGGGCAAACTGTCAGCAGAAGCCAAAGTCAATAATCACGGACGGTGACGCTGCAATGATCCGAGCGATTCGGAGTGTCCTTTCAGATGTGCTACATCGTATTTGCTCGTGGTATATCGAGAAAAATATGCAGAGGCACCTATATTACAAGTCACTCGATGAGTTCAGATCGCTCCTGTACTATGCCACCTCTCGAGACAACTTTGAGCGGAGATGGGCCACCTTTGTAGATAAATGGAAGACGGAAAAAACCGAACAGTGGCTGAACAGGATGTATAGGAAGAGGAGACTTTGGGCAGCATCATATCTTTCGGATGGTTTTTTCCTTGGTATGCGTAGTAACCAGAGGAGTGAAAGCCTCAACTCCTCCCTTCACCTTCACCTCGACTATGGTATGACCATAGTTGATCTGGTAGTGCATTATGAGAACTGCATAGTTCGCCTCCGTGAGAACGAGGCGCATGATGACTGTGAGGCTAATCAGAAAGTACCACCGGCGGTTACTGAGTATAAGGACATTGAAGAGCATGCTGCGAAGGTATTCACTCCTGCTAATTTCTACATTCTGCAAGATGATCTGAAGAAGATGAGACAGCTGGAGATATTTGAGACGCTAGTAGGAATTGAGCGTCAGACATTCACCGTGACATGGCAGGATAACCACAAGTTCATGTACAATGTTGTGTATGAACCAGGTAACTCAGAAGAAACTATATCATGCACGTGTCTCAGGATGGTTCGGAAAGGGCTGCCTTGCAAACACATTCTCTTTGTCCTGCATCATCTTAAATTATCTGAAATACCAAAGTGTTGTGTACTCAATCGGTTGTCGAAATATGCTAGAGATGGGTTGCCAGTGCAGCGCAAGAGTGATCTTTTTGGCTGGGGTTGGTCTGGGCCAGAGGAGAGAGAACGGTACAGTCAAGTGAGCATAAAAACAGCAGAAGCTGCTCATGTTGCAGCAAATGATCCCTTCTTGTTTGATGAATTGATGAAGTGCCTGGACGATATAATAGCAAAGAAGAAGATCCCGAAAGAGGAACTCATAGGACGTAGAAGGTGTGCTCTAATGGCGAAGCAGGCAATTCGAACGGAAGAAGGTGCAGCATGTATACGGGATCCTGAGAAAGTTTCGACGAAGGGTGCACCTAAGAAAGGCCGGTCAAAGGGTCGCCCTGAAGTTACGAAAAATGGGAGACCAAAAGATTTTAGAGAAAAGAAAAGTGGTTCATTGTGCAGTCTTTGTCATTTGCCAGGTCATAACAAGGCGACATGTAGTCTAAACGAGAAGTAAGTTTTACATTCTTATTTCTGTTATGTTGTTTGTTTGGTTTTTCCGACTATATTTTCTCACACGGTTTTTTATATTTCCTTCAGGAATTGGGCGTAGAGATCGATCGTGAGAAGAAGAAAACTGGTTGCATGAGTCGTGTCGGAATAACCTATGTTGATGTTGTTTATTTATGTGAACATGTGTGCGGCACTAGAGAACTTAATAAGCGTTTTGTTTATGTTTCTCAAAATATTTATATGGACATGTATCATATGCATTGAATTAATTTCCATGTATTTTGTAATGTCTCGTTACTTTGTTAGTTAGTGCTTGACATCTATCATATGCATTGAATTAATTTCCATGTATTTTGTAATGTCTCGTTACTTTGTTAGTTAGTGCTTGACATCTATCATATGCATTGAATTAATTTCCATGTATTTTGTAATGTCTCGTTCACAGTTTTAACAAACTGTTTACTTTGTTAGTTAGTGCTTAATGATCAATACTGTATTGTATATTTTCGAACTTTGAAAAAAAAAATGCCCAACCCGCAGCCGCTGGACCTGTAGAAGGCAGATTAGTCCAACCAAATCGGACAATCAGGGCGACTCAGGATGTCCAATTCGGCACACTACAAGCCCAACGGGAGGGGCCAACGGGGCTGAGTAGTTGTGTTATAGAGAATTTCAACACAGCTGCCGCGCCCGCCTATTTAAGTAGGTCCCGGCGCCCCTCCGCTTCCGAGGTGGGACTAAATATCGGGGCGCAAGGCCGCGCGGGGAGGCGACCGCGGGGGGAGGGGGCCGACCGCGGTGGACTGACAGCCGGCCCACTAACATGGCAATGCATGCCGAATGCACGGCACGGCGGCTGCAAGGGGTTTAGTCCCACCTCGGAAGCGGATGTTGGCGCGGACCACCTTATATACGGTGGCGTGGTATAGTGGCCGAACTCCGTGAAATGGCCCGAAACTTTTTCCACGCGTTGTCATCACCTTCGACGGCACGCATGCCGGTTTTCTTCTTTTTTCGACGCTCGATGCATTTCCTAGGATTTTCCCGGTGAAAAAACCCTAAAACACTGGCCGGACGTGACGCGACGTTCGTTCGGTGTCGGGTTTCGTTCCAAACTTGCGTGGGGGCCTACGTTGGCCGTGCCCACATGTTTGCACGGTTTGGTGCAACTGCATGCATGCGATCACGTAGACCATGTGCAACCAGCTCCGTTTCGGTGTGCCGGAGGGGGGTTCCGAAGCACGTATTTTTTTGACTCCGTGAAATGGCCCGAAACTTTTTCCACGCGTTGTCATCACCTTCGACGGCACGCATGCCAGTTTTCTTCATTTTCCGACGCCCGATGCATTTCCCAGGATTTTCCCGGTGAAAAAACCCTAAAACACTGGCCGGACGTGACGCGACGTTCGTTCGGTGTCGGGTTTCGTTCCAAACTTGCGTGGGGGCCTACGTTGGTCGTGCCCACATGTCTGCATGGTTTGATGCAACTGCATGCATGCGATCACGTAGACCATGTGCAACCAGCTCCGTTTCGGTGTGCCGGAGGGGGGTTCCCAAGCACGTTTTTTTTTCGACTCCGTGAAATGGCCCGAAACTTTTTCCACGCTGAAAGAACATGTGCTGCCCCCATGTTTGGTTTTGGTAATTGATGACAATCTCTATGGACTAATGGTTGCCTTGAGTTATATTTGAAGGGTTTGTCCATAGGCATTGCTTGAAGACCATTTGTTGGTTTCAAGGTTATTAGAAGAAGAATATGTGTTGACCAAGGTTATTCATGGAGTTATCCAAAGATTGGTCATGTAAGAGATGAGCCTATTGCAAGCATGTCTTGAAGAAGAAGATTGTGTGAACATTCATGTTTACCTTCAAGACATCAAGACATCATCCTAATGAAGAGAGTTGGAAAGATTCAAGGTTGATCAAGACTACATATGAAGAGTGATTCAAGTTGATCAACACACAAAGCGTAGAAGATGTACCAAGCGAGATCAAGTGATCTCATGGTATGGTAAGCATTGTCCATTACGCTTTGTGTACTAACCCGTGTTCTATGCGAGAGTTTTATGTGGGGTTAGGTATGTTTCCATGGGCTTGCGTCAAGAGGAAGATCTCATTCAACCCATGGAGGATGACATCAAGTGGTGATCGTCATCAACATTGCGGTGTGCAAGTTCAAGTGGAGCATCACGAAGAGATCACATGCTTGAAGCTTGCCATCCATTGTGGTGACAATGGACTTGTGAAGATGTGCCAAAGAGTGGCTCACCCATAGTGGAGTATGGGGGAGCAATCAACTAGTCTTCATCGAGCCGGCGCAATCAAGAAAGGTGGTCCAACTTGAGGAGGTCAAGATCGTCATCATCTAGCTCAAGTGGACTATGCGCAAGGCAAAGGTCTGCCCTTGATAGGTTTTCTATTTTACCGGTCTCATGGCGGTAGTTGGGAGACCGGGTTTTAGGATCGATAGCCGTACTATCAAGGGGGGCTCTCAAGTGAGTAGCTTTATCGTATCATTCGTAGAGAGCTCAAACCATTGCATCCTTGCATCATCTTTCTTGGTTTGTGTTTGTTGTTTCTCTTTGTGAGTCTTTGAGCTTTTGGTCATCTTCATGACAAGCTCGAGTTCATCGAAAACGGAGTTCATATATGCATCTTCTATGATGTTTTCGATGTTGGAGTTTATGCCGGTTCTTCATTCATAGAGGTTTCTCATCTCTATATGTTAGGCATATCTCCCCTGCCACTTCTTATTATAACCAGTCGCTGTTTGGATAGTACTCGTTGTCTTCTATCCAACAAGCTTGAGTTTGCTCAATTCGGAGCTCATTTGCAGAAGTTATGGCAGTTCTGGTTTTATTTGTATCCTCTGTTTCTGTGGATTTTCAGTAGCTTGCAAGCGGTAGTACCGCTGGTGCCCACGGTAGTACCGCTTATGCGGTAGTACCGCTGGTACTTCCGTGGCACTACCGCTTGGGGTTTCCCCGAGCGTGCAACTTTCTGTTGCCAGATTGCCATTCACGGTAGTAGAGCGGTAGTAGCACGGTAGTACCGCTCTGGCGGTACTACCGCCCCTACTACCGCTTCCACTACCGCTTGGGGTTTTTCCTCTGTGCGAGTTTCTGTTACCACTTTTCCCTCTAGCGGTAGTAGAGCGGTACTAGAACGGTAGTACCGCTTGCGCGGTACTACCGCCCCTACTACCGCTTCCACTACCGCTTGGGGTTTTCCCTGTGTGCGAGTTTCTGTTACCACTTTTCCCTCTAGCGGTAGTACCGCTTAGTTGAGCGGTAGTACCGCTTGGTGCGGCACTACCGCTCCAGTCTCGTGTTCTCGCCTGCTGTTTTTGAATTACTACCGCTTAAGCGGTAGTACCGCTCGCAAGAGCGGTAGTACCGCTTGTACGCATCCAGCACGGGTAACGGTTGGATTTGGGGTGGCCCTATAAAAGGGGTCTTCTTCCCCAACGGTTTTCTTATCCTTTGAGCTCATTTCTCCCCCCATTGTTGACCTTCTTGAGCTTGCCTATCTCTCAATCCCTCCAATGATTCTTGCTCCTTCTTGAGGGAAAAGAGAGAGGAGATCTAGATCCACATTTCCACCAATCACTTTCTCCTCTAAGTGAGGGGAACCCCTTGGATCTAGTTCTTGGAGTTCTTCGTGTTCTTCTTCGTTCTTCCTCTCATTTTCCTCCCTAGCATTAGTTGCTTTGGTGGGATTTGGGAAAGGAGGACTTGGGCACTCCGTGTGCCCTTGCCATTGCATTAGTTGCATCGGTTTGAGTTCTCCACGGTGATACGTGGAAGTTAGTAGTTGAGAAGCTTATTACTCTTGGGTGTTTGAGCACCCTTGAGCTTGTTCCTCTTGGGTGCCTTGGCGCCCTAGACGGCTTGGTGGTGCCTCGGAGCCACATTCCATTGTGGTGAAGCTCCGGGCAAGCGTCGGGGTCTCCAATTAGGTTGTGGAGATCACCCCGAGCAATTTGACGGGTACCGGTGACCGCCCCCAAGGGTTGCCAAAGTGTACGGGTTCGGTGACCGCCCTCAAGGGTTGCCATTTGTACGGGTTCGGTGACCGCCCTCAAGGGTCCCTTAGTGGAATCACGGCACCTTGCATTGTGCGAGGGCGTGAGGAGAATACGGTGGCCCTAGTGGCATTGTTGGGGAGCATTGTGCCTCCACACCGCTCCAAACGGAGATTAGCATCCGCAAGGGTGTGAACTTCGGGATACATCGTCGTCTCCGCGTGCCTCGGTTATCTCTTACCCGAGCCCTTTACTTATGCACTTTACTTTGTGATAGCCATATTGTTTCTAGTTATATATCTTGCTATCACTTAGTTGTTCATCTTGCTTAGTATAAGTTGTTGGTGCACATAGGTGAGCCTAGTCGATTTAGGTTTTGTGCTTGACAAATTAAACGCTAGTTTTATTCCGCATTTGTTTAAGCCTAAACCGTAATTATTTTAAAGCGCCTATTCACCCCCCCCCCCTCTAGGCGACATCCACGATCTTTCACACGCGTTGTCATCACCTTCGACGGCACGCATGCCGGTTTTCTTCTTTTTTCGACGCCCGATGCATTTCCTAGGATTTTCCCGGTGAAAAAACCCTCAAACACTGGCCGGACGTGACGCGACGTTCGTTCGGTGTCGGGTTTCGTTCCAAACTTGCGTGGGGGCCTACGTTGGCCGTGCCCACATGTCTGCACGGTTTGGTGCAACTGCATGCATGAGATCACGTAGACCATGTGCAACCAGCTCCGTTTCGGTGTGCCGGAGGGGGGTTCCCAAGCACGTTTTTTTTTCGACTCCGTGAAATGGCCCGAAACTTTTTCCACGCGTTGTCATCACCTTCGACGGCACGCATGCCGGTTTTCTTCTTTTTCTGACGCCCGATGCATTTCCTAGGATTTTCCCGGTGAAAAAACCCTCAAACACTGGCCGGACGTGACGCGACGTTCGTTCGGTGTCGGGTTTCGTTCCAAATTTGCGTGGGGGCCTACGTTGGCCGTGCCCACATGTCTGCACGGTTTGGTGCAACTGCATGCATGCGATCACGTAGACCATGTGCAACCAGCTCCGTTTCGGTGTGCCGGAGGGGGGTTCCGAAGCACGTATTTTTTTTGACTCCGTGAAATGCCACGCGTTGTCATCACCTTCGACGGCACGCATGCCGGTTTTCTTCTTTTTTCGACGCCCGATGCATTTCCTAGGATTTTCCCGGTGAAAAAACCCTAAAACACTAGCCGGACGTGAAGCGACGTTCGTTCGGTGTCGGGTTTCGTTCCAAAATTGCGTGGGGGCCTACGTTGGCCGTGCCCACATGTCTGCACGGTTTGGTGCAACTGCATGCATGCGATCACGTAGACCATGTGCAACCAGCTCCGTTTCGGTGTGCCGGAGGGGGGTTTCGAAGCACGTATTTTTTTTGACTCCGTGAAATGGCCCGAAACTTTTTCCACGCATTGTCATCACCTTCGACGGCACGCATGCCAGTTTTCTTCTTTTTCCGACGCCCGATGCATTTCCCAGGATTTTCCCGGTGAAAAAACCCTAAAACACTGGCCGGACGTGACGCGACGTTCGTTCGGTGTCGGGTTTCGTTCCAAACTTGCGTGGGGGCCTACGTTGGCCGTGCCCACATGTCTGCATGGTTTGATGCAACTGCATGCATGCGATCACGTAGACCATGTGCAACCAGCTCCGTTTCGGTGTGCCGGAGGGGGGTTCCCAAGCACGTTTTTTCGACTCCGTGAAATGGCCCGAAACTTTTTCCACGCGTTGTCATCACCTTCGACGGCACGCATGCCGGTTTTCTTCTTTTTTCGACGCCCGATGCATTTCCTAGGATTTTCCCGGTGAAAAAACCCTCAAACACTGGCCGGACGTGACGCGACGTTCGTTCGGTGTCGGGTTTCGTTCCAAACTTGCGTGGGGGCCTACGTTGGCCGTGCCCACATGTCTGCATGGTTTGATGCAACTGCATGCATGCGATCACGTAGACCATGTGCAACCAGCTCCGTTTCGGTGTGCCGGAGGGGGGTTCCCAAGCACGTTTTTTCGACTCCGTGAAATGGCCCGAAACTTTTTCCACGCGTTGTCATCACCTTCGACGGCACGCATGCCGGTTTTCTTCTTTTTTCGACGCCTGATGCATTTCCTAGGATTTTCCCGGTGAAAAAACCCTCAAACACTGGCCGGACGTGACGCGACGTTCGTTCGGTGTCGGGTTTCGTTCCAAACTTGCGTGGGGGCCTACGTTGGCCGTGCCCACATGTCTGCACGGTTTGGTGCAACTGCATGCATGCGATCACGTAGACCATGTGCAACCAGCTCCGTTTCGGTGTGCCGGAGGGGGGTTCCCAAGCACGTTTTTTTTTCGACTCCGTGAAATGGCCCGAAACTTTTTCCACGCATTGTCATCACCTTCGACGGCATGCATGCCAGTTTTCTTCTTTTTCCGACGCCCGATGCATTTCCTAGGATTTTCCCGGTAAAAAACGTGCTTCGAAACCCCTCTGACACTCCGAAACGGTGCTGTGTTGATCTAGTGGTGGAGATAGGAACCCCCTCTTTCATTTCCTCACTTTCCTCGGGAGGCAACCACGATTCAGAAAAAAAATGGAAGGCATCCACGATTTTCTTTCCTATTAAATAGGGATCGTTAGCTGTTACAGATTGAAAATGAAAGACATGCATGTGCGCCTTAGAATATGGGATTGCTAGTAAACGGCGGTTTGTTTTCCTTAAAAAAAACAATGATTGCATGGGCCCGGCGTATCGATCACGTACATGCAAATCGGGGGTGAAACGGGGCGTCAGCGGTGCGCGGCGGGGCGAGGGCGTCAGCGGGGCGCGGCCAGGCGAGGGTGGCAGCGGCAGGCTCCTGCATGCAAAAAAGCGGGGCCACACGAGCGCGTGCATGCAGGGGGCAGCGGGGCAGGCGCGTGCATGCAGGGCGCTAACCGCGGCTCGCCCCCGCGTCGTGCAGCGTCATCCAGCCGAAAAAAAAGGAAAACGTACGCGTATACGTATCAGCCGGGCAGGCGGGGAGGACTTTTCTAAGTGCTATGCCGATCGTGCCCCTGATTATGAAAAGGTATCGTGCGATCTGGACCGTCCTTGTATTAGGGGGTGTACCGAAGCAAAAGTGAAAACGTTTTGCCGAATGAAATCACATCACGCTACCACCGTCCCGGGACGAGTCGGGGAAGGCAGCCGTAAGACCGGCCTTTCAGTTTCTCCTCACTGCCGCGCATCACCATCGCATTCGTACCAAGAAACAACAGCACGATCAAACAGAGAAGAAAAAAGAATTGGTGAGAGAGAAGAAGCGACGACAAGAACACAATCGAAACCAATAAGAAACTGGGATGGGGACCAAACTTCCATCATTGGAAACATCATTCTTTTCAGGATAACTGCTGCTGCATCTAATTTTTTTTAGGAAGAAGAAGAAATCAAACACCCTGTTATGACCGGTATTCATTATACCCGGAGGAGGGCCTAGTTAGGGGTTTCGGCCCAAGTTATCTTAGCACATTAGGGGCTTAGCCCAATTATCTTATTCCGATGATCATATAAACTCATGTAAGGATCCGTTTTGAGATTAAGCAGAAGCAATCATATTTGCTCGGCTTCCCCAAGGGAGCCGGGAGACCTAACCCTAGCCGCACCACCTGCGCCATCTCTCTCTCTCTCTCTCTCAACGACGGCGCCCCAGCGCCGGCGATCTCCACGTCCGCCCTCCTTCCACCCCTACAATCTGAGACCACGACCTGGTAGGACCCCGAGTCCTATCAATCTGGTATCCAGAGACTCAGGCTCGATCATGTCCGCGCCGCCGTCCACCACGACCACGCCGTCCTCGCCGATGACCACCGCGGCCGGGACTCAGGCCCTCGCCGGGTCGATCTCCTCCGCCGCCGGGACCGCCACCACGGACACCGCCGCCGTTCTCACCCCGGCGGAGATGACGGCAGCCCTCCGCGATCTTACGCGGGCGGTACAGGGCATACGCCTGTACCTCACCGCGCCCTACGGGCCGCCGCCGCGCCCGTCGCTGCCAGCACCGGGTCGCCGCCGCTTCCGTGGCAGCCACCGCCGCCGGCGACGTCCGCCGCCCCCGCCCTGCCACTGCCGCAACAGCTGCAGTTGCCTCCACCGCCGGCCACAGCAGGGTCGGCCCTCCGGACGACGGCGCCCGGGGTCCCCATCCACCAAGTGCAGTTTCCCCCGTCGCCGTCTCCGTTACCGGCCTGGTTGGCCGGATCGGCCCCGCCTCCACCGCCCGTCTACACCATGGCGTCGGGGCAGCCGCACGTCCTGTCTCCGCCGCCGCCGCCTCCGCAGTTCGGCGGCCCCTCGAGCTTCGCCGACCCCTACGACAGCGTGGACGGGGCCCTGTTCCAAGGGGGGCCCTTCCTGCCCACCTACTCGGCTCCCCACTCCTCGCCGCTCCACGTCGACGACGGGTTTCCCCCCGTGGGTCACAGCCACGCGCCGCCCCGCTACGCCAAGGTCGAGTTCGCCACCTACGACGGCACTGAGGACCCCCTGAATTGGCTCAATCAGTGTGACCAGTTTTTTTGGGGGCAACGCACGTTAGCGTCCGACCGCACTTGGCTCGCCTCCTATCACCTCCGGGGCGCCGCGCAGACGTGGTATTACGCCCTCGAGCAGGACGAGGGCGGCATGCCCCCATGGGAGCGTTTCCGCGAGCTATGCCTCTTACGGTTCGGACCGCCTATTCGCGGGAGCCGCCTGGCGGAGCTTGGCCGTTTGCCGTTTACCTCCACGGTGCAAGACTTCGCCGACCGCTTCCAGGCCCTGGCTTGTCACGCGCCTGGAGTCACGGCACGTCAGCGGGCCGAGCTGTTTGTTGGCGGTCTGCCGGATCATATCCGCGTGGACGTGGAGATGCGCGGGCCGCAGGATCTTCAGACGGCCATGTACTACGCTCGCGCCTTCGAGCGCCGTACGGTGGCCCTACAGCAGGCGCTGCCGTCCCGGGGCGACCGCCAGCCTCCCCGGCCACCACCGACGACGACCGCACCGGGGCGCCCTACACAGGCTCCCGCGGCGCCCACCGCCCCCGCAACACCCCGCCAGTTCCGTCGGCTGACCCCGGCCGAACAGCTCGAGCGGCGCCGCCAGGGGCTGTGCTATAACTGTGACGAGCCCTACGTGCCGGGCCATGTCTGCCCGCGACTCTTCTACTTGGAGGCGGCGGACTTCGTCGAGGAGGACACCGCCACCGAGGAGATCGACGCTCTGCCCGCCCCCGTTGCCGGGGAGGTCGCCCCGGCCCCCGCCTCGGCGACTGCACTCGTGGTCTCCCTCCATGCCCTCGCGGGCATACGAGCGGAGAAGACTATGCTGCTGCCGGTGACGATCAACGGAGAGCGTCTCCTCGCCCTGCTGGATACGGGCTCCACCCATAACTTTCTGCCCGTGTCGACCATGCGCCGCCTGGCGCTTGAGCCGACGGGCGGGGAGCAACTCCGGGTCACCGTCGCTAACGGTGACCGTCTCCACTGTCACGGGATTGCACGGCAGGTTCCCATCAGCGTTGGTGATGAGCAGTTCACTATCACGTGCGTCGGCATTGACTTGGGCTGCTTCGACTTCATCCTCGGCGTCGACTTCTTGCGGACCCTCGGCCCCATCCTCTGGGACTTCGACGCGATGTCGATGGTCTTCTGGCGCATGGGTCGCCGCGTCCGGTGGGAGGGCGTGGGTGGTCCCTCTTCAGCACCGCCACATCCACAGCTGACGGCGGCCACCGCCGAGCCTGAGCAGCCCCTGTTGGCTCATCTCTTGCAGCAGCACAACGATCTCTTCGTTGAGCCCCAGGGCCTTCCGCCAGCCAACGGGGCACTCGCCTTCTACAGCCGACCCTTCGCCGCGCGCCACCACAAGCTCGCGGCCTACGAGCGGGAGCTCATTGGCTTGGTGCAGGTGGTGCGCCACTGGAGGCCGTATCTCTGGGAGCGGTCGTTCCGTATCCGCACGGACCACTACAGCCTCAAGTTTTTGTTGGACCAGCGCCTCTCCACTGTGCCACAGCATCAGTGGATCAGCAAGCTGTTTGGGTTCGACTTCACCGTTGAGTACCGCCCGGGTCGCCTCAACACTGTGGCGGACGCGCTGTCCCGCCGCGACACCGACATCGACACGGACGTCGTCGACTCTGCCGGGGTGGCCCTCTGCATCCGCTCGGGCCCCTCCTTCGCCTTCATCGACGATATTCGCCGCGCCACCGCTACCGCCGCCGACGCGCAGCTCCTCCGCCAGCGGCTCGCCGACGACGATCTGGAGGAGCCGTGGCGGCTGGCCGAGGAGCTGCTGCTCCACGGGCGCCGGCTGTTCGTGCCGGACCACGGCGACCTTCGTCACCAGGCTCTGTTGCTGGCCCACTCGGCCGGCCATGAGGGCACGCAGAAGACCCTCCACCATCTCCGCGTAGATTTTTATATCCCCGGCGATCGGGTGCTGGTGCGAGACTTGGTGCGGTCTTGCGTGGCGTGTCAGCGCAACAAGACGGAGACCCTGCAGCCTGCGGGGCTGCTACAGCCACCTGAGGTGCCCTCTCAGGTCTGGGCCGACATCTCCATGGACTTCATCGAGGGCCTCCCCAAGGTGGGCGGCAAGTCCGTCATTCTTACGGTGGTCGGCCGCTTCTCCAAATATGCACACTTCATCGCGCTCGGCCATCCCTACACCGCCACTTCTGTCGCGCGGGCGTTCTTCGACGGTATTGTCCGCCTTCACGGATTTCCGTCTTCGATTGTCAGCGACCGTGATCCGGTGTTCACGGGACATGTCTGGCGTGACCTGTTTCGGATGGCTGGCGTCAAGCTGCGCCTCAGCACGACATTCCACCCCCAGACGGACGGCCAATCCGAGGTGGTCAACAAGGTGATTGCTATGTACTTACGCTGTGTTACAGGTGATCGTCCCCGTGCGGGGGTCGACTGGCTCTCTTGGGCGGAGTACTGCTACAACACCTCCTACCACTCCGCCCTGCGTACCACTCCCTTCGAGGTGGTCTACGGTCGCCCTCCGCCCTCCATCGTGCCGTTCCAGCCTGAGACGGCCCGGACTGAGGCGGCGGCAGAGCTTCTCCGCGGTCGGGATGAGATCCTGGCCGAGGTGCGCCAGCGACTTATTCAGGCCCAGCAGCTGTCCCGGAAGTACTATGACGCCCACCACCGCGACGCGGAGTTCGCGGTGGGCGACTGGGTGTGGCTGCGCCTCCTCCACCGCTCTACACAATCCCTGGATCCGCGCGCCAAGCGCAAGCTGGGTCCCCGCTACGCGGGGCCATTTCAGGTGTTGGAGCGCATCGGCGGCGTTGCCTACCGTCTTCAGCTGCCACCTGGTGCTCGCATCCACGACGTTTTTCATGTGGGCTTGTTGAAGCCCTTCCACGGCGAGCCACCGGCGGCCACGCCGGATCTCCCTCCGACCTCCGACGGCCGTCTTCTTCCGGGCCCAACGAAGGTTTTGAAGGCCCAGCAGAGCCGCGGTGCGGGGCGCTTGTTGATTCATTGGCAGGGCCTTCCGGAGGAGGACGCTACTTGGGAGCCGCTCGACGAGTTCCGTCAGCACTTTCCCGACTTCCAGCTCGAGGACGAGCTGTTTGTGCAGGCGGGGAGAGATGTTATGACCGGTATTCATTATACCCGGAGGAGGGCCTAGTTAGGGGTTTCGGCCCAAGTTATGTTAGCACATTAGGGGCTTAGCCCAATTATCTTATTCCGATGATCATATAAACTCATGTAAGGATCCGTTTTGAGATTAAGCAGAAGCAATCATATTTGCTCGGCTTCCCCAAGGGAGCCGGGAGACCTAACCCTAGCCGCACCACCTGCGCCATCTCTCTCTCTCTCTCAACGACGGCGCCCCAGCGCCGGCGATCTCCACGTCCGCCCTCCTTCCACCCCTACAATCTGAGACCACGACCTGGTAGGACCCCGAGTCCTATCACACCCTCTATGATTTTACAAATCCAGTTTCATGATCTGTACAAACTTCTCATGACAAAACAAATTTATACTACTCTATTTGTGTAAGATTTTTCTACTGATATAAGTATAACTGTTCTTGTGCAGAAAATGTCTTGGGCAAAAAGGTCCGTTCAAATTTCGGCGAAAACGACATCTCAAAAAGGCAAAGATCACAGCATATACCCTCATGATTTTTTACATTACAGCCTGCATGTGGTCTCAAAAAATTCTTGTAGGTTAGAGCTGGCAAAAAGTCATGGAATCTATGCGCTAACCACATGCACTGAAAAACAACCAAATGTTCTGCTTGCCGTGGCTTTTGCTTTGTCCCCTCTTATCCCCCCAGCAGAATCATCTGTCATGCCAAATAGCACGGAACCAAAAAAATTCATACTGTTGCTTGTTTTTGGAGTGGTGCTAATCCGCAATAGTATTAACTGTTAAGAGAGAGTACTAATCCTGATTGTGTGAGCCAACAAAAGAGCGAGAAAGGCACACGATAGTGTTATATGAGAGCACTAATCCTGATTTTGTGGGCTAACAAAAGAGTGGGAAAGGCACAGCACAAAGCACCTCCAGCTCACAGCACCGCATCTGCCCCAGAAAGAACAAAGCTCAACTGGTGCCACCATGAACTTGACCAGTGGAGCATAGCTACTCTCCAGCCTCCAAGAATTTATAAGAGGAGCCTCCAGCACACGCTGCGCACCGGAGTTTCTCTGTCGGTCACCAGTCCAGTCTCAAGATGAGGAAAGGTGCACTCGCTCTCTTTCTCCTCCTCCTCGCCTTTGCCTCCCATGGCGTATGGTGTGCGGCAGCTGCGGCGAACGCCATGGCTGAGGAGGATGCAGCACGTCATGATCTGAGGCCTCATCACCATGGTTGGTATTTTGCGGTGCACCGATCTCCTCTTTTGCCCAAATCTCTTGCAAAAATACTCCATGAATTGCTCTTTTTCACTTTCCAGAAACCCAAGGGGGGAGGAGGATGCAGACTGCCAGGAAGGTTGGGCGCGTGGCAGGCGGGTCTGGAGCGGGCAGCGGCGGCGGGAGGAACACCGGTGGTGGCGCCACGGACACGAGGCCGCACAACGCCAAGAACGGCGGCACGGTGGCGCTGCCGGCTGCGGCGACCTCTGTTCTGGCGCTGGTCTTCACCACTACTGTCTTTCTCTCGGCACTCAGCTTCTGAAACACTGATCTTGTAGTGTTGCAGTTTCAGAAATTTGTTGCCTAATGTTTGTCGGTATCGGACCGTCGCTTTAGTGGCCATCTCCATCCTCTCTGTGTATGTTCTTGAATTACTTTAATGATTGATTCTACAAGTCACATAATCATCCCATGTTAGTTGTCAGTAAAACAAACAGGTATTCAGGGATCTACTCCCTCCGTTTCTAAATATAAGTCTTTTTTAAAGATTTCACTAGAAGACCACATACAGAGCAAAATGAATGAATCTACACTCTAAAGTATGTCTATATACATCTGTATGTAGTCCCCAAATAAAACCTTTAAAAAGACTTATATTTAGGAACGGAGGGAGTACATGCTATGTTCACTAATGACCACCCAGTGGAATCTGAACTGTTCATCAGTGTTAGCAAGATATATTCAGCTGGCTCAAGAAGTTATATGTTTTGCCCCAGGAATCTAAACGTGTGTTTGTACCATCACCGTGCAATCATATTTTCCTTTCTTTGTATTACTCCCTCCGTCCGAAAATACTTATTGGAGAAGTGGATAAAAATGGATCTATCTATAACTAAAATACATCTAGATACATCCGTCACTCCCACAAGTATTTCCGGACGGAGGGAGTATATTATATTGTGCGGTAAAAACAATCCCATCACGTTGATCCACGTGTTAAAATAATAATCAGGACCGCCAAAAGCACCTCAATAAAAAATTAAAACAAAATCAAGTCAGACCAAAGCAGGAACAACAGGCTGCAACAGTAATACCTCAAAAGGAAAGGAAAAGCGAAACATGCCGCGACAGTCGACCACACATTTGATCTCAGGAGCTCCACATTTGCCTAAAGCACAAAACAATCCTCACGCACGCACAGTGCATAAAAACACGTACCATATTCAGCATTTGCCACGGTTTGGTTTGGAAAGCTCTAGCTAAGAAATTCCTTCTTTCTTTTCCTGCCTTCTCCTCCAGCACAGAATGATCCTCGCCGCAGCAGAGCGGCGGCGCCGATGAAACCGGTTTCCTCCCAATTTCTTACCATTTCTCCAAGCAAGTATGCAAGAATCTGAAAAGTCATCCAGAAGTAAGTTTGGAAGAAAAGATCAGAACGATAGGAACCTGCTGCGGCACCCCCGCCACAGTGGACAGTAGAAAAAGACACTGACTCAAGGTACATACTGTTCTTGCCTATCTGTTTTGTTCAGCTATGCACATGCATGCATGATAATTGATAACACTGCAGATATCTCAGACTACAGAAGGTACATGCTATTCTTGCCTATCTATTTCTGAAGATCAAACTTGCTAAGAATGCGAAAACAAAGAAGTTCTGCAATTTTTTGCAGAGAAACAAGTCCATGGAAAAAAAAATCATAGCAAAGCTTTGGAACTCTTTTCTATGGCCAGTGGACGAGCGCATCTCATCTTACGATATCCAATTATTCAAGCTATCCCTGTTGAAATAAGGATTTATTTGCCACCATGAACTTAACTTGTGGAGTATAGCTAATCTCCAGCCCTCAAGGAGCTATAAGAGGAGCCTCCTCACACGCTGCACATCAAAGCTCCTCTGTTTGGTCATCTTAAGATGAGGGAAGGCGCTCTCGCTCTGTACCTCGTCCTCCTCCTCCTCACCTTTGCTTCCCATGGCGTATGGTGTGCAGCAGCTGAGGATGCAGCTCACCATCATCATCTGAGGCCTCGTCACCATGGTTGGTATTTTGTGTGCATGCATCGATCTGCTCCTTGCTCTCTAGGTTCTTCATTGTCATGAAGCAAAATCTCTTACAGAAGTATTCCATGAATTGCTGCTCTTCACCTTGCAGAAACACAAGGGGAGAGGATACAGGCTGCCAGGAAGGTTGGGAATGGGCGCATGGAAGGCGGCTCTGGAGCAGGCAGCGGCAGGAACACCGGTGGTGGTGCCGCATACACAGGAACGCACAACACCAAGAATGGCGGCATTGTGGCGCTGCCGGCTGCGGCGGCCTCTGCTTTGGCGTTGATTTTCACAGCTGGTGTCCTTCTGAGGCACTGATCTTCTTGCAGTGTTGCAGTTTCAGAAATTGTTTGCCAGCATCGGACAGTTGTGTTGTCTCCATCCTGCCTGTGTAAGTTGTTGAATTACTTGAATGATGGATTCTACAAGTCACATGGACATTAATAATAAAGCAATGAAACAGGTAGTTGTAGGATATGTTCAGAGATCCATGTATTGTTGGCTCCAGAGTGGAATCGCCGGCTCAAGGAGTTTGATGTTTGTGTCGTCTTCGTGCGTGCAATCATATTTACCTTTTCTTTTATACTATCATCACTGCGCAGTAAAAAGAGTCAGCGGCGGCAAGAACGTTCCGAAACTCGCACTGCGAGACGCCATGGCAACAGCAAAGATGAAGCATCTAGAGCAGGCAGCCATGAAGAAAATGGAAGGAACGGGGAGAGGAACCACCAAAAAAGCCTTGCGATCCAGGGTGAAAAACGGCGGCGACTCGGAGTAAAACCTTTCGCCGAATGAAATCACATCACGCTATTTCTGAAGTTCAAACGTATGAAGAACAAGAAAACAAAGAAGTTTTGCAATTTATTGCAGAAACAAGTCCATGGAAAAAAAAAGGCAAAAGAAGTCCACATACCCCCCTGAACTCTCAGATTTCGAGCACATCACCCCCCCAACCGTGAAACTGGAATCTTAATCCCCTGGACTGTCCAATACCAGACAAATCACCCCCTGATGGCGTTTTGGGTGGTTTGAGACGCCGGTTTTGCACACGTGGCGGATGCTTTGCCAGGTAGGATTGACCGAGGCGCCTGTTTCGCGCGGGAATCGGCAGTGAGGGTTCCTGTTTCGCGCGGGAAGAATAAATCCCCCCCCCCCCTCCCCTGCTAGGGTTCATCCCCATTCCCCATTCCCTCCTCTTCTCTCCTCTGCTCAACCTCCTCTGCCATGGCGAGCTCGAGCTCATCGCGCGGTTCCTCATCCTCTAGGCACCATCAGGGGGTTTGTCTGGTATCTAGTTTTTCTGATTTTGTCCAAAAGTGAACATATGCAAAGCAGCAGTTTTGTTTATGAGTGAACATTTGCAAAGCTACAATTATGTCTAAAAGGGAACACTTGCAAAGCAACAGGTGTACATGGATTTTTTCTGAATTATATATAGCTGAATATATGTCTGAAACTGACAGCAATATCACTGTAAAAATACAGAAACACATAAATGCAGTAGAATCAGTAAGTTTGACAGCAAGTAAGTTTGACAGCAAAGGTAATGGAAAACACAGAAACAGAATAGTATGCACCAGAATTTGACCATAGCATTTGGCACTTTCATTCATCATCCATCAGGATAAAGTTTAACATGACCAAAAGCACAAATTGCAGTAGTTTTGCACTGTCATTCATCATCCACTAGAGCTAAGTTTGACATGACCAAAACACATAATTTAAGATGATGTTTCACATCAACAAAAGCTCAGGCTTATCACTGATGGTACACATCACCACTGCTCATAAATAAGCATAAGCACACTATCCCCTCCTTCCTGTTAGAAGCCACTCCAACCTCCCATCACCATAAGCTGGAACTTGTGATGAAGATGTGCTTGGCTGAGAGTTTGAAGCCCTTGGTGCCCTAAATGGCCTTGGTGCCCTTGTAGCTGCTGGAGCTCTTGGAGCTGCTGGTACCCTTGAAGCTGCTGGAGCCCTTGTTGGTGCCCTTGGAGGTGGAGCACTTGGAGCTGCTTGTGAACTTTGTGTTGGCTGGGAAGTGGCTGGTTGTGAACTTCTTGTTGGCTGAGAGCATGGCCCTGCTTGCTGAGGTGTGTTCTTGCCTTTTTTCCTGGTTGTTTTTGCTGGTTGGTCCTACATAACAACAACAGTGCAATGGTCCTTTGAGTAAATATGTCCATAGTGCAAGATTCTATCCAGAGGACAACATAGTGCAACATGACAAGATGGAAAGGTATCCTAGCATTACCACAAGACCATCGAGGCCATCCGACAACGTATCCATCCGACACATTTATCATAAAAAATGGAATGGGTTCTAGCATTATGACAAGACCGTCGAGACCATCCGACACATTTATCATTATAAAAATGGAATGGGCCCTAGCATTACGACAAGACCGTCAAGGCCATCCGACAATGTATCCGACACATTTATCATTATAAAAAATGGAATGGGTCCTAGCATTATGACAAGACCGTCGAGGCCATCCGACAACGTATCCGACACATTTATCATTATAAAAAATGGAATGGGTCCTAGATAGAAAATTACCTGAGCCATGCCTGCAGCTTGTGTTCTTTTCCTGCTTCTCTTTGCTGCCTTTACATAGCTGCTGTCCTGAGGGTTTTCTGAATGCTTCCTCTTGTTGTGTTGTGTGCTACCACATACTGAACATCTCATCTTGACTCCTTTCCTTGAAATTTTGCTGCTTTTGGGCTTCTCCTGCTCCTCTCTAGTTCTTTCTGTCTTCTTCCTCCCAGGTTTATTATTAACCCTTACAGGAGGGTGTGGTCTAGGGTTGTCAGAAATAGGCCAGCTCTCTTTGCCCTCCACTGGTTGCAGCACATGGTCATATATTTTGTTGTATGTGTTGATGGAGTAACAATCTGCTATGAAATCATCAAGTTTCAAACCACATGTGTATATTGAACTGATTGCATGAGCACAAGGCAGTCCAGAGAGCTCCCAATATCTGCAAGAACAAGTCCATTTCTCTAGATCAACTGTGAACCTTCTGTACTCACCCTCTTGCACTTCAAACCCATCTTTGCCATTCCATAGCACTCTGCATCTTCCTGATCTCTTTATGTTGAGCTGCAGCTTCTAGTACTGCTTCTTGCATCTTCTCCACCCTCCATGTTGGATTGTCTCTGATCTGTCTGAAATATTTCTTTGCAATGACAGTACTAGTCACAAGTTTATTATCTCTCCTAGGCACACATGTATGGACATTGTTGTACCTTTGCACCAACAACCAGTCAGACTTGCTATTTATTGAACCATAAATGCTCCATTGGCATCCAGTCCAGCTGCACTTGGCACTCACTCTTTTTTTCTCATCCTTGGGAAATAACAAGTGATGGAAATTCTTCAATCCATATTTCACTATTGCTTGTTTGAATTGTCTGCTGTCAGTAAAGGCCATCCCAACTTCAAACTGTGGGTTATCTGTACTATCATCATACACTTTATGAGTGGTCTTTCTCCTTCTGACATCATTGACCTCTCCATCACTAGCCTCATCATAAGAAAGATCATCATCACTTTCAAAGTAGGGGGTGTCATCTGCATCATCATCCAACTTACATGTTTCTGGTACAATGAAATCATCAGTAACATTGCAAGCTTGTGCTTCTTCCTCCCCTAGCATCTTCTTTCTCCTTTTCTCCTTGAATTCTTTGGCATATTTTCTGTACTCAATGATTTCTTCATCTTCAGCTGAACTATTGCTCTCTACAGGAGGCACAACATAGTCACTGTCACTGTCACTGTCAGATTCACCTGAAAACTGCATATCCTCAGTTGCAACCCCTTTTCCTCTGTCAGAAACTGAACTTGGAGGCCTGAACACTGGCATTTTGGCCCTACATTGTACATCCTCTGCATTTCTTTGCTCTGCCTGCACCTCCTCTGCATAACATTGCTCTGCCTGCACTTCCCCTGCCTGACCTTCCTCTCTATGCACTGCCTGAAACTGCTCTGCAAATTCAAACTCCCAATGACTGCCTTCATGACTTTCATCAGCAGGAATGACAGCATATATATCAATAGCACCAGCATCAGTTACATGTTTAGCCATCATCTCAACTGATTTTTGATCATCCAGTAGAAGCAAAGCATTTGCCATATCACCATCTGGATATTTCCAATGCAATATAGTATTTTGTAGGGCTAAATCAGAACATGCAACAAAATCTGCAAGGTTATTCTTCAGCTCAGATACTGACAGCTTTGGAAATTCAATTGCGGACATCCCAGTTTTTCCTCCAACATAAACCCAATCATTTCCATCATGCTCAAAGTCACCTCTGTAGTGAAATCTGACAGAAAGGCAATCAAGGGGATCCATGGCTGTACCCTAAACAAAATAAGAGACAATCAACAAGCCTAAGTCAGTAACAAGCCTAAGTCAATTAACAAGCCTAAGTAAGTAAATCGTCAGTTTAATGTACTGAACTTTTCTGAAAAAAACTGTCTTTTTCTTCAGATCAACTAAACCCGAGATCATCTCATCATATAAGAGCATATGCACAGCGATTTGAACTATAGAACGCCCTAAAATTAGTACATCTAATAACTGCTTCCACCATTCTCTCAAAAATTTGAACTAAACCCTAGCCCCCAAATCAAATCCCCTGAAAACCCCAAACTGACGGCCCTAATGTGGGCAAAAAAGCAAGATTTTTAGCACAAAGTTTGAGGGCACAGACCTGATCGTTGCCGCCGGTCGAGATGTTCAGAACATGCCGCTGATCGTCGTCGGCACCACCATGGTCGCCCCAGTCGCCGCCGTTTCGTCAGAGACAGAGGAGAGGGGAGCGGGAGGTGAAAAGGCAACGCGGAGCGCTCGAGGCAAGGCGAGGGGGTGCAGTAGACCGCGTCCACGAACTATTCCCAACGTGGCAGCCACTTTACTCTGTCTCTGAATAAGAGCTCAACCACCTCCGCCACGTGTGCAAAACCGGCGTCTCAAACCACCCAAAACGCCATCAGGGGGTGATTTGTCTGGTATTGGACAGTCCAGGGGATTAAGATTCCAGTTTCACGGTTGGGGGGGTGATGTGCTCGAAATCTGAGAGTTCAAGGGGGTATGTGGACTTCTTTCGCCTTTTTTTTCCATGGACTTGTTCAGGGCGGCTCGGAGTAAAACCTTTCGCCGAATGAAATCACATCACGCTATTTCTGAAGTTCAAACGTATGAAGAACAAGAAAACAAAGAAGTTTTGCAATTTATCGCAGAAACAAGTCCATGGAAAAAAAAAGGCATACCAAGCTTTGGAAGTCTTCTCTATGGCCAGAACTGTTGAGATAAGGATTTATTTTTTACGGCCCAGAAAGAACAAAGCTCAACTGGTGCCACCATGAACTTTACTTGTGGAGTATAGCTACTCTCCAGCCTAAGGAGAGCAAGAGGAGAAGCCTCCTCACAGGCTGCGCATCGAGGCTCCTCTGTTAGTCACCCAGTCCCATCTCAAGATGAGGGAAGGTGCTCTGGCTCTCTACCTGCTCCTCCTCCTCACCTTTGCTTCCCATGGCGTATGGTGTGCAGCTCATCATCATCTGAGGCTTCATCAACATGGTTGGTGTTTTGTGTGCATCCATCTCCTCTTTGCTCTCTACTTCCTTACAGAAGCATTCCACGAATTGCTGGTTTCACTTTGCAGAAACCGAAGGCGAGAGAGTACACAGACTGCAACACAAGGGGAGAGGACACAGACTGCCAGGATGGTTGGGCGCATGGCAGGCGGCACCGGAGCAGGCAGTGGGAGGAACACCGGTGGCGGCGCCGCAGACACGGGGCCGCACAACACCAAGAACGGCGGCACTGCCGGCTGCGGCAACCTCTGCTTTAGCGCTGGTCTTCGCAGCTACTGCCCTTCTCTGGGCGCTCGGCTTGTGAAGCACTGATCCTGTAGAGTTGCAGTTTCAAAGATTGTTTGCCTGATGTTTATCTGCATCGGGCAGTTGCGTTTACTGGCTGATCTCCATCCTGCCTGTGGAAGTTGCTGGATTCTACTAGTGACATCCCTTGTTTGTTGTCAGTAAAACGATCAGGCATGCATGCCAAAGTTGTTCTACATGGAGAATCGACTGGCAGTACATATTCAGTGACATACATGCCAAAGTAAAAAACAGTCGGCGGCAGCAAGAACGCTTCCAAAACTCGCGCGGGGGGAACAACGATGCCAAACAGCCATGGAAGGGAACGAAAGGAAGGACATCAGAGCTTTGGGATCTGGCAGGGTTAAGAAAACGGCGTCGGCGGCGGCGGCTCAGAGTAAAACCTTTCGCCGAATGAAATCACATCACGCTACTACCGTCCCGGGACGGCGACGTCCGGGGAGGCAGCCGTAAGACCGGCCTTTCAGTTTCTCCTCACTGCCGCGCATCGCCATTCCATTTGGTACAAAGAGACAGCAACACGATCAAAAAGAGAAGGAAAAGGGATCGAAACAAAGAAACGCAATCGAATCGAAACCAGGAAGAAAACCCTAAGTTTATATATAGAGCACCTCGGCTCGCGTTCGCCTGCTGCTGGGCCGGCGTTCCAGGGCCGATATGCGCTGGCCGACGGAGGTGGGCCGGCGTTCCAGGGCCGATGATATGTGCTGCCCATTCGTTCACTGGCTTTGGCCATTTTTCGCGTTCGTTCACTGGATGTTGGCTCCCCTCAAAAAAAAAAAAAAAAAAAAACTGGATGTTGGCTTTTTTTTTTTGTTCCTTTTCTTGTGTGGTTTTTTGTTTAGGTTTTCTATTTTAAATTTTGTTTTAAAATTTTATCTTCTCAGATTTGGTTTCTCTTTTTTGTAGGATTATTTTTTTTACGCATTAGCGGCAGTCTTACGCCGGCCTGAGCCATATGTTACCTTTTTGAACATTTTATTTTTACTGGGTTTTTGTAATAGACGGTAAACATTTTTTTTAGGGGATTTTTTAACACAAAATCCTCACGCACGCGCGGTGCGTACACATACGTACCATATTCAGATCGCGGGCTGTTTCTCTCTATTCAGCATTTGTCACGGTTTTATTTGGGAAGCTCTAGCTGAGAATTCTTTTTTTGTTTTGTTGGCTTCTCCTTCGGCACAGAATAATCCTTGCTGCAGAGCGGCAGCGCTGATGAAACCGGTTTCCTCCCAATTTGATACCATCTCTCCAAGCAAGTTTGCAAAAACACTGAAAAATCATCCAGAGGTAAGTTCAACCTCTCAAAGCAACCGGGCATCTTTTGTCGTCTCTATCATGTCGAACATTCGGAAAGAAAAGAAGTTTCGCAATTTATCACAGAGAAACAAGTCCATGGAAAAAAAAAGGCATACCAAGCTGTAGACCAGCACATCTCATTTCTCATCTTACGATACAAGTTACTATACTAAAGCGGTAAGCTTTCCATTTTATTTTATTTTGGTTTTTTTGACTTCTTTTTCATTCAGCTGTTCAATTAAATCTTAACATGTGTGAACAGCGAACGGCTATGAGTAGCGGCACATAAACCATCCCGGATAATCCGATTTCTTTTTATTTTCTTAGCTTCCATAGAAGAAAAAAAGCACAAAAAAGAACTGGGTTTTTTACACATCATTTCTCTCCTCCTCTTCCACCATCGCGTCCTTATATTGTTAAGACTTAAGGTTTTTTCTACACATCATTTCTCTCACCGGCGTACCGACACAAAACCATCTCAATCGTCTTTTGATCCTTTTCGATGATGGTGCTGCCGAGACACAAAACAGTATGCAGGAACATTATATTTGCAAGAACAGTTGGGAAAATAAGTTATTGACCGATTACTGCCCATTTTTACACCACAACATAAAAAAAATAGTTCACTAACAATTACCCAAACAAAAACCGTAACAATATCCGAATAAACCCAGAAGTGTTAACCGAAGCAACACCACAAATAAACAGAAACAACAAACCCCAATAACATGGAACAGTAAACCCAATGAAAACAGAACAACACCTGAATAAACCAAAAAACTTTAACCCATCCTAAATATAAACCGAAACAGTAACCGAATTGTAATCTAGAACAGTACACCCGAATAAACAAGAACAACATATGAAGAAATATTAATAGGCCCGCCGGTTTGCTTAATTTGTTAAAAGATTTAATGTTGGTTTCGCACGTACATAGATCATGGGGTAAAGATACAGACGGAAACGGTCACGGACACGGCGTGCGCCGTGCTTCTTCGACGCTAGTATCCAATTATTCGAGCCAGTTGTATCCATGGACGAAAGAACAGAGCACTTTTGAGTTTGCTTGATCAATGGTAAAGCCAATGATGTCCCAAACAGAGGAAATAGTAGTTAATCCATGTGTAATGATTCACCGCCCTCCCTCAAGGTTATTGCTTGGAGCTGAGCCTATCTATATGCATGCATGCATTGTACGGGAAAGCGCTTGTTCTGGATCTTGTGGGTACCTGCACACATTTTCAGTGAAAGATCAATGTCAGTAAGCTGCACACACAGAACAGCTGTTGTTGTTGAGAAGGGTATCTTTAAGTTTGTGATTATGACGCGACCAGCAGTGTGGTGTGGCGACTCATGAGGAGGGCCCATGCTCATGGGGCAGAAATGATGAACATGCATGCACAAAATATATATCTTCTATATATAAATAGCTAGCTCACACCAACTTATTTCTCTCAACATGCAAACATGCATGAGAATTTCCATTCTACTATGTTATTTATATTTAAGAAATGAGGAAATATTTTACAACTGTACAATATCAAACACTATAAATTGTACTCTATTATTACTCCAAATATTCGTATTCCATACAACCAAGTCACATTGAAATATATTGCGGAACATTCCACGACAACGTGCGGGGTATCATCTATCTAGCGGAAAGAAAAGAAGGGAAACAAGACTCCGGGTCCAGCATCCCAACCAAATCCCACCCTGCTCTCCTCTCTTTTGGTTGCCCTACATGCACAGTGCGAGCCAAAAGCATCTTGACCGACTGGCTAGGCAATTTTGACAAATTTGACCTAAAGTCGAAAGGAATTCACAGAGTGAACTGATCGCGGAAAAAATTCACCGTCCTGACCCTTTCGTGTGGCGCCCGACAGAAAGGCGCCACACTGCACTATGTGGCGCCTTGGTGTTAGGCGCCACACGCCTGCCACGCTGGCGCCCCGTGGCACGGCCCGACCCCACTACGCCGCAGTGTGGCGCCTAAGGAAAAGGCGCCACACTGTTATGTGTGGCGCCTAGCTCTTAGGCGCCACACATTGACTTATCCAGCAGTGGCCCGACCCCCTCCCCCACCACTTCCCCATTCATCCACACATTGCAAGAAAGAGAAGCGGCCCCCTCTCCTCCCTTCTCAAATCCCTCCTCAAAGCAAGGTTTGGTCCGTGGATTTCGGCTCCAATCCCTCCCTGAAGGTAACCTCCCCCGATCCCCTCTCTTTCATCCACGGAAAATGCTCCCATTTGCCCTTTTTTTGTAAGTTTGAGCAAACCCTAGTTCTCTTTCATGAATTTTGGTAGGGTTAGGCTTGTTTGTATGCTAGGGTTAGGCTTAGGGTTCTTTGTTAGGGTTAGGGTTATGTTTTTTTGTATGTTAGGCTTAGGGTTCTTTGTATATTTAAGGTTAGGCTTAGGGTTAGGGTTATGTTATGTTGGTGTTAGGGTTATGATGGGGTTAGGATTGTCCATTTCATTACGCAAATGTTGTAATGTTTGGATGAGTTCTTATAGAATTTATTGTATGTTGTGTTGTTTAAATTTTTTAGGGATGGGAAGAACATGTGTTTATGTTCATCACGTGGACAAGGATGCCTTTTTGAAAGGCAATATTGACCCGGACCCGGATGAGCTTGACATGGTGTTTGAGTGTAGTCCTAGCTATGCGGAGTTGTTGTAACAAGTTCGAAAAGATTTGAATTGGATGGATCCAAGTGATGTTGTTGAGTTTGATGGTAGGCATAATGTGGGATTTGGAATGCACATTCGCTGGAAGGCCATGCGTGTGAACTCCGAGCAACGTTGGCTTGCATACAAGGAGACGGTGGCCGAATCACTAGACAAGGCTCTAGAGTTATTTGCCACAAAAAAGGTTGATGCTAACTTGCACTTGGATTTGAACCGGGTTGCCTCTCCGATTGTTGATAGTAGTCCTCCACGAATGAACCAAGATGAGATGATTGAACCTCTTTTGACCCAACAAGTGAGGCCAGCATTGACCCCGATTTCGAAGATCCAAGATGAAGCATTGCAAGAGGAGAATAATGAGCATGAGGATGATGAGAATGATGATGTTGTTCTCCATGACAACAACCTTGGTGATCTGGACAAATATAATTTGCAAGAGACCATGGACCATTCCATTCCGTACTCTCGTGGCTATGCCTCTGAGTCGGACGATGACGGTCCCGATGAAGAAGTTGATGAGGAAGGGTTCACGGCCAAGGAGGCCGAAGCTTTCAAGAAGGTATTAGGGCGGGATCACCGGACATCATTGTTCGAGGATCTTAGTCTTGCAGATGAGGCCGTTGTTGACGGCGGCGAAGGCATATTGCTTGGAGTTAGGCCATGTTCTCACCGTGACAAACATGGGAAGAACTGTATTTTGCCCGGGTCAAAGTTCGAAACATTCCTGGAATTGAAGATGTGGTTGGATGACTATTCGGTTACGCACTATCGTCCACACAAAGTTGTTCATTCGGACATCAAGGTGCGTTACACGGTTGCGTGTGAGGATCCAAAATGTCCATGGATTGTGCGTGCAAGACCATGGAAAGGAGGCCCCGGATGGCACATTGTGAGTTGTCTACCTCACCTGTGTCGAGGAAAGAGGGTTGATGGCGAGCTTGAGTCCCGAAACCATAGACAACTCACCTCCGAGTTCATCGCTTACAGGCTTTCCAACTCCATCTCATCACTTCCAACAATGAGTATAAAAAGCGTACAAGACCTTGTAAAAGCCCTCTTTCACTACGAGGTGAAATACGGGAAGGCATGGAAGGCGAAGCAAGCCGCATTCAAGATGTTGTATGGTGATTGGGAGGAAGCATACAACCGACTCCCTAGGTTGTTGGGAGCTATGGCCGCCACTAACCCGGGCATGGTTCATGTGGTCGAGCCGTATGGGCAAAAAACAATGATTCACAGAGACAGGAGGGTCCGAGTCTTTGGACGTGCATTTTGGGCATTTGAGCAATGTGTGAGGGCTTTTCAACACTGTCGGCCGGTCATCTCCATCGATGGCACCTTCTTGACCGGACAATTCAAGGGCACTCTCTTGGTTGCAATAGGAAGTGATGCCAATAACCGGTTGTTGCCTTTGGCTTTTGCTTTGGTTGAGGCGGAGACGAATGATAATTGGGAGTGGTTCTTGCGTATTCTGAGAACCAAGGTATTACCGCCCGAAAGGGAAATTTTCCTTGTCGTCGTGCGCGCTTCAACATGTAAGCGGAGCGTTGGAAAGCATCCAACGTCATGTTGTCCTGAACCTAAAGAGAAAATTGATATCATCATGTGCAGGCGAGGTAGTGAAATATTAAAGTACTCACTTGGCATACCTCTGGAGAGAACAAAGTGTGATCCTCTAAATTAGCTCCCGAGGTAATGTCATCGTCGTCCATACGAGCTCCGGAGGTAGTAGAATCGTCCAGGTTGGCATTGCTATGGGATGAACCGGATCTCAACGGTTCTGAATATTCTTGGTCACGACAACCTAAAATGTTGGCCAGTCGCCGCAACCTTTGGCCCTGACGCTATAACATTGACAGATAAATGAGATTTACAACTAAGCAAAGAGTTCTCAAGTAGGGATGTTGAAATATGGCCAAGCACCTTGATGAAAAGTCGAAGTGCAGATTCTCCCTGTTTTCCTCTATGGGTTGTGTCTAGAATGGCCTGGGTTTCATCAGCTTGTTTTTTGACCTCCTTGCGCTATGGTTGAAACGAAAACAACATGTAAGGTAAGAAAAGATGTGTACTACTGTCCATAGATAACAAAAGAGTGCACACTTACCACAAAGTTGAGAACTGGAGCAAAAGGGGTTTGGTACCCTTCCCGGATAAGCTTGTTGTATTCGTCCTGGGCAAGTTCATCGAATGAAGTGGGATCTTCCAAGATATCCTCCTCAAAAGCCGGCGTACAAATCTCCAAACGAGTATTCTCTTGAAGCCATCGAACATAGTTGTTGAACGCAAGTGGACAATACTCGCGAAGATGGGCATGTGCCGTTTTCTTAGCTCGCTTCACACAATGCGCAAACGAGGTGACGTACTTCTTATGATACTTATCCCAATCCTTGATCTTTCGCTGTCTCCTCCTATCCAACCTGCATGTTAAATAGCTCATTATTAGCACTATTCAAAGTTGGACGATTGTAGTTGTTTATTGTTCATGCTTTGTTACCTGTGAAGCTGCGTGTCCGTGTCCACCCACTCCGGCGGGTGAGCCTGAAACAAGCCAAATTGACGACACACACGATGGGGGAGATGGAACTCAACCGCCCAATTGCATATCAGTGGGCACTGCATAAGCCAAAGATGTTTTTCCTGCAAGCACATTGGATTGAGCTCAAACTGGAATGCATTACCAAAGCTATCCCCGACACCATATGGCTGCCATTCCACCTGCAACACAGCAGAGAAAGACAATGTTCATGTTTTCCTTTCATGTAGAGGAGTCAAGTTATTGATGTATTGTCAATGTTTACCTGCTCGGCAGTAAGCGAATCCATCTCATTGGTGTACTGCCTGTACATAATGTTCACATCGCTCGTCATCTCCGAAACCACGTCCCACTTGTAAGCCCAAGTAGGAAGCCGTATGGGGTTGTCGTGGTCATTCCAGTCCTTGAACGTTACCCCTTTAGGGCGCCCAACTGGAAGGCATTCCCAACTCCATACAGATAGTAGGAGCATACAACCACCAATGCAGCCGTCTCTCGAGGACCTACGACAAGCATCGTCCAACTGAACGCCAAGCAAAACATGTATCAGTTAAGTACAATAATGAAATCTAAACAAAAACTAAGTAAAAAAATTTAGTTACCTGTCGGTACAAGTAGGCCAATGCCGCCGACCCCCAGCTGAACTTGTGGTCGAGGACCGTCAACGCCTTCAGCCACATCCATGGAGCATTCTTGCCGCCGGCGTCAGCGAAGATAGTCCTAGAGATAACATACCACATGTACACGCGAGCATAAGTCTCGATCACATCTTCAGTGGCGCCCTGAGGACAATGCGCAAAGTTGGCTACGATCCATTTGAAAGGAGTGCCGGCGGGGACTCGGTGGTCTTTCTTCTCTCCCTCTGCTGGTTCCGGCTCCGCAGGAGACATACCAATAAGGGCCTCCATTTGTTGGCGCCATCCCTCTGAATCAGTGCTCATACAAAGAAGCTTCCCCTCGATTGGAAGTGCGGTGATCATGGAAAGATCCTGAAGAGTCACGGTCATCTCTCCAGTACGGAGGTGGAAACTGTGGGTCTCCGGCCTCCACCGATCCGTAAGTGCGGTGATTGCCGCCGCGTTCAGGTTCGGCGTCGACCGGCTCACAAGTTGAATGAAAGGAAGGAGTCCTGTCTTCTCGATGTACGGTGTGTATCGCTCATCGTACGGCATTGAAGTCGACGCCCCGTGGGACCGAATCTTGAGGGGCGCAAGATTCTGCAAACATACAAATGATATGATTATGGTTTCATCTTTTCAAATAAACAAAATATATAAACTACCAACTAGTATGCTATCATTATCATTTTCTTCACCGACATCAAATAGGACCGGTGTTCAACGTCATAGTAATCATCCAAAAGCCACACCATCCTACATATTTCAAGATAATTATATGAGTTATACAATACAATTCATCTCAACAAATACATCTCAAAAATGATACCACAAACTGAACAAATCATATAAACAATCATACATATGTTCCACATATGTTCATACATATGTTCATCTAATATATATTCATACATATGTTCATCTAATATGTTCCACAAAATGGTAGCACAAATGAACAAATCATATAGAAAGACTCATTTCAATAATCATCTACTCATATACGAATCCTCATTTCGAATCCAAGCAAATCTTACCTATCATCCTAACTTACACAAATCTGAAAAAAATGCAATATTTATCGGATAGAAAGATGGGGAACGGAGGAGATTACCTAGAATTATTTGGGGAAGAAATCCACAGAAGAAAACCTCAGATCTGAAGGATTTTGGAGAGGGGATTGCGAGGAAGAGAGAAGGGAGCCGCCGCCGCCCCCCTCAACTGCTGGAAGAACTGGTGGGGGTGGGGGAGGGGGTCAGGCCGCTGCTGGATAAGTCAATGTGTGGCGCCTAAGAGCTAGGCGCCACACATAACAGTGTGGCGCCTTTACCTTAGGCGCCACACTGCGGCGTAGTGGGGTCAGGCCGTGCCACGGGGCGCCAGCGTGGCAGGCGTGTGGCGCCTAACACCAAGGCGCCACATAGTGCAGTGTGGCGCCTTATGTCGGGCGCCACACGAAAGGGTCAGGACGGTGATTTTTTTCCGCGATCAGTTCACTCTGTGAATTCCTTTCGACTTTAGGTCAAATTTGTCCAAATTGCCGACTGGCTAACCGCCTCGACACTGGTGTGATTAAACCAGTGGCCAGCCCTGCCAACTTCACTCCTGTCCTGCCACCCCTTTGCTGACTGCTCCTTGCTGTGGAGGAACGGACCAGAGCCTCATGTGGGGTTACCAGGGTACATGTAGACTTGTTGACAATATAACTAGGCAAGTACGCAGGACCATCTCTGCTGTCAATGTGCTGCATGATGCAGTCAACATCCAGCAGAGTGAGTAGAGGGGTTGTTGTTATCACCCTAATTACCTAAAAAAGGGGTCTCATGTTGCCTTAATTACCTAAGAAAAGGAAAAAAGGTTTCCTATTGCCTTGCCTTGCCATGAATGGCATTATTATATATAGCTGTTTCTGCCATTGCCAGGCCATCACCATAAACTACTCTTCTGGTACCAGTCAAATACCTGTCGTGCTAATGGCATGCCTCCTCCTCCTCCTTGACCCATGCGGCCTTCTTCCTCCCGGCTGGTCGAATCCATCGCCATGATCCATGAGTGCTTCTCCTCTTCTGCGCCACCATCGCCATGTAATGTCACAGACTCCCGACCGGCTTTCTGAATTCTGATCAAAGAGGACTTGAGAGAGGCAAAGAAACAGAGGGGTTAGTTTGAATGGTGGAAGCAGCGGGGCCTTTCCGGAGGAGGGGCGGCGCCATGGAGGAGGCGCAGATGGAGGAGGCGTTCATCTTCTCCGAGACCATCAAGGTCGGTTCACCCTTCAAATTATGCCCGTGCTTCTTCTCTTCCCCTGCAATCTCAAGACTCTGCTTGGACATTTTCACATCAGCAACAATCTCACTATGCAGGATCTCAAGGCTCTGCGACTGCAGCTGTATTCTGCGGCAGAGTATTTCGAACTAGCCTACATCCAGGAAGACGGAAAGCAGGCGTATGTCCTACGTACAACCATTGCTTCCTCCTGTATGCTCCACATGATCGTATGGCTAATCAGCAAGCTTCCACCTCATTTTTTTCATGCACACAGGGTGATGAGTAACCTTAAGGAGTACGCTGTGAAGGCCCTCGTCAACACTGTAGATCACCTAGGGTCCATATCCTTCAAAGTCTCCGGCCTTGTCGATCAAAGGTTCGACGAGGTGGCCGAAGCCAATCTGCGGGTCTCCTGCATCCAGCAGGTTTTAGTTAGCGCCTCCTAAATTCAGCAGTGATCTCCTTGCAATATGCCTTCGGATTAACGAAGCGGTTGGTTTCAGAGAACTCAAGCGATCCAAGCATGCGTGAACAGAGAAGGCCTGACGCAGCAATCCTTGGTGATCGCCGCTCCAAAGTATCACAAGAGGTACATCTTACCAGGTAAGTAGTCATAAGATATCTTGTGCCTTTCCTGTGACTCTGTTTTCTAGTTTGTCGGCACATTCAAGAAGCAAGAAAAGTGGATGAGGGTCAACTTGGGCGGGACATCTTGATGTCATACTTGAGTGATTTCAGCAGGAGATGATTCAGTTCCCAATGCCGTGCCCAACTTCAGCGCGATGAACAAGATCAAGAACAGGACTACACAGATGCATCAGGCCTTCAGCGGTAAGGATCTGCAACCCATGAAAAATGGCGGACATGTATTGGATATCTTGAACTTGATTTTGACCTGAAATGCCTACGTGTTGGCAGCAGCATCTGCAGCTCAAACAAAAAACAAAGACAAGCAAGCTTCATTCCGGTCAGTTTCAGTTTGGAAACTACAGAACAGCTTGGGTTTCTTACTCTGGAGTTGAGTTGCCAAACTGAAAATTGTCATTTGCAGCAAGCTCCGGTCGATTGCCCGTGCACCTTCTCAGAGTGCACGTTCATCCTCTCCAGCACAGCATCCGCGCTTCGTGCCACCTTCTGATACTGCAATACCCACCACAAGAGGTAGTAGTAATAAGTTCAATAGCCGTCGGTGGTACATGAGTGCGCAACACGGCGTACGCTAAAAGTCGTATGTACAGCATGCGCTCGTACTTCATTTTTGAATATTAGTCACCAACACAACAACAAAATCCTTGGTCATTAATGCTCTACCTATCTTTTCACATATCTCAATAATGCTCTGCCCTATATATATACTACCACTTCAAATTCCGTGAAATGATTACAGAGTTAACTCTTATCAGCTAAAATTTAACAATTAATTAAATATAATAATGTTCCATGGCCAATCTTGTTTCTGCTTAACAGATAAAAGATCGGATTCACCAATTTATTCGATAACTCCACTCACAAGGTCTGGGTCACTCGCAAAGAAGTCATCCTTGCTCAAGACATCAAGTGTCAGGGTCCAGGTAAATCAAGCTGGCTTGTGAACACAAGACTACCAGGAATGATATGCCTTACAATGCTGACACAATATTTCATGTTGCTGAAGATGCAGACAACTTCAGATCCCAAGAGATTGGTACCGCTGCGGTCATACGCTGATAGGTACAATGATGATTCCAAGGAAAGCGAGCAGACTCTGAAGAAGAGCAAGAAGTTCCTCAAGTCTCTGCTCAGTAGGCACAAGTCTGGAAAAGAAGAACCACTGCAGGATAGTGTTCCTTAGGCTGTAAAGGATGAAATTTTTCACAGGAGTGTCCATTACTATACTCAGTACTCAGTTAACTTTGTGTGATTCCTCTTAATAATAATAATAATTGTTTATGTTTGTTCATCATTTGAGAGACGGTGCTTAAGGTGAGCCCTGGCCCTGGAAATGACTTGAATTATTATTATTATTTTGCTCGAGAGCTAGGTGTGCTGGATGATGTTGTCGGATACATGTATCGGGTAAGGCATTAACCTTTTTCTGTCTCTTTAACAGAACACGCGTTTTCATGTTACATCAGCAGTACATTAGTTAGGCAATGTACATTCATCAAGTTAGGCAAACTGTGGCTTGTTATGCTCTGTGCAGTTTGTCTGTGCGCAGGTTTAAGACTCTCATATTGCTATTCAACTAACAGTTGATACTTGATGAATGACTTGTATTTTCTAGAAACGGGCGCGATATTTTGGGTTACAATTTACCTCTAAAATCTGCCTATAACAGTGGGCAACATGAGAATAACCCAATTCATGATGAACTAGCTCATGATGTCCGACAACATCCTTAAAAGTGCAGAAAGGATGGATGCACCAGAAATTATGCAAGGATCAGTTGCTTATACATCTATCATAGGTCGACTGAAATTTGAAAAACCTGGTTTTTTCTCTGTTCTGTCTAATGCTTATACTTATTCAGTACATATTACCATCTATGCCTATGTTTTTTTCCCTCGATGCCGTTGCCTGGACTATGGCCTACTCTGCCTTTTGACTTTCCCTCTCATACTGCTAGGTATTATTCTTGTGTTCCTGGCTTTTGTTTATACAGTTGCCTTTCCCATCCATGGCTCACTAAATTTAATGTAACTGCCCCACCCATTGCAATTCTTGTGTTCCTGGTTTTTGCTGTGTTTTATTTTTGCCATTCCTTTCTGTCTTGGTTGCTATAACGTTGTACTAAAGCAGCAACAAGTAATATGAATCAGAGGGAGTACTACAGAAGGTGCATACTATTCTTGCCTATCTACTTCTGAAGATCAAACTTACTAAGAATGAGAAAACAAAGAAGTTCTGCAATTTATTGCAGAGAAACAAGTCCATGGAAAAAAAATCCATACCAAAGCTTTGGAACTCTTTTCTATGGGCCAGTGGTGAGCGCATCTCATCTTACGATATCCAATTATTCAAGCTGTGCAAAACATGCACATAGCCCTGTTACACCTGATCTTCGGCCATATAGTTCGGTACCAGTCTGGTAGAGCGAATTCATGATGATTCCACCATTTAACTCGAACTCCATCACAGGGCTGTTTGCAGGTACTCTTCCTCGCGTTCACATCTCTAATGCGCCGAGCTTTGGTGATTCAGCTGCTGTTCAACTACAGCTAAAAACATGTCTTCTACAAACGTTCTGGTGGCTAGGGAAGGTCTTGTCCTGGCAATTCCTGTTGGCAATATTTCACAGTTAGTATTTAGCTCAGAAAATGTAAGAAATAACTCGAAGTGCATGCAAAATATCTTCGATTACAATTCATATAAATAACCTGAGAGGTTTATGTTCACAACGAATATATACACATTTCAAAATATCTTCCTTGCCAACCTTGCTCCTTTTCTTCCACCCTCACCACTCACCCCTCTCCCCAGTCCCCACTCCATTGGCGCTATGGCCTCAACACCTCCTCCCTCCTCCCTCCCCCCCCCCCCCCCCCCCCCCTAAAATTCCCATGAAGTGAATCCAACCATTCTCGAACTAAATATTCTTTTGTCAGCCAGAGAGAGAGGTGTATGAAGTTAGCTATCTCATCGCACTCGACAATTTGAATTACTACTGTGTACACCTCTAAAACTAGCAAACATGGCAGATGTACAATTAGTTGCTAAATACGAGTTAGCAACAGAAACCTGGCTGTTATCGTATTTCTTCTGCAGTTATTTCTGCTCAAATGTTGTGGGACTACTACTGTTTTAATGCAGCTTACAACTGAACACTATGAACGGTAGCGTCAGATAACAGCATAAAAGCGTTTCTTGCATAACCATGGGCAGAACTTAATGATTGATAAACTAAAATTCTGCTACATAATGGCTGAATCCAAACTTGTATAGGCTGCATACAACTATGCGACTGAACAGAGTTTTCTATGAAACCAAACTTTCAGTAACATACAAGAATGAAGCCTTTTCCAGGGCCCTCTAATCCACCACAATTCCATGCAAACTCAGTTTACATCTAAGTGACGATGTTCATCCAAGATTGGGAAGAACATAAGAACGGTTTGCCTCCAACTATTTTCCGATAGCACAAGGTAAAAAAAAACTGAGATCCGAAGAAGAGAAAGGGCCTGAAGAAGGATGGGAATGGTGGAGGAACTTGAGGTAGAACTTGCTGTGAGCGCGTACCTGAAGAGGGGAAGTAAGTACAGTGCATCAATGCAAGGCTGGCGGTGGCCCCTCATCCCCATGAAAGTGCAGGACCCGAGGTGGTGTTGGCGTCCTGCAGATTGAATCAGAAGCACACACCGGTGAATTCTTAGCCATACCTTTACCTACATCACGAGGAAAAATAGTTGAATCTTCAGTGAAGTAGAAAAGCAGATAGAAATCAAACTGGAAATAATTTTCTCACCTGTAAGTAACAAGCTCCACCAATGGAACTGACAGCATAGAGTACAGGAGACTCTGGCATGAGCTCATATATCTGCTAACTCAACATAGCATCAGCAACCTCAGACATACATTCTTCAAGAACCCGTTTGTCCTGACATAGAAAATATAATCTTCAAATTAAGAGTAAATCCACCCTCGCATGCACAGCAGACCACTGAGAATGACATTGCTAAAAATGCGTTCTTACGAAGGAAAGTGACTGTTTCAAAGGGATAAAATCTCAGGTGTCTGCTAGAAAAGATTGTATACCTTCCCAAATCGCATCAGAAGTCATTACCCCCAAAATTTGAACCAGTCGTGTTAGACTACTTGGTCTACCTTTCCTTGCCCATCGAAGATTAAAAGATTCATAGACATTACACACTCTTGTGACTTTGACACATCACAAAATGAACTCAATGAAATAATTAAGGTACAAAGCAGGCCATTAAGATATCTTGTACTGGCACTGGCAGGAGGGCCTTATGGCAAGAAAAGAGTTGAACTGTGCTTTCTCAGGAGTTAGTCTCATCTGCAATGCGACTAAATCCACCTAAAAAGTGATAATTTGCAGGAAGTAACTTGATGGTCTCCCGATATTTCCCTTTCCTTGAAAAAAGAGACAACAACAATGAAGTGGTTGAATCTTCAAGTGAGATGATCTTCCCATCAACTTTGGACAAATAATTTCCGGCCTTGGCAATCTCACCTTTTTCCAACAACCTTCTGATGATATCATTTACAAGATGAGAGCTGGGAGCACAACCACTCTTCTCCATCAATGAAAACATATTGTCAACTTCTTCCACTGATCCTTCTTTTAGAAGATTGTCTATCATTACGTTGTAAGTATAAGCATCAGGCACCAACCCACTGGCTGATATTGCAGCAAACAAACATTTAGCTTCTTCTCTTCTCTGAACCTTGTACATGTCATTAATCATGGTATTGAGTGTTGTAATATCGAACTTCACATTCATTGCATCCTGGAACATGGTGATTGCTTCGCCAGCGCAATTATTTTTACAAAGTCCTCTAAGAATTATAGTGTATATGGAAACGTTCACTGTTATTCCACTTTTGATCATCTGATGAAACATTTTCTTTGCAGCAGCAGTTCTCCCAGCACGATATAAACCATCCAGTATGATGCCATATGTCACAGTTGTAGGTTTAACTCCCCTGCACGACATTTCTCTAAATAGAGCCAAACCATCATCGATCCTTCCATTTCTACAATAGCCATTAACAAGTGTATTGTAAGTAACAATATTAGGCCCAACACCAACTGATTCCATGGCATCAGGCACTTTGAATGTTTTATCCATCTTGCCGACTGAGCAATATCCGTCAATCAGTGAACTAAATTTAATGCCATTACATGTCACTTTATTGGGCTGCGCACCATTACGAGCCATCTGCTGAAAGACTAGCTCTGCCTTGTCCATTTCTCCGGCCTTGAACAACGCATAAATTGTCGTGGTGTATGTCACCACACTTGGCACAACCCCTTGCCGCATCATTTCATGGAATAGATGGCATACCTTGTCTATTTCACCCTCCTTAAAGAAGCCATGGATGATTGTGTTATATGCCACCACATCAGGAAGGCAGCCTCCTTCTTTCGCCACCATCCGGAGCAGGTCGAGTGCCTGCTGAGTCATGCGATTTTCACACAAGCTTTTCAAAACTATGGAGTATGAGATGATATTAGGCACACAGCCCAGCTCGGGCATCCTGTGAAGCAGTACTTTCACAGCCTCGTATGTCCGTTTCGCGCAGCAGAGGCACTTGAGGAAGGTGGTGGCGACGATCTCGTTTGTCTTGAGGCCTGTCCTGAGGAAGCGGCCGAATAAGGCAAGCCCTAGGTCCGGGCGACGCACGCGGCAGCAGCAGTCCATGAGGATGCCGTAGGTGTGGACTGTGGGCGCAGCCACACGCGGGCCGGCTTCTTCTCTGCACACGCGGTTGAAGAGAGCGACGGCGAGGGCGGGACCATCTCTGATGCAGGCGGCGGAGGAGGTGGCGCGGGCGAGGACGGCAAAGAAGGCGTTCAGGGTGCGCACGGGGACCGGGGTGGCCTGACGGAGCAATTCGTCGAACAGTTGGTGTGCGTCTTCCGGGCTGAGCGTCCTGGCGCGGACACGCCCCGTGGCCGCGGCAAAGGCGTCGCGGGGAGACCAGGAGCGTGAGGGCGGCGAGGTGGAGGTGGGGGTGGAGGAGGAGCAGCGGCGGAGGAGTCGGAGGCGGGGGGTCAGTGTGGTGGAGGAGGAGCTGCCGCGGGGGAGGAGGCGAGACATCGGCGTGGTGGAGTAGTGGCGGAGGCGGAGGGGGGAAATCGGCGAGGTAAAGGAGCGGCGCAGACCGGACTTCGGCTAGGTGCAGCGGGAGGAAGAACGGCGGGGGAGGCGGAGGCGGATGCGGCGGGACATCGGCGGCGGGGACGGGGCCGTCGTGTTCGCGCGTGCGCGGTGGAGTGTTTGGCGTGAGTCTTTTGAGTGGGTCCCGCCTTCCCGTCGCTCAATCAAGCAGTTGCCTCCGGTTGTCTGTGGTTGATGATATCCAACGTCTCCACTCGTCTACTCCAATCTTCACTTCGGTGATGGCTGATATCAAGTTTTGTATCCAAATCTTCACTTTGATGGTCTTCAAGCATGTGCATCAACACTGTAATGTAGTCGTTCATTGTTTATCCAAGTCTTTCTGAAGAATTATCCGAAAGACTCCACGTAACCTTATTGTTTAATTAACAAATGCCGACGTTTTCAAAAGTTAAGATTTCGTTCATATTTTCTTAGGTCGACGACAAAGTATTTAGTTCTCATCTTATTAAAAAAATATTTGGTGATACCAAAGGTATGTATCACATGATCGACATGTAAAACGATGAAAATAGACTTTATTAATTCTAACCTACCCACCATGGTCGGATAAAAGAGAGAGGGTGATCTGGCCACCAACATCACTGAGGGTTCTCTCACCTCTGCCGGCTGCTCCAGAAAGTGGTGGTAGGACGGGAAATCCCAAGACTTGTCGCGCGTTTGTCGTATAGTCTAGGTTCTTTCAATTAGGTTTTTGTTGTCCATGGCTTCAACTCCCGCGGTGGCAATGGTGGTTGTGAATATGGTTCCTTCGGATCTTCCTCCAATACGCTAGCTCTCGTTGTTGTTGGTGTTGAATCTAGGAGGTGGTGTATGCACCGTCTGGATTGTTGAGTATTACTAGCAAATGAGCCCGTGCGTTGCAATGGGTGAAAAAACACTCACTAATCTAATAACCATGAGTCCATAGGTCCATGTCCTTTATTTCAGCACATGGCATCCCATCTGTATTTCTATTTATCCTTCTTTCCACTCTCGTCGATGATGGCCTTAGTGTTCACACCATCACAACACGTTTGCATGTTGTCAATCTTAAGACGTCTCCCTCTCGGCATAGGATGGTAAATCTATTTTTCTGTGAGGTTTTGACGAGGCGTGTATGCGTGGTTATAGATATTGTTTTTGTTCCCGATACTGGTTTTGCTGAAGTATTCATTTTCAATTCGGACTGGCACGGGTATGAAGGAAAGACTGATCATGCGCTATTGATTAAAGTTTCATCGTAAATAGCATTTTTTTTAAATGGTTAACATGTAAAATAATATATTATTCAGATTTTACATATTTTTCTAATCAAATTTAATATATAATATGTTAAATTTTCAGTTAGGATTAAAAAATATAAATTTTTAAAAATTAATTAGTATTTATTGCGGGTTGATTATTAGAAACTTGAGGGGGTTTTCTGCAAAATAGCATGACGGACCAAAAATACCCATTTCCTTTATTAGTAGGCATACATGATTATTAGGAAAGATAGGAGGTGTAGGATCTTTTTTTACCTTGTCTTGTACTCCAAATTGATCATGTACTTCTAAACATCGATTCCATCAATTCCTCTCTATTCCTCTGACACGGTATCAGCATAACCGATCCAAAACCCTAGCCGACGCTTCCGCTTCCGCACCGCGTCGCCCTCGAGACGATCGATCTCCACGATCACCACCAGGGGCCGCGCAACCCGTACCTACGGTTCGTTCGCCGATTGTGTTGATCGGCTGCTCTAGAGTCTTTTTCCTGATCCATTGATCCAGGTTTTCCCTCTCTCGCCAGTTGTCTTGATCGGTGTTTTTTTGGTTTTCCGATCTAAGATCGGTTTGCGTCGCCCACCGCCCCGTCGACCTTCGCGCCCCGCTACTCCGACTTTGGCGTTGACTCCATCGGCATGGTCAACGACACGACGGCCTCGCGCGACGTGTTGGCCCGTAACGGCCGTCGTTCGCGCATCTGCCCGCCCGTCGCTCTGTGTCGACCGTCGTCGCCCTCATCCGATCAGGATCCTACATCAACCACACCTCCATCCTGTTGGGGAACGTTGCATGGGAAACAAAAATTTTCCTACGCACACACAAGATCTATCCATGGTGATGAGCATCTACGAGAGGGAGAGTGAATCTACATACCCTTGTAGATCGCTAAGCGGAAGCGTTAAGAAACGCGGTTGATGTAGTCGAACGTCTCCGCGATCCAAATCGCAAGTCGTCCCTCGATCCGATCATGAACTAGTGCCGAACGGACGGCACCTCCGCGTTCAACACACGTACGGCTTGATGACGCCTTCACCTCCTCGATGCAGCGAGCGATGATGAAGTAGTAGATGAGTTCCGGCAGCACGACGGCGTGGTGATGATGGTGAGGAACAATCCCTGCAGGGCTTCGCCAAGCACTACGGAGATTATGACGGGAGAACTAGAGGGTTAGGGTTGCCGACACACGGCTTGGGAAATCTTGATATATCCCGTGTGCTAGCCCTTCCCCTCTATTTATATGTTGAGCCTTGGGGTCTAAACTTGGAGTAAAAGCCTCCTCCAGGTCGGTTTTGCCCGCACAAGGTCGGTTTGGCCCGCAGGGAAAGAGTCCAACTCGGATCCCTGCAATACCGCGCACAAGCGGTAGTACCGCTCACGAGCGGTAGTATCGCTTGAGCGGTAGTACCGCTTCACACAAGCGGTAGTACCGCTTATGCGGTAGTACCGCTTCACATAAGCGGTAGTACCGCTTACGCGGCAGTACTGCCTTACCAGCGGTAGAACCGCTTAAGGCAGCAGCAAAACTTCCTTTTGCACTTTCCAATACCTCGTGGGCTTTACCCCTTTGGCTCATATAAAGTGTTGTTGCACCCGAACACTTCGGTAAACATCCGGAACCCCTTCCGGTGAATTCCGGAACCCTTCCGGAGATCAAAACACTATTATCACATATATCAATCTTTACCTCCGGACTCTTCCGGAGATCCTCGTCATGTCCGGGATCTTATCCGGGACTCCGAACAACCTTCGGTCACCAACAAAATAACTCAACTATACTAATCGTCACCAAACGTTAAGTGTGTAGACCCTGCGGGTTCGAGAACTATGTAGACATGACCGAGACACCTCTACGATCAATAACCAATAGCGGGACCTAGATGCCCATATTGGTTCCTACATATTCTACGAAGATCTTTATCGGTCGAACCTCTATGTCAAGGATTCAGTTAATCCCGTAAGCTGTTCCCTTTGTTCTTCGGTATGTTACTTGCCCGAGATTCGATCGTCGGTATCTCTATACCTAGTTCAATCTCGTTACCGGCAAGTCTCTTTACTCGTTCCGTAATACAAGATCTCGTGGCTAACACTTTAGTCACATTGCTTGCAAGGCTCATTGTGATGTTGTATTACCGAGTGGGCCCTGAGATACCTCTCCGTCACACGGAGTAACAAATCCCAGTCTTGATCCATGCCAACCCAACAGACATCCTCAGAGATACATGTAGAGCACCTTTATAGTCACCCAGTTACGTTGCGACGTTTGATACACACAAGGTACTCCTCCGATGTCAGGGAGTTGCATGATCTCATGGTCAAAGGAACAGATACTTGACATGCAGAAAACAATAGCAATAAACTGACACGATCATATGCTACGTTCGTAGTTTGGGTCTTGTCCATCACATCATTCTCCTAATGATGTGATCCCATAATCAAATGACATCTCATGTCTATGGCTAGGAAACCTTAACCATCTTTGATCAACGAGCTAGTTAACTAGAGGCTTACTAGGGACACAGTGTTGTCTATGTACCCACACATGTATTTGAGTTTCCAATCAATACAATTATAGCATGGATAATAAACGATTATCATGAACAAGGAAATATAATAATAACCAATTTATTATTGCCTCTAGGGCATATTTCCAACAGTCTCCCACTTGCACTAGAGTCAATAATCTAGTTCACATCACTATGTGATTTACATTGTAATGAATCGAACACCCATGCGGTTCTGGTGTTGTTCATGTTTAGCCCTTGGAAGAGGTTTAGTCATCGGATCTGCAACATTTAGATCCGTGTGTACTTTGCAAATATTTATGTCGTCCTCCTTGATGTAATCGCGGATGGAATTGAAACGTCGCTTTATGTGTCTGGTCCTCTTGTGAAATCTTGGTTCCTTGGCTAGAGCAATGGCACCGGTATTATCACAAAACAGAGTCATTGGGTTAAGCGCACTAGGCACTACTCCAAGATCTGTCATGAACTCCTTCATCCAGACACCTTCCTTCGCCGCCTCCGAGGCAGCGATGTACTCCGCTTCGCATGTAGAATCAGCTACCACGCTTTGCTTGGAACTGCACCAGCTAACCGCACCCCCATTAAGAATAAATACGTATCCGGTTTGCGACTTAGAGTCATCCGGATCAGTGTCAAAGCTTGCATCGACGTAACCCTTTACGACGAGCTTTTGATCACCTCCATAAACGAGAAACATGTCCTTAGTCCTTTTCAGGTACTTCAGGATATTCTTGACCGCCGTCCAGTGTTCCATTCCTGGATCACTTTGAAACCTTCCGACCATACTTATGGCAAGGCTGACATCGGGTCTTGTGCACAGCATTGCATACATGATAGAGCCTATGGCTGAAGCATAGGGGATGACACTCATCTTTTCTCTATCTTCTGCAGTCACTGGGCATTGAGTCTTACTCAACTTCACACCTTGCAATACATGCAAGAACCCCTTCTTGGACTGATCCATTTTGAACTTCTTCAAAACTTTGTCAAGGTATGTGCTTTGTGAAAGTCCTATTAAGCGTCTTGATCTATCTCTATAGATCTTGATGCCTAATATGAAAGCAGCTTCTCCTAGGTCCTTCATTGAAAAACTCTTGTTCAAATATTCCTTCACGCTTTCCAACATTTCTATATTGTTTCCAATCAGCAATATGTCATCCACATATAATATTAGAAACGCTATAGAGCTCCCACTCACTTTCTTGTAAATACAAGGTTCTCCGTAAACTTGTATAAACTCGAACGCTTTGATCACCTCATCAAAGCGAAGATTCCAACTCCGAGATGCTTGCACCAGTCCATAAATGGATCGCTGGAGTTTGCAAACTTTGTCAGCATTCTCTGGATCGACAAAACCTTCTGGTTGCATCATATACAACTCTTCCTTACGGAAACCGTTAAGGAACGCTGTTTTGACATCCATCTGCCAAATTTCATAATCGAAAAAGGCAGCTATTGCTAACATGATTCTGACGGACTTAAGCATCGCTACGGGTGAGAAAGTCTCATCGTAGTTAACTCCTTGAACTTGTGAAAAACCCTTTGCCACAAGTCGAGCTTTATAGACGGTGACATTACCGTCCGCGTCCGTCTTCCTCTTAAAGATCCATTTGTTCTGAATGGCCTTACGCCCTTCAGGTAATACTTCCAAAGTCCATACTTTGTTTTCATACATGGATCCCATCTCGGATTTCATGGCCTCTAACCACTTCTCGGAATCCGGGCCCATCATTGCTTCTCCATAGCTCGTAGGTTCATCATTGTCTAACAACATGACCTCTAAGACAGGGTTGCCATACCACTCAGGAGCAGTACGCGTCCTTGTCGACCTACGAGGTTCGATAGCAACTTGATCCGAAGCTTCATGATCATCATCATTAACTTCCTCTTCAGCTGACGTAGGCTCTACAGAAACATCTTTCTGCGCTGCGCTACTTTCAGGTTGAAGTAAAGGTTCAACAACCTCATCAAGTTCTATCTTCCTCCCACTCAATTCTTTCGAGAGAAACTCTTTCTCAAGAAATGTTCCGTTTTTAGCGACAAACACTTTGCCTTCGGATCTGAGGTAGAAGGTATACCCAACTGTCTCTTTTGGGTATCCTATGAAGACGCATTTCTCCGCTTTGGGTTCCAGCTTTTCAGGCTGAAGCTTTTTGACATAAGCATCACATCCCCAAACTTTAAGAAACGACAGCTTTGGCTTCTTGCCAAACCAAAGTTCATATGGCGTCGTCTCAACGGATTTCGATGGTGCCCTATTTAAAGTGAATGCAGCTGTCTCTAATGCATAACCCCAAAACGATAGTGGCAAATCGGCAAGAGACATCATAGATCGCACCATATCCAATAAAGTTCGATTACGACGTTCGGACACACCATTACGCTGTGGTGTTCCAGGCGGTGTCAATTGTGAAACAATTCCACACTGTCTTAAGTGACTGCCAAACTCATAACTCAGATATTCTCCTCCTCGATCAGATCGTAGGAATTTAATCTTCTTGTTACGATGATTCTCAACTTCACTCTGAAATTGTTTGAACTTTTCAAATGTTTCAGACTTGTGTTTCATTAAGTAAATATACCCATATCTACTTAAGTCATCAGTGAAGGTGAGAAAGTAACGATAACCACCGCGCGCCTCAATACTCATCGGACCGCACACATCAGTATGTATGATTTCCAATAAGTCACTTGCCCGTTCCATTGTTCCAGAGAACGGCGTTTTAGTCATCTTGCCCATGAGGCATGGCTCACATGTGTCAAGTGATTCAAAATCAAGTGACTCCAAAAGTCCATCAGCATGGAGCTTCCTCATGCGTTTTACGCCAATATGACCTAAACGGCAGTGCCACAAGAAAGTGGTATTATCATTATCAATTCTACATCTTTTGGCATCAATGTTATGAACATGTGTATCATTACTATCGAGATTCAATAAGAATAAACCCCTCACATCGGGTGCATGACCATAAAAGATATTACTCATATAAATAGAACAACCATTATTCTCTGATTTAAATGAGTAACCGTCTCGCAATAAACAAGATCCAGATATAATGTTCATGCTTAACGCAGGCACCAAATAACATTTATTCAGGTTCATCACTAATCCCGATGGTAATCGAAGAGCGAGCGTGCCGACGGCGATCACATCAACCTTGGAACCATTTCCCACGCGCATCGTCACTTCGTCCTTTGCCAGCCTCCGTCTATTCCGCAGTTTCTGTTTTGAGTTGCAAATATGAGCAACCGCACCGGTATCAAATACCCAGGCACTACAACGAGAGTTGGTAAGGTACACATCAATAACATGTATATCATATATACCTTGTTTGTTGTTGGCCGCCTTCTTGTCAGCCAAATACTTGGGGCAGTTCCGCTTCCAGTGTCCAGTTCCCTTGCAATGAAAACACACAGTTTCTGGTTTGGGTCCAGCCTTGGGTTCCTTCACGAGAGGAGCAACTGCTTTGCCACTCTTCTTGGAGTTACCCTTCTTACCCTTGCCATTTTTCTTGAAACTAGTGGTTTTATTGACCATCAACACTTGATGCTCCTTCTGAATTTCAGACTCAGCGGCTTTCAGCATCGCAAACAGCTCGGCGACTGACTTGTTCATCCCGTGCATGTTATAGTTCAACACGAAGCTCTTGTAGCTAGGTGGCAATGATTGAAGAACTCTGTCAGTGATAGCCTCTGGCGGAAGGGGCATCCCCAATTCAGCCAGACGGGTGGAGTACCCAGACATTCTGAGTACGTGATCACTGATAGACCCGTTCTCCTCCATCTTGCAAGCATAGAACTTATCGGAGATCTCATATCTCTCGATCCGGGCATTCTTCTGAAAGATAAACTTCAACTCCTGGAACATCTCATATGCTCCATGACGTTCAAAACGTCTTTGAAGTCCCGGTTCTAAGCCATACAATATTGCACATTGAACTATTGAGTAATCTTCAGAACGAGCCTGCCGGGCGTTCACAACGTCTAGAGACTCAACTGGAGCGGGTGGATCACCAAGCGGTGCATCAAGGACATAAGCCTTCTGGGAAGCCGTAAGGATAATCCTTAGATTACGGGCCTAGTCCACAAAGTTACTTCCATCATCTTTCAACTTAGCTTTCTCTAGGAACGCATTAAAATTCAGGGGTGCTACTGCGCGAGCCATGATCTACAACATAAATATAGCAAAGACAACTTAGACTATTGTTCTAGATAATGAGTTTAGTTAATCATATTACTTAAAAACTCCCACTCAAATTGACATCCCTCCGGTCATTCGAGTGTAACATGATCTAAATCCACCAACTCAAGTCCGATCATCACGTGAGTTGAGGTGGTTTCAATGGTGAACATCTTCATGTTGATCATATCTACTATATGACTCATGTTCGACCTTTCGGTCTCTTGTGTTCCGAGGCCATGTCTGTACATGCTAGGCTCGTCAAGTTTAACCCGAGTGTTCCGCACGTGCAACATGGCTTACACCCGTTGTATGTGAACGTAGAGTCTATCACACCCGATCATCACGGCGTGTCTCGAAACGACGAACTTTCGCAACGGTGCACACTCGGGGAGAACACAATTTTATCTTGAAATTTAAGTGAGGGATCACCTTATAATGCTACCGTCATCCTAAGCAAAATAAGATGCATAAAAGGATTAACATCACATGCAAATCATAAGTGACATGATATAGCCATGAACTTGTGCTTTTGATCTCCATCTTCAAAGCACCGGCATGATCTCCATCGTCACCGGCATGACACCATGATCTCCATCAACGTGTCGCCATGAAGTTGTCGCGCCGACTGTTGCTTCCACGACTATTGCTAACTCATAGCGATAAAGTAAAGCAAAAACGGCGAAAATAATTAAAGACAACTCTATGGCTCCTGCCAGTTGCCGTACTCATCGACATGCAAGTCGTGATATTCTATACAACACATGATCATCTCATACATCACATATATCTCATCATGTAATTGGCCATATCACATCACAACATACCCTGCAAAAACAAGTTAGACGTCCTCTAATTGTTGTTGCAAGTTTTACGTGGCTGCTACGGGTTTGCAAGAACCGTTCTTACCTACGCAAAACCACAACGTGGTGTAGTGATTGCTTTTTGATCTTCTAAAAGAACCCTCTTCATTGAAATCGATTCAACTAAAGTGAGAGAGACAGACACCCGCTAGCCATCTTTATGCAACTAAGTTACATGTCAGTTGAAGGAACCTGTCTCGCGTAAGCGTACGCGTAATGTCGATCCGGGCCGCTTCATCTCACAATACCGCCGAATCAAGTATCAACTAGTAACGGCAAGCAATATGAATACACCCACGCCCACAACTCGTTTTTGTTCTACTCGAGATCTCATCTACGCATAGACCTAGCTCAGATGCCACTGTTGGGGAACGTTGCATGGGAAAGAAAAATTTTCCTACGCACACACAAGATCTATCCATGGTGATGAGCATCTACGAGAGGGAGAGTGAATCTACATACCCTTGTAGATCGCTAAGCGGAAGCGTTAAGAAATGCGGTTGATGTAGTCGAACGTCTCCGCGATCCAAATCGCAAGTCGTCCCTCGATCCGATCACGAACTAGTGCCGAACGGACGGCACCTCCGCGTTCAACACACGTACGGCTTGATGACGCCTTCACCTCCTCGATGCAGCGAGCGATGATGAAGTAGTAGATGAGTTCCGGCAGCACGGCGGCGTGGTGATGATGGTGAGGAACAATCTCTGCAGGGCTTCGCCAAGCACTACGGAGATTATGACGGGAGAACTAGAGGGTTAGGGTTGCCGACACACGGCTTGGGAAATCTTGATGTATCCCGTGTGCTAGCCCTTCCCCTCTATTTATATGTTGATCCTTGGGGTCTAAACTTGGAGTAAAAGCCTCCTCCAGGTCGGTTTTGCCCGCACAAGGTCGGTTTGGCCCGCAGGGAAAGAGTCCAACTCGGATCCCTGCAATACCGCGCACAAGCGGTAGTACCGCTCACGAGCGGTAGTATCGCTTGAGCGGTAGTACCGCTTCACACAAGCGGTAGTACCGCTTATGCGGTAGTACCGCTTCACACAAGCGGTAGTACCGCTTACGCGGCAGTACTGCCTTACCAGCGGTAGAACCGCTTAAGGCAGCAGCAAAACTTCCTTTTGCACTTTCCAATACCTCGTGGGATTTACCCCTTTGGCTCATATAAAGTGTTGTTGCACCCGAACACTTCGGTAAACATCCGGAACCCCTTCCGGTGAATTCCGGAACCCTTCCGGAGATCAAAACACTATTATCACATATATCAATCTTTACCTCCGGACTCTTCCGGAGATCCTCGTCATGTCCGGGATCTTATCCGGGACTCCGAACAACCTTCGGTCACCAACAAAATAACTCAACTATACTAATCGTCACCAAACGTTAAGTGTGTAGACCCTGCGGGTTCGAGAACTATGTAGACATGACCGAGACACCTCTACGATCAATAACCAATAGCGGGACCTGGATGCCCATATTGGTTCCTACATATTTTACGAAGATCTTTATCGGTCGAACCTCTATGTCAAGGATTCAGTTAATCCCGTATGCTGTTCCCTTTGTTCTTCGGTATGTTACTTGCCCGAGATTCGATCGTCGGTATCTCTATACCTAGTTCAATCTCGTTACCGGAAAGTCTCTTTACTCGTTCCGTAATACAAGATCTCGTGGCTAACACTTTAGTCACATTGCTTGCAAGGCTCATTGTGATGTTGTATTACCGAGTGGGCCCTGAGATACCTCTCCGTCACACGGAGTAACAAATCCCAGTCTTGATCCATGCCAACCCAACAGACATCCTCGGAGATACCTGTAGAGCACCTTTATAGTCACCCAGTTACGTTGCGACATTTGATACACACAAGGTACTCCTCCGATGTCAGGGAGTTGCATGATCTCATGGTCAAAGGAACAGATACTTGACATGCAGAAAACAATAGCAATAAACTGACACGATCATATGCTACGTTTGTAGTTTGGGTCTTGTCCATCACATCATTCTCCTAATGATGTGATCCCGTAATCAAATGACATCTCATTTCTATGGCTAGGAAACCTTAACCATCTTTGATCAACGAGCTAGTTAACTAGAGGCTTACTAGGGACACAGTGTTGTCTATGTACCCACACATGTATTTGAGTTTCCAATCAATACAATTATAGCATGGATAATAAACGATTATCATGAACAAGGAAATATAATAATAACCAATTTATTATTGCCTCTAGGGCATATTTCCAACACATCCCGCATGGCCGCATCTATCTGCCGGCCCTGGCGCCGCTACGCACGCGATGCGTTAACCGGCTACGTTGTGACTTGAAGCTTGCGCCCCGCTCGGGCATGGGCCGCGTGCACGCGCCGACTGTTCGCGCGTCCGTTCGCGTGTGGCCTCGGTGGCTCGGCACCTCATCACCGACCGGCGACCCCTGACCTCGCGAGCGGCCAGTCTGATCACCTGAACGCCGCCCCGCTCCATCTGCGCCACTGATACGTCTCCAACGTATCTATAATTTTTGCTTGTTCCATAATGTTATATTATCATTCTTGGATGTTTTACAATCATTTTATGACAAATTTATATCATTTTTGGGACTAACCTATTGACATAGTGCCAAAGTGTCAGTTGCTGTTTTTGCTTGTTTTTTCCTTCGCAGAAAATCAATACCAAACAGAGTCCAATCACGACGAAACTTTTTGGAGATTTTTTCTGGACCAGAAGACACCCAATGGGCCAAACAACTGCCGGAGAGGTGGGATGTGGAGAGCACAACCCACCAGGGCGCGCCAGGGGGGACCCCGGCGCGCCCTGATGGGTTGTGCCCTCCTCGGCCCCCTTCCACACCGCCTCTGATGCCTATAAATTCCCAAATATTCCAAAAACCCTAGAGGAATAGACGAAACACAATTCCAGCCGCCGCAAGTTCCAGAACCTCGAGATCCAATCTAAACACCATCACGGAGGGGTTCATCTTCCTCATAGGTGCCTCTCCGATGATGCGTGAGTAGTCCACCATAGACCTACGGGTCCATAGGTAGTAGCTAGATGGCTTATTCTCTCTCTCTCTCTCTCTTATGATTCTCAATACAATGGTCTCTTGGAGATCTATTTGATGTAAACGTTTGCAGTGTGTTTGTTGGGATCCGATGAATTTTGAGTTCATGATCAGTTTCTATCCATGAATATTATTTGAGTATTCTTTGATCTCTTATATGCATGATTACTTATAGCCTCGTATTTCTTCTCCGAATCTTTGGTTTAGTTAGGCCGACTAGATCAATTTTTCTTGCCATGGGAAGAGGTGCTTTGTGATGGGTTCGATCTTGCGGTGTTCTTTCCTAGTGACAGAAGGGACAGCAAGACATGCATGTATCGTTGCTGTTAAGGATAACAAGATGGGGTCTATTCCTACATGAATAGATCTTGTCTACATCATGTCACCATTCTTATTGCATTACTCCGTTTTTCCATGAACTTAATACACTAGATGCATGCTGGATAGCGATTGATGTGTGGAGTAATAGAGGTAGATGCAGGCAGGAGTCGGTCTATCTATCTTGGACGTGATGCCTATATAATGATCATCGCCTTGGATATCGTCATGACTATTCGATTTTCTATCAATTGCCCAACAGTAATTTGTTCACCCACCGTGCGCTATACTCATGAGAGAAGCCACTAGTGAACCCTACGGCCCCCGGGTCTACTTTTTCATCATATTGCTTTCGATCTACGTTTTTTGCACTCTTTGTTTTCAGATCTACAAAACCAAAAACCCAAAAATATATTGCTGCATATTTACTCTTTTTATTTGTGTTCTTGAGAGATCTATCTCTCCTGTCTATCACTACCTAATCTATCTTTTTACCGTAGAGAGATTGACAACCTCTCTTTCGCGTCGGGTTGCAAGTATTTGTTGTTTGTGTGCAGGTGCTGCTTATTGGGTGTTGGTGATCCTCCTACTGGTTCGATAACCTTGGTTTCATAACTGAGGGAAATACTTACCGTCGCTGTGCTGCATCATCTCTTCCTCTTTGGGGAAATACCGACGCAGTCTCAAGCCACGTCAAAGGAATTTCCGGCGTCATTGCCGGGGTGGAAGCGGTCTCTTCTACGTGCCTATCGTAGGCGCCGAGGGGACTCCATCATCATCTACCAGGTTCCTAATCACAAATCTCATCTCCTTTCAATTACATTATTTGCCATTTGCCTCTCGTTTTCCTCTCCCCCACTTCACCAATTTGCCGTTTTATTCGCCCTCTTTTTCGTTTGCCTTTTTCTCGCCGGATCTCTTTTTGTTTGCTTGTGTTGCCATATGCCTTCTATTTGCTTGCATCTTCGCTTGCTAAAAATCTATTGATATGGATCCTGATCCACTTGCTAATCTTTTTAAAAGACCAAATTATGATGAACCAATTGCTAGTGAGTTGAGTGCACTTGATTATCTCTATGAAGTTTTGTTTGAAAATCATGAATCTGAAAATTTTGACGAAGTGTTGAAAGAAGAAATTTATAAGGTGATTCATGATAGCTCCTTGATTGAAAAGCATGATTGCGATGATGTTACTATAAATTCTATTAATGTCAATTATGTTAATGATATGCAAAACTACAAGCTTGGGGATGGTAATTTTGTCATGTCCACTTCCTATTGCAATGATCATGATTGGGGTGATAATGCTTCTTATGATCTTGAAAATTTATTTAAGCCTCATGTTGAATATGTTATTGATAATAATGTTTGCAATAGTATCGAAAGTGGGTTTGGGAGAGCGTCAACTTTAGGTAAAAAGAATCCCACATATTTGGAGAGTGTTCAATCTTATGATTTTTTTGATAAAAGTGGGTTTGGAGAGGTCATAACTTTAGTTGATGATAATCCCACTATTTTGGAAGATGATAAAAACTTTATGCATGTTGATCATAAAGAGAGTATTGTTTATGATAGCTATATTGTTGAATTTGATTATGATGTTACTGAAATTTATTATGAGGGAGGAACATATGCTTGTAGGAATTGCAATAATATCAAGTTTCCTCTCTATGTGCTCAAAGTTTTGAAGTTATGCTTGTTTTGCCTTCCTATGCTAGTTGATTCTTGTTCCCATAAATTGTTTGCTCACAAAATCCCTATGCATAGGAAGTGGGTTAGACTTAAATGTGTTTGTCATGAGATTCATGATGCTCTTTTGCATATTTCAATTACTACTTTTTATGTGAGCATCATTGAAACCATCATGCCTAGCTAGGGGCGTAAAACGATAGCGCTTGTTGGGAGGCAACCCAATGAATAAATTTATTTTTGCTTTTTTTCCTTTCTGTTTTTGAGTGTTGACACAATTATGCCTCTGTTATGAATGTGTTTTTATGGTTTATTTAGTGTTTGTGCCAAGTAAAGCCTTTAGGATGATTCATAAGATGAGTAGAAGCGATGCTGAATCTGAAACAGAAACTTTGCGTCCAGTATATGAATTTTCATTTTTTTCTGTAACGTGATCTTGAGCTAAAATTTTAACACAGTGTTGCTATACAAATTACTTACATTGTCCTAATTTTTCAGAATTTTTAGAGTTACAGAAGTATGGGTAGAGTATAGATTACTACAGAATGTTCTGTTTAAGACAGATTATGTTTTCGTTGCATTGTGTGCTTGTTTTGATGAATCTATGGTTTGTATTGGGGGGTATAAGCCATGGTAAAGTTAAAATACAGTAGGTATAATTCAATAATAAAATATGAATGGGTTTGCAACAGTACCTAAAGTAGTAATTCGCTTGCTTATACTAACGGATCTCACGAAGATTTTGTTGAGTTTTGTGTGATTGAAGTTTTCAAGTTTTGGGTGAGATCACGATGGATGAAGGAATAAGGAGTGATAAAAGCCTAAGCTTTGGGATGCCGCACCCCCAAGATATATCCAAAGATAAACAAGCAACTAAGCTTGGGGATGTCCCCCGAGTGGCATCCCCTCTTTCTTCTAACGACCATCGGTATTTTACTTGGAGCTATATTTTTATTCGTCACATATCATGAGTTTTGCTTGGAGCGTCTTGTATATTTGCTTGCTTTGCTTGTTAGTTTTTCCTTTGTATCCTTTCTGTACACACCTATTTGAGAGAGCCACAATCATGCTATGATTTGTTAGAATTGCTCTATGTGCTTCACATAAACTTTTTGAGCTATAGAATTGCTCTATGTGCTTCACTTATATCTTTTTGAGCACGGTGTGCTTGGAAATTTTTGTATAAATACTCTCATGCTTCACTTAGATTAATTTGATAGTTAGTAATTTTTTAAGAAATCCTCTCATACTTCACTTATACCTTTTTGAGAGATGAAATCTTTATGCTCATGTGCTTCACTTAAATTTGTTTGAGCTTGCCAAAAAGCAATGGCAATATATGAAACTAGTCCCAAAGTGATAGATATCCAAGGAGGATATAATAAAAACTTTCATGAAGATCATTATACAAATTAAACTTGATTCCTTGTAATAGTTTTGAAACATGATGATAGTAATATGTGAATCATGTTAGTAAGTAATTATGCTTAGTAGGAATATTGGTGTTAAGGTTTGTGATTCCCTATGCATGCACGAAAGTCAATAGTTATGCAATCAAGTTACATCCTACTTGTGGTGCATTATTCGGTGTTAGTTATGTTCAATGCTCACTTATGTGAATTTTCGTTTCTTGGTTTGGTTGCTTCTCAATCTATTTGCTAGCCTCCATTTGTACTAAGTAGAAATACTACTTGTGCATCCAAAATCCTTAAACCAAGTTTTGCCTTATGAGTCCACCATACCTACCTATATGCGGTATTTCCATGCCGTTCCAAGCAAATTTGTATGTGCCATCTCTAAATTTTCAAAATAAATTTTCTCTTTTGTGTGCCCGTACCGCTCATGAAACGGTGGGGAGTGTCCAATATTTTTCCATGCTAGATGTGTTATTCTCAAGATGAGTGTTTATTCACTTGTCAGTGCACGAGAGTGCGGCGGTAATAGGGATGCCCATTCCCGAAATGAAAAAGAAAAAATATTTACTTTATGTTGTCAAATAATAAATTCCTTGGAAAGTGTTGGTATGGAAGGCAACCGTGGATACGGCCCGCCATGGAAAGTGAAAGTTTGGTGGAAAAAGGAATAAACTTTATTTTCTGTTTGGGAACCGCCTATGATATATATAGCATGGAAAGTATTGTGAGCTACTTTGTTGTTTTCGTTGATAGGAAAAGCATGCCACCCAAAATATTTTCTCTCTCTCAATTTAAACCTTGAGCTCTGGCACCTCTACAAATCCCTACTTCCCTCCGCGAAGGGCCTTTCTATTTACTTTATGCAATTTTTATTTTTGCTTTGAGTCTCCATCTTCTCTTATAAGTACCAACTAGGGGGCACTATGATCGTACTTGAGCATTGGGCATAGCTAATATTTGAGTGTGTTTCATGAATGGATCAATGATTGAGCATGATGGGCTAGGGATAACTTTCTTTAGTGTTGATATTTTGAAAGACATGGTTGCTTGTTGACATGCTTTAGTATTGAAGTCATATGTTAAAACTAGACTATTGCTTTGAATCATTATAAGTCCAAATGTCCATGCTATACAAAAGAAAAGAATGTGATGAACATGTTAGGCAGCATTCCACATCAAAAATTCTGTTTTTATCATTTACCTACTCGAGGACGAGTAGGAATTAAGCTTGGGGATGCTGATATGTCTCCAACGTATCTATAATTTTTGCTTGTTCCATGCTGTTATATTATCATTCTTGGATGTTTTACAATCATTTTATAACAACTTTATATCATTTTTTGGGACTAACCTATTGACATACTGCCAAAGTGCCAGTTGCTGTTTTTGCTTGTTTTTTACTTCGTAGAAAATCAATACCAAACGGAGTCCAATCGCGACGAAACTTTTTGGAGATTTTTTCTGGACCAGAAGACACCCAATGGGCCAAACAACTGCCAAAGAGGTGGGCTGTGGAGAGCACAACCCACCAGGGCGCGCCAGGGGGGCCCCGGCGCGCCCTGATGGGTTGTGCCCTCCTCGGCCCCCTTCCGCACCGCCTCTGATGCCTATAAATTCCCAAATATTCCGAAAACCCTAGAGGAGTCGACGAAACACAATTCCAGCTGCCGCAAGTTCCGAAACCTCGACCTACGGGTCCGTAGGTAGTAGCTAGATGGCTCTCTCTTATGATTCTCAATACAATGGTCTCTTGGAGATCTATTTGATGTAAACTTTTGCGGTGTGTTTGTTGGGATCCGATGAATTTTGAGTTCATGATCAGTTTCTATCCATGAATATTATTTGAGTCTTCTTTGATCTCTTATATGCATGATTACTTATAGCCTCGTATTTCTTCTCCGAATCTTTGGTTTAGTTAGGCCGACTAGATCAATTTTTCTTGCCATGGGAAGAGGTGCTTTGTGATGGGTTCGATCTTGCAGTGTTCTTTCCCAGTGACAGAAGGGACAGCAAGACATGCATGTATCGTTGCTGTTAAGGATAACAAGATGGGGTCTATTCCTACATGAATAGATCTTGTCTACATCATGTCACCATTCTTATTGCATTACTCCGTTTTTCCATGAACTTAATACACTAGATGCATGCTGGATAGCGGTCGATGTGTGGAGTAATAGAGGTAGATGCAGGCAGGAGTCGGTCTATCTATCTTGGACGTGATGCCTATATAATGATCATCGCCTTGGATATCGTCATGACTATTCGATTTTCTATCAATTGCCCAACGGTAATTTGTTCACCCACCGTGCGTTATACTCATGAGAGAAGCCACTAGTGAACCCTACGGCCCCCGGGTCTACTTTTCCATCATATTGCTTTCCGATCTACGTTTTTTGCACTCTTTGTTTTCAGATCTACAAAACCAAAAACCCAAAAATATATTGCTGCATATTTACTCTTTTTATTTGTGTTCTTGAGAGATCTATCTCTCCTATCTATCACTACCTAATCTATCTTTTTACCGTAGAGAGATTGACAACCTCTCTTTCGCGTCGGGTTGCAAGTATTTGTTGTTTGTGTGCAGGTGCTGCTTATTGGGTGTTGGTGATCCTCCTACTGGTTCGATAACCTTGGTTTCATAACTGAGGGAAATACTTACCGTCGCTGTGCTGCATCATCCCTTCCTCTTTGGGGAAATACCGACGCAGTCTCAAGCCACGTCAGCCACGTGACCGACCTAGCTAGTCGCTTGCGTGCGCCTCCGCAGGTCCCGTGAAGACTATCCCCGAGTTCACTGCGCCACTCCACCGATCGACCAACGGGCTGCCGTTGTGTTACTCCATTGGGCCGCAGCGCCGACGCTCTGTGGTTCTCCCCGCGGCTGCATCGACTTATGCGTCGCCGTTGCGTCGCCCCTTCGGCAGTAGCATCACGGCACGCGGTACCCCCCCCCCCCCACCGCCCGAGGCCATCCCCGTGGCTGCACCGACCCACACACCGCCGTTGCACTGCCCCTTCGGGCCATAGCACCGCGACACGCGGTCCACACCGCCACCCTGAGGTCTTCCCCGCCATCGCCCCGACCCGCGGGCAACCGCTATGTCGCCCCATCGGGTCGTAGTGCCGCGGCAAGTGGTCCACTCTACCGTCCCCACGCGTCGACTTCCACATGGTATGTGTCGCGCCGCCTCCCTCGACACGCAAATGCCACTGTTCGCGCCCAATCTTCATCAAGCTGTCAGGTCCTTCCTCGCCTACTTTCAGCATCGCCACCGCGCTCCTAACCTAGCCGCCGCCGCCTCCTCAGGCGCCGCCGCCACTCTTTTTCCTCGGTGTCGATGTCGCTCGCTCACCCAAGCCGTGCCGCCTGTCCACCCCCTTCGTCTTTGTCCAGCAGCAGCTCATCACCAGCGTCGCCGTCATCTTCCCCGACCACTTCATCTACTCTGACCATTGCAGGAGACATTGGCCACATGCCGATTTGCGCCGCAACCATCACCGAGTCCTCCTCTACTAGCCTCCACGACATGGCGTACAACTCGGGCTGGTCCCAGTCTACGCATGCTCGATGATGGCAACAACGACGTGTGCCTTCGTCCATGACGTATCCCCGGGCCTCGTAAGCCTGGTGTGACGCCTCGTCAACATCGACTTCGTCCGTCTACGCATGCGTGATGCTGGCAACACCGACACGTGCCTTCATCCACGACGTGTTCCTGGGCTTGGCAAACCCGACGCGATGCCTCGTCAACACCGTCTTCTTCCCGACGCACCACTACATCGACAACATTGCGCCCATGGCTAACTCGGCGCCTCCTTGCGCCCGCGGCTCTGATACGTCTCCGTCGTCTCTACTTTTCCTCACACTTTTGCCCTTGTTTTGGACTCTAATTTGCACGATTCGAAAGAAACTAACCCGGACTGACGTTGTTTTCAGCAGAACTACCATGGTGTTGTTTTTGTGCAGAAATAAAAGTTCTCGGAACCGGACGAAACTTTTTGGAGATTTATGTTGCAATAAATAAAAAATACTGGAGCCAAGAACCACCGGAGGGGGGGCCCTGGCTGGGCACAAGATACCAGGGCGCGCCAGCCCCCCTGGCGCGCCATGGTGGGTTGTGCCCACCTCGTGGCCCCACTGGCCCTAATTTCGACGCTATAAAATCCTATTTTTGGAGAAAAAAATCAGAGAGAAAGTTTCATCGTGTTTTACGATACTGAGCCGCCGCCACCTCGTGTTCTTCATCGGGAGGCCAGATCTGGAGCCCGTTTGGGGCTCCAGAGAGGGGAATCTTCGGTCTTCGTCATCATCAACCCTTCTCCATCGCCAATTCCATGATGCTCCCCACCAGGAGTGAGTAATTCTTTCGTAGGCTTGCTGGTCGGTGAGGAGTTGGATGAGATTCATCATGTAATCGAGTTAGTTTTGTTAGGGCTTGATCCCTAGTATCCACTATGTTCTGAGATTGATGTTGCTATGACTTTGCCATGCTTAATGCTTGTCACTAGGGCCCGAGTGCCATGATTTCAGATCTAAACCGTTTATGTTATCACCATTATGTCTATGTTCTTGATCCGATCTTGCTAGTCATACACACCTATTACGTGTTCTGATCCGCAAACCCCGGAGTGACAATAGTCGGGATACTTTTCGGTGATGACCGTAGTTTGAGGAGTTCATGTATTCACCGTGTGTTAATGCTTTGTTCTGGTTCTCTATTAAAAGGAGGCCTCAATATCCCTTAGTTTCCTTATGGACCCCGCTGGCACGGGAGGGTAGGACAAAAGATGTCATGCAAGTTCTTTTCCATAAGCACGTATGACTATTTACGGAATACATGCCTACATTACATTTATGAACTGGAGCTAGTTCTGTGTCGCCCTAGGTTATGACTGTTATATGATGAATATCATCCAACGAGTTCACCGATCCAGTGCCTACGAGTTTTTCCCATATTGTTCTTGCTAAGTTACTACTGCTACTGCTACTGTTACACTTGCTACAAAACTATTGCTATCACTGTTACCGTTACTGTTACTGCTACTACTGCTGTCAAAACTATCCTACTGCTGTGCTACTGATCACTCCGCTGCAGATATTTAATCTCCAGGTGTGGTTGAATTGACAACTCAGCTGCTAATACTCTCAAATATTCTTTGGCTCCCCTTGTGTCGAATCTATAAATTTGGGTTGAATACTCTACCCTCGAAAACTGTTGCGATCCCCTATACTTGTGGGTTATCAGGCTCCACGACGACTACCTCGACCATGGCTACACCACCCTATGCTCTCGGCTACATCGACATCGACACAACGGGCTACTGCCTTGCTTGAGCAACCTCGTCGTCATCGGTTTCCACTCCAGCCACGACTTCCATGATGCACTTGGGATTTATATCAATTGAGCACTATGAAGAATCTGAAGGATCCAAAGACCAAGATTTTTAAGACGAGGGGAGGTAAGGAACTGCCATCTAGCTCTGCACTTGATTCACCTTCGGTTATGAGTAAGTTTGCAACACCACCACATGCTAGTAATCCTGATATGCCGCAAGTTATTGATGATGCTACTTTTGCTATGAATGATGCTTATGATGATGCTAGTACCATGCTTGATGATAATGTGCCACTAGGTAAATTTCTTGATGAACAAATTGCTAGAGCTAAAGAGAATGAAATTATTGAAACTGATGAGATTGTTGAAACTGATGAAGCTCTTGAAACTGATGATTATGACACACCTATTAGACCTGGCTCTCCTAGATTTGAAATGCCTAAGATACCTGAAGGTTATGTGTTTTATGGAGAGATAGCTAGAGAAATCCTTCCTTGTAAGGATAGAGATGATCTTAAGAAATTGCTACGCAAGTATAAGGAAAAGACTTTGAATGCTAGAATGAAATGTGATACTAAGTTTTCTACTTCACCTATCTTTGTTACCGATAAGGATTATGAATTCTCTGTCGACCCAGAGTTAATTACTTTGGTTGAATCTGATCCTTTCCATGGCTATGAAACTGAAACTGTAGTGGCACATCTTACTAAGCTGAATGATATAGCCACCCTCTTTGCTCATGATGAGAAGATTCGCTACTACTATATCCTTAAGTTATTTCCGTTCTCATTAAAGGGTGATGCTAAGACATGGTACAATACTCTTGCTCCTGGTTGTGTGCGTAGTCCCCAAGATATGATTTACTACTTCTCTGAAAAATATTTTCCTGCTCATAAGAAACAAGCTGCCTTAAGGGAATTTTTTTAACTTTGTGCAAATTGAAGAAGAGAGTCTCCCAGAAGCTTGGGGGAGGCTTCTCCAATTGTCGTCGTTTTCTCAAAACAGATGCCAGGGGGTGACTAATCGAGGTGAGAGCAAGGCTGCCGTGGAGGATCCGAGACGGGATAGGGTAGTAGCACACGGTGGTTTACCCAGGTTCGGGGCTCTCTGGAGAGATAATACCCCTACTCCTGCATGTCTGATGATATATGCAGTGTATATGGTCGCGGTACAGAGCTGCTCCTGGAGCTGTCTTACGTGTGAGAGTGGGAGGGGAAAATGAGAGAATGAGAGAGTGAGAGCAGCTTGGCCGTGGGTGAGCTCCCCTGGTGCCTCTTATAAAGGGAGGCCCAGGGGACAAGGGGTGGCCCACATGGCCAACTATTTACTATTGGAGAAGACATGTGAGATGACGCATGATGCAGGCAATAGTGCACCACTATTGGAGATGACATGCGAGGTGACGCGATGACGCAGGCTATCGTGCACCACTATTGGGGTGAAGTGAAGTGATGCGTGATGCCGGCTATAGTGTCTTCATGTCGTGTCCGACGGGACGTGGTGGTTGACCTCGCGCAGCAGGCCGGCTGGAGCAGCCGGACAGAGGTCGGTCGGAGCAGCCGGCTAGGCAGGGAGCCAGTCGGACTCCGTAGCCGGCCAGACCGGGGTACCAGCCGGAGCAGCCGGACAGAGGGGCGTTGGCTGCCCCGTTGTTTTTAAAATGTTGAGTCGCTGAGGGAGTCCCGGACTAAGGGGTCCTCGGGCCGCCGACTCATCTCTCAATAGGCCGGCTTGATGGGCCGTTCTCTGAAGAGGGGCCGGACACATCAAGACTCCACGTTCCAGAAGGGAGCCCCGAAGGCGCGTCGTGCACTCCAAGTCAAGATGAGAAAGTCGACATCTCCATCCTCGGCAGGAGGCCCATCATGTGTAAACCCTAGGTACCCCCCGGTGTCTATATAAATCGGGAGGGTTTTAGATCATAGGACAGATAAACTCATCTAGGGTTTTAGCTAGTCGATCTCGAGGTAGATCAACTCTGTAACCTTCATATCATCAATATAATCAAGCAGGACGTAGGGTTTTACCTCCATAGGAGGGCCCGAACCTGGGTAAACATCGTCTCCTTCATCCCTTTGTTACCATCGATCCTAGTCTCACAGCTCGGGACCCCTACCCGAGATCCGCCGGTTTTGACACCGACATTGGTGCTTTCATTGAGAGTTCCGCTGTGATCACCCCGGGAATTGATGGCTCGCGTCTTCATCAATGAAGAGGTCCGCAGCATGGACTCCTTTGCCCCTAGACAGATCTTCGCTTTCGGCAGCATCGTGCTGCACGCTGACCCGACCGGCCGCCTTGGCCGGGTCGGAAGTTTCTCTCCTGATCAAGAAGTCAGATTTGGGAACTTGGAGTTCTCCGTAGACCCTCGGGGCGACCTCTTGCTCACCGGGCTCGCAGTCTCATCTGACGCGCCCGAGGACTCCGAGGCCTTAACCTTGGATGTCATTTTCAATCCCGCTTACGGGACCAATCCCGATGATGATCTGGACTTCAATCCGGATCCGGCTATAGCGCCAGATGGCCGGGCATCAACCCCTGCCGAATACACTTCTCGTGCGGACGCGTCAGAGGTTAACTCCAGACGCGACGGGCAGATTGACCCGATCGAGCTCTCGACACTCGGCGAAGCTCTTGATCGGATCTCCTTGATGAAAACTACTGATGACCCAATCCCGATCCACACTCAGATCGGTCTTGAGGCGGGTCAAGAGGAATTTTTCGTCCCACCCACCACCCACTTAGTAGCCACTATCAAAGACTTAACTGATATGGTGGACTACTCCTCCGAGGAGGCAGAAGACTTGGAAGAAGAGGATCGCGCTCCCACCCCCGTTAACACCGGGCGATGGACCGCCACCTCCACCTACGACGTCTACATGGTGGATACGCCAGCCGGTAACGGCGAGCGCACACCAGCTAACAATGGCGATGACTCAGGTGAGACGCTGTCAAGGCGCCGGAAACCGCGTAAGCGGTCAAAGACAAAAAAGGGGAGGGAAGCTATTGCCGGCACTGCGGAAAACGATACCCCGGAAGACCTCGGTGATCCCGATATACCCGAGTATCCGTTAGAGGACCAGGAAAGGCCGGAGGACCAGCGCGACCCTGAAGATCCGAACGACTCCGAGGATGACAACTACCTCCCCCCTGTAGAGGAGGAGGACAGCTCGGAAGACGAGGACCTCATCGTCCCCGAAACCATCGAGGATCAGGAACGGTTCAGGCAACAGCTTTTAGCCACTGCCCGGAGCCTAAAGGCAAAAGTGCGGCAGCTCAAGGCCGAACAAGACACCCTCAACGATAGATGGACCAGGGTTCTATCAACCGAGGAAGAACACGGTGCCAGTCTATGGGACCAACCCAAGAGTTACCCACGCCGGCGGTTGCTGCCACAATTCGACGACGAGCTCCCCAATACGCCGTCCCCCAAGCACACTCCATACGACTAGCCGGACCGCCCTCCCCGAGGACGAGATAGGATGGCTGGCGAGGCCGGTTATAGGCCGGAGATACCCCGCAGAAGGGGAAAGGAGCCAATGGAGCCTGATGACAGGTACGACCTACGACGCGACCTGGATTATAGAACAGACCGCACGAGATCTATCTACGGATCCAGAGGGTACTCCCCCGATAGACGGGATGAGTACCGACCCTGGCTCGACCGAAACAATAGAGTTCGGGACCAAAACCGGGCCAGAACAGACGCTGATTACCGGCGCGATATAGCCCGGGTCAGAGGCGCTGCCCACCCACTGTGCTTCACCGATGAGGTGATGCAGCATCAGTTCCCGGAAGGATTCAAACCCGTGAACATCGAGCAATACGACGGCACAACTGACCCAGCAGTGTGGATTGAGGATTTCCTCCTCCACATTCACATGGCATGAGGAGATGATCTCCACGCCATCAAGTACCTCCCCCTTAAGCTTAAGGGACCAGCTCGACACTGGTTAAACAGTCTCCCCGAAAATTCTATCGGGAGCTGGGAGGATCTCAAGGATGCATTCCGATCTAACTTCCAGGGAACCTATGTGCGGCCCCTGGACTCCTCCGACCTAAGCAATGTCGTCCAAAACGCAGGAGAGTCCGCTCGACAATTCTGAACCAGTTTTTGACCAAGAAAAACCAGATCGTCGACTGCCCGGATGCCGAGGCTATAGCCTCCTTCAGGCACAATATTCGGGACGAATGGCTGGCTCACCAGCTCGGTCAGGATAAACCTAGGACCATGTCCGCCCTTACATCACTCATGACCCGCTTTTGCGCGGGCGAGGACAACTGGCTAGCGAGGCGAAGCCACAACCCCGAAGACCCCGGCACATCCAAAGTCCGGGATGGAAACGGGAAACCACAACGCAGCAAAAACAAACGCCGACACAGCACTAGCGACGCCGATGACACCGCCGTTAACGCCGGTTTCCGCAACCCAATATCCGGGCAGCGGAAGAAGCCTCCTAAGGGCAATCGCGACGGACCCACCCCGTTGGACAAGATCATGGAGAGGCCTTGCCAGATCCATGGAACTCCGGACAAGCCCGCCAACCACACCAACCGTAATTGTTGGGTGTTTAAACAGGCCGGCAAACTCACAGCCGAGGAGCAGAGCAAAGGCCCACGCAGCGAGGACGACGAGGAGCCCCGCGGTCCGAGCAATGGAGGTCAGAAGCAGTTCCCTCCAGAGGTAAAAACTGTGAACATGATATACGCCACTCATATACCTAAAAAGGAGAGGAAGCGCGCCCTTCAAGAGGTCTACGCCGTAGAGCCTGTTGCCCCGAAGTTTAACCCATGGTCGGTCTACCCGATCACCTTTGATCGGCGAGATCACCCGACCAGTATCCGCCATGGAGGTTCGGCGGCCCTCGTCCTAGACCCCATTATCGATGGGTATCACCTCACTAAATTCCTAATGGACGGAGGAAGTAGCCTAAATCTGATTTACTCAGATACGGTGAAAAAGATGGGCATAGATCCGTCAAGGATAAAGCCTAGCAACACTACCTTTAAAGGAGTGATCCCAGGAGTCGAAGCCCGGTGTACATGCTCTGTTAGCCTGGAAGTAGTGTTCGGCTCGCCCGATAACTTCCACAGCGAGGACTTGATCTTCGACATCGTACCTTTCCGCAGCGGCTACCACGCCCTGCTGGGCCGTACACCGTTCGCTCGCTTTAACGCCGTCCCACACTATGCATACCTCAAGCTCAAGATGCCGGGGCCCAAGGGGGTCATCACCGTCAACGGCAACACAGAGCGTTCCCTCCGAATTGAGGAACATGCGTTGGCCCTGGCGGCCGAATTCCATTACGAGGACGGTCGGCAAACACCTAAATCCACCATAAAGGCTCGCATGGTCGACAAACGAGTTCGGTTTCAATACGAACTCCCAGATTCTCCCCCTCCCCAGAAATAGGGACACGCCCCCCATTGCACATCCCTAACGACCGCCAAACACGTGCCAAGAAAGCACAACTTCGCGCTCAAGATTCCATGGGCAGCAATGGGGAACAACCATCAAATGGTAAGTGTTCGGCTGGACCGACCAATACCAATACACGTCCTCGGACAAAACACAGGTTCCATCAAGGACCTGCTAAAAGCGTAAAGCTCATCCATACTTCGGCGACTTATCAAGACCTTCTTCCCAAGGCCCGCTCGGCGACAGCATCACTCTTAAAGGGATGTAACCCCCCAGAGGAATATGAACGGACAGGCGACAAGGCACATCGAAGACGTCATGTCATCAATCGAAGACTCCTGGTACAGCCTCCCCTCTGTAAATTTTATATTTCACCTACCTGTAAACAGTTGCTTCGGCAATCCAAGTTATAAGAATTATTGAGCAAGTACAAAACCATTATATATGGCCACTTCATTGTCTTTTATACATCCTCTGTTCTTCTCTTGGTAACGCTTCTTGCGAAAACTGTTCGGTATATATTATGATGCAACCGGCTAATAGACCGGGGGCTCGAATTTAAAATCGCCTTGAACTTCACCCCAGTACAACTGGTTGTGTGTTCGGCGTCTTGGGTTTTGCTTTATATGCATCGGATCCGAACTATGTCTTGGGTCAATAGTTGGGTTGCCTGGCTCCTGTGCTTGCCCTCTTACGTTCCGCTCGTTCGGCTAAAAGGGCAAAGGGAGAACCACTCCGATTGTGCTTCCAGCTCGTCTGGTCAAGCACCTCAAGGGAGAAAGCCGAAAACTGACCGTCATAGTAAGCGAGAACCGGTCTGCGAATCCGAGCATAAATGTCATACTAAAAAACCGATAGCGGTTATTCCGTGTTATACGATGGGTTTTGTACTAGTACAAACCATGTGATGCTGGCTTCGGTCCCGATACACCGGAACATCACAAAACACTGGGGGCTTGTCATCGGCCCCTGCATTTTTCTACACTCCCACGGCTAAGTGAAAGCGATAAAGCACCATAGTCCGATTTCCTTGTCCCGCTCGCACTACCGCCTTCGGGCACCGATACCTCGGCTAAGGGTAACAGTGCGGATACAGAGACACCCCGCGTAGTATCTACGCGGGGGCTGAAGCCGACGACTCGCTGCTTTCAGATAACCCGGCCACATAGGAGTCTAAATAAAAATAAACTACTTATAAGACATGATAAACCATGCAACACTAATTATAAAGCGTTAAAGTCTTCGGACATATTCATCGCGCTCATTCATACAAAACACCTTTGGAGCATTGGGCCTCTATTGCCCGAGCACCCTCCATTACATGGGGGAAGTACAGCTCGGGGCACCTATGACTCTTGTCAGGAGGCGGAGGTGCGGTGGCCATCTTGGTCGGCTGGAGCTTTGGCCAGTGCACCATGGTCCTTGCAAAGGCCATCCGCGCGCCCTCGATGCATGTAGAGCGCTTCAGCACGTCAACCCGAGGCGCAACATCACATAGCTTCTGCACCAGGCCAAAATAGCTGCTCGGCAATGGCTCATCGAGCCACAGATGGATGCAGAGGTCCTTCATGGCCGGCTCCGCCATTCTGTGCATCTCCATCAGTTGCTTCATGTGATCAATGAGGAGAGGAGCATGCTCGGGGGACTCAAACTGCGCCTAGAATAGCCGGGCCTCATCATCCTCCGCCCGCGAAGCATAAAGCTTGTTCGCATCCGCCGCACTCTTCTGGAGATCCGCACGAACGCCTAAGGAACGGCACACCTGGGTGAGCAAAGCAAATTTGCTACCACCGAAGGTGCATCGCAGCGAATATGGCTTACCATCGATGACAGCCTTGACTTGGCGAACCTCCTCTTCGAAGGACCGCCTGTCCACCCGCTCCTTCTGGAGCTCGGATTTCAGCGTGGCTAGCTCGGCGGCTTGTTCTTTGCCTTTCTGCTCAAGGGCCTCGCACTTCGTGCCGGCATCCTTGAGCTCTTGCTGCACCTCCTCCACCCGGGCCTCATGCTTGGCGGTTGCAGCCTTCAAACTGGAAAGCGCGGCTACTGCTTCTTCGGCGGCCGTCTTCTTCTCCTCGGCCTCTTGCTTCATTTTCTGGAGCTCGGCCTTGAGTCTTTCAACCTCCACAGCTGAAGCTGTGGAAGCAATAAATAAGCAAATCACACTGGGTCACCAGTGCGGATCATTATCAATATACAGCTCGGATATTAGAATTCGGCTTACCTTGTGCCTTGTCGAACCTCTTGTTCAGGCTATCAAGCTCCTCTTCGGAGATTTGGAGCTTCCGATTTAGCTCGGTCAACTCAGCGGCATTATCGGCCGCCGCTGATGACGAGGCCTACAAAAAACCACATTCATTTATGTGCATCCCAACCCCCAAACTGTCAAGGACGTAGCTCTATGTTCGGTCCTCTTAAGGGCTTTTAGAACATTGCAGGACTAAATGGCACCTTGTATGTCATTGTTCATTCCTTTTTATCTAACCCCCGGATGCGTTTTTGTAAACCCATCCGGGGCTCGGGGGCTACTACATATATAAAGATAGCACAAACTTAAAATTAAAAGTTGTTCAGGAAAAGGTATTACATGACTCACCTCGAAGCCCGTCAAGAGACCATTGAAGGCCTCCTTCAGTCCGCTATCGACGGACTGAATTCCTTGTAAAACCGCACCCATAAGAGTGCGGTGATCCTCGGAGATGGGGGCGCTTGCTAGCGCCTCCTCCATAACTAGCCACCCAGCCGTTGGTGGCATCGGTGGTGATCAGGCAGTCCGATCTCTGATCGGGGACTGAGCCGGTAACTCCGGAGGCACATCGTGCTTCGGAGACGTCCTCGGAGGGGGCTGGGCATTTCTCTGCCCTTCCTCTTCGGCGACCAGGGGAATGTTCTCCCCCTGGTCCTCAGCAGCCTGGGGAGTTTCCTCTCCCTGGCCTTCGGCGGCCGTGCCGTCAGCCTCGGCCATGGCATGGTCACCCCCTCCGCCCGTGTTCGGCTCCAACGGAGCCTGGCTGGATGACACCTCCGCGGCATCCTGCGCGGCCCCTGGAGGTGTGGGGTGCGACGCAGTCCCACTTTCCGCTAGCTTGGCGGGTGGTGACTCCCCGTCCGATATTTGGATGGTGGGGAGAACGCGTGGTGGGCTACGGATTGAAAGATGAACTTGCATTTAAAACATCGAGAAAAACTTCGCACAAATAACCAGGGAGTCTTCGGATTCATACCTCTGAGCGGGGGGCTTGACCCTTAAGCTCCTTCGGGGAACTCTCTCAAAGTCCTCGGATCCCGCATCAGAATCCGAGCTATCATCGGGCAGGATCAACCTTGCCTGACGCGCCCTCTTCAGGGCAGGAGGAGCTGCATCCTCCGCGGCGTCCGATGACGCCGCCCTCTTCCTTGCGAGGGGGGAAACGCCCTCCCCCCCGTCTTCCTGCTCCTCCTCGTGACTGGAGGAGGCGTGGGTTTCCTCGGACACGGCGTCCGGCTGGTCCTTGATGCGGAGGCCCTCTCTGGCCTTCTTCTTCTCCTTCTTCTCGGCTTGGCGCCCACAACAAGCATCGCCGCCAACAGCTCCGACCTGGGGTCTTCGTACTGTGGAGCCGGGCAGTTAACCTTCGCGGCTTTGCTCAGCCACTTCTGCGAAAGTAGGGGAGAAGGCGTTCAGACTTTTTGCCGAAGAAACTGAGTCAACAGATTAAAATTATGCCATACCTTGGTGGGAGGGTTATCGGTGCTTAGACCCGAATCCTCTTCCGTGGCCGGCCAACTTTTCTGAGGCTTGAATAGGGCCTTCCACAGTTTCTCAGGGGTGGTACGGAAGAATTGGCGCATGGTAGGCTCATCATCAGACTTATAGACCCACATTGGGGAAGCCCGGCGCTGGCAGTGAAGAATGCGGCGGTGGAGCATGACCTGGACCACATTGACCAGCTCCACCTTGGCCTCGATCACCGAGGTAATGCGCTTCTGCAGCAGCTTCACCTCGGCATCCGACCCCCAGTCAAGGCCCTTTCTGAGCCACGAGGTCAGTCTCGTCGGGGGTCCGGATCTGAATTTAGCAGGCACCGCCCAGCTCTCATCCCTTGGCTCGGTGATGTAAAACCACTCCTTCTGCCAGGTCTTGATTGTGTCGATGAAGGTGCCGGTAGGCCACTCGACGCGGGGGAGCTTGCTGATTACCGCCCCTCCGCAATCTGCGTGCTCGCTGGCCACGGTCTTCGGCTTGACATTGAAGACCTTGAGCCACAAGCCGAAGTGCGGTTCGACCCGCAGAAAGGCTTCGCAGATGATGATGAATGCCGATATGTGCATGAAGGAGTTCGGCGGGAGGTCGTGGAAATCCAGCCCATAGAAAAACATGAGACCCCTGACGAAGGGGTGGAGCGGAAAGTTCAGTCCCCGGATGAAGGGGGGGACTAACACCACCCTCTCGCCTGCCTTGGGGGTGGGAATCACCTGGTTTTTCTCCGGGGCACGGTGGAAGACGTTGGCGAGGAGGTAACCGGCGAGCTTTAGCTCCCGGATATCCTGGTCGGTGACTGTGGAGGCCTCCCACTTGCCCATGGAGCCCGAACCCGCCATGGCTAAGCTCGGAGGAGAGGGCGAGGGGGAACTGGATCTGGGCTCTCAGAGCTTGGAAAGATTGAGGAGGCGGAGGATGCGAATGGGAAGCGTGAATAGGCCTTGGGGTTTTTCCCCTTTTTATGGGACGTATCACCGATTAGCCTCGCTTACCGCGCCACAAATCCCTCCGCTTCCCAAGACATGCGTGCCGTTATGCGCGTGTAGATATTAATCATATCCCGTGTGAAACGGAGCACTATCTGCGCATTGATAAGTCGTGTCGCTGTAAAAACGGCCTCGAACAGCGAATCGAGTTTTCATAACTGGTTCAGTTGTCATGGTAGGCCACGACCCTTCGTCAGGGGGGGTGTCAGAAAACACTGTTTACACTTTGGCGATTGGCCTTTGGGGCTAAGCAATTCATGGTGTTCGGTCAATCATATGATCGGAAGAAATGCGTGTCATCGAAAACCGAACTAGTCTCAGCCGATCATGGAAAGGGAAGAAGAACTCACCTCGCAAGCCGAAGACTCTGATGATATGAAGCAGCTGGAGCTGAGACCCTTGGCGTTGGGGGCTAGTTCGGGGGCTACTGAGGGAGTCCCGGACTAAGGGGTCCTCGGGCCGCCGGCTCATCTCTCAATAGGCTGGCTTGATGGGCCGTTCTCTGAAGAGGGGCCGGACACATCAAGACTCCACGTTCCAGAAGGGGGCCCTGAAGGCGCGTCGTGCACTCCAAGTCAAGATGAGAAAGTCGACATCTCCATCCTCGGCAGGAGGCACATCATGTGTAAACCCTAGGTACCCCCCGGTGTCTATATAAACCGGAAGGGTTTTAGATCATAGGACAGAGAAACTCATCTAGGGTTTTAGCTAGTCGATCTCGAGGTAGATCAACTCTGTAACCTTCATATCATCAATATAATCAAGCAGGACGTAGGGTTTTACCTCCATAGGAGGGCCCGAACCTGGGTAAACATCATCTCCTTCGTCCCTTTGTTACCATCGATCCTAGTCTCACAGCTCGGGACCCCCTACCCTAGATCCGCCGGTTTTGACACCGACAGTCGCCTCCTTGAGCCTACCCGGGGGTAATCCCCCTGTCAGTAGCCTCCGAGCCTTCGGGCGACCTGGAGAGTCGGACGGAGGATTTTCGCCGTTGTCGTTCTTGTTGCAGAAGTTGTTGATGATGGTCGATTGCGGGCCGGGAACGGCGCAGCTTGCTTCCAGCGGGGGTGCGCAAGCGCACCCGCTGGGTGTAGCCTCCGGGCGACTCGAAGAGTCGGGCGGAGGGTTTTTGCTGTCGCTGGAGCGGACGGTGGTTGAGGTTGTCGGGCGTGGACGCGGGGTCTGCCGCCTGATGGGCGCGGGGCCCTGTCGGGCGCTAACGCGGGGTCCGCCGGCTGATGGGCGCGGAGCCCTGCCGGGCGTGGACGCGGAGTCTGCCGGCTAGTTGTTTCCAGCGGGGCGCGCCAGCGCACCCGCTGGGTGTAGCCTCCGAGCCTCCGGGCGACTCAAAGAGTCGGGCGGAGGGTCTTTGCTGTTGCTGAAGCAGATAGTGGCGTTGAGGACGCCGGGTGCGGCCGCGGGGTCCGCCGATCGATGGGCGCGGGGCCCTGCCAGGCGCGGGCGTGGGGTCCGCTGGCTGATGGGCGCGGAGCCTTACCGAGGACGGACGCGGGGTCCGCCGGCTGTCGAGCACGAGGCGCAGCCAGGGACGGCCGCGGGGTCCACCGGCTTTATGGGCGCGGAGCCCTGCTAAGGGCGGACGCGGGGTCCGCTGGCTGTCCAGAGCAAGGCGCTGCCGGGCGCGGACGCGGGGTCCGCCGGCTAATGGGCGCGGAGCCCTGCCGAGGGCGGACGCGGGGGGTCCGCGGGCTGATGGGCGCGGAGCCCTGCCGAGGACGGACGCAGGGTCCGTTGGCTGATGGGCGCGGAGCCCTGCCGAGGACGGACGTAGGGTCCGCCGGCTGTCAAGCACGAGGCGCAGCCGGGGCGAACGCGGGGTCCGCCGGCTGATGGGCACGGAGCCCTGCCGAGGGCGGACGCGGGGTCCGCCGGCTGTCGAGCGCGAGGCGCTGCCGGGCGCGGACGCGGGGTCCGCCGGTTCATGGGCGCGGAGCCCTGCCGAGGGCGGACACGGGGGGTCCGCCGGCTGAATGGCGCGGAGCCCTGCCGAGGGCGGACGCGGGGTCCGCCGACTGATGGGCGCGGACGCGGGGTCCACCGGCTGATGGGCGTGGAGCCCTGCCGGGCGCGGACGCGGGGTCCGACGGCTGATGGGCGTGGAGCCCTGCCGGGCGCGGACGCGGGGTCCGACGGCTGTCGAGCACGAGGCGCAGCCGGGGGCGGACGCGGGGTCCACCGGCTGATGGGCGCGGAGCCCTGTCGAGGGTGGACGGGGGGTCCGCCGGCTGTCAAGCGCGAGGCGCTGCCGGGCGCGGACGCGGGGTCCGCCGGCTGATGGGCGCGGAGCCCTGCTGAGGGCGGACGCGGGGGGTCCGCGGCTGATGGGCGTGGAGCCCTATCGAGGACAGACGCAGGGTCCGCCGGCTGATGGGTGCGGAGCCCTGCCGAGGACGGACGCAGGGTCCGTCGGCTATCGAGCGCGAGGCGCAGCCGGAGCGGACGCGGGGTCCGCCGGTTGATGGGCGCGGAGCTCTGCCGAGGGCGGACGCAGGGTCTGCCGGCTGTCGAGCGTGAGGTGCTGCCGGGCGCGGACGCGGGGTTCGCCGGCTCATGGGCGCGGAGCTCTGCCGAGGGCGGACGCGGGGGGTCCGCCGGCTGAATGGCGCGGAGCCCTGTCGAGGGCGGACGCGGAGTCCGCCGGCTGATGGGCGCGGAGCCCTGCGGGGCGCGGACACGGGGTCCACCGGCTGATGGGCGTGGAGCCCTGCCGGGCGCGGACGCGGGGTCCGCCGGCTGTTGAGCGCGAGGCGCTGCCGAGGGCAGACGCGGGGTCCGCCGGCTGTTGAGCGCGGGGCGCTGCCGGGCGTGGCTTCCAAGCCTCCAAGCGAGGGGGTTCCTCATGGAAATGATCGTGCAAAAGACGAGTTTAGTCGATGCAGACGTGTCAAATATCTAGTTTTGGTAGTGCAAGCTTTAAGCAAAGGATGCCGACTCGGTTTCGTCCGAGACCCCTTTAATCTTTTTCATGTGCTCTCCGCTCTTTGGCTTTTGCTCTTGCCAGCCGGTCTGTGGCTGAGGCGAAGAGTGGGCCGCGGAGTGGAGCATACAGTACTCGGACTCTCGGAGCAGACTCGACCGAACAGATACTCACAAATGAAACCAGCATGTCGCCCAAGCCGTTTTCCCCCCGGACGTTTTTCGTGTGTGGTGACCTCTAGCTTTTGCTCTCGCTAGCCGGACCGCCGTGGTGCGGTCTGTAGCCGAGACAAAGAGTGGGCCTTCGGTACCGTACACGCTACTAAGCCGTTTCGTGGGGAAGAACGTGCCGGGCCAAACGGCTAGCCCCGGGCCGAGACTAGCTGGCGCCGGGGTGAACAGTAAAGTAGCTGAAGCAAATGCGGGGTGGCCCCCGAGGGTCGCTCGGGGTATCCGTTTTTGGTGCGCGGCACAAAGATAATGCGGGTGAAGAGCTCACATTGTTTTTTTGGTGTTGGCGAGGTGGTTGTTGTCGATGGTAGCCGGCGCGGCTTTTTGCCAGCGGAGCGCGCCGGTGCACCCGCTGGGTGTAGCCGCCGAGCCTTTGGAGGTCGGCGGGTGTGCCAGCCAGCCGAACCCGAGTGATCGGTCGTCGAAGCGGATGGGCAGCTGGAGCCGGCCCGGTGTCGAAGTAGGCGGGCAGGCCAGGCGGTGTTGCAGGCAGGCAGGCCAGCTGACCAAGCGGTGACGCAGGTGGGCACAACTGGCCTTCTTTTCTACTTCTTTTGGGGAGCCGACCTCCTTTGGTTTCGTGGGCAGCCGGCAACAGCGGTTGAGCAACGGGGGCCGGTGCGGGCGCACGGAGGCGCGAGCCGGCGGGCCGCGTGTGACGGGAGCTGGCCGCTGAGCAGTATTCGACGACGGGCAACCGGAGTGCGGGAGCCGGCCGAGCGCGTGAGGCAGGAGCCGACAGAGCGCGCGGACCGGGACCAGAGGCGGGTGGGCGGCAGGGCCGTGCACGTATGTAGCGTCGCCGACCAGGCATGGAGCCGGTCAGACGGGTAGTCGGCCAGGCGCACACGCACGTAGTGCAGCCGCCCGGGACCAGGCACGCACACACGTAGTGCAGCCGATCGGCCACGCACGCATGCACGCAGGCAGCAGCCGGCCATGACGCACGTGAGTAGTGCAGCCGGATGAGTCACGCACGTACCACTTGCATGCATGCATGTAAGTCATCATTTTTTTCTTTGCGAGCATCTTTGTGGGTAGCCGGACGCGGAGAGGCGGCACGGGTGGTGGAGTCGGCGCGACCGCGGGAACGTCAGCGGAGGTGCCGAGGTGCAGCCGGGCGCACGGATGGAGACGGCCGGGGACGGGCGCGGCTGGACTCGGCCAGTTCCGGGGCGGCGCCGGGGATCCGGCGTGATGCCGGGTATGGCGGCACCGCAGACGCGGAGGGCCGGCCGGCGAGCTTAGCCGGGGGACGGAACGCGGAGCGCCGGCGGGGCCGGCGGATCCCTGCTGGGAGGCAGCAGGGGAGCCGGTTGGTGGTGCAGTTGGCGCAGAGGAGTCGCCAGCACGGGGTGGAGCCGGCGCGGCTGGGGTGCGGTGTCGGACGTTGTCGGGCTCGGGCAGCCGTCCATGCAGCCTCTACAGCCAACCGAGCAGCCAGCCAGGCAGCCAGGCAGCAGCCGGGCAGCCAGCCAGGCAACAGCCGGGCAGCTGATCGATTCAGCCGGCCAGGCAGCCAGCCATGGCGCGTGGCCGCGCAGCCGGCCATGCATGTAGCCGTTCAGCAGACCATGTATCTGGCCATCCATGCGGCCTGGCCATGCATGCATCGTACGTACCACGTACATATGTAGTTAGTTTTCTTCTCCTGCATGCCGGAGCGGGAGCGTAAGGAAAGAGCACGTCCGGAGGCGCGAGAACCGGGCACGGGGCAGCAGCCGGCCTGGGACGATGCGGGCGCACGGACGGAGCAGACGGCTGCCGCACGCGGGGCGGAGCCGGCCAGCCGCATGCGGCAAAGCCGTCGGGCGCAGGAAAAACCGGGACGCTCGGCCGCGGGGGCGAACGCAGGCGGTGGTGGTGAAGCGAGGCGGAGCCGGTGCGTTCGTGCACGCGGGCGCACGAGGAGTCCGGCCGGCTCGGCAGACCGAAGCGGCGAGGCGGGACAAGTTGAGGCGACGCCCGGGTCGCGGAGGCGGGGGCGCGGACGTGCGGCGACGGGGTGGAGCGATGCGGGCGCGGCCGTCGGACTGTGGTAGCCGGACGAGCAGACTCCTTTCGGGCCGCTGTAGCTCATCAGGCGGCAGCACGTAGGGCACGCTTGCAAGGCATGCGTGCATGCAGCCTAGGCCAGCCGGCCATGCAGCAGCCGGCCCGCGCCGCACGCGGCCAGGCAATGGCAGCGGTCGGCCAGCGCCGTGGCCACGCAGCCGGCCAGCGCCGCGGTGGCCGGCCAGGCGGCGGCAGCGACCAGGCAGCAGTGTACGCGTTTACAGAAAATCACGCTCGTGTATGGGATAGTATCTGGCTGTCTTGGATATGGATGGGTGCCGAACATCTTGTGCCTAGCCAGTATGCGCATGCATGCATTCGGCCAAGGCTCATGCGCATATATGTATACATCCGTCCAGGCCACCGGTCATGTATGTACGCGTCAAGGGCATGTTGACGTTGAGCACCCGAGCGCCGCCGAGGAGATGGTGGCGACGAGAAGGTCGCTCGCGCGTGCGGAGGGGCGCGCGCTTAGGCCGGACACGGGACGCCGCGTGACTGACGCGGGCGGAGCGAGGCGATGTGGCGAGTCGGCGCAGCGGTACGGGCGGACGGGCGTGTCGAGGCCGAGCGCGGGCGGAGCCGCACGAGGACGCGCAACGCTGATGGGGATAGTGAGCGCACCGGCCGTCCCGGCTCGATTCGTTGCCCGGGGGAAGACGGAGTCGACGGTGGAGGTGAACGATGCCAAGGCCGGCGGCGAGGACGCGGCCGGCGCCGGCGCGAACGCCCGGGGGCGTGTTGATGTCGGACCCCCAAGCCCCGCCGGAGAGACGGCGGCGACGTCGCGGTGGCTCAAACGGCCGCCCGGCCTTGTGCGTCCACACGAGCTAAGCTAGCTAGCCAAGCTAGCTAGCACACAGCCCAATCGATTGGCTCTGCTAGCTAGCTAGCTAGGCGCGACCGTGTGCACGCACAAGGACGAGGGCGGCCAGCTTGCCTGCACGCGGAGGCATGGGAGACCGGAGCGGGACGAGGCCGACGGCGAGGACGCGCCGACCTATACGGTTGCCCCGGCGGCGCGTTGGAGCGGGCTAGAAATGGACAAGGCCGACGGCGGGGACGCGTCGTCCCGTGCGGCTCACCCGGGGGCATGTTGGTGTCGAGTCCCCCAGCTCCGCCGGAGGGACGGCGGCAGCATCGCGGTGGTGATGACGAAGAGGGTCCCGCCCAGACCGCGGTTCCAGCAGCAGCTTGCCTCACGGTGGGCGCCAACTATCGTCGTTTTCTCGCAACAGATGCCAGGGGGTGGCTAATCGAGGTGAGAGCAAGGCTGCCGTGGAGGATCCGGGACGGGATATGGTAGTAGCACACGGTGGTATACCCAGGTTCGGGGCTCTCCGGAGAGATAATACCCCTACTCATGCATGTCTGATGATATATGCAGTGTATATGGTCGCGGTACAGAGCTGCTCCTGGAGCTGTCTTACGTGTGAGAGTGGGAGGGGAAAATGAGAGAATGAGAGAGTGAGAGCACACTACTAGGGAAAACCTTATACACAGAACCTTAGCAGTAGCGCTGGACAAAAAGTGGCGCTACTGATACATAGCAGTAGCGAGCGTCAAGAATAGGCGCTACTGATAACTACTTAGCAGTAGCGCGGCAGCAAAAACAAGCGCTACTACTAATATTGCCCCACCGTTGCTGCCAGGCTAGGTTTAGTAGTAGCGCGCCCATGAAAACAGCGCTACTGCTAACAAAATAGTAGTAGCGCATGTTTTGGGTAGGTCGCTACGGCTAAGTTTGAACCTAGCCACACGGCGGGCCCCACTTAGCAGTAGCACCTCTCCCAGGGGCGCGCTACTGCTATCTTTTTAGCAGCAGCGCGTTTTACTGCCCGGCGCTACTGCTAAACCGCACCCACCACCTTTTTCCTCCCCCCTCCCCCCTCCCCCATCCTCTCTTCCTTCACTTTCCCCTAGCTCCCACCTCCTCTCTCCCTCACTTTGCTTCTTCCTCACTACTTCTCCCCCCCCATTACTCTCCTTCTTCTACCTCCCTCTCTCTCTCTCTCTTTATTGCTCCTAGCTAACTACACCTCCATTAATGCATCTCCTTTCTCTTTTTCCTCCCCCCTCCACTAGGGTAGTTGAACTCATCTCCTTCCCAAACTAGCTAGGTAGATCTAGCATTTAGTGAAGTGACCTATGTACCTCCCTAACTAGATCTACATCATCATCACCGTGCTCGATCTCGAGATAGGTGATTAAAAATTCGTGCTTTTGCAAGAATGGAAATATGTGTATGTGTGCGATATGACATAATCGGGCGATATGATGGAAATTGTGTGTGTGCCATGAGTTGCCGCCGAATTGTGCTTGAGTTGCCTATGTTTTGCCGAAATGTCGATTTATTTCCGTTTCGACGAATTTCGGGCAAACTCTATATGTCCTATTTTTAGGGAAGGTCATGCCGAAATATTGTATGACTTTGATGCATGCATGCATTTTTATAATCAATTTGTTTATTATTACCGTGCAGGCGTTCATGATGGTCAGTGGAACGATGGTGGAAAGGTGGTTGCGGTCGGCGGCGCAGGACATGAATGAAAATAACTGGACAGAGATTATATGTCCATGTCGAAGATGCAAAGGAGGAGTTTGGCTCGACCCCTATGAGCATGGTCGTGTGATGGCGCACCTGCTCATGACTGGTTTCATGGATGGCTATACTCGGTGGATAATTGAAGATGATGATGATGAGGAGGAGGAGGACGCCGACGGGGCAGGCAATGACGACACGGGGCAAGACGAAGAGATGAACGATAATGGCGGCGGAGAAGGGGCCGGACATGGCAGCGGGGAAGAGGCCGGACATGGCGGCGGAGAAGAGTCCAGACATGGCGGCGGAGAAAACATGGACTCCACGCCGCACACTTCGTCGGTAGTAAGTGCAATCATGCGGGACCCTCATGTTCAAGAACTGCTACGCAAGGAGACGAGTACTGACAGAGCTGCTTCTAGAGAGGAGGCCAAGCTGCAGCAACTGGTGGTTGACTCGAACACTCCATTGTATGATGGTTGCGATCCCGAGGTGACCCGCTTGAGTTTCACGCTCGAACTTCTGAAGACGAAGGCTAAAAACAAATGGACCGACACTAGCCTCGATGAGCTTCTCAAGTACCTAAAGGATGTTCTTCCCACGGGGAATCTATGTCCTACTAGTGTGGATGAGGCCAAGAAGATCGTGTGCCCTCTTGATCTGCCGCACGTTAGATACCATGCATGCATCAACGATTGCATAATTTATCGGAAGGAGCACGTGGAAAAAACCAGCTGTCCGGTGTGCAATGCTTCTCGATACAAGAAGGCCGGGAAGAAATCTCCCCAGAAAGTTGTATGGTACTTACCGATCACTCCCCGTCTGCAACGTTATTTTGTAGATCCCAAGGAAGCAAAGCTCATGCGTTGGCACGCGGAGAGGACAAAGCCCGACGATGGAGATGATCCGAAGCTAAGACACCTCGTGGATGGAAGCCAGTGGAGAGCGTTCAACGGCGAATATCGATATTTCGCATGTGATGCAAGGAACATCGTGCTTGGCGCATGTACCGATGGCATGAATCCGTTTGGCAACCAGAACACCAACCATAGCACATGGCCCGTGTTTGTATGGATGTACAACATCCCCCCTGGTTGTGCATGAAGTCGAAGTACATACACACGAGCATGCTGATTCAAGGGCCGAAACAACCGGGAAATAATATTAATCTGTATCTGGGGCTACTTCAAGAGGAGTTAGACACGTTATGGAAAACACCGGCCAAGACATGGGACGCCGGCAAAGGCGAGTATTTCTATATGAGAGCCGTGCTGATCACGACGGTGCACGACTATCTCGGTTACGGATATGTCGCAGGCCAGGTGTGCCACGGATATTGCGGATGCACGCGGTGCATGGATGATACGACGTCTCAGCAGCTAACGTCAACGAAAGATGGTGGGTCTAGGAAAATCGTGTACATGGGGCATCGAAGATGGCTCAAGAAGGACGACCCGTGGAGAGACCATGGAGATCTATTCAATGGTGAGGCTGAGCATCGAGGACCTCCACGTAAGCGAAGCGGCGCCGAAATCGATGAGCTCTTGAAAAACTGGGAACAGTGCCCCGTGCCGGGAAAGACGATGAAAAAGGCGCCGGAGCCGCTGCTGAAGGTATGGAAGACGAGGTCTGTTTTCTAGGACTTGGAGTACTGGCACAAACTCGACACGCCACATTGCCTTGATCAAATGCATATCTGTAAGAATGTCCTTGAGAGCTTGCTTGCGACACTGATGAACATGCCGGATAAGACCAAGGATGGGCCGAAGGCAAGAAGAGACTTGCAAGATTTGAATATCAGGGCAGATCTGCACATGCCGCCTCGTAAAAAGTCAGAGGAGACAGAGACGGAGACGGAGGCGAGGGAGAAGAAGGGCAAAAAAGTGAAGGAAGAGGATTATTGCCCCCCTTCTTGCTTCATCTTAAGTCCGGCTGAGATCGATCAATTCTTCAAGTGCCTTATCGGAATCAAAGCTAGTTCCGGTTACTGTGGGAAGATAAGCAGATTTCCAGACACGAAGAAGAAAAGGTTCAGCGCGATGAAGTCCCATGACTGTCATGTGATGATGACGCAGATACTACCTGTTGCCCTTAGAGGGATAATGGACAAGCACGTCCGTGAGACGCTTATTGGTCTCTGCAACTTTTTCGACGTCATCTCTCGAAAGTCGATCAGTGTGAAGCAGCTCCGAAGGCTACATGAAGAGATCGTTGTGATACTAAATGAGCTTGAGATGTACTTCCCGCCCGCGTTCTTTGACGTCATGGTGCATCTGTGTGTCCATATTGTGGACGACATAATAGACCTGGGGCCGTCATTTCTGCATAACATGATGCCGTTTGAGAGGATGAATGGGGTCATCAAAGGATTCGTTCGTAACATGTCCTGTCCAGATGGAAGCATCGTCCAGGGCTATCTGACACAAGAGTTCATCTCTTTCTGTGAGAATTATCTATATGGCGGAGACCGGCCTGGTGTTGGTTTGCCCGTTAAGAAGCACGTTGGGAGGCTCGAAGCAGAAGGTCACTGCAACGGTCGCCGGGAAGTGCATGTGGCCTACTCAGATCGACGCAACGACTTTGACAGAGCAAACTTAGTAGTGCTACATGTGGCACCCCGATAGAGGGCCGACGCACGCCAGCCCCAGGATAAGACCTGGCGCACGTCAAAGACATGATACAGCAATTCCAGGCACAAAATGGCTTTATTATATGAAATGGAGTATTACAATACTGTTGCTTACAACAATATTACATAGCTCCAAGGCTAACTAAATGGCAGCGGAGGTCTTGGTTCAGCGGCAACGACGTCTCTGGCTGGGCTCCATAACTCACAGGACTGGCTGGGTTGCGATCTAGCACGACGGACCTTCTCCTGCAACTGGCCACGTGCAAGGCCAGGTGAGTACTTTGAATGTACTCGCAAGATAACCAAATACATAGCATCCAAACAAGCAGATGACAAAGCAAGCCCTATGCTTATATAAGAATTTATTCTAAACATGGCATGGAATTAACTGGAAAACATGGATCAAGCATGGCATAGCATGGATCAGGCATATAATCTGAATAACATAGCATGGCAATGATCACACTAGGTGCTTAAAGTGCTTACTGTTACCAAATACCAACTTACTCTCTTCTGGGTTGTCCCACACCCTCGACATACTCATGATCCATTGGGCACTTCCGAATGTAAGACAAGTTCTTCCATCATTATTATCGTTATTGTGGTTGACCACCTAGTGAGGCCTGGACGGACTGTCCAATACCATGGACGCGGCTATTCGAATAGATTCTACACTCTGCAGAGGTTGCGCACTTTACCCACACCATGGAGCACCTAACCTCGTGATCCCATTCGGGTGGACCAGTGTTGCTCCAACGAAACCTGCCTAACCTGTGACTCCTCCACCGTACCACCAACGATCATCCTCCCCCGGAGTCCTGCCCTGGGTGGCCCCTGTGTCACTCCTGACACCTGCCACCGTCGTGGCCAAACAACTGTCCCAAACGGGGACTCCCGAGCTAAACACTCAACTGGGCTCACAGGGTTATCGCCGCCTACCTGATCAGGGTAGCACGCACGCATAACCCTCCCTGTCTGGAGGTACCGGTGAAAGAGCACGGAGCCAGACCAAGTCAAGGCCGTCCCATACAGGGTGCAAGCAAAGTCATCACGCAAGTTCGGAGCTCATGATAAGAGGTTGGCTTGCCTGGGGGTCGATGATTACGCCGGGAAGAAGTGCGATAAAACTCCGGGAAAATCTGCTAGAAAGGTTTCCCTCTCGGAGGGGCTGATCGAAGGGCAAGGGCAAAATGATCATTTTAGCGTGAAAATATTATGAAAATGATGCCATCGGAACGGGCTCTACGAACAGAGAATGAGGGCTTTGGAATCACCTCAATCAGAGTTACGGTCGCAAAGATATGACCGTTCGTTCGTTAGGCAGAAAAACAGACAAAATTTGTCCGTTTCTGGCCTTAACGGGTGAGCGCCCGCAAATTAACCAGTTCGGCGGCGGACAGGGCTGAAAGCGCATTCCGGAAGTTACGCTTCCACGCGGAGAAAGCACATTTTCGCGAGAGGCCGCGGCCGAGTACGCTGTCCTAAAGGGAAAGCGCATTTCTGGAACGGCGCCTGCACTTATACCGGCCAGCGGGTCAAACTAGTCAGCGCCGAGGCACCCACATGCGGGGCCCACGACATCTTCTCTCTCCACCTTCGAGGCTTCTTCTTCACCACGACAGAGAGGCGAGGGCGGGCTCCGACCGCCGGCCTGGCCATCGCCTCGCCGCCCGAGGGGGCCGACCGGATAGCGCACGGGCTCCGCCATCGCACGCCGTGCCCGAGGGTGGCCTCAGGGCGGATCGGGGTAGGCTGCTTCGGTGGTGCCATGGCTCGGCGCTTCGGCCGCAAATGGCCGTAGGTGGGGGATGCCGGCAGGGCTCCCTCGCCGGAGCTCTGGACGGCGGCGGCTCACGGACCTCCAGGAGAGTGCACGGGCGCAGAAGGTAGGGAGGGGGAAGACCAGGAGCGGGTGGAGGCCAAGGGAATCGGCGGCGGCTGCCTCGGCCATGGAAGAAAAATGGAGCTCCAGGAGCTCGGGGAGGGCTCTAGAGGCGAGGGGAGAGGTTGCTGGAGAGGAGGAGGGCTCAGGAAACGCCTTAAATAGGCTAGGGGAGCGGCTATGCGTCGACGACCGAGGTTTCCAGAGCTCGGCGAGGTGGCGGCATTCCGACGGCGAACCAAGGTCGGCAGAGATGGCCACCGACTAAGGAAAAAGGGGGAGAGGGCTCCAGAAGTTCCAGGCACACGGTGGACAGCTCGTCGGCGCTCCTGGACAAGTCGGGGCCCGCCGGAGAGGGCTCCCGAAGGGTCTGGTGCACAGAGCACTGCATTTGGCGTGCTCTGCCCATGGTCACCATGTGGCCACGGCGATGCCACGCTGCGCTCGATGCCAAATTGTGTCTGGAGTGTTCTCCTCCCTTCCCTAGATTGACTTGTGCAGCTGGATGGCACGAGAGAGCTCTGGTGTGACTGCACCTTGATCAACAAGTTTTCAGCAACAACCTGTTTGTCATGTGGTGTGGTCAACACAGTGCTCCTCTTGGCTTGATCTTGGGCAGGGATTAGCCATCTACTAAGGTGACTATCTTGACCAAAAATGAGAGCAAATGGGCAAGGATATCTGGCACTTCCTTTGCAACTTGGCAAACTGGCCAGAAATGAAAAAGATGATGCTGGGGTCAAATGGCTGGATGAAAATGGCCCAAATTTGGTGGAGACCAATAATTTAGGCATATGGAGGCACTGTAAAAATTTCATACCATTTGCATAAGTAAAAATGGTACTTCCTTCATAGTGCTTTGATCTGGACAGAAACTTGGTAAATTTACTGAGGGAGATTGGCTAGATGAAATGGGCTAGTTTTTGGTGTCCAAGGGTAATATCTCATAATGAATCACCCTTCAAAATTTTAGCCCAAGGAGATAAAGGAATCAAGCACTTCCTTTGCAAACAGGAAATCTGTACAGAATTTGCAAAGGGGTGTTGTGCTCAAATTTTGAATTGTGGAACTTGATATTTTCATGGAAATGGTGAGGATATGGGTTGGAAAAGCTCCCTAAATTATTTGGGATTTTTCCTAGCTACCAAAATGGTAGTTCCTTTGGAAAGGCCCCAAATTAAGATATTGGCTTTAAATAGGAAAATGCAATTTCCACTATTTAATTATGGCCAATATTTTTATGAGAGCTCAATATGATCACAAAGAATATCTCCACAAGTTTTCATGATCTTTGGAGATGGATAGATATTTTCCTGGATTTAATTCCTCAGAAAGGCAGAAAAAGGAATTAATTCTAGATGAGAAATATTGCATATGACTTGGCAATATTTTTGCACATCTAGGGTGTATGAGTGAAGGAGGATCTCTGGAAATTTTGGAAGGATTAACAGAGCAAGGAAAATGATAGCTCCTTTGTAAACACAAAGGCAGGATTTCTAGTTCCAATATTTTGGAACTAGGGTTTGAATGAGATTCGGGGTTTACTGACGGAAGGTTGGCTGGCACAAGAACATGGGAAAGGCACTGAGAGATTGGGGATTGTCTGGATTCACCTGGTTATTTACCAGATTCCAGAGGAAAAATTTGGGAGAGAAAAGCTAGGAAGGAATAACAACACAAAAATCGATAACCCGATTTTTGGGGTGTTACAAACCTTCCCCCCTTAGAAGAATCTCGTCCTCGTGATTCCTAGGGTTAGCTTAGAACAAAAATCACGCCTCCTGGAAAAACCTCTGGGTTGGGTCTTAACCCTGTGGTTGAAAACAACCGGGTTAAGAGTACCAAAAACTAGTACACCCAAATCGAGATACGGATATTGCGGGATCTACTCCACAGGTAGGGGCCGCTGGGTAGCCCTGACATTTTTAGAAAAAGAAGAATTTCCTTTTTCCAACAATGCTCGGGGCACCACAATGAACAGTGGCCTCTCTTGCTGACAGGTGGGCCCAGGGCCCACTGGCAGCCTTCTTCTCCTTTCTCCGGCCAACGACTCTCTCTCTTGCTCCCGCGCTGTTCCGCGTGCGACTGGGCACTGCGCACGCCTAGCTCCTAGGGCGTAAAGCACCCTACAACGGTAGTGCGCGGCGTGCACGAGGCCAACGCAGAGAGCACTCCCATCGCGGGCCAACACCGGTCGGCACTGCTCGTGGATTCGCCTCCTGGACACCGGTAATCGAGCGACGCACGGTCTCCTGGACCTTGCTCACCGTACACCGGGCTGGGGCTATAAAAATGACCGCAATTTTCTTCTCTCTACCTACCACCTCGCACCCTACCTCACTTCTTCCTCCTCTTTTCCTTCTCCTTCGGGTTGCAGGAGCGCGAGGCAAGGCGTTAATGGCGGACGTGGACTCGGAGCTGATCACGATCCTCTTGGCTGGTCTGCTGGCGGCATTGGTTGGCTCCTCGCTGCTGTTGTGTGCGATGATCCTTGATGATCGCCATGATGCCGCTACTCGAGTGATGGCTAGTGATCATTTACGCCGTCTCAGGCCGGCGGAATAAGCGCGGGCTGCGGCGGCGAGGGGGCGGCCTGTCAGCATCACACAAGACGGTGACAGACGCGCCGCTGGGTTTGTGGTTAGTGCGGTGTGGTCAGCGGGGCTCTACTAGTGTGGAGGCCACGCTGCTGGTTGCTCCTCGCTGAACGACATCCACAACGAGTGGGTGTTGTGGTAGAATCAGGGTATAGATCTTGGACTAGAAGGGTTGTAACGGTTTATGTTGCAATAAAATTTCTCAGAATTTCTCCGAGATTGCAACCGGGTTCTGGGAAAAAAAATTGGGACCGGGGAATTATTGGATAGGGCTGGTTTTCCAGAACGCTGGGTTCGGGAAAACTGGCAAATGGAGCAAGCACGGATAGGTATGGATAGGTGACTTTGCATTATACCCGAGTACTGCAGCGGCTGTACTCAGGAGAAGGAACTTGGCGTGCAGACATTGCTCACACTATACACATGCAATCTATTCAGACTAATATGTAGGCAAATGCAGAATACACATAGTAGCAAAATGCAGGCAGAAGAAAGAAACATATCGAGCAAATTACACTAAGGTGTTTTAATGCTAGTGGGTGTATGTACTCCTGGTATACATACACCTACACCAGCTCGCATTTTATTAGAGACTTCGGGCGAGTCCATTGTTATTAAGTGTAAGTGCTCTACTGACTAAAATCTTGTTAAGAATCCACTGCCAGCTCTGTTAAACATTTCTGCTTAACAGAGTGACAGATGAACCAGGCACACAGAGCAAACAGGCATACATAACATTACCACAGCACACAAGCACAAGTAGTACAAGTAGTACAATCGTACAACAACACGCAGCCTTACTAGGCAGCTAACATCGACAACTCACTTCGAACTACAGAGTCCTAATCCTAGACGCAGGCAAAGAAATAGTCTGCGCAACACACATACTCGCGGCATCTCCTGGCTTCGCTCAGTGCCAGAGCCACAAATGGGCCTACTCTTGCTGGGGCTCTCCTGGGGGACGAAGGCTGAGCCAACTTCCGTCTTCATCGTCGGACACCTCTATGGGTTGGGGCTCAACTGCTGGAGCTGTAGTGGGAACTTGACGGAACACTTCCCGACGACGAAGTCGCCGGATAGCTCCTTGAATGGAATTTGGGTGGATGTTTCCTAGTCGATATAGGTCCACAGATTGCGAGAGTGGTACTAGCTGCGAAGGTGGCACTGGGTTTGGCAGCAGGGAACGGGTGGCCCGCGATGCAGCTTGACGGGCCGCACGGTATGCTCCCGTAACAACCCGTGTGGTGTCATGGTCAATGGCTTTGAACTCTCTAAGAATGCCGGAGAGCAGTAGTCCCTGGGCAGCAATGAACTGGACTAGTCGAGCTATTGCTGGGTCAGCGTCTCCAATTGCGCTGGAGAACTCGCAACCTGTGTCGGACGAAGAGGGAAAATAGCGGAACTCCTGCATCTCCGCTACTTCCAGAAACTGGAAACGAAGACGGGTGATGGCTTCCGCGGCAGCTATCTGTACAGCCAACGCGGGGGGTGGGCATGGGTTTGCCACGAAAACTCATGGGCTTCCCATCCGCTGTTGGACCTGGGTTGATATACGCGTGCGCATAAAATCGGCAAAGGTGGGGAACGGGTTCCGATTGGAACACCAGATACACCGAAGGAGTACTACAGCCAAGGGCTTGAGTGAGCATACTCGAAAGGATGGGCGGAAAGCCGGGATAACCATTAGCCAAGGTTCGGCTATGGAAAGTGGGTGTTTTGGAAGAACTGGCCATGGCTGCTGGTTTGAGGATACTAGCCTGGGTTCTCTTGCAGGGATCTGGCTTACTGAATGGAGAGAGCTGCGACTCACAAGTGGGAGGGATTAAATAGGCAGTCGGGCTAGGACACACCAGCATGGCGTGGATCCTTCTCGTGCCGGGCAGAAGATACGCCGGTACGGCCGACAACTAAGTAGGGTCACGGTCCAATCCAGAGTGGCTGGGTGGGCGGACAGCTGGGTAGGAACACGTCCATTCCGACTGCGCCACCTGCTGATCAACAGTGGCCGTGTTGGATACCAGCGATGGGTCAACTCTATTGGGCTCGCTACCGGTTGAAAAGGAGGGTGGTTTGGTGCTAGGGTAACCTACAGCCAGCCTGGCTCTGATACCACGTCATGTGGCACCCCAATAGAGGGCCGGCGCACGCCAGCCCCAGGATAAGACCTGACGCATGTCAAAGACATGATACAGCAATTCCAGGCACAAAATGGCTTTATTATATGAAATGGAGTATTACAATACTGTTGCTTACAACAATATTACATAGCTCCAAGGCTAACTAAATGGTAGCGGAGGTCGTGGTTCAGCGGCAACGACGTCTCTGGCTGGGCTCCATAACTCACAGGACTGGCTGGGTTGCGATCTAGCACAACAGACCTTCTCCTGCAACTGGCCACGTGCAAGGCCAGGTGAGTACTTTGAATGTACTCGCAAGACAACCAAATACATAGCATCCAAACAAGCAGATGACAAAGCAAGCCCTATGCTTATATAAGAATTTATTCTAAACATGGCATGGAATTAACTGGAAAACATGGATCAAGCATGGCATAGCATGGATCAGGCATATAATCTGCATAACATAGCATGGCAATGATCACACTAGGTGCTTAAAGTGCTTACTGTTACCAAATACCAACTTACTCTCTTCTGGGTTGTCCCACACCCTCGACATACTCATGATCCATTGGGCACTTCCGAATGTAAGACAAGTTCTTCCATCATTATTATCGTTATTGTGGTTGACCACCTAGTGAGGCCTGGACGGACTGTCCAATACCGTGGACGCGGCTATTCGAATAGATTCTACACTCTATAGAGGTTGCGCACTTTACCCACAGCATGGAGCACCTAACCTCGTGATCCCATTCGGGTGGACCAGTGTTGCTCCAACGAAACCTGCCTAACCCGTGACTCCTCCACCGTACCACCGGCGATCATCCTCCCCCGGAGTCTTGCCCTGGGTGGCCCCTATATCACTCCTGACACCTGCCACCATCGTGGCCAAACAACTGTCCCAAACGGGGACTCCCGGGCTAAACACTCAACTAGGCTCACAGGGTTATCGCCGCCTACCTGATCAGGGTAGCACGCACGCATAACCCTCCCTGTCTGGAGGTACCGGTGAAAGAGCACGGAGCCAGACCAAGTCAAGGCCGTCCCATACCTAGTGAGGCCTGGAAGGCCGTCCCAACTAGGTTTAGTTTATTAACATATCCATCATCGTACCATTACATCGACAATTATAAGTGCTTAACAACAGCATAGCAAGATCCTAGTACTGATAATCATGTCATGAGATCAAACCATAGCACTAACATGGTAATATCATTAACAATATTATTATGGAAAAATGTGACAAGAAAACAAGTCATGGCATCAGATGAAAAGTAATTCTAACATCTAATACAGATGTCATAACAGGTGTATGCAAGTGCAGACTAGCAGATGATCCAGGTGTACTACGATAAACACACAGGGTGCAAGCAAAGTCATCATGCAAGTCCGGAGCTCATGATAAGAGGTTGGCTTGCCTGGCGGTCGATGATTACGCCGGGAAGAAGTGCGATAAAACTCCGGGAAAATCTGCCGGAAAAGTTTCCCTCTCGGAGGGGCTGATCGAAGGGCAAGGGCAAAATGGTCATTTTCACAGCGTGAAAACATTATGAAAATGATGCCATCGGAACGGGCTCTACGAATAGAGAATGAGGGCTTTGGAATCACCTCAATCAGAGTTACGGTCGCAAAGATATGACCGTTCGTTCGTTAGGCAGAAAAACAAACAAAATTTGTCCGTTTCTGGCCTTAACGGGTGAGCGCCTGCAAATTAACCGGTTCGGCGGCGGACAGGGCTAAAAGCGCATTCCGGAAGTTATGCTTCCGCACGGATAAAGCGCATTTTCGCGAGAGGCCGCGGCCGAGTACGCTGTCCTAAAGGGAAAGCGCATTTCCGGAACGGCGCCTGCACTTATACCGGTCAGCGGGTCAAACTGGTCAGCGCCGAGGCACCGACATGTGGGGCCCATGGCATCTTCTCTCTCCTCCATCGAGGCTTCTTCTTCACCGCGACAGAGAGGCGAGGGCGGGCTCCGGCCGCCGGCCTGGCCGTCGCCTTGCCGCCCGAGGGGGCCGGCCGGATAGCGCACGGGCTCCACCGTCCCACGCCGTGCCCGGGGGTGGCCTCAGGGCGGATCGGGGTAGGCTGCTTCGGTGGCGCCGTGGCTCTGCGCTTCGGCCGCAGATGGCCGTAGGTGGGGGATGCCGGCAGGGCTCCCTCGCCGGAGCTCTGGACGGCGGCGGCTCACGGACCTCCAAGAGAGTGCACGGGCGCAGAAGGTAGGGAGGGGGAAGACCAGGAGCGGGTGGAGGCCAAGGGAATCGGCGGCGGCTGCCTCGGCCATGGAAGAAAAATGGAGCTCCACGAGCTCGGGGAGGGCTCTAGAGGCGAGGGGAGAGGTTGCTCGGCGAGGTGGCGGCATTCCGACGGCGAACCAAGGTCGGCAGAGACGGCCACCGGCTAAGGAACAAGGGAGAGAGGGCTCCAGAAGGTCCAGGCGCACGGTGGACAGCTCGCCGGCGCTCCTGGACAAGCCGGGGCCTGCCGGAAAGGGCTCCCGAAGGGTCTGGTGCATAGAGCACTACATTTGGCGTGCTCTGCCCATGGTCACCATGTGGCCACGGCGATGCCACGCTGCGCTCGATGCCAAATCGTGTCTGGAGTGTTCTCCTCCCTTCCCTGGATCGACTTGTGCAGCTGGATAGCACGAGAGAGCTCTGGTGTGACTGCACCTTGATCAACAAGTTTTTAGCAGCAACCTGTTTGTCATGTGGTGTGGTCAACACAGTGCTCCTTTTGGCTTGATCTTGGGCACGGATTAGCCATCTACTAAGGTGACTATCTTGACCAAAAATGAGAGCAAATGGGCAAGGATATCTGGCACTTCCTTTGCAACTTGGCAAACTGGACAGAAATGAAAAAGATGATGCTGGGGTCAAATGGCTAGATGAAAATGGCCCAAATTTGGTGGAGACCAATAATTTAGGCATATGGAGGCACTGTAAAAATTTCATACCATTTGCATAAGTAAAAATGGTACTTCCTTCACAGTGCTTTGATCTGGACAGAAACTTGGTAAATTTACTGAGGGAGATTGGCTAGATGAAATGGGCTAGTTTTTGGTGTCCAAGGGTAATATCTCATAATCAATCACCCTGCAAAATGTTAGCCCAAGGAGATAAGGAATCAAGCACTTCCTTTGCAAACAGGAAATCTGGACAGAATTTGCAAAGGGGTGTTGTGCTCAAATTTTGAATTGTGGAACTTGATACTTTGATGGAAATGGTGAGGATATGGGTTGGAAAAGCTCCCTAAATTATTTGGGATTTTCCCTAGCTACCAAAATGGTAGTTCCTTTGGAAAGGCCCCAAATTAAGATATTGGCTTTAAATAGGAAAATGCAATTTCCACTATTTAATTATGGCCAATATTTTTATGAGAGCTCAATATGATCACAAAGAATATCTCCACAAGTTTTCATGATCTTTGGAGATGGATAGATATTTTCCTGGATTTAATTCCTTAGAAAGGCAGAAAAAGGAATTAATTCTAGATGAGAAATATTGCATATGACTTGGCAATATTTTTGCACATCTAGGGTGTATGAGTGAAGGAGGATCTCTGGAAATTTTGGAAGGATTAACAGAGCAAGGAAAATGATAGCTCCTTTGTAAACACAAAGGCAGGATTTCTAGTTCCAGTATTTTGGAACTAGGGTTTGAATGAGATTCGGGGTTTACTGACATAAGGTTGGCTGGCACAAGAACATGGGAAAGGCACTGAGAGATTGGGGATTGTCTGGATTCACCTGGTTATTTACCAGATTCCAGAGGAAAAATTTGGGAGAGAAAAGCTAGGAAGGAATAACAGCACAAAAATCGATAACCCGATTTTTGGGGTGTTACACTACAACACCTAGACCAGGTAGATCCTTTCGTGACATTGCACAAAGAAACCATCGCAAAGAAGTATCATGACCGGGGGGTATGCAGGACGGACGCCGAAGTTACTAGAGAGCACAACTCCACTTTCCTGCATTGGTTCAAAGAGCATATTCTTGCTAATCCCCCGGAACAGGGCTCTAAGGACGGATTGCTCATATACGCCTTAGCACATGGCCCCTCGGCCAACCTCGTGACCTATCAGGCATACGATATCAACGGATACACGTTCTACACGAAGGCCAAAGATATGAACAGTGATTGGCAGAACTCAGGGGTGACAATGGAATGCATGACCGGCAGCGACAACGGCGCAACTGAGAGATTTTACGGAAGGGTCGAGGAGATCTGGGAGCTTGACTACTCTGGACTGCACAGCGCGACGATGTTCTGTGTCAGATGGGCTAAGAATGTCGAAAGAGAAAACCGGTATTTCACTACCATGACTATACCCGAAGCCAAGAGCGCTACCATGAACGCCATCGCAAAAAACGAGCCATGGGTACACGCTAAGCACGTGACACAATGCTTCTTCATAACCAACCCGAGAAATCACAGCCGTGTTGTCGTGAGGAGAGGCAAAAGGAACATCATTGGAATGGATGGAGTCACCAACGAGGAATACTACGACCAGTACGGCAACCCGATGAGGGAAGATGACGATGACGATGAAGTATACGTCAAAAGAAGAATCAATACTACATTACCTAAGAAATATCGTACTCCATGGAAAAGGAAAAGTCACAATGAGGGGCTCAATTATTCGTCAACGAACAAGAAGCTTAAGGGAAAGAAGCTCACTCAAAAACGAAAACGTCGACGCTGATCGAGAAACCGTTATCGGTCAAATGATGTAATATATATGTTCCTATTTTGTGTACACACTTAACCGTTACTGCTACTTGATATAGCTATAGCGCGTTTTACAGAAACGCGCTACTGCTACTTCCACATAACCCCCGCGCGGGCTTCCCTCCTCTTTGCTTCCTCCCCCAATTCCTCCACTCTCTTCTCCCCCTCGTCGCCGGAGCCCTCGCCCACGCCCTCGCCCTCGCCGGAGCCCGAGCGCCGACACCGACCCCGACGTTGCACGCCTCCCTCGCCGGAGCCCGGCCCCGACCCCGACGCCGCACGCCTCCATCGCCGTCGCCCGGCCCCGGCCCCGACCCCGACGCGGCACGCCTCCCTCCTCTGCTTCCTCTCCTCCCAACCTCGGCCATCGTCGGGCCTGCCTCCTCGCCCTGCACCCTCTGTAAGCCCCCCACCGCTCCTCTGTCCGCGCCATTAGGGTTCTAGCTAGGGTTCTTAGGTTAACTTACTTAGGTTTTAGTTAGGGCAGTAGGTTAATTAGGTTATCTATTTAGTTAGGGCAGTAGGTTAATTAGGTTCTTAGGTTAATTTACTTAGTTATGAACCCTAGGTATCAAATTTAGTTATGAACCCTAGGTAGTTTTTTTTTGCGGTGATGAATTTAGTTATGAACCCTAGCTAGGTATCAAATTTAGTTATGAATTTAGATAGGTATCAAATTTTATTCAAGGAATTTTTATTGGTATTTAAAGAAAAAACAGAATTGTTGCTATTTGATTTTTTTAGTTAAAGCTATTGTTGCTATATGAACCCTATATGATATGTGGACATGTGATTTGGACATGTGATTCAAACAGGGCCGTGGTGGAACAACCCCCCACTAGCCAGCTTATATTTGAAGTGGACATGTGATATTTGAAAAATGATGGTTATGTGCAGGGTAAATGATCCGAGTGGCCTATGTTTCATCGGAATGTTGATTCATTTCCGTTCCGGTGAATTTCAGGCGCTCGATATGTCCAGTTTTTAGCAAAGGTCATGCCGAAATTTCCCGTGAATTTTGGCATGACTTGTGCTAGAAAGTAGGCATATCGAGTGCCGAGATTTGCTGGGAAACGGCATTCCGGCAAACCATAGACCTTTTCTATGTCATTACTCATTTTTATTATAGTTTAAGAATTAAACAAGGAGACTTAATCGTAGGAAACACGTCGAACAATGAAGAAACAGGGCCTTCTGACCACGATGCAGACGAGATGGATTATGAGGGTGAACAACAGTACCTCGACTTTTTGTCTGCTAAGCACAGTCAAGGTTTGCAGGACGGCCTCGATGATGGTACTGACGCCGACATCGACACCGACGGCGCCGGCACCGATGGCGGCGCCGACACCGGCGGGGAAGGTACCGGCAGGGAAGATACCGGCGGGGAAGGTACCGGTAGGGAAGGTACCGACGCCGAAGCCGCTACCGAAAGGAAGAAGCAAAAGAAGCAGAGGATACGAAAACCTAACAAACTCGGCATCGGACGACTGGTGATCACAAAGATGGCCCCTGGCAAGTTTGAGCCATTAGAGCCGGAAGAACCTCGCAAGTGCTACGGGAACCAAGTCGGATGCATCCTATGGGAATGCGCGAGCATCAATGATGATGACATAAGGGGTAAAGAACATTTGATGCAGTTGCTCCTGACGAAGCTGCATAAGAGATTCAAGTTCCCCGACCGGGATGACGCCATAGAACACCCGTGGGATGATAAGAAGATGAAAAAGATTAACAATCATGCCCTGGGCATGTTCAGCAATGATTTGGCCTCCTGGAAAGGGAGTGTCAAACGAGCTATTGAGGCTGAGGAACCCCTGTCCAAGATTCTAGAGGAAAATCCGACACTTACGGAAGAAGAGTTCCAAAAGTTCAAGGACACTTGCGCTACTGAGGCAACCAAGGCTAAGGCTGCGAAATTCAAGAGCCTTTAGCAAAGGAACACGGGGAACCAACGCCTCGGAAGCCGTGGCTACCTTGGCAAAAGGCCCATATGGGATAAGGAGGACGCGGAACGTGAAGCCGCGGGTCTCCCAGACCCCTTCGCGAAGTTCACCAACCCCTTGGAGCGTGACTTCATCAGGGCCCGCTACAAGTGCGACAAGGAAAAGAAGGTTTTTTACACGGACCCGATCACGAGGAAATTGAATAGAATACTGGTAATTATTCTTTTACCACCTTACATTTAGCTTCTGATCAAGTCGACTACACATTCGTAAACGGTTCACGTTCCTTCTGCAGGGCAAGCAACACAAGCTTGCAGCCGAAATCCAGTCTTCGTCGATGAGGCCCAAGTGGGACACCCCTCTCAACCGGGCCTTGAACGAACTTAAGGGACTCCCTTTGGACCAGCGGCCGCAATATGGACGTGTGCACGGCGCCGGAGACGACGCCACATGGAAGGTCTTTTACAACGAGGGCCCGGAGGCCAAGAAGCAGAGAAAGAAGTTCAGTCAGGCGGACATCGACGAGAAGGTGAAGCTTGCGATCGAGAAAAAAGTAGCTAAGGATGCGAAAAAAGCAGCCGAAGAGAGAAATGAGTTGCTACAGCAGGCAGTCGCTGCAGCTGTAGATGCCTACAGAAATGATTTCGCTACTAACTTGGTCCCGGCTATCATCAACTGGACGAAGGAAAATCCAGACAAGACGGTAGATGATTTCCCCATGCCCAGCTTCGTCAGGAGCAACTCGGTGAACAACACAACTGCACCATCACCTGCTCTCGCAACCGCGCCTGCTCCCGCACCCGCACCCGCTCATAGCAGCCCGTCCTCAGTCTCTGGCACGCTAGGCGGGCCTTCGTCTTTGGCTGAGCTCTACGCCCTCACGGTAATTACATGTCGCACCAACATATATCTAGAATATTCCGTTTTCGTTGCCTTTCGGATGTTTTACGCCGCAGACATGTCTTTGCAGGCCGACAAAATCCCATGCACCGTACTCTACTTGATCAAAGGCCAGAAGGTGGACGTGGGAAAGGCGGTGATAACGAAGCCCTTGGAACTCACGTTCCACGGCTAGCCGATGCCCGGTGGGCACTTCAGGGTTACCTTGTCGAGTGTGAAATCGGGGCACGAGGATTTGCCTCCTCCAGTACGGCTAGGGGGAGAGGACGACGAGACCCCGCCGTGCCTTGGAAACTGCAAGGGATGGGTGTTGCTATGGCCGAAGAATCTTCTTCGTCTGGAGCCGGCCGAGAGCACACCAATAACCACACATCAGCAAGCAGGTATGAACACCATCACCCCCGCCTACGCAATTACCAGCGCCTGTAGTAGTGCCGGGTGAGAGCGGCGGACGACGCGAGGAAGTCCAATAGTGGCTGATGTAATCGCCCCCGTAGAACAAAGAATGGATGATGAGATGGACGAGGACCCGCTTCGGTTCCTCAATACAGGCGCCTATGATGATGACTTGGAATTGATGAGTCAGCCATATGACAACTCGGGCTATCAGCATGCTGATGAGGAGATGGATGATCTGCCCGGGCAGGAACGTCCTAGCAGGGTTGATTGCAAGAAGTCTCTCTTCATGCAATCCTCACAGGACACGCCTGAAGATGCCACCTCAACACAGGCTCAACTAACCGAGGGTCGTACAGTGCTTAGCCCGACAACACTATGGCAGGGGTTAAGAAAGGGTCTGGAAGATCAGCCCAAGAAAAAGGAGAGTCTGGATGGTCAGCCCAAGCAGAAAAAGGAGAGGAGCAGACCGCCGAAGAAAGGCTCTGCTGTCTACAAACAAGCCAAAGCACATAGCAGCCAGACGGCGGATTTTGAAGAGCGTGTACCCGTCAAAGGTGCGGCCTGTTGGAAATATGCCCTAGAGGCAATAATAAATTGGTTATTATTATATTTCCTTGTTCATGATAATCGTTTATTATCCATGCTATAATTGTATTGATTGGAAACTCAAATACATGTGTGGGTACATAGACAACACTGTGTCCCTAGTAAGCCTCTAGTTGACTAGCTTGTTGATCAAAGATGGTTAAGGTTTCCTAGCCATTGACATGAGATGTCATTTGATAACGGGATCACATCATTAGGAGAATGATGTGATGGACAAGACCCAAACTGTAAACGTAGCATTTGATCGTGTCAGTTTATTGCTATTGTTTTCTGCATGTCAAGTATCTGTTCCTTTGACCATGAGATCATGCAACTCACTAACACCGGAGGAATACCTTGTGTGTATCAAACGTCGCAACGTAACTGGGTGACTATAAAGGTGCTCTACAGGTATCTCCGAGGGTGTCTGTTGGGTTGGCATGGATCAAGACTGGGATTTGTTACTCCGTATGACGGAGAGGTATCTCAGGGCCCACTCGGTAATACAACATCACAATGAGCCTTGCAAGCAATGTGACTAAAGTGTTAGCCGCGAGATCTTGTATTACGGAACGAGTAAAGAGACTTGCCGGTAACGAGATTGAACTAGGTATAGTGATACCGACGATCGAATCTCGGGCAAGTAACATACCGAAGAACAAAGGGAACAGCATACGGGATTAACTGAATCCTTGACATAGAGGTTCGACCGATAAAGATCTTCGTAGAATATGTAGGAGCCAATATGGGCATCCAGGTCCCGCTATTGGTTATTGGCCGTAGAGGTGTCTCGGTCATGTCTACATAGTTCTCGAACCCGCAGGGTCTACACACTTAACGTTTGGTGACGATTAGTATAATTGAGTTATTATGTTGGTGACCGAAAGTTGTTCGGAGTCCCGGATAAGATCCCGGACATGACGAGGATCTCCGGAATAGTCCGGAGGTAAAGATTGATATATGTGATAATAGTGTTTTGATCTCTGGAAGGGTTCCGGAGTTCACCGGAAGGGGTTCCGGATGTTTACCGAAGTGTTCGGGTGCAGCAACACTTTATATGAGCCAAAGGGATAAAGCCCACAAGGTATTGGAAAGTGCAAAAGTAGTTTTGCTGCCGCGTAAGCGGTACTACCGCTTGGTGAAGCGGTACTACCGCCCGAGCGGTACTACCGCTTGTGTGAAGCGGTACTACCGCCCAAGCGGTACTACCGCTTGTGTGAAGCGGTACTACCGCTTGTGCGCGGCTGTGCACGGTTCGGCAGGGATCCGAGTTGGACTCTTTCCCTGCGGGCCAAACCGACCTTGTGCGGGCAAAACCGACCCGGAGGAGGCTTTTACTCCAAGTTTAGACCCCAAGGCTCAACATATAAATAGAGGGGCAGGGCTAGCACACGGGACACATCAAGATTGTTGGGGAACGTTGCATGGGAAACAAAAATTTTCCTACGCACACATAAGATCTATCCATGGTGATGAGCATCTACGAGAGGGAGAGTGAATCTACATACCCTTGTAGATCGCTAAGCGGAAGCGTTAATAAACGCGGTTGATGTAGTCGAACGTCTTCGCGATCCAAATCACCGAGCGTCCCGCGATCCAATCACGATCCTTCCGATCTAGTGCCGAACGGACGGCACCTCCGCGTTCAACACACGTACGGCTTGATGACGCCTTCACCTCCTCGATCCAGCGAGCGATGGTGAAGTAGTGGTTGAGTTCCAGCAGCACGACGGCGTGGTGATGGTGGTGAGGAACAATCTCTGCAGGGCTTCGCCAAGCACTACGGAGATTATGACGGAGGAACTAGAGGGCTAGGGTTGCCGGCACACGGCTTGGGAAATCCTGATGTGTCCCGTGTGCTAGCCCTGCCCCTCTATTTATATGTTGAGCCTTGGGGTCTAAACTTGGAGTAAAAGCCTCCTCCGGGTCGGTTTTGCCCGCACAAGGTCGGTTTGGCCCGCAGGAAAAGAGTCCAATTCGGACCCTGCCGAATCGTGCACAGCCGCGCACAAGCGGTAGTACCGCTTCACACAAGCGGTAGTACCGCTTGGGCGGTAGTACCGCTTCACACAAGCGGTAGTACCGCTTGGGCGGTAGTACCGCTTCACCAAGCGGTAGTACCGCTCCGGCGGTAGTACCGCTTCACCAAGCGGTAGTACCGCTTACGCGGCAGCAAAACTACTTTTGCACTTTCCAATACCTCGTGGGCTTTATCCCTTTGGCTCATATAAAGTGTTGCTGCACCCGAACACTTCGGTAAACATCCGGAACCCCTTCCGGTGAACTCCGGAACCCTTCCAGAGATCAAAACACTATTATCACATATATCAATCTTTACCTCCGGACTATTCCGGAGATCCTCGTCATGTCCGGGATCTTATCCGGGACTCCGAACAACTTTCGGTCACCAACATAATAACTCAATTATACTAATCGTCACCAAACGTTAAGTGTGTAGACCCTGCGGGTTCGAGAACTATGTAGACATGACCGAGACACCTCTACGGCCAATAACCAATAGCGGGACCTGGATGCCCATATTGGCTCCTACATATTCTACGAAGATCTTTATCGGTCGAACCTCTATGTCAAGGATTCAGTTAATCCCGTATGCTGTTCCCTTTGTTCTTCGGTATGTTACTTGCCCGAGATTCGATCGTCGGTATCACTATACCTAGTTCAATCTCGTTACCGGCAAGACTCTTTACTCGTTCCGTAATACAAGATCTCGTGGCTAACACTTTAGTCACATTGCTTGCAAGGCTCATTGTGATGTTGTATTACCGAGTGGGCCCTGAGATACCTCTCCGTCACACGGAGTAACAAATCCCAGTCTTGATCCATGCCAACCCAACAGACACCCTCGGAGATACCTGTAGAGCACCTTTATAGTCACCCAGTTACGTTGCGACGTTTGATACACACAAGGTATTCCTCCGGTGTCAGTGAGTTGCATGATCTCATGGTCAAAGGAACAGATACTTGACATGCAGAAAACAATAGCAATAAACTGACACGATCAAATGCTACGTTTACAGTTTGGGTCTTGTCCATCACATCATTCTCCTAATGATGTGATCCCGTTATCAAATGACATCTCATGTCAATGGCTAGGAAACCTTAACCATCTTTGATCAACGAGCTAGTCAACTAGAGGCTTACTAGGGACACAGTGTTGTCTATGTACCCACACATGTATTTGAGTTTCCAATCAATACAATTATAGCATGGATAATAAACGATTATCATGAACAAGGAAATATAATAATAACCAATTTATTATTGCCTCTAGGGCATATTTCCAACAGTCTCCCACTTGCACTAGAGTCAATAATCTAGTTCACATCACTATGTGATTTACATTGTAATGAATCGAACACCCATGCAGTTCTGGTGTTGTTCATGTTTAGCCCTTGGAAGAGGTTTAGTCAACGGATCTGCAACATTTAGATCCGTGTGTACTTTGCAAATATTTATGTCGTCCTCCTTGATGTAATCGCGGATGGAATTGAAACGTCGTTTTATGTGTCTGGTCCTCTTGTGAAATCTTGGTTCCTTGGCTAGAGCAATGGCACCAGTGTTATCACAAAACAGAGTCATTGGGTTAAGCGCACTAGGCACTACTCCAAGATCTGTCATGAACTCCTTCATCCAGACACCTTCCTTCGCCGCCTCCGAGGCTGCGATGTACTCCGCTTCGCATGTAGAATCAGCTACCACGCTTTGCTTGGAACTGCACCAGCTAACCGCACCCCCATTAAGAATAAATACGTATCCGGTTTGCGACTTAGAGTCATCCGGATCAGTGTCAAAGCTTGCATCGACGTAACCCTTTACGACGAGCTCTTGATCACCTCCATAAACGAGAAACATGTCCTTAGTCCTTTTCAGGTACTTCAGGATATTCTTGACCGCCGTCCAGTGTTCCATTCCTGGATCACTTTGAAACCTTCCGACCATACTTATGGCAAGGCTGACATCGGGTCTTGTGCACAGCATTGCATACATGATAGAGCCTATGGCTGAAGCATAGGGGATGACACTCATCTTTTCTCTATCTTCTGCAGTCACTGGGCATTGAGTCTTACTCAACTTCACACCTTGCAAAACAGGCAAGAACCCCTTCTTGGACTGATCCATTTTGAACTTCTTCAAAATCTTATCAAGGTATGTGCTTTGTGAAAGTCCTATTAAGCGTCTCGATCTATCTCTATAGATCTTGATGCCTAATATGAAAGCAACTTCTCCTAGGTCCTTCATTGAAAAACTCTTGTTCAAATATTCCTTTACGCTTTCCAGCATTTCTATATTGTTTCCAATCAGCAATATGTCATCCACATATAATATTAGAAACGCTATAGAGCTCCCACTCACTTTCTTGTAAATACAAGCTTCTCCGTAAACTTGTATAAACTCGAACGCTTTGATCACCTCATCAAAACGAAGATTCCAACTCCGAGATGCTTGCACCAGTCCATAAATGGATCGCTGGAGTTTGCAAACTTTGTCAGCATTCTCTGGATCGACAAAACCTTCTGGTTGCATCATATACAACTCTTCCTGCGCTGCGCTACTCTCAGGTTGAAGTAAAGGTTCAACAACCTCATCAAGTTCTATCTTCCTCCCACTCAATTCTTTCGAGAGAAACTCTTTCTCAAGAAATGTTCCGTTTTTAGCGACAAACACTTTGCGTTCGGATCTGAGGTAGAAGGTATACCCAACTGTCTCTTTTGGGTATCCTATGAAGACGCATTTCTCCGCTTTGGGTTCCAGCTTTTCAGGCTGAAGCTTTTTGACATAAGCATCACATCCCCAAACTTTAAGAAACGACAGCTTTGGCTTCTTGTCAAACCAAAGTTCATATGGCGTCGTCTCAACGGATTTCGATGGTGCCCTATTTAAAGTGAATGCAGCTGTCTCTAATGCATAACCCCAAAACGATAGTGGCAAATCGGCAAGAGACATCATAGATCGCACCATATCCAATAAGGTTCGATTACGACGTTCGGACACACCATTACGCTGTGGTGTTCCAGGCGGTGTCAATTGTGAAACAATTCCACATTGTCTTAAGTGACTGCCAAACTCATAACTCAGATATTCTCCTCCTCGATCAGATCGTAGGAATTTAATCTTCTTGTTACGATGATTCTCAACTTCACTCTGAAATTGTTTGAACTTTTCAAATGTTTCAGACTTGTGTTTCATTAAGTAAATATACCCATATCTACTTAAGTCATCAGTGAAGGTGAGAAAGTAACGATAACCACCGCGCGCCTCAATACTCATCGGACCGCACACATCAGTATGTATGATTTCCAATAAGTCACTTGCCCGTTCCATTGTTCCAGAGAACGGCGTTTTAGTCATCTTGCCCATGAGGCATGGCTCACATGTGTCAAGTGATTCAAAATCAAGTGACTCCAAAAGTCCATCAGCATGGAGCTTCTTCATGCGTTTTACGCCAATATGACCTAAACGGCAGTGCCACAAGAAAGTGGTATTATCATTATCAATTCTACATCTTTTGGCATCAATGTTATGAACATGTGTATCATTACTATCGAGATTCAATAAGAATAAACCCCTCACATCGGGTGCATGACCATAAAAGATATTACTCATATAAATAGAACAACCATTATTCTCTGATTTAAATGAGTAACCGTCTCGCAATAAACAAGATCCAGATATAATGTTCATGCTTAACGCAGGCACCAAATAACACTTATTTAGGTTCATCACTAATCCCGACGGTAATCGAAGAGCGAGCGTGCCGACGGCGATCACATCAACCTTGGAACCATTTCCCACGCGCATCGTCACTTCGTCCTTTGCCAGCCTCCGTCTATTCCGCAGTTCCTGTTTTGAGTTGCAAACATGAGCAACCGCACCGGTATCAAATACCCAGGCACTACAACGAGAGTTGGTAAGGTACACATCAATAACATGTATATCATATATACCTTGTTTGTTGTTGGCCGCCTTCTTGTCAGCCAAATACTTGGGGCAATTCCGCTTCCAGTGTCCAGTTCCCTTGCAATGAAAACACACAGTTTCTGGTTTGGGTCCAGCCTTGGGTTTCTTCACGAGAGGAGCAACTGCTTTGCCACTCTGCTTGGAGTTACCCTTCTTACCCTTGCCATTTTTCTTGAAACTAGTGGTTTTATTGACCATCAACACTTGATGCTCCTTCTGAATTTCAGACTCAGCGGCTTTCAGCATCGCAAACAGCTCGGCAACTGACTTGTTCATCCCGTGCATGTTATAGTTCAACACGAAGCTCTTGTAGCTAGGTGGCAATGATTGAAGAACTCTGTCAGTGATAGCCTCTGGCGGAAGGGGCATCCCTAACTCAGCCAGACGGGTGGAGTACCCAGACATTCTGAGCACGTGATCACTGATAGACCCGTTCTCCTCCATCTTGCAAGCATAGAACTTATCGGAGATCTCATATCTCTCGATCCGGGCATTCTTCTGAAAGATAAACTTCAACTCCTGGAACATCTCATATGCTCCATGACGTTCAAAACGTCTTTGAAGTCCCGGTTCTAAGCCATACAACATTGCACATTGAACTATTGAGTAATCATCAGAACGAGCCTGCCAGGCGTTCACAACGTCTAGAGACTCAACTGGAGCGGGTGGATCACCAAGCGGTGCATCAAGGACATAAGCCTTCTGGGAAGCCGTAAGGATAATCCTTAGATTACGGGCCCAGTCCACAAAGTTACTTCCATCATCTTTCAACTTAGCTTTCTCTAGGAACGCATTAAAATTCAGGGGTGCTACCGCGCGAGCCATGATCTACAACATAAATATAGCAAAGACAACTTAGACTATTGTTCTTAGATAATGAGTTTAGTTAATCATATTACTTAAAAACTCCCACTCAAATTTACATCCCTCCGATCATTCGAGTGTAACATGATCCAAATCCACCAACTCAAGTCCGATCATCACGTGAGTTGAGGTGGTTTCAATGGTGAACATCTTCATGTTGATCATATCTACTATATGACTCATGTTCGACCTTTCGGTCTCTTGTGTTCCGAGGCCATGTCTGTACATGCTAGGCTCGTCAAGTTTAACCCGAGTGTTCCGCACGTGTAACATGGCTTACACCCGTTGTATGCGAACGTAGAGTCTATCACACCCGATCATCACGGCGTGTCTCGAAACGACGAACTTTCGCAACGGTGCACACTTGGGGAGAACACAATTTATCTTGAAATTTAAGTGAGGGATCACCTTATAATGCTACCGTCGTCCTAAGCAAAATAAGATGCATAAAAGGATTAACATCACATGCAAATCATAAGTGACATGATATGGCCATGAACTTGTGCTTTTGATCTCCATCTCCAAAGCACCGGCATGATCTCCATCGTCACCGGCATGACACCATGATCTCCATCATCTTGATCTCCATCAACGTGTCGCCATAAGGTTGTCGCGCCGACTGTTGCTTCCACGACTATAGCTAACGTTTAGCGATAAAGTAAAGCATTACATAGCGCTTAATGATTGACACGCAGGTCATACAATAATTAAAGACAACTCTATGGCTCCTGCCAGTTGCCGTACTCATCGACATGCAAGTCGTGATATTCTATACAATACATGATCATCTCAAACATCACATATATCTCATCATGTAATTGGCCATATCACATCACAACATACCCTGCAAAAACAAGTTAGACGTCCTCTAATTGTTGTTGCAAATTTTACGTGGCTGCTACGGGTATCTAGCAAGAACGATTCTTACCTACGCAAAACCACAACGTGGTGTAGTGATTGCTTTTTGATCTTCTAAAAGAACCCTCTTCATTGAACCGATTCAACTAAAGTGAGAGAGACAGACACCCGCCAGTCACCTTTATGCAACAAGTGCACGCAGCGGTGAAACCAGTCTCGCGTAAGCGTACGCGTAATGTCGGTCCGGGCCGCTTCATCTCACAATACCGCGGAATCAAGTATCAACTAGTAACGGCAAGCAATATGTATACACCCACGCCCACAACTCGTTTGTGTTCTACTCGAGATCTCATCTACGCATAGACCTAGCTCATGATGCCACTGTTGGGGAACGTTGCATGGGAAACAAAAATTTTCCTACGCACACATAAGATCTATCCATGGTGATGAGCATCTACGAGAGGGAGAGTGAATCTACATACCCTTGTAGATCGCTAAGCGGAAGCGTTAATAAACGCGGTTGATGTAGTCGAACGTCTTCGCGATCCAAATCGCCGAGCGTCCCGCGATCCAATCACGATCCTTCCGATCTAGTGCCGAACGGACGGCACCTCCGCGTTCAACACACGTACGGCTTGATGACGCCTTCACCTCCTCGATCCAGCGAGCGATGGTGAAGTAGTGGTTGAGTTCCAGCAGCACGACGGCGTGGTGATGGTGGTGAGGAACAATCTCTGCAGGGCTTCGCCAAGCACTACGGAGATTATGACGGAGGAACTAGAGGGCTAGGGTTGCCGGCACACGGCTTGGGAAATCCTGATGTGTCCCGTGTGCTAGCCCTGCCCCTCTATTTATATGTTGAGCCTTGGGGTCTAAACTTGGAGTAAAAGCCTCCTCCGGGTCGGTTTTGCCCGCACAAGGTCGGTTTGGCCCACAGGAAAAGAGTCCAATTCGGACCCTGCCGAATCGTGCACAGCCGCGCACAAGCGGTAGTACCGCTTCACACAAGCGGTAGTACCGCTTGGGCGGTAGTACCGCTTCACACAAGCGGTAGTACCGCTTGGGCGGTAGTACCGCTTCACCAAGCGGTAGTACCGCTCCGGCGGTAGTACCGCTTCACCAAGCGGTAGTACCGCTTACGCGGCAGCAAAACTACTTTTGCACTTTCCAATACCTCGTGGGCTTTATCCCTTTGGCTCATATAAAGTGTTGCTGCACCCGAACACTTCGGTAAACATCCGGAACCCCTTCCGGTGAACTCCGGAACCCTTCCAGAGATCAAAACACTATTATCACATATATCAATCTTTACCTCCGGACTATTCCGGAGATCCTCGTCATGTCCGGGATCTTATCCGGGACTCCGAACAACTTTCGGTCACCAACATAATAACTCAATTATACTAATCGTCACCAAACGTTAAGTGTGTAGACCCTGCGGGTTCGAGAACTATGTAGACATGACCGAGACACCTCTACGGCCAATAACCAATAGCGGGACCTGGATGCCCATATTGGCTCCTACATATTCTACGAAGATCTTTATCGGTCGAACCTCTATGTCAAGGATTCAGTTAATCCCGTATGCTGTTCCCTTTGTTCTTCGGTATGTTACTTGCCCGAGATTCGATCGTCGGTATCACTATACCTAGTTCAATCTCGTTACCGGCAAGACTCTTTACTCGTTCCGTAATACAAGATCTCGTGGCTAACACTTTAGTCACATTGCTTGCAAGGCTCATTGTGATGTTGTATTACCGAGTGGGCCCTGAGATACCTCTCCGTCACACGGAGTAACAAATCCCAGTCTTGATCCATGCCAACCCAACAGACACCCTCGGAGATACCTGTAGAGCACCTTTATAGTCACCCAGTTACGTTGCGACGTTTGATACACACAAGGTATTCCTCCGGTGTCAGTGAGTTGCATGATCTCATGGTCAAAGGAACAGATACTTGACATGCAGAAAACAATAGCAATAAACTGACACGATCAAATGCTACGTTTACAGTTTGGGTCTTGTCCATCACATCATTCTCCTAATGATGTGATCCCGTTATCAAATGACATCTCATGTCAATGGCTAGGAAACCTTAACCATCTTTGATCAACGAGCTAGTCAACTAGAGGCTTACTAGGGACACAGTGTTGTCTATGTACCCACACATGTATTTGAGTTTCCAATCAATACAATTATAGCATGGATAATAAACGATTATCATGAACAAGGAAATATAATAATAACCAATTTATTATTGCCTCTAGGGCATATTTCCAACAAAGATTTCCCCAAGCCGTGTGCGGCAACCCTAACCCTCTAGTTCCTCCGTCATAATCTCCGTAGCGCTTGGCGAAGCCCTGCAGAGATTGTTCCTCACCACCATCACCACGCCGTCGTGCTGCTGGAACTCAACCACTACTTCACCATCGCTCGCTGGATCGAGGAGGTGAAGGCGTCATCAAGCCGTACGTGTGTTGAACGCGGAGGTGCCGTCCGTTCGGCACTAGATCGGAAGGATCGTGATTGGATCGCGGGACGCTCGGCGATTTGGATCGCGAAGACGTTCGACTACATCAACCGCGTTTATTAACGCTTCCGCTTAGCGATCTACAATGGTATGTAGATCCACTCTCCCTCTCGTAGATGCTCATCACCATGGATAGATCTTATGTGTGCGTAGGAAAATTTTTGTTTCCCATGCAACGTTCCCCAACAGTGGCATCTGAGCTAGGTCTATGCGTAGATGAGATCTCGAGTAGAACACAAACGAGTTGTGGGCGTGGGTGTATACATATTGCTTGCCGTTACTAGTTGATACTTGATTCCGCGGTATTGTGAGATGAAGCGGCCTGGACCGACATTACGCGTACGCTTACGCGAGACTGGTTTCACCGCTGCGTGCACTTGTTGCATAAAGGTGACTGGCAGGTGTCTGTCTCTCTCACTTTAGTTGAATCGGTTCAATGAAGAGGGTTCTTTTAGAAAGATCAAAAAGCAATCACTACACCACGTTGTGGTTTTGCGTAGGTAAGAACGGTTCTTGCAAACCCGTAGCAGCCACGTAAAATTTGCAACAACAATTAGAGGACGTCTAACTTGTTTTTGCAGGGTATGTTGTGATGTGATATGGCCAATTACATGATGAGATATATGTGATGTATGAGATGATCATGTGTTGTATAGAATATCACGACTTGCATGTCGATGAGTACGGCAACTGGCAGGAGCCATAGAGTTGTCTTTAATTATTGTATGACCTGCGTGTCAATCATTAAGCGCTATGTAATGCTTTACTTTATCGCTAAACGTTAGCTATAGTCGTGGAAGCAACAGTCGGCGCGACAACCTTATGGCGACACGTTGATGGAGATCAAGATGATGGAGATCATGGTGTCATGCCGGTGACGATGGAGATCATGCCGGTGCTTTGGAGATGGAGATCAAAAGCACAAGTTCATGGCCATATCATGTCACTTATGATTTGCATGTGATGTTAATCCTTTTATGCATCTTATTTTGCTTAGGACGACGGTAGCATTATAAGGTGATCCCTCACTAAAATTTCAAGATAAATTGTGTTCTCCCCAAGTGTGCACCGTTGCGAAAGTTCGTCGTTTCGAGACACGCCGTGATGATCGGGTGTGATAGACTCTACGTTCGCATACAACGGGTGCAAGCCATGTTGCACGTGCGGAACACTCGGGTTAAACTTGACGAGCCTAGCATGTACAGACATGGCCTCGGAACACAAGAGACCGAAAGGTCGGACATGAGTCATATAGTAGATATGATCAACATGAAGATGTTCACCATTGAAACCACCTCAACTCACGTGATGATCGGACTTGAGTTGGTGGATTTGGATCATGTTACACTCGAATGATCGGAGGGATGTCAATTTGAGTGGGAGTTTTTTAAATATGATTAACTAAACTCATTATCTAAGAACAATAGTCTAAGTTGTCTTTGCAATATTTATGTTGTAGATCATGGCTCGCGCAGTAGCACTCCTGAATTTTAATGCGTTCCTAGAGAAAGCTAAGTTGAAAGATGATGGAAGTAACTTTGTGGACTGGGCCCGTAATCTAAGGATTATCCTTACGGCTTCCCAGAAGGCTTATGTCCTTGATGCACCGCTTGGTGATCCACCCGCTCCAGTTGAGTCTCTAGACGTTGTGAACGCCTGGCAGGCTCGTTCTGATGATTACTCAATAGTTCAATGTGCAATGTTGTATGGCTTAGAACCGGGACTTCAAAGACGTTTTGAACGTCATGGAGCATATGAGATGTTCCAGGAGTTGAAGTTTATCTTTCAGAAGAATGCCCGGATCGAGAGATATGAGATCTCCGATAAATTCTATGCTTGCAAGATGGAGGAGAACGGGTCTATCAGTGATCACGTGCTCAGAATGTCTGGGTACTCCACCCGTCTGGCTGAGTTAGGGATGCCCCTTCCGCCAGAGGCTATCACTGACAGAGTTCTTCAATCATTGCCACCTAGCTACAAGAGCTTCGTGTTGAACTATAACATGCACGGGATGAACAAGTCAGTCGCCGAGCTGTTTGCGATGCTGAAAGCCGCTGAGTCTGAAATTCAGAAGGAGCATCAAGTGTTGATGGTCAATAAAACCACTAGTTTCAAGAAAAATGGCAAGGGTAAGAAGGGTAACTCCAAGCAGAGTGGCAAAGCAGTTGCTCCTCTCGTGAAGAAACCCAAGGCTGGACCCAAACCAGAAACTGTGTGTTTTCATTGCAAGGGAACTGGACACTGGAAGCGGAATTGCCCCAAGTATTTGGCTGACAAGAAGGCGGCCAACAACAAACAAGGTATATATGATATACATGTTATTGATGTGTACCTTACCAACTCTCGTTGTAGTGCCTGGGTATTTGATACCGGTGCGGTTGCTCATATTTGCAACTCAAAACAGGAACTGCGGAATAGACGGAGGCTGGCAAAGGACGAAGTGACGATGCGCGTGGGAAATGGTTCCAAGGTTGATGTGATCGCCGTCGGCACGCTCGCTCTTCGATTACCGTCGGGATTAGTGATGAACCTAAATAAGTGTTATTTGGTGCCTGCGTTAAGCATGAACATTATATCTGGATCTTGTTTATTGCGAGACGGTTACTCATTTAAATCAGAGAATAATGGTTGTTCTATTTATATGAGTAATATCTTTTATGGTCATGCACCCGATGTGAGGGGTTTATTCTTATTGAATCTCGATAGTAATGATACACATGTTCATAACATTGATGCCAAAAGATATAGAATTGATAATGATAATACCACTTTCTTGTGGCACTGCCGTTTAGGTCATATTGGCGTAAAACGCATGAAGAAGCTCCATGATGATGGACTTTTGGAGTCACTTGATTTTGAATCACTTGACACATGTGAGCCATGCCTCATGGGCAAGATGACTAAAACGCCGTTCTCTGGAATAATGGAACGGGCAAGTGACTTATTGGAAATCATACATACTGATGTGTGCGGTCCGATGAGCATTGAGGCGCGCGGTGGTTATCGTTACTTTCTCACCTTCACTGATGACTTAAGTAGATATGGGTATATTTACTTAATGAAACACAAGTCTGAAACATTTGAAAAGTTCAAACAATTTCAGAGTGAAGTTGAGAATCATCGTAACAAGAAGATTAAATTCCTACGATCTGATCGAGGAGGAGAATATCTGAGTTATGAGTTTGGCAGTCACTTAAGACAGTGTGGAATTGTTTCACAATTAACACCGCCTGGAACACCACAGCGTAATGGTGTGTCCGAACGTCGTAATCGAACCTTATTGGATATGGTGCGATCTATGATGTCTCTTGCCGATTTGCCACTATCGTTTTGGGGTTATGCATTAGAGACAGCTGCATTCACTTTAAATAGGGCACCATCGAAATCCGTTGAGACGACGCCATATGAACTTTGGTTTGGCAAGAAGCCAAAGCTGTCGTTTCTTAAAGTTTGGGGATGTGATGCTTATGTCAAAAAGCTTCAGCCTGAAAAGCTGGAACCCAAAGCGGAGAAATGCGTCTTCATAGGATACCCAAAAGAGACAGTTGGGTATACCTTCTACCTCAGATCCGAAGGCAAAGTGTTTGTCGCTAAAAACGGAACATTTCTTGAGAAAGAGTTTCTCTCGAAAGAATTGAGTGGGAGGAAGATAGAACTTGATGAGGTTGTTGAACCTTTACTTCAACCTGAGAGTAGCGCAGCGCAGAAAGTTGTTTCTGTGGAGCCTACATTAGCTGAAGAGGAAGTTAATGATGATGATCATGAAGCTTTGGATCAAGTTGCTATCAAACCTCGTAGGTCGACAAGGACGCGTACTGCTCCCGAGTGGTACGGCAACCCTGTCTTAGACATCATGTTGTTAGACAACGATGAACCTACGAGCTATGGAGAAGCGATGATGAGCCCGGATTCCGAGAAGTGGTTAGAGGCCATGAAATCCGAGATGGGATCCATGTATGAAAACAAAGTATGGACTTTGGAAGTATTACCTGAAGGGCGTAAGGCCATTCAGAACAAATGGATCTTTAAGAGGAAGACGGACGCGGACGGTAATGTCACCGTCTATAAAGCTCGACTTGTGGCAAAGGGTTTTTCACAAGTTCAAGGAGTTGACTACGATGAGACCTTCTCACCCGTAGCGATGCTTAAGTCCGTCAGAATCATGTTAGCAATAGCTGCCTTTTTCGATTATGAAATTTGGCAGATGGATGTCAAAACAGCGTTCCTTAACGGTTACCTTAAGGAAGAGTTGTATATGATGCAACCAGAAGGTTTTGTCGATCCAGAGAATGCTGACAAAGTTTGCAAACTCCAGCGATCCATTTATGGACTGGTGCAAGCATCTCGGAGTTGGAATCTTCGTTTTGATAAAGTGATCAAAGCGTTCGAGTTTATACAAGTTTACGGAGAAGCTTGTATTTACAAGAAAGTGAGTGGGAGCTCTATAGCGTTTCTAATATTATATGTGGATGACATATTGCTGATTGGAAACAATATAGAAATGCTGGAAAGCGTAAAGGAATATTTGAACAAGAGTTTTTCAATGAAGGACCTAGGAGAAGCTGCTTTCATATTAGGCATCAAGATCTATAGAGATAGATCGAGACGCTTAATAGGACTTTCACAAAGCACATACCTTGATAAGATTTTGAAGAAGTTCAAAATGGATCAGTCCAAGAAGGGGTTCTTGCCTGTATTGCAAGGTGTGAAGTTGAGTAAGACTCAATGCCCAGTGACTGCAGAAGATAGAGAAAAGATGAGTGTCATCCCCTATGCTTCGGCCATAGGCTCTATCATGTATGCAATGCTGTGCACAAGACCCGATGTCAGCCTTGCCATAAGTATGGTCGGAAGGTTTCAAAGTGATCCAGGAATGGAACACTGGACGGCGGTCAAGAATATCCTGAAGTACCTGAAAAGGACTAAGGACATGTTTCTCGTTTATGGAGGTGATCAAGAGCTCGTCGTAAAGGGTTACGTCGATGCAAGCTTTGACACTGATCCGGATGACTCTAAGTCGCAAACCGGATACGTATTTATTCTTAATGGGGGTGCGGTTAGCTGGTGCAGTTCCAAGCAAAGCGTGGTAGCTGATTCTACATGCGAAGTGGAGTACATCGCTGCCTCGGAGGCGGCGAAGGAAGGTGTCTGGATGAAGGAGTTCATGACAGATCTTGGAGTAGTGCCTAGTGCACTTAACCCAATGACTCTGTTTTGTGATAATACTGGTGCCATTGCTCTAGCCAAGGAACCAAGATTTCACAAGAGGACCAGACACATAAAACGACGTTTCAATTCCATCCGCGATTACATCAAGGAGGACGACATAAATATTTGCAAAGTACACACGGATCTAAATGTTGCAGATCCGATGACTAAACCTCTTCCAAAGGCTAAACATGAACAACACCAGAACTGCATGGGTGTTCGATTCATTACAATGTAAATCACATAGTGATGTGAACTAGATTATTGACTCTAGTGCAAGTGGGAGACTGTTGGAAATATGCCCTAGAGGCAATAATAAATTGGTTATTATTATATTTCCTTGTTCATGATAATCGTTTATTATCCATGCTATAATTGTATTGATTGGAAACTCAAATACATGTGTGGGTACATAGACAACACTGTGTCCCTAGTAAGCCTCTAGTTGACTAGCTTGTTGATCAAAGATGGTTAAGGTTTCCTAGCCATTGACATGAGATGTCATTTGATAACGGGATCACATCATTAGGAGAATGATGTGATGGACAAGACCCAAACTGTAAACGTAGCATTTGATCGTGTCAGTTTATTGCTATTGTTTTCTGCATGTCAAGTATCTGTTCCTTTGACCATGAGATCATGCAACTCACTAACACCGGAGGAATACCTTGTGTGTATCAAACGTCGCAACGTAACTGGGTGACTATAAAGGTGCTCTACAGGTATCTCCGAGGGTGTCTGTTGGGTTGGCATGGATCAAGACTGGGATTTGTTACTCCGTATGACGGAGAGGTATCTCAGGGCCCACTCGGTAATACAACATCACAATGAGCCTTGCAAGCAATGTGACTAAAGTGTTAGCCGCGAGATCTTGTATTACGGAACGAGTAAAGAGACTTGCCGGTAACGAGATTGAACTAGGTATAGTGATACCGACGATCGAATCTCGGGCAAGTAACATACCGAAGAACAAAGGGAACAGCATACGGGATTAACTGAATCCTTGACATAGAGGTTCGACCGATAAAGATCTTCGTAGAATATGTAGGAGCCAATATGGGCATCCAGGTCCCGCTATTGGTTATTGGCCGTAGAGGTGTCTCGGTCATGTCTACATAGTTCTCGAACCCGCAGGGTCTACACACTTAACGTTTGGTGACGATTAGTATAATTGAGTTATTATGTTGGTGACCGAAAGTTGTTCGGAGTCCCGAATAAGATCCCGGACATGACGAGGATCTCCGGAATAGTCCGGAGGTAAAGATTGATATATGTGATAATAGTGTTTTGATCTCTGGAAGGGTTCCGGAGTTCACCGGAAGGGGTTCCGGATGTTTACCGAAGTGTTCGGGTGCAGCAACACTTTATATGAGCCAAAGGGATAAAGCCCACAAGGTATTGGAAAGTGCAAAAGTAGTTTTGCTGCCGCGTAAGCGGTACTACCGCTTGGTGAAGCGGTACTACCGCCCGAGCGGTACTACCGCTTGTGTGAAGCGGTACTACCGCCCAAGCGGTACTACCGCTTGTGTGAAGCGGTACTACCGCTTGTGCGCGGCTGTGCACGGTTCGGCAGGGATCCGAGTTGGACTCTTTCCCTGCGGGCCAAACCGACCTTGTGCGGGCAAAACCGACCCGGAGGAGGCTTTTACTCCAAGTTTAGACCCCAAGGCTCAACATATAAATAGAGGGGCAGGGCTAGCACACGGGACACATCAAGATTTCCCCAAGCCGTGTGCGGCAACCCTAACCCTCTAGTTCCTCCGTCATAATCTCCGTAGCGCTTGGCGAAGCCCTGCAGAGATTGTTCCTCACCACCATCACCACGCCGTCGTGCTGCTGGAACTCAACCACTACTTCACCATCACTCGCTGGATCGAGGAGGTGAAGGCGTCATCAAGCCGTACGTGTGTTGAACGCGGAGGTGCCGTCCGTTCGGCACTAGATCGGAAGGATCGTGATTGGATCGCGGGACGCTCGGCGATTTGGATCGCGAAGACGTTCGACTACATCAACCGCGTTTATTAACGCTTCCGCTTAGCGATCTACAAGGGTATGTAGATCCACTCTCCCTCTCGTAGATGCTCATCACCATGGATAGATCTTATGTGTGCGTAGGAAAATTTTTGTTTCCCATGCAACGTTCCCCAACACGGCCATGTTCCATGTCACGGGCGAGCCGATCCTACCGCCGAAACCGCTGGAGGCAATATCAGGGGATCTCAGGAGACTGCATGACCATGTGTTGTCGACTGAGAAAAGCCTACTAGCCTCGAAGGATCCAGGATATCCGACATATGCGGCTCGTGTGCCTGAGGGGAGGTGCTACATCGACACACGGCCCGCGGAGGTGTTCTTCCTGCGGTTTGACCATATCTTCGAGATGTTTCTGACAAGGCGGCTCGATTTTACAATCGTCCGCCTTTTTGCGCTACATATGAGCTTCGTCATGAAGAGAGAAGATGTCTCGCAAATCTGTGTGGCGGATCCATACTACATGCACGAGTCGTTCTTGAGTCTCGGCGACTTTGAGCGTAAAACTGCTAGGGAGTACCTCAAAAACTTTATGGTATAGAATAAGGACCAGGAAATTGTCCTCCTGCCTTATCATCCAAAGTAAGTCAGTCCCGGACAACCCTTTCGTACATTTCAATCATTCCTTCTCGCTCATATATATGGAGAATAATTTGAGGTGTTCTTTTCCCCGCAGCAACGGGCGCGCCATCCTTATCGTTCTTTACCCGTGAGTCTCCCACGCCGTGTATTTCGACCCTACCAGAAACTACGAGAAGAAGGGCTACACCCACGTAATGAATATTCTAGATGATGCTCTCCAAGGCTTCAGCTTGAGGGGTGGCCACATGCAGATCAGGAAACAAAGGAACCGCAAGACGGGTTTCTCGCATAAAACTAACTTCTGTTGCATCCATGTCCCGAAATCAAGTAGGAACGATGGATTCTACCTCCTCCATCTCATGATGGAGTTCAGAAGGGATCACCAAAAGCTTCGCATGACAACCAGAAACGATGATCATATCCGCAAGTGGGTAGAATCTCAAGGAGAAGCGGATTATACAATTAGAGATGAATTCTTTCGCATCCAGAGGGACATTGTGACGATCATCATGAAAGAAGTCGTCGAAAAGAAGGGGATGTTCCACCACGGCCCTATATCGCGAGCTGACGTCCGAACTCGCATAGGCATGCTACGTCAGGACCTCACACCATTCAAGAAGCTAGGGTGCATCCTCGATGATCTGGAAGGATGGAAGTTCTAGTGATTTACGATGCCGATGATGATGATATGTGTCGGTTGAACTTGTATACTTTCTGTAGCGATGAAACTTTGTGATGTCCACGGTCCCTACCGAACTTGCGTAACGCTACTTTGTTAGTTTGGGTACGATGACCTGCGTACCTCTAGTTAATTAGTTTGCGTACGATGAAACTGCGTTGATTATTTATGTTTGCTATATGTTGCATCTAGTTGCTAACCCTTTCTTTTTCGTGTTGCTCAAGTATATTTTGTTGCATATGATTGTACATTCTCTTGATGAAGATGCATCTCTAACATGTACCTAGATTCTTGATGGCGAAGTACCGGTGCTATGTCATGTACAAAGGGAAGGTTCCGGGAGTATACGACGAGTGGTCCGAGTGTCAGACGCAAGTGGAGGGGGTCTTGGGCGCCAGCCATAAAGGCTTCAAAAGCAGACAAGAAGCAGAAGCTAGTTACTTGAGGAGGCTCACGCTAGCGCGAGAGAGGACTCATAACCGCTGCCTCATGTACTGCATAGTTTCGCTCTCACTCATAGTGATAGCTCTTCTCGTGTATATCATTGTTTAGATGGATGACGATGTAGTTGCAAGTATTCTAGACTTGTATCGCTATTTTCGAGAGATGATGACGAGAGACCACTTTGTGTTGGATGATGATTATGATGATGACATGAATTGATAAGACTATTTGTATGTGTATGCTATGATTACATTTGTATGTGTATGATATGCTAGATATGATTGTATAAAGCCTGTACAAATACAAAACAAATATGCAGGAAAAAAACAGAAACTAATAAAACTAGCAGTAGCGCGGCTTACTGTAGCGCGCTGCACCTATTAGCAGCAGTGCGTCCCGGTAAAGCTCAGTACTGCTACCCATGTTTAGCAGTAGCGCGTCTTACCCTACAGCGCTACAGCTATTAGCAGCAGCGCGTCCCGGTAAAGCTCCCTACTGCTACCCATGTATAGTAGTAGCGCAGGACGAACATCGCTACTGCTACAGTTAGCTGTAGCGCCGTATCAGTAGCGCGGGTACCTAAAAACCGCGCTACTGCTAGGCTTTTCCCTAGTAGTGAGCAGCTTGGCTATGGGTGAGCTCCCCTGGTGCCTCTTATAAAAGGAGGCCCAGGGGACAAGGGGTGGCCCACATGGCCAACTATTTACTATTGGAGAAGACATGTGAGATGACGCATGATACAGGCAATAGTGCACCACTATGGGAGATGACATGCGAGGTGATGCGATGACGCAGGCTATAATGCACCACTATTGGGGTGCAGTGAAGTGATGCGTGATGCAGGCTATAGTGTCTTCATGTCGTGTCCGACGGGACGTGGTGGTTGACCTCGTGCAGCAGGCCGGCTGGAGCAGCCGGACAGAGGTCGGTCGGAGCAGCCGGCTGGGCAGGGAGCCGGCCGGACTCCGTAGCCGGCCAGACCGGGGTACCAGCCGGAGCAGCCGGACAGAGGGGCGTTGGCTGCCCCATTGTTTTTAAAATGTTGAGTCGCCTCCTTGAGCCTACCCGGGGTAATCCCCCCGTCACCAATTGCTTAATGCTTTGCCTAATCACCCTCTCAAGAAAAATGAAATACTTGATATCTTCTATAATGGACTAACTGATGCTTCTAGGGACTTCCTAGATAGTTGTGTTGGTTGTGTTTTCAGGGAACGAACTATTGAACAAGCTGAGGAACTATTGAATAATATATTGAAGAATTATGATGATTGGACTCTCCCTGAACCACCGCTTAAACCCACTCTGAAGAAGAAGGGTATCTTATTTCTCAGTCCTGAAGATATGCAAGAGGCAAAGAAATGTATGAAGGAAAAAGGTATTAAAGCTGAGGATGTTAAGAATTTACCACCTATTGAAGAAATACATGGCCTTGACACACCACCACCTCCACAGGTGGTAGAGGTAAATTCTTTATTAAAGTTTGATGAACATGATATCCCTTACAATAAACATCCTAGTCAATGCTTATATGAGTTTGATAAGTACATTATGAAACAAGATCACTTCAATGCACATGTTCTGAAACAATTGAAATATAATTCTGATATGATTGCTCGCTTGAGTGACTTGCTATTTAGAATTAGTAATGATGTTAGAGGTGTAGGAAAACATGCCTCTATGGTTAAAACTCCGTTAGAACAAGTTGCTAAGTCTCTAAAAGAATTGCTTGATGAAATGAACAATAATATGAATGATTTCGCTGCTAGAGTAGTAACTAGAGGAGGTAGAATGACCCAAGATCCACTTTATCCTGAAGGTCATCCTAAAAGAATTGAACAAGATTCTCAGAGAATTAACACTGATGCACCTAGTCCTTCTAAAAAGAAAAAGAAAAAGAAAAATGATAGGACTCTGCATACCTCTAGTGAACCTGAGATACAAAAACCTCCTGATAATAATGATGTCTCTATTTCCGATGCTGAAACTCAGTCTGGTAATGAACATTCACCTAGTGATAATGAAGATGATAATGATGATGTTCATGAAGATGCCCAACCGAACAATGATAAAGAACCAGATAATAATGTTGAAATAGAGCATGCTGTTGATCTTGATAACCCACGAGCTAAAAATAAACGTTATGATAAAAAAGACTTTTGGCTAGAAAACATGGTAAAGAAAGAGAGCCATGGGTTCAGCCTTTTCCACCTAAACCATCTAAGAAAAAGGATGATGAAGAATTTGAATGCTTTGCTGAAATGATTAGGCCAGTCTTTTTTCGTACCCGCTTAACTGATATCCTAAAGATGGCCCCATATGCAAAGTACATGAAAGACATCACCACTAATAAAAGAAAGAATCCTGAAGCTGAAATCTTCACCATGCTTGCTAATTATTCTTTTAAGGATGGAGTACCTAAAAAGCTTGGAGATCTGGGAATACCAACTATACCTTGCTCCATTAAAAGAAATTATGTCAAAACTGCTTTGTGTGATTTGGGAGCTGGTGTTAGTGTTATGCCTTTCTCCTTATACGAAAGACTTGATTTGAATAAACTCACACCTACTGAAATATCATTGCAAATGGAAGACAAATCAACTGCCATACCTATCGGTATCTGTGAGGATGTGCCTGTTGTTGTTGCAAATGTTACTATCTTAACGGACTTTGTTATTCTTGAGATGCCCGAGGAAGACAAGATGTCGATTATCCTTGGTAGACCCTTTTTGAATACTGCAGGGGCTGTTATTAATTGCAATAAAAGCAAAGTCACTTTTCATATCAATGGTAATGAGCATACGGTGCACTTTCCGAAGAAACAATTCCAAGTGAATGGTATAAATGTTATTGAAGAATCTCCGACCATCACTATTGGAAGTTTTCAACTACCTCTACCTACTGCCAAAAAGAAATATGATATACTTATTGTTGGGGATATGCACATCCCCATTAAGGTAACGTAGTGTTTTACGAAAGTTCTTCGGTTTCATGCTAATCGGAAGTGGTTGTTAATAAGACTTGATCAACCTTATTAATGGATCATTTTTGAGAGGTATGAAGCTGATGAATCTAGTAAGCACAATTCTCTACTTCCACCTTTTATTTTCCGTTTTACTTAGTCAAATAAAATAAAATGCCATGTTTATCATGTTTTCAGTTTTCTCCGTGCAATAAAAAATGACCCAAAAATAAAAGTTCTCAGAATATTCTGAAAATTTGATACGATTTTTTTCTGAATATTTCTGAATTTCTGATGCAAATAATATCAGAGGGGGTGCACCTGGTGCCCACAAGACACCAGGGCGCGCCAGCAACCCCAGGCGCACCCTGGTGGGTTGTGGCCCCCACGTGGCCCCCCTCACTTATTCCTTTAGCTCATGTCATCCCCTACCTCCAGAAAAAACTCACCATAGCTTCCATTCCCGTGTTCTTGCTCTCAAACCCGCGGATTTCAATCTCTTTGCTCGAAGCTTCGTTTCCGAAACTGTTTGGAGGGATTGCTACTTGGTATGTGACTCCTCCATGGCTCCAATTAGTTTTTGATTTAGTGGGTTATTTTTAGAGTAATTAGCTACTCTTGGTGCTGCTGTAGATGAGCTTGCATGTTGAATTCTTAGAGTTCTAAGTAGTTTGAATGCTTAATATGGCCTCTATGCATCCTTGGGAGTAGTTGCTATCAATCTTACAAAGTTTTGTTGACAAGAATTTTGTAGGCTAAATTTTTTAGAATTTTTATTATAGGAATAAGATGGATTTCTTTAGGAAGTTTTCCTCCAAGAAAAATGCCAAAGGATTCATTGGGGAATCATCGGACAATGACCTCCACACTCCGAGAACGGTGAAGGTGCGGCCGTGCGAATGGCCTCATGATGCCTTCATGGAGGAGGCCGGGTTCCATCAAGAGTTTGCTCAATTTGTTGCAAATGCTGGGCTGACCGAGTTCCTCGCAGCTAAGTGTGACCAACATCACATCCTTATAAATTCCTTTGTGCAAAGTTTTCATTTTCTGAGAAAGAATAATCCTCCTGAAGTGCAGTTCAAGCTTTACACTGAAACTCACAAGATACCGCTAACTTACTTTTGCGACATATGCTTGATCCCCTCTGATGGGGAATTAAGAGAACCTAGACCAGTGGAGTTTGAGGATTTTCTCTTCACTTTAATAGTGGGTGAAGATAGAGGCGTGTCAAACGCTACTGCTACAAGTTTGCAGTTTCCTTCTGTGCTAAACCTGGGCATAGCCCGGGCCGGGCCGGGTTTCGGGCCGAGCTTAAAAAAGCCCGAACGGGAAAACTCAGGCCCGACCTGGCCCGGCCGTCGGGCCTAACAAATCGGGCCCGAACCCGGCCCGAACCTACAAAGCCCGGTAAAGCCCGGCAGGCCCGCCCCGATCTAGGCTTAAAAATTGCGTTTCGCAAGCCCGAGCCCAGCCCGGTCTGCTCTTCGGGCTCACTTTCCAGGCCCGAGCCCGGCTCGATGGCATGATCAGGCCTGGCCCGGCCCGGGATTTTCGGGCCGGGTCGGGTCGGGCCGGCCGGGCCGGGCTGCCCATGCCCAGGCGTATTCTGTGCATTACTTTGCTTTGTTCATCGCAAAGTGTTTAACCGCTAGGGAGAAGGTTGGCGCACTCAGTGCACCCGACTTAGCTATTTTACGCCGTGCACTGTACAATGATCACACCTTTAGCATGGGGGCTATTATTACACGTCGCTTACACCTTAACAGGACTAAGGGAAAGATACATTGTGGTATTTATGCTACTCGCTTAGCGAGACACTTTAATGTTCATATTCGCCCACATGATTATCTCTTGTCCCAAGGTTATCTAGATCACAAGGCGTTGCAGGATCACCAATTTATTGAGGCAACTGATTCTTTCTATGACATTCGTTACAACTTAGTATTCAGTGTCGAAACCCGTGATGTTATTCCGTTGCTTGCACCTGCTCTGTTTGATTCTATTGCCAGGAATGGATACAGGATCATGCCAGATGACATTACAGTCTACCGGAACAACCTAGCAGCTGCTGAGGAGGAGCCCCAGGAGTGGAACGCTCAGGTGTCGCCTCCACCTCACTTCGACTTAGGACTGGATGGTTACTACGGATGGTGATTACCAAGCTAGGCCAAAAGCCTAAGCTTGGGGGAGTACGTATTTCCACCGACATTACATTCATGTTCACACATTTCATTCCAGTTGTCGGTGTTCATACTTTTTCATTGTATTATTCATGCTAGATTTATTTTCTCGTTTTCTTCTTGTGTGTTTGAAAAACTTTGAAAAAATCCAAAAATATTTCCTACTTCTTTTCGGCTTTTCTTTCTAGCTTAATTTAGTTGAAGTATCAAAAGAAACCCAAAAATATTTCTCGCTTCTTCTTTTACTTGTTGGGAGCTTTCCCGTGTAAATAGTTTTTCTCGTTTTTGTTTTTCCTTTTTAATTTGCTTTCTTCAGAAAAACCCAAAACTCCAAAAATATTCCAGTGTGTTTCTCTGAAATTCTTTTTCCTTTATTTGAGTCGTACCAAGAAGAAGACCACGATGAAAATGTTGAGTGGCTCTCATATGCACTATTGTTAATCTAACAAAGAGCCCATGTTGCCTTGTCTTCTCCTCCTGAATAAAACCTTTGCAGATTTCAGCTTAGTCCATGGCACTCTTGCACTATTATTATTTTCACATTCGGTCGTGCAAGTGAAAGGCAATAATGACGATATTTGATGAAGTGACTGTGGCAGAGAAAAGCGGGTATGAACTCAACTTGTTTTTGTTTTTGTAAATATGTTTAGCCTAGTATCCATGATTCAGCATATTATGATCAAACATGTTTGCAATGATAATTAGAGATTATAGTTGTTCATGCCATGCTTAAGTAGCTAGGAGTGGGTAGTGATTTATCTTGGATGTCAACATGCATTAAAATGATTGTGATGTGGTATGATGATATGGTATCCTCCTTTGAATGTTTCAAGTGTCTTGACTTGGCACATGTTCACGCATGTAGTTGAATCAAAACCAACATAGCCTTCATGATATTTATGTTCATGGTGTCCATATCCTACTCATGCTAGTATTCAATGTTTATTATTCGCAATGCATGTTCATGACCATTTTCGCTCTCTAGCTGGCCGCTTCTCAATCTATTTGCTAGCCTTCGCCTGTACTAAGCGGGAATATTGCTTGTGCATCAAAATCCTTAAACCAAAGTTATTCTAGATGAGTCCACTACATGTACCTATATGCGGTATTACCCTGCCGTTCCAAGTAAATTTGCATGTGCCACCTCTAAAAATTCAAATGAACATCTGTTTTGTGTGTCTGGACCGCTCATGGAGCGACAGGGGGCGGTCAGTATCTTCCATGTTAAGTGGGTTATTCTCATGATGAATGTTTATTCACTCGTCCTTACACGAGAGGGGCGGTAATATGGGATTCCCGGTCCCGAAATCAAAAACTACAAATGATTAAACAAAACTCCCCCAGGAATGTTGTTGGTATGGACGGTACCCGTGGATTCGGCTAGCAGTGGAGTGTGATTGTTGGTGGAGGGGGAGTAAACATTTACTTTTATCGTTTGGGAACCGCCGCTAATGTGTTTAGCATGGAAGATATTGATAACTCTTGGTTGTAACGTTGACAGGAAGGGCGTACCTCCCAAAATTATATCTATCTCTTATTTAAATCTTGAACTCTGGCACCTCTGCAAATCCCTGCTTCCTTCTGTGAAGGGACTATCTATTTACCTTTATGTTGAGTCATCACCTTCTCAAATAAGCGTCAGACCTGAGAGCACTATTGTCATCCTCATGCATTGTGTATAGTTAATGTTGGGTGCAGCATGACTGGATCTTTTCTACCATGAATTACAATGTTTAGTCGCTGCTTAAACTTTGGAGGTGCTCTGCATTTATGTTTTGCGGTCTCAGAAAGGGCTAGCGAGATTCCACTATTGTCGTATTATATCATGATTGTTTTGACAAACTGTTGGCGCTTGAGATATTTTATTATTGCTCGCTAGTTGCTTATGTCGTTGATATGAGTTAATATAATTTCTAAGAGTTATTCTTATCATGGTTAGTCATAATCTTTGCTGAAAACTTGGGTGCTACTTAAGAATATATATGTAAACAAGAACAAAAGAGTTCGTAATTTTTTTTCTTTATCACTTTCAGTTTGTCAACTGAATTGCTTGAGGACAAGCAATGGGTTAAGCTTGGGGGAGTTGATACGTCTCCGTCGTATCTACTTTTCCTCACACTTTTGTCCTTGTTTTGGACTCTAATTTGCATGATTTGAATGAAACTAACCCGGACTGACGCTGTTTTCAGCAGAACTACCATGGTGTTGTTTTTATGCAGAAATAAAAGTTCTCGGAACTGGACGAAACTTTTTGGAGATTTATTTTGCAATAAATAAAAAATCCTGGAGCCAAGAACCACCGGAGGGGGGGGGGCTGGCTGGGCACAAGACACCAGGGCGCGCCAGCCCCCCCCCCCCCCCGACCCGCCCTGGTGGGTTGTGCCCACCTCGTGGCCCCACTGACCTTAATTCCGACGCTATAAAATCCTATTTTTGGAGAAAAAATCAGAGAGAAAGTTTATCGTGTTTTACGATACGGAGCCGCCACCACCTCCTGTTCTTCATCGGCAGGCCAGATCTGGAGCTCGTTTGGGGCTCCGGAGAGGGGAATCTTCGGTCTTCGTCATCATCAACCCTTATTCATCGCCAATTCCATGATGCTCCCCACCGGGAGTGAGTAATTCCTTCGTAGGCTTGCTGGTCGGTGAGGAGTTGGATGAGATTCATCATGTAATCGAGTTAGTTTTGTTAGGGCTTGATCCCTAGTATCCACTATGTTCTGAGATTGATGTTGCTATGACTTTGCCATGCTTAATGCTTGTCACTAGGGTCCGAGTGCCATGATTTCAGATCTGAACCGTTTATGTTATCACCATTATATCTATGTTCTTGATCCGATCTTGCTAGTCATACGCACCTATTACGTGTTCTGATCCGCAAACCCCGGAGTGACAATAGTCGGGATACTTTCCGGTGATGACCGTAGTTTGAGGAGTTCAGTATTCACCGTGTGTTAATGCTTTGTTCCGGTTCTCTATTAAAAGGAGGCCTTAATATCCCTTAGTTTCCTTATGGACCCCGCTGGCACGGGAGGGTAGGACAAAAGATGTCATGCAAGTTCTTTTCCATAAGCATGTATGACTATTTACGGAATACATGCCTACATTACATTTATGAACCGGAGCTAATTCTGTGTCGCCCTAGGTTATGACTATTATATGATGAATATCATCCAACGAGTTCACCGATCCAGTGCCTACGAGTTTTTCCCATATTGTTCTTGCTAAGTTACTACTGCTACTGCTACTGTTACACTTGCTACAAAACTATTGCTATCACTGTTACCGTTACTGTTCCTGCTACTACTGCTATCAAAACTATCATACTACTGTGCTACTGATCACTCTGCTGCAGATATTTAATCTCCAGGTGTGGTTGAATTGACAACTCAGCTGCTAATACTCTCAAATATTCTTTGGCTCCCCTTGTGTCGAATCTATAAATTTGGGTTGAATACTCTACCCTCGAAAACCGTTGCGATCCCCTATACTTGTGGGTTATCAGGCTCCACGACGACTACCTCGACCATGGCTACACCACCCTATGCTCTCGGCTACATCGACATCGACACAACGGGCTACCTCCTTGCTTGAACAACCTCGTCGTCGTCGGTTTCCACTCCAGCCACGACTTCCATGATGCATCGACCGTTACGACTGTCGGAGGGATGTCCGTCAGCGTACCTTCGGATTCTTCTCAAGTCTCACCATCAGCGTCGCTATCGTTGTGACTGCAGGGGGATGTTGAGTATTATGATTATTAGGAAAGATAGGACATCGTAGGATCTTATTCTATATTGTCTTGTACTCCAAGTTTGTCATTGCACTCCTATATATATATGCCCACGAGGCTCAAGCAATAAACATCGATTCCACCAATTCTCTTCTCTATTCCTCTTACATGGATTATTTCATATATGGGTGGGCGCTTTTGTGCGCCTTGGTCGTGGAGTCAATGTAATAATGTAGAGTTTCAGTCACGGCATCGAGCATGGCTCATGGCGTGTGGAGGTGTGTCTAGCATACTACATGGATCTTGTCGGTTGTCGGTCTCCGGTGGATCCGCATGAATTCAGTCAGCACTTGTGGTTGCAGGCCCTCTTTGACTTTTTTTTTTCTTGGGGCAAATTCTTGCTACGCAGATTGCGGCTACATGCGTCTTCTAATCTACATCAAAGACAAGAGTGAGAGAGAGAAGATGGTGGCGGCAAGAGGAGGGAGAGATTTTTTTTGAGGGGGTAAAACAACTTTATTCATCATAAGCCACAGAATGTGGGATACAATTTGGGTCATGGGGCTGCCCCAACCAAGTGTGGCGCCCCGGCCCTCTACGAAGGGAAAACTTAGCTAAATGGTGTGCCTCCATATTGGCTGCACGCCCTTCAAAAACAAAATTACATTGAAAATGAACTACTCTAGACTTAATCTCATTGATCACTGATCCATTCTTCCCCATACTCCCATTGTTGATGTCCAAAATCGCCTGTTTTGAGTCAGACGCAATAACCACCCTCTGTAGATTGAGATCAGCTGCAAGCGCTAGGGCTTCTCTGCACGCGATGGTCTCTAGAATAAGTGGGTCTTGGAGTCCAGCAATCACCAAGGCCGAGCTGCCCATGTAAATGCCATGATCATCGCGACATACTGCCGACGCCGATCCCCCTCTGCCTGCTCGGACACCTGCATCCACATGGATTTTTGCGTACCCAGCCGGTGGAGCTTTCTGGCGCGCTATCTGAACTCCCGAAGGGCCTCTCCTAGCTCCTGTTGGGCGCGGGGCTCTCAACACTTCAAGCTCCTGGATGAAGTTACTTACAAAGGATTGTGTAGCTTGGGGTGTTTGGAAGATGTGCTCGTGGATCGCCTTGCGTCGGGCTGTCCATATCACCCAAAGGGTGACTGCCAGGAGGATGAACTGATCATGCGGTAGTGAATCAATTAGTGCAAAGAGCCGCTGCTTGGCATTGGGCTCGGTTGTTGCGATCAATCTCTGAGCTAGGTCTTCGTCTACCAGGGCCCAAGTGCACCTAGATGATGTGCAGTTGATCAAGGAGTGTCTCCAGGAATCGGGTGCTCCGCACATGCCACAAAGAGGAGGGAGAGATGAGCTCTAGGGTTTTGGGGCTAGGGTTGGTGAGGGCGGCCTTAAGGGGGAAGGATAGGTGTGGGCGCGGTGCTCTTCTCGTGGGTGACGACACGAGGGAGGGGGGTCACAAGCCCCGCGTGCCTACCTAGGAAGAAGAGAAACATGGAGTTGGTGGGCTTGGGCTGGGCTGCTGCACACGTAGTGTGCTCGGGAAGAGAAAGACAGTGGTGTGATAGTTAGCTGGGGTGGGTTGCGGCTGTGCACTGATGTTGCATGTTCCCTATTTTTTTCTTTTACGAAAATGAGAAAGCAATGGTTGGGAAAAGAATGGGGGCTCATAAGATTGTAAGATTTCATAATTTTCTGAAACCTTTTGTAGGGCTTTACTAGAATATCTCCAAACTATCAAAAAAGATTCAGAAAAATTGGGGCAAAGAAAAAAAAATACATGTATCAGTAATACACATGTGGATTGAGCTATGTGGCTCTTATGCTTGTGCTAAAATTGTGAAATAATTTGGGTAGCTCCCAAATATCACAAAAAGGTCGTATGCCAGATGTGGGGTGAGTGTCGGGCTAGAACACAAATAGGGAGAATGAGTTTACTTATTCGCCATTCAACAAAATGACAAAAGAAATAGGGGTTGGGTTTAATAAAATAACCAATATAATCATGGATGAAATGCAATATGATGCTGATGAAAAAAAATTCTAATTAGGGGTGTTACTCTGGGTTGTTACAGTTAGCACACTCAAACAAGCTGGGTAGTACTGGTTAAGAAAAACACGACGGCACCGGGTCTGTTAAAAATCTCAGATGTGGAGTGGCTAAAGTGGATACTTTGAGGATCTTTGGCTTGGGATCTTTCATGGAGTTTTATACCAAAGTACCTTAGCTTGCATCCCTCTTGACAGTACGGCTGTCCTACACTCAATGCTGATCTTGGATTCACTAAAAGGCTATAAAGTATAAATCTGAAGTTTGAGGTAGACAACATGCATCTTCAAAAGTTGGAGGTAGGGGACACACATGATATCCCCAGTATTCATGGGTATTAAACTACTGAAATAAATTTTTATAAATACCAGTCCTCTCAATTGTTTTGTCAACAATCTCCAAAACCCAATAGGGTTATCTAAGAGATGCACCGCCAGAGTGACAAAACAAGTAGATTCTTTTTATTTTTCTGAGTTTAATATACAAGGCCTAGGCATAAAATTGAGAGGGACATACAACTGTTGTATTAAAATGGAGCAAGCGAGCAACAATAACAAACACACAAAACTTTCCATTCAGTCATATAAAAGAGAAGAAACGAAACAACCGAACTACTCCCTCTGTAAACTAATATAAGAGCATTTAGATCACTAAAGTAGTGATCTAAACGCTCTTATATTAGTTTACGGAGGGAGTACTGATCAGTGATCACGGGCTAAAGAAAACAGCCTTCCTGAAGTTCCTGATGAACAACTGAACTGTCAAATCTTTTAACTGCAATAAGGGAAGTGAGGCTGCATTTTGGAGGAAAAACATGACGATGTTCACTTTATTGTGATATTTAAAAACACTGTACAGAAGAGCGCAGACTGAACACGATCCTCGCGTAACTGACATATTTCCGCAACAGGTGCATAAACAGCACCAAAGAGTGCAGACCCATCATGGCTTATTTGTTTCCGGAAGTAGATAGATCCTCCTTGTAGCCGAGCTTGAAAGCAAATGACTGCGTCATACCTGATGCCAAGTCGTTGTAGCCGAGCTTGAGTACTGCTAAAAAATCCAGGCAGTGCAAAATTGCAAATACTGCTTTTGTGGAGTACAGCCTCCCATTTCTCCGCACTTGCCTAGGTGCTCATTACAGATCGTACTGACAGCAGCATAGAGTATTGGAGACTTCAGCATGAGCACTGCAAAGTAAAAGTAAGCCCACAGTTTCATACGGACCTATGACCAGAGCACTAAGACTAACATTTCTAAAAATGCATTCATATTAAGGAAAGTGTCTGATTTACAAAGATAAAAAAATGTCAGGTGGCTGTTAGAAAAAGATTGTATACCTTCCAGTCGCCATCAGAAGTCCTTACCCCTAAAGTTCCAACTAGTCTGTGTTAGGCTACTTGGTCTACCTTTCCACGCCCATCGAAGGTTAAAAGATTCATAGACATTTCACATTCTTGTGATTTTGACACACCGCTAAATGACCCCAATGCTACAAGCAGGCAGTTTGGATTTCTTATACGGTCATACTGGCAGGAGGGTTTATGCAAGCAAAAACTTTTTTTCCCGAGAAAACGCAAAAGACTTTGTGGTGGAGGCGAAGAAGAGCGCCTTTTCCTCGGCAGAGAACTGCAAGTCCAGGCCACGCCAAGCACGCTCATGGTCGGTGCGCGAGAACCATAGCCATCGGAGTCGCAGCGCGAGGCCAGCTCGCTCGAGGTCCTGGACTCCAAGGCCACCGTGCGAGATGGGGCGGCAAACGCGGCGCCAGTTGACATGGCAGTGGCCACCGTTGGCAGCTGCGCGCCCAGCCCATAGGAAGCAACGCTGGATCTTCTCGAGTTGTCGGAGGGTCTTTTTTGGCGGCGCAAAGGCGAGGAGTTGGTGCACTGGAATGGCACTTAGGACAGACTTTACCAGTGCAAGGCGCCCAGGCTTGTTCATCAGGCCAGCTTTCCAAGCGGGAAGACGTGCGGCAACCCCATCAACAAGTGGCTGTAGTTGGGCAGCAGTAGGTCGCCGTATTGTGAGGGGGATCCCAAGATAGGTGATCGGCAGCTCAACAATAGGGCAACCGAGGTGCTCAAGCTTCCTGAGCAGAGTCTTGTGCAAAATCAACAAAATCCATCGAAAATTTGATACTTTGCAGGAAGCAATTTCATGTCCTCCCGATATTTCCCTTCTCTTGAAAACAGAGACAACATTAATGAAATCGTTGAAGCTTCAAGTGAGATGCTCTTCCCATCAACTTTAGACAAATAATTTCCAGCATTAGCAATCTCACCTCTTTCCAGCAACATTCTGATGATATCATTTATAAGATGGGAGCTGGGGACTATACCACTCTTGTCCATTGATGAAAACATATCGTTGGCATCTTCCACCGCTCCATCTTTCAAAAGATTTCTTATCATTACTGCGTAAGTAGATTCATTAGGCACCAACCCACTGGATGATATTGCAGCGAACAACTCCTTAGCTTCTTCTTTTCTTGGAACCTTGTACATTGCATTAATCATGGTATTGAGTATTGTAATACTGAACTTTACATTCATTGCTCCTAATTTCTGGAACAGGACAATCGCTTCGTCTGCACAATTATTTCTACAAAGACCTCCAAGTATTATACCGTATGTGGAAATGGTCACTGTTGTTCCACTTTCGATCATCTCATGGAACATTTTCCTTGCAGCAACAGTTCTCCCGGAACGATACAACCCATCCAGTATGATAGCATATGTCACATGTAGGTTTAACTCCCTTACGGGGCATTTCTCTAAACAGAGTCAAACCATCATCGATCCTTCCATTTCTACAATAGCCATTAACAAGTGAACTGTAAGTAACAATATCAGGATCAACACCAACTGATTCCATGGCATTAAGCATTTCGAATGCTTTATCCATCTTCCCGACTAAGCAATATCCGTCAATCAGTGAACTAAATGTAATGATGTCAGGCCTCTCACCTATGTCTATAACCAAGTCAAAGATATCATGTGCATCCATAACCCTTCCATCTTGGCATAAGTGGTTTATCACTGAATTGAAGAACTCAACATTAGGACGAGGAATTCCTCTGTTCATCATTTCAGAAACCAACTCCTTAGCTTTAATCAAATCAGCATCCATACAACAACCCTGAATTAGGGAGTGATAAACAGCTGCGTCCGGTTGAATTCCCATGGCAATCATCTGATTAAATTTATCCATAGCATCAGTCAACCTCCCCATTCTGGAAAGTGCAGCTATGATAGGGGAATAGGTGACTACATCGGGACTCACTCCGTGTTGCTGCATTTCCGTAAATATCAGCATTGCATCATCCATCATTCCGCATTTAGCATAGGCATCAATTAATATGCTAAAAACATGGCAGTCGGCTGCAATGCCATTGTTTTTCATTGAATTAAAGAGACCAATCATATCAGCAAAGCATCCTTCACTGGCATACCCATGAAGCAAAGTACGGTATGAGACGATATCAGGTTTGTGGCCCTTGGCTGTCATGGAATCAAAAAATTCTGCAGCTTCTTTGCTTCTTCCATGCTTGCAAAGGGAGGCCAGGAACGAGTTGTAAGTAACAATATTTGGTATAAGGCATCGGCTTTTCATTTCTCTTAACATTTTAGCAGCCTCTTTCGACTTCCCAGATGTGGCATATCCATTGATCATGCAACTATATGTCACTGTATTGGGTTGAGCACCATTAGCAACCATCTGACGAAGGACTAGCTCTGCCTTGTCCATTGCTCTGGCCTTGCACAATGCATCAATAATCGAGCTATATGTCACCACATCAGGCACCATCCCTTGTCGCATCATTTCGTGGAACAGATTGCATGCCTTGCCTGTTTCACCTTCCTTAAAGAAGCCATGGATGACCGTGCTATACGCCACCACATCAGGGAAGCAGACACCTCCTTCTTTCGCCATCATCTGGAGCAGTTCGAGCCCCCACTGGCTCATACTATTGTCGCATAAGCCCTTAAGAACTGTGTTATACGAAATGGCATTAGGCACACAGCCGAGCTCGGACATCCTATGAAGCAGCACGTTGACAACCTCTTCCGTACGATTGGCGTAGCAGAGGCACTTGAGGAAGGTGGCGGCGGTGATCTGGTCTGTCTTGAGGCCCTTCCTTAGGAAGCGGCCGAATAAGGCAAGCCCTATCTCCGGACGACGCGCACGGCAGCAGCAGTCCATGAGGATGTTGTAGGTGCAAACGGTGGGCACCGCCACCTGCGGGCCGGCTTCTTCTCTGCACACACGGTTGAAGAGGGCAAGGGCGAGGGCGGGGCCATCTCTGATGCAGGCAGTGGAGGACGTAGCACGGGCGAGGGCGGCAAGGAAAGTGTTGAGAGAGCGGACGGGGACCGGGGCGGCCTGCCGCAGCAATTCGTCGAACATGGTGTGCATCGTCTCGACCGAGCGTCCCGGCGCGCACGCGCGCTGTGGCTGCAACAAAGGCGTCGCGGGGAGACCTGGAGCGTGAGGGCGGCGAGGTGGAGGAGGAGCAGCGGCGGAGGACTCGGAGGCGGGAGCACAGCGTGATGGTATAGCGGCGGGACATCGGCGAGGTAGAGGAGGAGCGGTGGCGGAGAACAGACTTGGGCTAGGTGCAAGAGGAGGACGGCCGGCCGCGGAGGCGGGAAACCGGCGAGGTAAAGGAGGAGGGGTAGCGGAGGCCGGAATCCGGCGACCGGCGACGAGGTGCAGGAGGAGCGGCGGCTGTCGAGTTCGTACGCAGTTGGAGATCTTTTTGGAGTCACAGCTGATGGGTGTTGTGCTGGTTTCCTTCAGTTGGTGTGAATTTTGAGTGGGTCCCATCTTCCTGTCACACAACCTCCTTCCCAATCAAAACTTCTGGGCTTGTTTGCGTTCGCTGAATAGGCCTAACAAAAGTAAATACTCCCTCTGTACAAATATTGTAATAACCTTGAAATTTTCACTTTGAAATGACATTCCTGGAAGTCGCGGCAAAAAAGAAACCCAATTGCTAGGCGGTGCGCGCGCGCTATCCAGGCCTTGCGAGCGGCCGAACGTGCACCGTCCATCGTTCGTGCGATCGCGCCACGTGGACAGGCGGGACAGGGGGAGGAGAAACGGTAGTTTTGTCGTCATGCGCGCCCCACCGCGTTCCTGGCTTCCATCTCGCACCTCCTCCTCTCGTCCTCCACCCGCGGCGGTGCGATTTGGTTTCACGAGTCTCCGGCGACAGGGCGGCGTGAGGGGAGGAGAGGGAGTAGGGGGCACGCATGATTCGGGGAGCGGCGCCGGGCAGGCTCTGGGCGCACGCGGCGGCGAGGAGGAGTGAAGAAGGAGTCGCCGGCGACGCGCGCGGAGTCGGCAATTTGAGGGTCAGCGAGGCGCATCGAGGGCTTTGAGACAAAGGTTAGTCACACACACACACACACACACCAACCCCTATTCCTTCGCCCTCGTTCCCGTACTCGCAATGCAGAGAAGTGTTTTGCCGACGCGGCGGCGCCATGGATTGGTAGGAACATTTCAGGGACCAAAATCGAGGGGGAAAGGGGTTGGGGATAAAATGGTGGGGAATCACACAACCAATCTTGTGAGAAAATACGGGTCAATCCTGCAATTTTGGAGGATTTTCGTCTCAATTTCTGTTCTTCATTTGAGAGGTTGCCTTTTGCTTTCATACCATGCTAGATCTCTACATGCGGCATCATTTTTAGGGGCGTTAAAATTTGAGGACAAAGGAGGGAGGATGGCAGGAGAATAGCTTCCAGCACCCAAAGCCTGGAAGGGAGGGGGGAGGGGAAAGGGGCAACAGAACACTGATGAATCTGGGAAGGGATAAGCAATAACACTGAACATTTATTGTAGGCAAATTAGATGGGTTCAGTATTACTACAATCGGCAATTCTGAACATCTTTTGTAGGCAAATTAGATATGTTCATTATGACTACAATGGGGCTTATACAACACTGAACATTTTGTAGGCAATTTATATAGGTTCAATATATTGACCACAATGGGCAATACAACACTGAACATAACAATTAGTGGTAGCAGCTAGCACCATTGGATGATATAATAATTAGCAGTTAGCGGAAATTTTTCTTCGAATTTGGAAATTTAATCACATACCAGTGTTTCAAATGGTTTGATGTTGCTCCAATCTGCCTGCTCCTGATTTCTGTGTTCATAGGAAATACCGTGTGTTTTTGTGTTCCATCAGCAGGGAACACATTTCAGATAAACACAAGCAGGAAGGCAAAATACTGCATAATTTTTGCTATGGATCTGTGCTCTTTAGGCAATACTGTAAGATATGTGAGAAAATAATAGATTGTTTTTCCTTTGAATTTTGTAGGCAATACAGAGAGATATAAGTAGGCAAAATAATGGGTTGCCTACTTATGTTTTGTAGGCAATAGTTAGTACTTACCATTGGAAGGGTCTACAGTGTTAGCACTAATCTTGTTTGTTAGTTAGCTGCGTGCGTGTGTGTAGACGCGTAGGTAGTGGGAGCAGTAGTCGTGGCCGTTGGACGCTGGCCGTGTCGTGCGTGTATGAGCGCGTCGTGCGCAGCGGCCTGGGCGGCCGGATCGCGAGCTAGGTGGGCAGTCGTGTGTGCGTGCGCATGTGCCTAGCCTGGGTATAAATACCCCCATGTACTGATCGTTGTGTATCCAAGTGAGCCATGTAGCCATTGCAAAGAGGAAGAAGATTAGGGCGTCTGTGCGCCTACGACGGCGTTCGTGCGCCGGCTGGGAAAACTTTGTGTCTCGTGTTCTTCTTCTTCCACCTCCGTTCGATTGAGTGCGAGAGGAGAGGCAGCTAGGCCTGTGTGGCAACCACAATTGGTATCAGAGCCTCGTCTGAGGCCGTGGAGCACGGTGACGCCGTATGTGCGGCGAGCGCGGAGGCCGCGACGGACTTGCGTAGTGGCGCAGAGGCTGCGGTGGCGCGTCATGGCGGAGGCGTGGAGGTGCTGCGCGGCCACAGAGGTCGTAGCGGCGCCATGCGACGGCCATGGAAGAAGCTCGGCGTGTGTCGCCGAGGAAGAAGACCGCGTCCTGGGCACGCAGGGCCGGCCGTGTTGATCGCGTCAGCGCGCGATCATGGCAACGAGCTGGGGCGTGTGGATCGCGGGACGGTCGAGGAGGGGAGGACCAGATCGAGCTGCTTGAGACGGCCGCGTTGCCTGCGTCAGTGCGCGGCATGTGCGTGAGCTGAGGGCGTGCCGATCGTGGCGTAGTGGGTGCGTTGACGCGTGAGTGCGTGTCATGGGCGTGGCCGTGGCGACGTATGTGCGAGCCACGGCTATAAATCCCCACCCCTTGTAACTCCATTGAAGCACCACGAGGTTGAGCTCGGGTGGAAGAAAGGCGTCAGTGCGCCGGGAAGAGAAGCTGTGGCGTGTGTCACCGGAGCTTGGCGTTTGTCGCCAAGGAAGAAGATGGAGTCCACGTCAAGCTTGGTGGTGGTCGTGGTGGCGGTCACGACGACGACGATGACGGGAGCTGCAACAACTCCGGCGACGGCAACGGGTGTCAAGATTAGGGGGGAAATAGTTAGCACTAATCTTGTTTGTTAGTTAGCTGCGTGCGTGTGTGTAGACGCGTAGGTAGTGGGAGCAGTAGTCGTGGCCGTTGGATGCTTGCCGCGTCGTGCGTGTATGAGCGCGTCGTGCGCAGCGGCCTGGGCGGACGGATCGCGAGCTAGGTGGGCAGTCGTGTGTGCGTGCGCATGTGCCTAGCCTGGGTATAAATACCCCCATGTACTGATCGTTGTGTATCCAAGTGAGCCATGTAGCCATTGCAAAGAGGAAGAAGATTAGGGCGTCTGTGCGCCCACGGCGGCGTTCGTGCGCCGGCCGGGAAAACTTTGTGTCTCGTGTTCTTCTTCTTCCACCTCCGTTCGATTGAGTGCGAGAGGAGAGGCAGCTAGGCCTGTGTGGCAACCACATACAGCAGCCTACAAACTGAACTACGGATTTTTTTTGTAGTTCGTCTTTCGTTTCGCCACTTGAGGATCTATTAGAATCTGATGCTACTTTCGCCATACAGCACCATCCATCCTTCATTTTTTTTGTTCCCGCAATTTTGAGAGCTCAATACCGTATAGTGCAGCAGCAATTTTTTGGGGGTCTTTTAGAAGATATATTGTTCTACATTTTCTTGGTACGAATATCATGAATGGGTTTATATCTTATATATTTCTTTTTTCGTCTTAATAGTTAATACAACCGCATCATTCAGGTGTCCCTAGAAGATATGATCAGAGGGACAACTTTTTGTTTTAATTTTTGGTTCTGAACAAGTTCAAAGAGCTCATTTTCTCGCATCTCATTCATTATCTACTAAAATGAACATTGTAACATCTGTAACAAAATTACAGAGAATTTTTCTTTGTAGGCAAGATAAAGAGAGATAGCAAGTAGGCAAAAATAACGTTTTACCTACGTTATGTTTTTTTGCCTACAGCAGGATGTATGCATGATTTTTATTTTTCAAGGAACTCACTTTATTTTGTGGTGGTTTCTTTTCAAATGTGTGTGATTATGAACAAAAGCATATGCTGACTCATAAGGAATGTGGGAGTTTGGGTGTTTATCATCCGCGAATTTTTCACATAGCAAGAGCTATCAGGCAAGCTCGAAACAGTTTTTTTTTTTTTGCCTTTTTTTCTTTCTCATATGTCACAAAAGGTTGTACCCAAAGAGGGCAAGAGGCCATGTCTATCAATGAGATCGAGGACTTACAAGTTGGTAGGCGCAAGAGGATGAAGCAAGATCAAGAAGGGAGTAACAGCGCATCTCCAGCAAGACCGGTCAGGTTAAATGAGCCCTGACCCAAGATCAGAGGGACCTTATAACGGAGTATGACTTTGGACAGTCTGCTGAATATCGAAACATCAGCAGTGCCCACTTAAAAGCCCACATAATTTCTACTCGTGGACGCCCGCGTAATTTAACGTACCAGAAGTGGGATAAGTGGGCTAGCCCACGGTCGCCACTAACCCAGTTATCCTCTCTTACGATGCTAGGGTACGCCGCGGCCGCCGCCGCATAGCGCCGCCGTCCACCTTCCCATGGACGGCCTAGCGCCGCCATCCATCATCTCCATGGACGTCGCAGCGCCGCCTTCCACCTCCGTCGTCGCCACACCAGCACCTTCGTTCACCTGCGCCACCTCCCCACAGATGCACCTGCGTCGCCGTCCAACTATCCCACGGCCGAAACAGCGTCGCCGTACACCTCCCCCACAGGCCACAGCTGCACCCGCGCCGCCGTCCAACTCCCCCATGGCCGGACCAGCGCAGCTCCCCAACTCCCCCACGGCCGGACTCGTGCAGTCGACCATATCCTCCATGCCCGCCCCAACACCACCGTCAACCTCCACCATGGCCGTCACCGGCGAGGCTCGCAAGAAGCGACCTGGACATGAACTCCCAAGGTCTGGCTGCAAGAAGAAGAAGAAGATTTCTGCTGTCAGTCCTGTCCAAGAAGAACATGCCAAGGTATCCACTAATTTGATAGCCTGAATTCTTCTCCTTGTTAGTGAAAAGTTTGGTTGGTGGTTTGCTGGCTGAATTCTGCATTGCGCTTAATGAATGTCTTGACTCCGTTTTGCAATACTTCTTTTAGTATCCATGAGATGAGATTGACTGATTGAGCCTACACATATCCACTGTTTGTAAAGTTTCAGGAGTAAACATTCATAGAACAATAAAAATTGTAGTTGTGCTTTGCCTAGAGAGGCAGTCAGGCAGAGAAACTGAATTTGTGTTGTTATAACTGTCAAGAAATACTAACCAACAGGTAACTGTTACACTGTCATAACTGAATTTGTGCTGCAGTTTTGTTAAAAAACTGATCTGAATTGTACGTACACTGAATGTTCTGCATCTTTTACACTGTCATAACTGAATTTGTGTTGCGGTTTTGCTAAATACTTAACAGAATTCTTTTACATGATAATTTTGTGACCTTATAGTCTTACGCCTTCTAATTCTTAACTGAATTCTATGACTGATTGCACATGATAATTGTTTTACCTTCGCCTACAAATGTTTCTCTGTGTTGTATATTCAGAATTTTGGCAAGTTCCGAGTGCTAATTCTTCTCTTTTTGGTTACTAGCTTGTACTTAGTTGAGTTGAAGAAGCAAGTTTTCACTCCTTGTTCTTCGCACTGCTGCTGGAGTTCTGATGATGATCCTTCAGGGTGGATTCTCTTAAATGTTAGCTTAAATGATGGAACAAAGAATTCTTGTTGCTGGTATGAACTTTGAACATGCAAATGCTGTCTATGATGATCTGATTCATGTGAAATGGAGTATGTTATGTGCTGCTTAACTAAGTAATTGCCTCTGTACATGTGGGATCATGTGTTGTCATTGCCTCTGTACATGTGGGATCACGTATTGTTATTGCCTTTGGATATACTTAGCTGACAATTTCATGGCTGAATTATGTGGGCATGTAGTAGCCCACATAATAGCCCACTTAGTCCCACTTAATTACGTGGGCTAATGCGGCAGGATGTGGGACGCCCGCAGGTCGTCCCACTTGCAGCCTGAAGTAGGTGGATCACATGCGAGGTCCGCATTGTCCCTTCTCCACATCAATATTCATTCATCATCTTCATTTTTTTGTTCCCGCATAAAAATAGTTTTTGTTCACTGTACATGCAATGCAACAATATTTAGGCATCTTAGCTTTATCTTGTTTAAATGATGTAGGCAACAAATTCACATTTTACGTACCTTCTTTTTTGGAAGACATCTTACCTACCTAAGCGAACTAAGTCACCCACTGCCCTAGAATATAGTCGCCACACCCAATCGCAAGCTCAACCAATCAATCACACTATGTCGCCCCCACTCCTAAAGTCCTAATCCATGAAGGAGTCACCCAAATACAAACACATAGTCGCCCGCCACCTCCCACAAAATCGACTAACCAGGATTGAACTAAGTTGCCGAGGAATATTGTGCGCAAGGAGTTGCCCTCCGCCCAATACGTGTCGCCGCACACAAGCACCAAAGTCGACAAACCCAATACACTAAGTCGTTCCACACCTAATCCAGGATGGAGTCGCCCAAACTCATACATAGTCACCCACCACCTCCCACAAAATAGACTAGCGAGGGTGAACTAAAGTAGCCATGGCTATCGCGTGCAAGGAGTCAACCACCGCCCTAGTACATAATTGCCGCACTCGGCACAAACTCAGACCAACCCAACACACTAAGTTGCCCTACACCTAATCCAGGATGGCCCAAACATCAATACATAATAGCCCGCCACCTCCCACAACATATACTAGAGGGGGCGAACAAAGTCGCCTACGGCTATCGCGCGCATGGAGTCGCCCACCGCCCCAGTATATAGTTGTCGCACCCAAGCACAAACTTGACCAACCCAACACACTAAGTCGCCCCACACCTAATGCATGATGGAGTGGCCCAAACCTCAATACATAGTCGCCCGCCACCTCCCACAAAATAGACTAATCGAGGACAAACAAAGTCGCTTACGGCTATCGGACACAAGGAGTCTCCCACCTCCCTAGTATATAGTTGCCGCACCTAAGCACAAACTTGACCAACCCAACACACTAATTCGCCCATGTCTAATCCATGACGGAGTTGCCCAAACCCCAATACATAGTCGCCGCGCCGCCCAGCCAAGTTGACTAACCGGAGCGAAGTAAGTTGCCTACGGTTATCGGACGCGAGGAGTCGCCCACCTCCCGTTTTGTAGTCGCCACACCCAAGCACAAACTCGACCAAACCAACACACTAAGTCGCCCCGCGCCTAATCCATGACGGAGTTGCCCAAACCCCAATACATAGTCGCTGCGCCCCCCCCCCCCCCCCCCCCCACCAAGTCGACTAACCAGAGCCAACTAAGTCACCTACGGCTATCTGACGCAAGGAGTCGCCCACTGCCCATTAAGTAGTCACTGCACCCAAGAACAAACTCGACCAACCCAACACACTAAGTCGCCCAACGCCTAATCCATGACATAGTTGCTCAAACCCCAATACATAGTTGTCGTGCCACCCTGCCAAGTCGACTATGACAATTGCATGCAAGGAGTCATGTGCACCATCCAAGTATCTAGTCGCCGCACCCAAGCATGAACTCGACCAATCCAACACACTAAGTCACTCCATGCGCAATCCATGACGGAGTCGCCCAAACCAAAATACATAGTGGTCACGCCGCCCCGACAAGTCGACTAACCAAGAGTGAACTAAGTCGCTTACGGCCATCATTTGCAAGGGTATTAGTCACCCCACGCCCAATCCCACAATGGAGTCGCCCAAACCTCAACATGTAGTTGCCTTTCTCTATCATAGTCATCCGCCCATCCACCAATCACGTACTGGCCCCCAACAAACACACTATAGTTGCTCACGCCCTAAATCATGGTACATAGTCGCCGCTATAACAAACTCCGGGACCTAATAGTTCCTTATTTTTTTTATCAACTACATGTCATGGCACTTCATTTTCTTGCAGGGGCCTGGGCTAATTGTTAGGCAACCTTGTAAGGTCCAGCCAATAGAATATGTTTTGCAGACAAATACAATGTGTTTTTGCAGTTGATAGAATATACAGGAAACATAGTGGGGGTAGGCAACATTTCTGTAAGTTCAGGCAACAGAATATGTTTTTTGCAGGCAATACAATTAGTAAAGTCAGCAGGGAGCATATTCAGATCAAGCCTAGCCATCTTGGAATTTCAAAAACAAAAAGGAAAATTTTAGTAAGCAACAAGATTTAAAAGACACACCATCAGGGAGAGTTCTTTTTTTGCATAACCAACATGAAACAAAGGTAGTTCCTTTAGTAGTTTCTGCTGTGAGCAACTTCTCTTTTTAATTTCAGCTGCTTGAACCTTGATGGTCCTACATTTTTTTTACATTGGACAATATAGGGGAACTACTACTACATATTCTATGAGCAACTTCTTTTCTGATCAAAATGTCCTTTTTTTGTAACAAAGCCTCAGCAATGTAGGCACACTTAACTTATAGAACTTCAGGGAGTAGGCAATTTTTTTCTAGTTCCCCTAATTCTTGTAGCAACTCTTTTTGTTAATTCAAACACTTCTCCAAGGATGTTGGCAAGTTTTCAAACTATAACAAGGATTTTTTTAGCAACTCTTTCCCAGTTCAGCCTGCAACTTATTTATATGCATTAAGCAACAACACTACCCCTTAGGGTTCTTGCAGGGTTTTTCTAAGCAACTACTATGCTTTTTATTTTTTGCAGAGGCCAAGTGCAAGACAGTAAACAACACCAACCACAGATGAGCAACTTATATGACAACCAGGTTCAACAAGGGGATGGGCAAGAACAGGCAGAAAGATGCAAATATCCAAAATAATGTTGCAAACATATAGGGTGCAGGGAGAGTTTTTGCAACTACATCACGTGGTGGGGTACAGGGAAGAGTTACAAACTCAAATGATTTTGGAACAGGATCATGCTTTTGCCTTACCTGATATGGGTGTTTTTCTCGGTGCCTGGTCTGTGACAAAAAAAATGCAGAAGAAATTCTGGAGTTTTTGCCTGATCGACGACAGAGTTGCAGGGGATTTGTGTTGTTTATTTTGCAATTTTTGCCTAAAATTTGGCTCTTGTTGTACAAGAGCTTTCCCTCCCCTTGATGGCGCGCGGCGGCAGCTGGGAGAAAGAGTTGGGGACGGAGGATGAATTGCGTGGTGGGGGACGTTTGCTTTATTTTGACGGGACCTGGTAATGCTGGGGAGGGGTGAATCTTGCTTTTTTAGGTATGGGAGGAGGACCGCACATGGGTTCTTTCCTAAATGGGGCGGCCGCTCGGTCCTGCTAGACAGCGAGCGCGCGCTGTCTAGCACCGTCCAAAAAGAAAATCAGCACTCCAAAATGATTTTGAGAATGGCATTTTTGAGCATCGATTTTTTTTTTGCCATCACCTCCACAAATATGATTTCATGATGAAATTTGGCAAGCCCTCGGATCATTTGTCAATGTTTCACACAAAAAAAATTCAGAAATTCTTGATTTTTTTTTGAACTTTTTACGATTTTACCGTTCATACGGGCTTATTTGAGCTTGAGTTGAGAATAGCTGCATCCTAACAAAAGTAAATACTCCTCTCTACTTAAATATAAGAATTTTTATACTTATTACATTTTTATGTACAAAGGGAGTACCATTTATCCTGAACTTTGTGAATCGTCCAAATATCTAGTTGGGATGGTTTACTCACGTATCGCAAAACCGACGATGCAAAAAATAAACCCTAATTTTAACCTAGTCGAATCCAAACCAGAGCGCCATGGTTTTCCTAATACGTGACAAAATTTCGAACGATTCACAAAGTTTCGTCTTTTGTTAAGAAAAACAAATAGGATGAAAAATGGGCTTCTTTCTCCAAAAGGCTGTTCCCTTATTTTTCTTAACACTTATTTTTGGATTTTCTAAAATTGGCCCAAGAATTTTGAAATTTCATTTGTGATATATACGAAAGTTCATTCATTTTTGTAAGTTCACCTTTCCACAAATTTCTAAAATCTCGTTTTTATTTACTTTTTGAATGCACAAAAAGGTGTAAAAGGGGTAGGGGAAAAAGCAAGCCGGAAAGTGGGAAAGATAATGCACTGGATAGTTGTCATATGACAACACAGTAACAGATTACCACGAGAAAAAAAATCACTGAGACACAACAAAAGGGGTCTTATTTTGCAGCCCACATAGAGATGAACCTAGTTGTTAAGATCCCTTAAAAACCTAATGGTTAAGATGGATCACTGATTGATTCATCAATTTTTAGCCATGCTCACCTGATAAGCTATCTAAAAAACAACAAAGATTCATAATTTTTTAAGAAATAAGTCATCTTGATTTTTTAGATTTAGAAATTAATGCGAAACAAATCCCAATTGAAGGCAAGGAGTGGGAAAACTAATGAGGGAACATGCCCATTTAGATATCCAAGTATATTAACCATCTAAACCCTAGTAACCCCCCCCCCCCCCCCCCCCCCCCCCCCTACTACATATAATATGTATCAACTTTTCCAAGTTAAATATTTCTATATTTGACCAGTTTATTAAGAAGTGTATCAACATCTGTAACACCAATAAAATATGAAATCTCATTTAATGATTTATCCAATGATACTAGATTTGATATTGTAGATGTAATCAATGTTTTTCTCAATAAGATTTGTCAAACTTAGATGAGTTTAACTTTTGAAAGAAAGAAAAAAGACAATACACATTGTATTTTAAAATGGATGGAGTACGAGTTTAAGAGGTAAGGGCATCTCTAAGGGCAAACATCAAATGCCATCCCCTATTTCATGTCCACAGACATGGCTAATTTGTTAGTGAAAAACCAACGCCCAATGGCATCCCCGTTCAGCCTCCCCCATTTGCCTGGTCTTTTCCCCATTTTTTCAACCAAACTTGGACACTTGAAAGACATAGTTTACACAAGTAAATACATACTACAAATTTTGAAATGCACACATACTTAAAACATAAATAGTATTTAGAAGACATAGTTCAAACATAAAAAAAAAATCAAAGGATACAACAAATCTATTGGTTTCCATGTTGTATCCACAAAAGCTCCACAAGATCATTTAGGTGTTGTTGATGCACTTCTCAATCTGGAAATTGTCGATGCATCTTAAGAAAATGTGCAACCTGGTTTGCCTCTTATTCTAGGAGGTGGGCCCGTGGCCATGATTTTCAAAATCAACATTACATACACCATCAACCTTATCCTCCACAATTTTATTTTCCATGATCACACACCCACAATGTATTGGGATGCCACACATTTGCTGGTCCACGAACAATAGCCCAACGAAGTTGGAGCACTCCAAATGCCCTCTCCACAACCTTCCTGGAACCTTCTTGCATGTGGGCAAGGAAGCTTTTCATATTACCTTCTGGCTCGGAGATAGTCTTCACAGTCATCGCCCAATGAGGATAGATACTATCTGCAAGTATTACCCCATGGTGTACTTGTGCCCATTGGTGGTATAGTTGCACCCCGAAGGCTACCCATGACAAAGTTTTACAGATAATAAAGATCGTTGAAGCACGTCGATATCATTGTGAGACCCTGACATGTCAAAGAAAGAGTGTTGAATCCATAGGTCTTCAATGGCACTACCTCTAGCATGATTGTGGGCTCCCCGGTATGATATTGGTATTGCCCTTGCAAACCTACCACCAGTTTGCAATACCTAGTGCATGCAATCGATGGAATCGAGCATACTGAGAAACCCTCTTACTTTTTCAATGCCAAAAGCTTGATCGTGTCCACGACATTTGGCTCTCTCATGTACTCTTTGCCAAGCACGTGGACCACTTGAGTGACAAATTTAAAATATTGTTGCGAGGTCGCCGGCGCAGATGCCTCGGCGTAGATGGTCGATGATACGCATGATGTGCGTAAGACCAAAGGAATAAAAACAATGGGCTGCGTTTGATGCGATCGAACGGCCACCAGCACCAGATCGGACGGCTAGCTAGGCAACTGATTCTGAAGGTAATCATCCGATTGACTTGTAGCAGCCTCCCGACAGAGCACTCGCCCAGGTGAGCCTCAAGATGGCAACAGGGACGAAACCCACCGGGTTTTGCCTGATCAAACCCATCCCCACGAGAAAATCGCAAGCCCATCCCCGTCACCGTCGCCGTGCGCGGGGCTAGCTTTTTGCCCGTCCCCTAAACCCACAGGGAACCCACGAGGAAATCGGCATATTTAAGCAAACATAGTAGCAACACAGAATATCATTTCAACAGCAAAAAAAGCATAATAGCAATAACATTGTTCAGCAACTATAAGGAGCATATTTCAGAAGCATAACTTGAACAAAAAAGAGCAATAACAACAGCTACAATACATAAGTTCTGAAATATAATTCATAGTTCATAACTTGAGCAAAACGGTCCAATACATAAGTTTTGAAATATTATTTATAGTTCACAAATCACTTTAAAGTGGCATCATCATGGTGCCCTTCACATCTCCAAGCCTCCTAAAGATTATCTTGACGAGGATGACGGGTTTCGGGTTCGATTATTGCAAAAACGGGTTTGAACCCGCGAAACGTATCGGGTTTTATACTCTAAACATCAGTCCCACGGTATTAAAAAGACAACCATCCCCGTCGCCTAACAGGTAAAAACGCGGGCTTCGGGGTCATTACCATCTTGAGGTGAGCCCACTCCAAGCCACCAAACTCCCAACGCTGTAGCTCCAAGCCAAACCCCTCCAGCTCACTCAGGTAGCCGTCACTCATCAGAGCACACACGATCTCACTCTTCCCGGCTCTACCGTCGTGATCCACCTCGCGCGTGCAGCACACATTGCCGTGACAAGACAATGCCGCTCCTTCCCCTCCTGCTCGTGCTCCTTCTTCCTGCCGCGCCCGAGGCGACGTCGTCGGCGCTGCTGGGCATCAACTACGGCCGGGTGGGGAACAACCTCCCGCCGACGGCCTCGGCCCTGCAGCTCCTCGCCGGCCTGGGCGTCGGCCGCGTCCGCCTCTCTACGACGCCGACCCGGCCACCCTCCGGTCCTTCGCCAACACGGGCGTCGAGCTCGTCGTCGGTGTCCCTGACGAGTGCCTCGCCGCCGTCTCCACCCCCTCGGGCGCCTCCTCCTGGGTCCGCTCCGTCATCCAGCCGGCGCTCCCGGCCACCAAGATCGCCGTCCTCACCGTCGGCAACGAGGTGCTCACGGGCGACAACAGCTCCGAGCTCACGCCCTCGCTGCTCCCGGCCATGCAGTGCATCCACGACGTGCTCTCGCAGCTCGGCCTCGACAAGCAGGTCGCCGTCACCACCGCGCACAACCTCGGCGTGCTCGCCACCTCCTACCCGCCCTCGACGGCCTACTTCCGCAAGGACCTCCTCCCGGTGCTTTGCCCGATCCTTGACTTCCACGCCCGCACCGGCTCACCGTTCCTCGTCAACGCCTACCCCTACTTCGCCTATGCCGAGGACCCCACCGGCGTGGAGCTCGAGTACGCCCTCCTCGAGCCCAGCCACGGCGGGGTCCCTGACCCATCCTCCGGGCTGCACTACCCCAACATGCTGGTGGCCCAGGTGGACGCCGTGTACCATGCGATCGCGACGGCCAACCGTGCGGCTGCGCGCGCGGTGGAAGTGCGCGTGTCGGAGACCGGGTGGCCGTCGGCCGGTGACCGCAACGAGACTGGCGCGACGCCGCAGAACGCCGCAAGGTACAACGGCAACGTGATGCGGCTGGTGGGCGAGGGCAAGGGCACGCCGCTGCGGCCGGACGAGGCGCTGCGCGTCTACATGTTCGCGCTCTTCAACGAGAACATGAAGTCCGGCCCCTCGTCGGAGCGCAACTACGGGCTCTTCAAGCCCGACGGCACGTCGGTGTACGAGCTCGCCTATCGCCTGCCCAAGGACAACGCCACCACCTCATCTGGCGCCGGAGGCATTACCGCCGGCGGCGGCAGGTACAATGGCCACGGCGCCGGGCAGCAGAACAACGGCTACTACAGCATCACGGCGTCGGCAAAGGCGAACATGGTGAGAGCTCTTTTTTTTGCTCTTGTAAATTTCCATCGTCCGTGCTTTGCTTCGATTCCTTTCTGAACTGAAAAGGCTCCATTTTGGATTAGTTTGCAAAGTTTTCATGGTAAAAGTGTAGGCAAGTTGAAAAGGTTGCATCATGCATATGCTTGGTGATGCCTTTTGTTAGCCCCAAGGTAATAATATCATGGCATAAAGGAGCATGCCATTGCCTGATCCAAAACTCTGTTGCTGTACTGTGAGAGCTCATAAGCAAAGTAATTTGAAAATAAATTATAAGAACATGCCACTGGACCGACAGGTGGGGCCATCGATAGACACTTAGCTTGTTCTTCTATCAGTACAAAACTATGAAACCATAATAAAGGAGGAGAAGAGTGTCAAGTGACCTGTAATCGTCGATGAAGAAGAACAAATTCTGACTGAGTGACCTGTCTTCATGTTGGCTCTGCTCCCTTTTGGTCACCTGCTGATGTGTCTCCTTGTGTTTGTGCTGCTTGATAGGGTTGGTGGACATGGACACAAGCATGTGCGGCTGCCCTGTTGATGATGATAGCATTCTGATTCTGAGCAACTTCCAAGTTTCTTGAGGGAAAAACTATTTTGTCCTTCCGCTCCAGTCTTCCATATTTGAGATATATTCTGTGAAAAACTATGGAAATTTTTTAGTGATAAAGTAAAACTACATCAAACAACCGGAGTGTAGGTACATTCATGCCCTTCCGCTCCAATCTTCCATGTTGTTTCAGTTGATCTGGTCCTGTAATTGGTGGCAAGCTAAGCTAATGGGTTAGTCAGTGTCATTAAACCAGGCACTTTTTTTTGTTACTGATAATTATACTTTGCAAGGTCAGTTGGATATATTGATTGCCAAGTTACTCGCTGGCTCCAATCCAGAAAGCACTTCCAATTTTAGAGGCAATATAGTTGAGACAAACCTAGTGAAATACATATGTTCGTTGAAACACTTGTTTTGACAATATACTCCTTTTCCCAGATTTATATAAACAAATCTAGTAAATATAAAGTTAAAGAATACTACCTATGATATAAACTGAACTACAAAAACGTCTTATATTTAATTACAGAGGTAGTAAATTTTAGTGATAAAGTAAAACTACATCATACAACCGGAGTGTAGGTACATTCATGCCCCGTACACTAATACGTGCTAGCAGGGCATATATCTCAAATATGGGTTTGTATTTGCACATATAAAGGAGTACATAATTATTATTTTTGTATATGTATGATACCTAACGAAAGCGTAGTACATATACACTACATAGGTGCAGTGGCGGAGCCAGGAATTTGTTGCTGGGTATTCTTTGTAAAAAAAAATTGGCAATGCAATGTAAATGTATAATAGATAGGACAATAAATGTGAAGTAAGCTAGCAATATCACTGAGTCAATGACCATATATCGATAATGGTAGCAAAATATCATTGTGGCAATATCTCTAACAATTAAGAAATATTACAAAACAAAAGAAATTACAATACAACTCTACGATCCCCTTTTTGGAATAGATTGATGACATCCTCATCTTTCACTTGGTTGAAGAATTCTCTCTCGACAAATGTCACCAAGCAATTGTTCAAATATTCATCACCCATTTTGTTCCTTAGTTCATTCTTCACATATTTCATTGAGGAAAATACCCTTTCAACACTAGCAGTGGCTACCGGAAGAATGAGCACCAACTTAAGAAGTTTGTAAACAATATAGTATTGTTCGTGCTTTCTTGACTCAACCATCACAACCGAAAGCTCACATAGATTCTTCAATTTTTTAAACCTTTTATCCATACGCACATGAGAAATGTACATGCTTAATTGCCATGGAAGTCTTGACAATTCATCATTTGTGAAATCCTTGGCATAAAACTTTCTAGCAAGCCTAAGCAACTTCTCTTGATCATAAGCAGCAAATGAATCAAGTGGACTGAACGCTGCCATGCAAGTAAGTAGTTCAGTGTTTACCTCATCAAATCTTGCATTAAGCTCTTGAAGTTGCCTATCAATGACACCCACAAACATCTCAACCTTGAAGCGATGGTAATTCATTGCGCCATTAAAAAACCCTCTTTTAGGTCTCCCAACAGGATAGTAAGGACCCTCCATGTTAACAACTTTGATCTTGTGCTTCACACAAAAAGAATTGACCTTCTCAATAAAATCATTCCAGCCTTCATCTTCTCGCAAACATTGCAAGTGAAGCTTTGTGAGTTCAACAATCTCCATAGCATTAACAATATCTTGATCTTTCTTTTGCAAAGCTCTACTCAAGTCATCAGTGTATTCAAATATTTCTTGCATCAAGTGTGCCATGAAAACAAACTCAAATGTCTGAAATGTTGTCAACATGGTCATTGCTGCTACTGACTCTGCACCACTATACTCTTTTGCAATCTTGATGAGAACACGCCTTATTGCAGCATACATAGAGATAACATGGTTCACGGTCTTGTAGTGAGAGCCCCAGCGAGTATCACATGGCCTTGCAAGACCCATTTCTTGATTCAAACCTGTCCCGGTTTCTACTTCTTCCAAGTTCAATGCATCAATAAGTTTCTCAGCTTGAGCTATTCGAAGCATTCTCATCTTTTTACAAGAATAGCCTAGAACATTTAGCAAATATGCAAGATGCTGAAAGAACCAAGTACAATCACCACTCTCCTTAGCAACAGCAACAAGAGTTAATTGTAGTTGATGGGCAAAGCAATGGACATAATAGGCATAAGGAGACTCATCCATAATTAGTTTCTTCAAGCCATTAGCATTACCTTTCATACTACTAGCCCCATCATACCCTTGCCCACGGACCATTGCAAAGCTCAAATTGTACGTCATAAGCATGTTCCCAATTGCAGCTTTTAATGTCAAAGCGGAAGTGTCTTCAACATGGGCAAGACCAAGAAATCTCACAACTGTCCTTCCTTTCTTATCAACATAACGCAAGCAAACAGCTAGTTGCTCATTCTGATACACATCACTAGACTCATCGGCAAGTATTGCAAAATGTCCACCATCAAGATCTTCAATGACTAGTTTAGTAGTGAGCTGGGCACAACACTTAATCAGCTCATGTTGTATATCATGGCACGTCATCTTGCAGTTTTGTGGAGCATTCTTTAGAACCACCCTGTCGACCTCTTCAAAATTTCCTGCTAGCCAATTTAAAAGCTCAAGGAAATTTCCTTTATTTAGTGATTCTTCACTTTCATCATGCCCTCTAAAAGCCAAGCCTTGGTGCAATAGAAGCCTCAAACACTCGAGTGTCCATGTCAAACGGAGCGTGTATAGAGCCTTGTACTGTGTGGTGTTTGAAGCAATAGACTCGCGAATTGATGTTGTAGGTGTTGTGAACATATCATATTTCTCTTGAGCTTCAGTATGAGCACTAGTCACAGCACCAATATGCCTCTTCAATCTTGCTTTCATGTTCCAGTTCCTAAACCCACCCTCCACAAATGAATCTCCACCGGGACATCTTGTTTTATCCTTGAACAAATAGCAAACAAAGCAGAAAGCAGCCTCTTTTTCCACACTATACTCAAGCCACTTATGTTCCTTAAACCAATCAGGGCAAAATCGACGGGGATGTCCACTTATTTCTCTAATCTCAAATTTATGTTTCTTTGGTTGACAAGCTCCCAACTCAATGTATCTCCGTCTGACTCTATCCTGGTCGTTGACATCATAACTTGAAATGGGAAGCCGCTTGCCGGGATCACGTTCCAGAGCTATCAAATCATCCTCTTCATCTTCATCAATTGCTTCATCATCTTCTACAATTGGGGTCGGAGAGCCCCTCTCTCTCTCCGGTTGGGGAGCAGTTTGTGGAGCTTCATCAATTGGTACACCATCATCTTGTGCTAGTACTGACACTAGGGCCAGCTGCAGGTTGCTCTCAACCTCAACAGAAGGAGCACTTGGTGTGGATGCAGAAGTTGTTTTCTTTGCCTTTGAAGCCTTTTCCCACATTGCAAATAAGCTAACCCCCTTGTTCTTCATCTACATTACAAGAAGAACACAAAATAAAAAATCAGTGGCAGTAGCATGTGTCTAGCAGATTAGGATTCCTTCACTTAAAAGATTTATCATCTAGCTAGCATCTAGCAGATTAGCATCTATGTACACAATGTCACAATACACCCCATTTAGCATCTAGCAGAATCAGAGTAAATAGATGCTAAATCAGAGTAAATAAACAGGGATCAGCAACCGGTGGCATGGATTCGTTCTAAATTAGTGCAGAAATTTACCTCTCCAAACTCCAATCCAGTGGTGTGGTGAGCAGTACTGGTGGTGAGCGCCGGGGACGAGGCGACGAGCAGCAGCAGCAGTGGTCAGAGAGCAAGGCCGCGAGCAGAGCTGGTACGAGCCCGGCTTATCTGCAGAACAAACAACCCAATCCCAGCTCAAGCACCACGAAAACCATCAGATCGTGGTATTCATTTCTGAATGCAGTGGCAGTGGCATGGACAAACATTTTCATTCTAAATTTCATTCTAAATCAGAGGAGAAATTTACCTGGGCGGATGGATCTCGTGGAGCTTCTCCAATGGCGAGCGCCGAGCGCGAGCAGCCGAGAGCTGCGGAGGGGCGGAGGGCAGCAGGGACCTGGGACCGGCGCCGGACTTGCTTGCTTGCCGCGCCGCCGCCACCACTTGCCTGCAGGTCAGCAGGTCTGCAGGTGCCGTCCGCCGCCGCCCCCGTCGGCTGCAGCAGCTAGGTCGGGAGCAGGGGAGAACGCGTACTGGAGGGCGTACTGGAGTCGGGAGCAGGGGAGAACGCTGTTGCGTGGGCTGGAGACGCTGGACCTGGAGTCCTGGACGGTCCGACGGGTGGGCTGGCTTCAACTCGTGGCTGTTTCAGTCAAACTGTCTACATACGTAATATATAGGTATATCTAAAAAAATTTGTGCCAAAATCATTGGTATTCCATGGAATACCAAGGAATACCCCTGGCTCCGCCACTTGATAGGTGGTCTTATATACTCCACACTACCGCTACATACTCCGCGTTAAGGTACACCTGGTAGTACTGAAAATTCCAGTGACAGATGCAGTTATATAATCCCACATAACAAATCTGAGTACATCCGTTTATTAAGTAATGAAAGATTGGGCACACACCACACAGAGCATAGGGACTGCATCCAAAATGATCTTATTATATGGAAAGCATAGAGATGGACTGAAGTGGACCGGAGGAATATATGCTCAATGATCTGCTTTTTGTGTCCATCAAGGCAGAACTTTCTCCCCTGCAAGAGAAAAGGCTCACCGTGATGGTGTGCGCGCTTTACTTTGTAAACAGGAGCCTTTATGACTTTGGGACCTTTGCTCCAGGCAATGGTCATCTGCTGCAGGAATGATTCAGCCGGGTGTAAATTGCCGCGGAAAGAGGAATGGTTTCTTGGTGAACCCTTTGGGATGAGATGTCGGATCACCTGCGCTGTCTCTGGATCGTGTGCGTGTTTAAATCCCATATCGATGAGCATGTGTGCATTGTGTGCTATAGACTCGTACAACAGTTGGGCAAAAAACCTTATATCTCCAAAGGGTATTACTGTTTCTTTGCAAGAGATCTATTAGAGTATATTCGGCAGGTTTAGTTTTGGTAGTTTGAATTGTAATCTATCTCTATTAGTCTTGGAGTCCAAGTTTTGTAATCTATATAAACAGCCCTCGAGGCCCCAATCAATACAACAAATACAACAATTATTATTCTCCAATTATCATGGTATCAGAGGCCTAGGTTTTCCGCACCTAGCCGCCACACAGCTTCCGCGCCGCGCCGCCCCCGGGGAGATCGATCTCCGCCGGGGGCCGCGCAAATAGTAGATTAGATCTCGCGTCGTCCAAACTTTCTCGCCGGCTGCTTGACCGGCGTTTCTTCTTCTTTCGCTGATCATAGATCAGATTGCGTCGCCCACCGCCGCATGTCGTCCTCGCGCACCTCTGCTCAGATCTCGCCGTCAACACAGGGCTGCACCATCAACAACCGTGGTCATCATCGCCAACAACCATCTACACCAACAACGTCGCTGCACGTACCGCATCGTCGCCATCACCACCAATCATGGTCTTCGTCAACGCCAACGGGTTTAATTCCCGAAATCTCCTACCTCTACAGCTCAATCGCCATCAACCACAACCTCTTCGTCTTCGTCCACTACAACCTCGCCGCCAGAGTCACAGTCTATTTTTCTTTATTTGCACACATATGTGCACAATTTTTCCTAACTCTTTCGTCTACTCCGGCGTCAACGGCGGACAACTTCGGCACCAGTAAGCCACAAACCGACCGTTCACGGAAAATTTCTCTGCTCCTCCATCCGACTCTGGCTCGCATGGTTCGTTATGGTCCCTGTCTTCGCACGTCCGGTATTGGCAACACCGACGCGTGCCTTCATCCCCGACATGCTCCCGGGTCTGGCAAGCTCGGCAAGGTGTACCGCCTACCTCGACTACCTCTACTACCTCGACAACCTCCACAACTCCGGCAAACTCGACGACATCGACCACAACATCAACACCAACGACTTCATCAATGGCGACTTCATCACCAACGGCATAATCGACTACGACTACAGCGCCCACACCTCGGCTACATCGACATCGGCATCAAGGGCTATCACCCCGGCAAGCCCATCACCGACAAGCCCGGCAAGTCCGGCAAGCCCGGCAAGTCCGGCAAGTCCGGCAAGCCCGGCAAGTCCGGCAAGTCCGGCAAGTCCGGCAAGTCCGGCAAGTCCGGCAAGCCCGGCAAGTTCGGCAAGTCCGGCAAGTTCGGCAAGGCCGGCAAGCCCGGCAAGCCCGGCAAGCCCGGCAAGTCCGGCAAGCCCGGCAAGCCCGGCAAGTCCGGCAAGCCCGTCCCCGGCAAGTCTGGACAACCCGGCAAGTCCGGCAAGCCCGTCCCCGGCAACCTGGCAGTTCGCGCTTTCGGATTACACTCCAGTCTCAACATCGTTACTCCCGACGTTGACACTGCGGGGGGATATTAGAGTATATTCGGCAGGTTTAGTTTTTGTAGTTTGAATTGTAATCTATCTCTATTAGTCTTGGAGTCCCAATTTTGTAATCTATATAAACAGCCCTCGAGGCCCCAATCAATACAACAGTTATTATTCTCCAATTATCAAGATCAAATCAAGGATTCGGCATAATCGAATACTAGTATACTACAGGTGTTCAAAACCACACGTGCTCATGCCACGCACCAGCTTTGGAGTATTATCCAAAGTGTCGAGCGGGTAGAGAAAACAGAAAAGTATAACTGTGTCTGTATGACACACAAGACGACCTAGAACTAATTTGGCAGATAATGGCTCTAGTATGGCAAGGTTGCTTCAATGAAAGGAGAGACTTCCGAATACTAACTCTGTAAACTAATATAAGACGTTTTAGGGAGTAGAAATAAGTAGTGGGACGGGATACTCCCAGGCATGCTACTTTATAAACCTCAGCCTGCTCATCTTACAGAGCAGCAGAGAGTAAGAAAGTAGAGTGCATAACAATCCAATGACTTATATTGTCTCTTTGTGTCTACGCTCAACATTACTCGAAAAGACACTTAGCAGGAATTGAACACGACTATGACTACAATTTCAAATAAGCTACACAGATTAACAAAAAATAGACAGGAAAACATTATTCAGATGATACCTTAACATAACTGCCCACAGAAAGGACCCTCCATGGACCCACTCATATCCTTACGACAACCTGACCTCGAACATCTTATGCAAGATCAGAGTAAAATATTTCAGATTAGCGAAAATAAACATCATAATGTAAGATGAGAGGATTTTTTTTCAGATTAGCGGAAACATTCACATCAACATCGCCGAAAAACATTTCAGATTACTCAATCGGCATCGACGGGCAGGCAACCTCTCACTCTGCACAGCTGGCACCTCCGACAACAAAGAACAAAGAAACCTATAGGTATAAGTTTTGCATGACAAAACCTGATGGAAAATCGAGCAAAAATGGGAAAATGGAGGACAGTGAAATGGAGAGGAAGTCTGGTGTGCAAAGCACTCTCGTCCATGCCAACTAAATACAGATGCAAAGGGGTAGATAAGTCACAGGTTGTGCTATATTTTTATATATGCATAACAATGTAACTTCATTTGCACGGTGCTTTAAAGAGCTCCACTATTTGGAGGCAAAGATACTAACTGGACCTTATAAAGGGGGTCAGAGATTGTGTGGGGTGAATCTTTCCCTGCTGAGGAGGAAGCTACAAAGTGTCGGGGCAAGGATACTCACAGGACGCGCTGAATTATCTAAATTCAAGAGTGAGTAGCCATAGGGAAACATGTGCTCAGTTTACTTACATCTACATTCTTTCAGTTTCTTTGCAGTATTCGATGTTGACGACCTACATGTTTTTTTTAAATGTGTTTTGCAGGCTTCGGCAAAGTTTACTGAACGGGCCAGCAAATGCGCGCAAGAAATGCACACACAATATGTGCTCTGATGATTAGCTATTTTTCTTCTTATGATGCTCTAAGTTTTGATTCCTGATCTTCTTCTTACAATGTTCTGAATTTTAATGAAGAAATGAAACAAAGAAATGAACAGAAAGTGCAGGAGGGATGTGAAAGTGTAAATGAGGACTCAAGTGAAAAGGAAGCTAAGAGAGGTCCCCGAGAATAGTTAATTCTAAACTATAAATACAATAGTATGAAAAACATAAATGAACCTATATTATATGCTGGATTAATGTTGAGTGTTAGTTATCTGGTTTCATGGTGATCATGAAATGGCTTATACATCTGTATGTATGTTAGGATAACTTGTTTTGCTCCTACAGTTCCTCTTTGCCAAACTAAATTAGTAGTAGTTTTTCTTGAATAGATCATGTGGAGGGAAAATCAAGTGAGTGAAAATAAATAACAGAAACTTGGACTCGCTGAGTTAGTTTGCTCAAAAAGACACACAAAGACAGAGACAGAGAGCGAGAGAGAGACATGTATGTACACCTCTAAAACTAGCGAACAAAGCATATGTACAATTAATTGGTAAATACTCCCTCTGTATCCAAATATAAGACGTTTTTTGGTAAACCAAAAAACGTCTTATATTTGGATACAGAGGGAGAACCAGTTAGCAACAGAAACCTGGCTGCTATCATGTTTCTCCTGCAACTATTCCTATGCAAATGTTGTGGGACTACTTCTATTTTAATGCAGATTACAACTGAACACTACCAACAGTACACCAAATAACAGCAAAGAAACATTTATTGCATAACCATGGGCAGAACTAAATGAAAGATGCACTGTACTAGACATAAAACTCCGCTAAAAAATCGATAAATCTTAACTTTTACAGGCTGCATACAGACAGGAATTTGGCTGAATGCTTAGCTAGCTCTGCGACTGAACCTAGCTTTCTAGGTAACCAAAGTTTCAGTAACATACAAGAATGAAGCCTTTTTCAGAGCCTTTCAATTCCACCCCAATTCCTTTCAACTAGTGGCAGGGGCGCGCCCTAGGCGCGCCTCTTGAGGCGTGAGTTTGCGCACTAATCTAGCTGTTTTAGTTGTTAACGTTTGTGTGCAGTCCACATGAACGCCAGTTGCTAAAAAATACATTTAATAAGGCTGCACGGTTCAGTCATAATGCATAGCAAGCACAGCAAGCTAGCAAGACATGTACTCCCTCTGTTTATAAATATAAGACAGACGTTTTAGAGACCTATATGGTCAGTCTAAAACGTCTTATATTTGTGAACAGAGGAAGTACGTGGAAGTGTTGGTTAACTCGTGTGACGATTATTGAAAACTGCAGTAGCAGAGTGTTCACTCATAAAGCAGAGCAAGCTCATAGGTCTATATTAACAGAGAGGTGACAATCTTACAAGATGGATGACTGATCAGAGACACAGCCAACCTTTCCTCTAGTCAACATAGGCATATCAAATTGCATGCAAAAAAACTAACAAGAGGCAAGAACTGGTTACTACAGATTGAAATCAACAACCATGAACATCACAACAATGCAGATGCTTAAAAACTAATCTACGAATAAATCCGATCTATTTGGTCTAAAACAGGAAGAGTGGATAATGAAAAGAGCAAAAGAATCCACCGTGGATCTTCCTGAAGGCCTTGCGCAGACGGTACGGCACATAGATCAGCACGGCCTTCCTGTTCCCAACAAAATCCATCTGGCTTATCTACTTACATTGCAGTGTTGATGTACATGTCCTTGAGGTCACCCTTGAGCTCCTGATTGCCTTTCTCCAAGTGAAATAAAACCTACAGAGATATTAAGCAGCACAAACATGTCAAACCTTGACAAACCAAAACAAAAGAGTAGTTCTAGATACAGAAACGAAACACATGAATGGCACAAAGCCAGCGACGAGAGGGGCGCGAGATAGAAACTCACCTGCGCGACGGTAGCCTCAAATTCGGAGGGCTCGACGCCCTTGTTCTTCCGGATCTTCTTCCTGGCGGTGTACATCTTGATCAGTGTCGTTACACGAGGTGAAATCAAACCCTTCTTTGCATCTTCAATCATATTGCAAATAGAAGTGCACGCAATCTGGTAAACAAACTACATTTCTATTTAGTTTTCCTTGCAAAAATGTTTGTTCTTTGACATGCATAAAACCGACAATTTTCTATGCCAAAATTTCTTTTGCAAATGAAAGGGTGATCCAGTAGTACATCGAGGACTTAATACCCAGCCATCTACAACACCCTCTGGATCAGACCAATGAAGGTCACACATGGCACCACCATGAGGCACTTTCTGCTTGCGATCTATTATTCTGATCTGTTGGGCGCACATGATAATAACATAATAGAAATCGAATGGATGAACTACAAAATATAACACTGGAGAATAATTTACCTGATCCAGTGTCGTAATAGCAGGGGAAAGGCCTCCATGGACACTGAAGATTTTGTTCTCAATAAGTGCAGACAAACTGAAAATAACAAATACATCAGCGCTTGTAGATTATGATTTTAATTCAAAGAAAAACAGTAGCAGCCTCATAGCATTACCGCATGCAATATAAAAGCAACATAGAAATAATACCTTAAATAGTCGAATATTTCTGTGCAACATCTTCACACATTCACCGAGCCGTATTTACGAAGACACTCATCATAGACGCCATAAACCTGCAGCAATGCATGAGTTCAAAGAATAAATGACAACTATCGTAACACTACTAAGAGGGAGTATCCAACTTGAAAAAGGTCCCTCACTTGTCTGATCTGCCTGCTCATGATTTCCTCGTATTAAATTTATACGATCTGGGTACCTAACCCTGGAGACAATTTGATCGTAACGGTTAGATTAAATGGCACATAATGTAACTTTAAGGAGAACAACTCAAAGTGTTTAACTACTGAAGTTGGATTACGAAATTTGAATGTGAGGAACCGGATTATTTTGTCTTCTATCTTCACGATACGGGTATGAACAATCTTCAGCGCATATAAACAACCAAAACAGCAGATTGCTCCTTCCCTTGTTCTGCAGCAGCCGACTGTCTTTCCCCTGTACAATTTGCTCATAAGTGCAGCAGCAATTATATCTTGGTTTCATTTCAGTTGGTTAAATCCTAAAACGACCTGACTCACCCATGAAATCTTCATAAACTTATGTATAACTACTTTTGAGTTGTAGGCATGTGTATCTTACAAACATATATAAAATACAATTATGTTTACCTTGAACACTGAATTCCTGGGCTATGAAGAATCAATCGAGAAATAAAAAACCTGGAGGCACCAACTCCGGACATAAGACTGCAACCAGCGGCCCTGTGCATCAATCAAATAAATTAATCAGCTTCCCATGGACACAACTCTAAACAACACTCTATGTTTCCAGGAAAGACTTGCTAGGAGTTAAGACTTGCTAGGAGCAGAATCAGTTAGGAAGAGATGCTTGATGGTTGAAAAACAAAATTACATAATCGAGCAAAGTCTATATAATCGAAGTAGATTGCTTACGGAACAAATAGCCATGTCGCACCAGTGTCGATACATTCCAAACCAAATCAAGACTTGGATTCTCGTCACCTAGTACACGCTCCAGTGTCGATATCTATCAGCAGCACCCCCATATGTGAAGCAGAATAGAAGACATGTTCAGCTGCACTTGCATACTACAGGCGAGGAAGACGCATAATCTAGCTCAATGATGTATCCCACGTAACATTAACTAATGAATCTATCTCCATATGTGAAGCAGAATAGAAGACATGTACATTTAATCGGCCATGATATAACAGGGCAAGACTCAAATTTTACATGACAATTATATTATTGGAAGTAACAAGTGAAATGACACACTACTGGTGACATGATGTAATGAACACATCAAACTAAACGAAGTGTAAGTAGAAACTGAACACACATCTTTGCATAACTAAAGCATCCTCATAGTATTCATTTCGCAATAATAAATATGGTTATATAGAAGTTAGTAACATAACTGATCAGGACAATTAGTTTTTCCAGTACAATGAAAACATGGCATTGACTGTCCTGGGACGCATCCCTCTATGGTCTGCAGAGGAGAAAACATTTGTAGACTTGGAAAGGCAAAGTATTATGTAAACATCGGCAAGAGAATGGGAAAATGGCAGTATTAGTCATTCATGTATGCAGACATGTCAAGATGTGTGCAGATTTGCATGTACCTTATACGGTTATGACCTGAAGTGATGAACTCTTAGCAAAAGGTCAATTACTTCCTAAAGGAAAAGGTATCACAAATGCAGAGACCAAAAAACTTGTATGACCTGAATTTCTGATTACAGATGCAGCATACATGTGACAACGGACCACCAATATATTTCTATCCACATTTGCAATGGGTCCATGAGTCATCTTATATATTTTGTGCCCAGTACAGAAGGTCTGAATCCAAGCGACACCAAACAATACGTCCATAGCATCAAAACCTAGATAAAAGAAATGGGGTTGGGGGCAAAGCAGCTAACCGAACTCCCAAGAAATCTGCTACTAACCAAAGCTCTGACAGAAATGTGAGGCAACAATCAACACCAAAGATAGGTACCTGGAAAACAAATTAGGTGGTACACAAAGAATACTCAATCAGGTGAATCTGAAGCAAAGAAAAGAAAAACTAAAACCAAGAAACAAAATACTCAGCAAGAAGCCAAAATAGCCCAAGAAACAAAATCTGAAGATGCATTAGAGGCAAGAAGAAACCAAAAAAAGAATAGGACCTGAGCACGGACAATCTACCATCCTTAAATCTTGGAGATGAACTCCAAATTTTAACCAGAGGCACGTTATCATCCTAAATAACTTGCCACATCTATAGAAACTAGATAGCAAATTTATCCAAAGTAGGAAAGAAACCTTACTTTAACTATGACATTACAACAAACATGTGATGGGCAAATCATACGTACTCCCTCCGTCTCAGTTTACAGGGCGTGTAGCCCAGATCGCTTGGATCTAGGTACGCAGCGATTGGCTCTGTTTAGTCCATGGGCTCGAGTAAAAAAAAGCAGTCAATTTAACCCACGGCGCCTAATTAGATGGAAAGTTAATGAGCAGTTACCTCATCCTCCTATAAACGAGCCGCACTCTCGCATGCATTGGTGGAGACCAATTCCACATCACGGGCTCTCTTTCCATCTCCTTCCCGCAGCCCTTCCTTCTCCCCGTAGTACTTCCTTCTTCTTCGCGGCTTAGTTTTCGCCTGCCAAAATCTCCCGCTGAATATTTCGCTTGCCAAAAGATCCCGCCGGTGATTCCCGCAGCTGAAATCCAAAACTACCATCCAAGACGCGCCCAGTCAGCTGTATTTATACGCAAGGCTATGAAGTCACACGAACAGACGAGCTGCTCATCCCATCCTTCTCGATCACATGGCGCCGCCGCAGGAAGGTGAACACGATCGGCGGCCTCCTCCTCTTGGCCTGCGCGGCCTTTCGCGAGTGGCGTTCCAACCCAGATCGCCGCCGCCTGGAGGACTTCCACCCCTCGGACTTGCCGGACGCGCGCCGCCGCCTTCTTTCTCCATCGGCACGGCTGGCTTCGAGTACGTTCCTGCTCCATCTGTTTTGCCCCGACGACGAGTCGGACTGTCGCGCCCAACTCGCCCTCCGGCACCCAATGAGGCCGGTTCCTCGAATTGGAGTACCTCCGTCGATGGTGGCAGGACGGGCAGTGGCGGGATGGGCATTGGCGGCAGCCCACGACCATCTTCTTTTGTTGGATTCAGTCTCCTCAATGGTGGCGGGGGCATCTCTTTCGGCGGCAGCGAATCCATGGGCTTCACCTTCAGAAGCGGCGCCGGTGGCATCCGAATAGGAGAGAGTTCAGCAGGTGGCTACCGAGGCAAGGGATACAACCCCAATTTTGCTCATGCTGATGAGTACCCTCCTAGGCAAGAGCCTGTACAAACCGAAAAAGCACCACTGGATTTGAGTAAGCACAACTAGAGCATTTTTCTGTTTCAGCAACATTCAAATGTAGTTAGTTTTGCATCTCTAATTTTTTGGAACTCATGTAGATGTTCTTGCGAACAAGAAGAATAGAAGGCACTACCGTACAGATGACAAGCGTCATATATACGCAATGGCCCTCGCGCGTAATGGCACGGGTAATAGATTGAAGCGTGGGGTTTCCAAAGCGGTTGCACTAATTTGTAAATGTCCTAGGAGGATAGTGCAAAGGGTATGGCAGGAGGCTAAAAAAGGTGGTGGCATTACTTCGGTGAAAAACAATCGAAAGCTGAAATCTGGAAGGAAGAAAGTTAAGTTAAACATAGAGGCATTGGAAGCCATCCCACCCAGAGAGAGAACAACCTTAGAACAAGTTGCTGGACATTTGAACATGTCAAGAACAACTATTTGGCGAAGGTGAGAGTTATACTTTGATATTCTTGTTAATATTGAACATGTCAAATGGTTACCGAAAATGATAAGTACTATGATGTAGCATAATATTTTTTTGTATATTATTTTGTAGGTTGAAGGAGAAGGAAATTAGACGAATAACTAGTGAACTGAAGCCTTCTTTGACTGATGCAAACAATAGGGCTCGTGTGGAGTATTGCCTAAGGCATCTTGAGCCATGTAGCATGCATGATGATCCCACCTTTAGGGCTGATATGGATGTGGTTCATATCGACGAGAAATGTTTCTATCGCACCCGGAAGACCCAGAACATGTATTTGAGTCATAGAGAGGAGGCACCACACCGCGAATGTAAACACAAAAATCACATTCAAAAAATCATGTTCTTGTCGGCAATGGCGAGACCAAGGTATGATGCTCAAGGCAACTGTGTTTTTGATGGAAAGATCGGTGTTTGGGCTTATACAGAGTGGGTTCAAGCTAAGAAGAGAAGTCAAAATAGGTTGGTACTTGTTCATGTTACTAATTTTAGCTAAATCCGTTCATGCTCATTTGTATTAACTTTATATATTTCTATATCCATAGGTTGAGGGGGACATGGGAGCTGAAGCCAGCCGATAGCGTGGATAGGAACAAAAGTCGGGAGTACTTAGTGAAATATGTACTCCCGGCTATAAAGGAAAAGTGGCCTGAGAGCGATAGATGGAACACCATCTACGTACAACAGGACAACGCTAGGACTCACATTTTGCCAGATGATGAACTTTTTATGCAGGAAGCAGCTAGGGGTGGTTGGGATATTAAGATGATATATCAACCACCTAATTCACCTGACCTGAACATATTAGATCTTGGATGGTTTGCCTCCATTCAAGCAATGTTCCATAAGAAGATGCCCAAGACCCTCGCCGAGATTGTCCAAAAGGTTTAGCACAATTTTTCTTACAAATATATGCATAATTTGGTTTCCTATTGGTCTATGTACTGATTTGAGTACTTGTATATTGTGTGCAATAGGTTAATGAATCCCTTGCTGAGTACCCCCATCAAAAGCTCAATAGGATCTGGTTGAGTCATCAAGCGTGCATGAGGGAGATCATCAAGCACAAGGGGTCTATCCACTATGCGGTTCCTCACTTGAAGAAACAAGCATTAGAGAGGCGAGGCGATCTTCCGGTTCGTTTGAATATCGACAAAGAATATGTTGAGGCTGCAATTAACTATTTGAACTCAGCTTGAATTGTAATGGTGGAATTAAGTTGATGTAGATTTGAGAAGCCTCTTGATTAAGTTTGATGTAATTTGAGGACTTGTATGAACTTGCATCATTTAACTTGCTTCTTTGCGCAAAAGACTTACTTCATGGTATTACAACAAAAAAAATATACGTACATGCTCAAAACATGAATTTTTTTATAAATGATCCAATTGAACTCAACTTGAATTTTCCACCAAAAATAAATTTTACATTGATGCTCAATTCGAATTCAGCTCATATAAGACTAGATGATCCACTTAAACTCAAACTTACATTGATAATCCATTCAACCCAAACTTTCCTTGATGCAAACTTTAACTCGAACTAATTTGCCTGGCTATCGGGCACGACTTCGCCATTGTCTTCGTCCTTCGAAAATTCGCTGGGGCTGCGACGACATAGAATACAAAATCCTTTTTTGTCCAACGCCACAACCGTTGCACAATCTTTGCACCAAAGACTGCGGGGCTGGATATAGTTGCCACACACGTGGCATGGATACAACTCTTTTGCCATCGGGAGGCTGCACCCCATGCAAAGAAAAATTGCACGATCACCACGGACACCGCACCTGGTGCACACCCACGGATGAATGCATCCCATGCACGTTGATTGCTTAGCGTCGATCAATGCGGTGGGCTTGAATCGCTTGGCGCGGATGGCTTCAGCCTTGGCGGACAACTCGTCGACGTTTGCACGGCGACTCTCGACGACCTCCTTGCCATCAACCATAACACCTTCCAAAACATCTGACGGGTCTTTGGTTTGGCTCTCCACCTCCTTCATGACGGCCTCTCCTTCCGAATCAGCCATGATCCGGTCCGCCACCAGCACAGCCTTTGCACCCTCCTCACCTTGAGCCATCGGTTGTGTTCTTTGTGCACAAGATGGAGTGCTTTATATAGATGGAAGGAAGAAGAAGAACAGCCAAACGAGAGGAGCATCAGGTTTGTCACGTTCACACCATGCATGGATTCACACAATAGGTTCCCATCCCACGTTCACACCCCAGGTTTCCACCCCATGTTCACACCATGCATGCAGCGACTAGTACTAGTACTCTTAATTACTCATGCATGGAGTACTAGGCAATAAATGAAACACGCCTTAATCCTTGTCAATTCTGGAAATGCATGTAATCTCATGGGTGCCTTATAAACCGTGATGGAGGGAGTAGTGTCATCTCCAGCCTGCTTAATTCATCTTAGTAAACAGATGCCATCCTCGGATAAAGGAAAACAAAACCACTAACTAATGTAATAACACGTCTAACAATCTAGAAATAGGGAGAGGGGAAAGGGGAATTACTGAAACATGGGGATGAACTGATCACAGGGAATATAACCCAAGGGGTAATAAATCAAAATAAATATGAAGAATATTGGGGGGGGGGGGGGGGAGTGGCAGCTCTACCTGGGCATGATATGGAGGAGGAGGCAGTGCCATCAATGGATGTTCATCACGACAATCCTTGGCGAAGACACCACCGGCTGCACAACTCCGTGTTCCTGCAAGGGAGGAGCACATACATAATAACTTGTTCTCGTATCTATCTTTCCATAAACAGAGAGAGAGAGAGAGAGAGAGAGATGAGATGAGGCAGTGCAAGCATCCCCGGCGACTCGCGGCCTCTTGCGCAGCTCCCCGGCAGCGCTACAACGCCGCAAACGGCTTTCTCCCGGTGGCGCGGCCAGATCGTGGAACTGGTGGAGGTGACGATGACGACGGAGGCGCTTCCGGCGGCCGTCATCTGTGAGTACACGGAGGTGTCGTGGAGGAAGAGGAGGCAACGCACGGAGGACCAGCGTGCGACGGCGACGACGACGGCGGCGAGGGAGCGGGGCTGTGGAGTTGAGGCGTCGGGTTGGGAAGAGGACGAGGCGGAACGCAGGACGTCGTCTCCTTTGCCTCGTCCTCGGTTGGCTTCGTGGGGAAGGCAAGTAACTAAATTTTACCCAATAAACCTACACACACGGACCTTTACGGAGCTTTTACGGAATCTTTTCATCTAATTAACCTCTCCCCCCTGATTTTCAGTGGGGTGGGCCCCGCCTCATCCCCAACTTCCAATCCCAAGCCCCCACGTTGGCCAGTCCGTTGATTCCGTGAAAAATCCCTCCGTGAACCTAGCATTGCTCAATTTTACCCGGCGTTATCCCGGGAGACATTTTCTTCTGCCATTCGCTCTCTTTTTTTTTTTAACTTTGACACAGTAAATCGGGACGTGGCATGCGCGAGCAGGCGGCCTCACGTTCGCTCTTGGAGAGTGTAATATCGGTTGACATCTCAGTGACACCACGCTCTTGGAGGGCGGCAAGGTGGAGGAGAGGAGCCGGAGGTGGAGCCGGACGCGGGACATCGGCGTGGTGGAGCACTGGCGGAGGCGGAGGCGGAGGCCGGACTTCGGCTGGGTGTAGGAGGAGCGGCGGAGGCGGGGGCGTTGAATTGGTGAGGTAAAGGAGGAGGGGCAGCTGAGACCGGACGCCCGCTAGGTGCAGGAGGAGCGGCGGCAGAGGCGGATGCGCGACATCGTCGGCGGCAACGGCCGTCGAGTTCGTACGCAGTGGAGAGAGAGAGCTTTCGATTTGGAGTCGCAACTGAAGAGCCGTGTTTTGCTGGTTTGAGTGGGTCCCATCTTCCTCTCACACAACTGCTTTTTTTTTTGAGACACTCACACAGCTGCTTTTTTTTTTGAGCAATACTCACACAGCTGCTATGCTCCCTTCCCAGTCAAAAGCTTCTGGGCTTGTTTGTGTTCGCTGAATAGGCCTAAAAAAAGTGCGTTGCAAAATGCCATTTTATCATGAACTTTGTGAATCGTACAAACATCCATTTTACCTGATTTACTCACGTACCGGAAAATCCACGGCGTAAAAAATAAACCCAGATTTGAACCTGGTCAAATCCAAACCCGAGCGTCACGGTTTTCCTAATACGCGACAAAATTAGCGAACCCGGTGTTCGAACGATTCACAAGTTTCACCTTTTATTAAGAAAATAATTATGATGAAAAAATGAATCCTTTCTCCAAACATTGTTCCCTTATTTTTCCGATTAAAACTTATTTCTGGAATTTTTTTAATTGGTCCAAGATTTTTCAAATTTCATTTGTGATATATACAAAAGTTCATTCATTAAATCTTTTAAAGTTTACCTTTCCACAAATTTCTTAAACAGTGTATATGTTTACTTTTTGAATCCACCCAAAAGGCGAAAGGAGAAGGGGAAAAAAGCAAGCCTGAAACTGGGAAGGATGATGCACTGGATAGTCGTCATAATGGATGACTGAGAGGAAAAAATCAACGAGAATAAAAGGGGTCTTTTTTGCGTCCCTCATAGAGATGAACCTAATTCTTAAGATCCTTTAAAAACCTAATGGTGAAGATGGATCACTGGTTGATTCATCAATTTTTAACCGGGCTCCGCCTGATAAGCTATATAGAAAACAACAAAGATTCATACATTTTTAAAGAAATAAGTTATTTTCAATTTTTAGATTTAGCAATTAATGCGAAAAAATCATAATTGAAGGCAAGGAGTGGAAAGACTAATGAGCGAACATGCCCATTTATGTATTCCAAGTATTTAAAACCATCTAAGCCCTAGTACCCCCCCCCCCCCCCCCCCAACTAAATATAAGTGTTAAAGGATGTTTTTATTGACTCATAATGTAGCATCAAGAGATACAATCACAATGAGCACACATCCGGCCTCGGTATAACTAGGATGCACACGACCATCACTAACTCACACACATAAGGATCACACCGGCATAGAGCTAAGTCATCTAAGACCGAAGTTATGCCAAGGTGAAGAAAAAAAGAAAAACCTAAAGCGATCAAAACAACGATCGACGATGTACAACAACGGCCATTGACACCAACCATCTTTTGATAACACAAGGACTACGAGCACTAGTAGAAAACATGCCTTTCGTCTTGAGCATTAGCCCCGGTAGGGTTTTGGACAGGGACTAATGTGACCACTAGTCCCAGTTCCAACGGCTAGGCTTTAGTCCCAGTTCATTTGTGACCTCTAGTCCCGGTTGGTGTCACCAACCGGGACTAAAGGGGTGGTGGCAGGCTGGCGTCAGGCTGGGGCCCCTGCGAGCCCCTTTAGTTCCGGTTGGTAGCACCAACCGTGACTAGAGATGGACCTTTAGTCCCGGTTAGTATCACAAACCGGGACTAAAGATATCACTATATATAGTGCTTCGTCCAGCCCGAGCCCAAGCTCTCCTTTCTCTGTTTTCTCCTTTCTCTCCTCTGTTCTCTTCCCCTTGCTCGAGCTCATCCTCCATTTTTGCCAAGATTTGAGGCACCCCATCTATCCAAGTGTTCACAAAGGTTAGCAACTTTGTCCTTTCATCTCTCATTGCTAGATTAGCTCGTGCAATGCTCTATAAGTATAGTGATTTGTGGGTTTTAGTTCGGGAGTAATTATGTTGGAGTTTATTTGATTTATATGCAATTTGAGCTCAAATTAACTTCTTAGTTTGCATATGTGTAGGTGTGGTTTACTTAGTGCCTTCCCGTCCCCGTCCTAACCACCGTCGATCGCCCGCACCGTCCCGTCGCCGGCACCACCTTGGTGAGCCTCTTGTTCTTATCCTTTTTATTCAAAAAATCTTATTTGTATGATTTAGATAGTTACTTGTATAATTTTCTTACTTGTATGATTGTTTGTTATACATAGTGCCATGGTTTTGATATCCGTGCCCGTCGGCCCTTGTCCGGTTTATGATTTGGATGTGGTATGTTCTCTTTTAGAACTATTTCTTGCATTTCGTGTTTATGACAATCATGCCCATCAAGTTGACATAGATATTTTTATCTAGGAGGTATGTGAACCGGAAATTGCAACCGACCCTCTTGTCGAGAAGTTAAATTTAGTTGAAAAAGAAAACGAGTATTTGAAAGAAAAATTTAAAAGAATTGAAGAAGAGAAGATGAAATTGGAGTTGTATGTTGCCGATGTCATCGATGATCACAAGAATAAGATGGATGCAATGCGCTTGAAGATTAGAAAAATTAGAAAATATGTTGTTAATAAAGAGGCTTGGTATCATTATGCTGTTGGATCAATTATTACCTTAGTTGCGATTTTGATCGCATTTGTTGTTGCATTTAAATGCTTTAGCTAGATAGTTTTATGTCGTTTTTATGAGAATAAGTGTGTATGAACTTGTATTAATTTGGTCTTTTCGGTGTTGTGTAATGAAGATGAGTTGGCAATGGATGTACAATGACCTACGCTCTCCCCAGTTCATTAATGGTGTGCATAGTTTTCTGCATGTGGCTGAGGCAAACAAGCGGAATGGTTTTATGTGTTGTCCATGTGGTGTCTGTAAGAATGATAGGAATTACTCTAGCTCGAAAGTCATTCACGTCCACCTGTTTACGTCCGGTTTCATGTCCGGCTATAACTGTTGGACCAAGCACGGAGAAAGAGGGGTTCTAATGGAAGAGAATGAAGAAGAAGAGGATAATGACAATTATCCTGGGTTCCCTGAATACGATGGTACTACAATGGGGGAAGAGAATGAAGAAGAAGAGGCATTAGATGAGCCCGCTGATGATTTTGGTCGGGCCATTGCTGATGCAAAGAGAAACTGCGAAAGTGAAAAGGAGAAGTTGAAGTTGCAGCGCGTGTTAGAGGATCACAAAAAATTGTTGTACCGAAGTTGCAAAGATGACAAGAAAAAGCTGGGTACCACACTGGAATTGCTGCAATGGAAAGGCAGAGAATGGTGTATCTGACAAGGGATTTGAGAAGTTACTGAAAATAATGAAGAATAAGCTTCCGAAGGACAACGAATTGCCAGACAGTACGTATGAAGCAAAGAAGGATGTCTGCCCTCTAGGATTAGAGGTGCAGAAGATACATGCATGCCCTAATGACTGCATCCTCTACCGCGGTGAGGAGTACGAGAATTTGAATGCATGCCCAGTATGCGGTGCATTGCGCTATAAGATCAGTCGCGATGACCCTGGTGATGATGTTGAGGGCAAGCGCCCTAGGAAGAGGATTCCTGCCAAGGTGATGTGGTATGCTCCTATAATACCACGGTTGAAACGTTTGTTCCAAAATAAAGAGCATGCCAAGTTGTTGTGATGGCACAAAGAAGACCGTAAGAAAGACGGGAAGTTGAGAGTACCCGCTGATGGGTCACAGTGGAGAAAAATCGAGAGAAAGTGGCCGGATTTTGCAGATGACGCAAGGAACTTATGGTTTGGTATAAGTGCAGATGGCATCAATCCTTTTGGGGAGCAGAGCAACAATCATAGCACTTGGCATGTGACTCTATGTATCTATAACCTTCCTCCTTGGTTGTGCATGAAGCGGAAGTTCATTATGATGCCAGTGCTCATCCAAGGCCCTAAGCAACCCGGTAACGACATTGATGTGTACCTAAGGCCATTAGTTGAAAACTTTTACAGCTGTGGGAAATAAAAGGTGTACGTGTGTGGGATGAGCATAAACATGAGGAATTTGACCTACAGGTGTTGTTGTTTGTAACCATCAATGATTGGACTGCTCTTAGTAACCTTTCAGGACAGACAAAGAAGGGATACAATGCATGCACGCACTGTTTAGATGAGATCGAAAGTATATATTTGGATAAATGTAAGAAGGTTGTGTACCTAGGACATCGTCGATTTCTTCCAATCAAGCATCTCTTAAGAAAGAAAGGCAAGCATTTCAAAGGTGAGGCAGATAACCGGAAGAAGCCGGACCACCGTACTGGTGATCATATACTTGATATGGTCAAGGATTTAAAAGTAATCTTTGGAAAGGGTCATGGCGGACAATCTGTTCTGAATGACACTGACAGACACGCACCCATGTGGAAGAAGAAATCTATATTTTGGGAGCTAGAGTATTGGAAAGTCCTAGAGGTTCGCTCTGCAATCAACGTGATGCACGTGACGAAGAATCTTTGCGTGAACCTGCTAGGCTTCTTGGGCGTGTATGGGAAGACAAAAGATACACCGGAGGCACGGGAGGACCAGCAACGTATGCACGAAAAAGACGGCATGCATCCAAAGCAGTATCAAGGTCCTGCCAGCTACGCTCTTACCAAAGAAGAGAAGGAAATATTTTTTGAATGTCTGCTCAGTATGAAGGTCCGTCTGGCTTCTCGTCGAATATAAAGGGAATAATAAATATGGCAGAGAAAAAATTCCAAAACCTAAAGTCTCATGACTGCCACGTGATTATGACGCAATTACTTCCGGTTGCATTGAGGGGGCTTCTACCGGAAAATGTTCGATTAGACATTGTGAAGCTATGTGCATTCCTCAATGCAATTTATCAGAAGGTAATCGATCCAGAAATTCTACCAAGGTTACAGAATGATTTGGTGCAATGTCTTGTCAGTTTCGAGTTGGTGTTCCCACCATCCTTCTTCAATATCATGATGCACGTCCTAGTTCACCTAGTCAAAGAGATTGCCATTCTGGGTCATGTATTTCTAAACAATATGTTCCCCTTTGAGAGGTTCATGGGAGTCTTAAAGAAATATGTTCATAACCGTGCTAGGCCAGAAGGAAGCATCTCCAAGGGCCATGAAACAGAGGAGGTTATTGAGTTTTGTGTTGACTTTATTCCTGACCTTAAGCCGATTGGTGTTCCTGAATCGTGGCATGAGGGGAGACTGAGTGGAAAAGGCACGCTAGGAAAGGATTAAGTAATATGTAGGGACGGGCATTCTTGGGCCCAAGCACACTACACAGTTCTCCAAAATTATCAATGAACACAAGAATATTCTACGCTCCAAACACCAGGAGCAGTCTAACGACTGGATTACACGTGAACACATGGGGACTTTTGACGGTTGGTTGCAAACACATCTCATGAATGACGACAGTGTTGGAGATAAGTTGTACTTGTTGTCCAAGTCACCATCTTCAACTATATTGACTTTCAAAGGGTACGAGATTAATGGGAATACATTTTACATGATCGCCCAAGATAAAAAGAGCACCAACCAAAACAGTGGTGTACACTTTGATGCAACAAACAACAATAGGGAAAAGGACATATATTATGGTTACATAGAGGAGATATGGGAACTTGACTATGGACGTGATTTTAAGATCCCTTTGTTTCGGTGCAAATGGGTCAATCTGACAGGGGTTAAGGTAAACCCGAAGTACGGAATGACAACAGTGGATCTCAACAATCTTGGGTACACAGAGGAACCATTCGTCCTAGCCAATGATGTGGCGCAGGTTTTCTATGTGAAGGACATGTCTACCAAACCGAGAAAAAGGAAAGATAAGGAAGCGAATACATCATACGGTGAGCCAAAGTGCCACATAGTTCTTTCAGGGAAAAGAAACATCGTGGGAGTGGAGGACAAGACAGACATGTCAGAAGATTGTGAAAAGTTTCATGAAATTCCTCCCTTCACAGTGAAGACTGACCCAAGCATCCTGTTAAATGATGAAGATTGTCCATGGTTACGACGCAAATGGACACACGCGAAGAAAAAGTTTTATACCCCAAGATCCCACTCTGGTATGTGATCGGCTTCACCGTCATCACTTTCTTCTCTAGTGAGTAGCCGAGATAGGCCAGTTTGTACACGAAGTGCATCCAGTTTTTGCCTTAACCCTCTCATCTTTTTAGCACATGCTATGTGTGTGAAATGATGATACCATGCCAAGTTTGAACCTTTTCAGAGTTCATTTGTACTGCTATTCAATTTCAGGGTCATTCAGCGCAAAAAACATTAAATGCATGAAAAATAGCGAATGAAGTTATAAAGGGTTGAAATTTGAGGATGTGGCTTTGAATGGTGCATATTGAATGCACAAAAAGTCTGGAGTTGAAATACGTTTAAAAAAAATGAAATGCCTTTTGTAACAAATGAGTTTTCGTCCGAAACCCTCATACTTCGAAGGAGATGGTCCAGTTTGTACATGAAGTGCATCCAGTTTTTGCCATAACCCTCTCAACTTTTTAGCACATGCTATGTGTGTGAAATGATGATACCATGCTAAGTTTCAACCTTTTCAGAGTTCAGTTGTACTACTTTTCAATTTCAAGGTCATTCAGCGCAAAAAAATCATTAAATGCATGAAAAATAGCAAATGAAGTTAGAAAGGGTTGAAATTTGAGGATGTGGCTTTGAATGGTGCATATTAAATGCACAAAAAGTCAGGAGTTGAAATAAGTTTAAAAAAGTGAAATGCCTTTGTAACAGATGAGTTTTCGTCCGAACCCCTCATACTTCGAAGGAGATGGTCCAGTTTGTACACGAAGTGCATCCAACTTTTGCCGTAACCCTCTCAACTTTTTAGCACATGCTATGTGGGTGAAATGATGATACCATACCAAGTTTCAACCTTTTCAGAGTTCATTTGTAGTGCTTTTTAATTTCAGGGTCATTTAGCTCAAAAAAATCATTAAATGCATGAAAAATAGCAAATGAAGTAAGTAAGGGTTGAAAATTAAAACTCCTCATGTTGACTAACAGAAATATAATATAATTTGGCAAAAGAATAACAAGAAAACATAAACTAAAATATTTAAGACAAATGAAGGTATAGAACTAAAAGAGCTAAACAGAATCTGTTTTTGATTAAAACACCTAATTAAAATAACCTAAAAATTACCAAATTGAACATACTGATAAAACACACTAATACTAAATAGCAGGAAAAAATCACTCAAAAATCTATTTTTAAACTAAAGTTATTCACAAACTAGTGATTCACACAAATTTCAAAGAATTCAAATTTAAACTATTCAAATTTGAAAACTACTGGCACTAGCAGAAAGTTTATAATTTTTGTGACCTAAAGAAAAAAAGATTCACTCAAAAACTCTAAATATTCTAAAAGTTATTCAAAATCTAAAAACAGAAACTGTTCTGTTTAGAAAAACAAAACAGAAAAGAAAAACAAAACATAAAAGAAAAGAAAAGGTCACCTTTAGTCCCGGTTGGTATCACCAACTCGGACAAAAGGTTCCTCCCCGCGCGGAAATTGGGTCGCCGAAATTGGTCCTTTAGTCCCGGTTAGAACCACCAACCGGGACTAAAGGGTCGACCTTTAGTTCCGGCTCGTGGCTGGAGCCGGGACTAAAGGACCTGTAGTCCCGGTTCGTGGCTGGAACCGAGACTAAAGGTCTATGGTATATAACCCCCTCGCCTTCGTGTCCCGGTGCCAGCCACAGCCCGGGACACATTTGGATTGAACCACTGGCGACTCCGACGAAATCGCCGCCCCCTGCTGCTCCTAACCGCCGACGAGCCCCACGGTGAGCCCTCCGCCTCGTTCCTCCCTCTCCTTTGCACCTCGCCCTGCTGTGCTCGCCCCCCTCGCCTGGCCCTTGCCGTGGCCGTTGAACTCTGCCCGAGCGCGGCGGAGCCATGGCCTATGGCCACGTCCCAGCACCACCAGCCTCACCCAGATGGCCTTCATGCTCTCCAACTCCGACGATGTCGCTGTTTTCGTATGTCACTGCTAGTATGTTCTCTGTTTTCGTATGAACTCCGACGATGTAATATGTGTCATGAAATGCTAGTTTAAAATTGCTATGTAATATGTGTCATGAACTCCGACGATGTAATATGTGTCATGAACTCCGACGATGTAATATGTTCTCTGTTTTCGTATGAAATCAATATTAAAATTGCTATAGACAAGTTTTGTAGGGTATATATGTATGTGCATGTGTGAATTCATTGTATAGGATAAAATGATATAGCAATTTTAATTTATGTGCCCTAGACTTTATTGATAGAAAAAATGAAAGAGACAAATGACAGGATTTAAAAAAATGTCACTAGTAAAAATTGCCATCTTCTTTTAATATGTGGATATGCGTGGAAATATTTTCAAATGCTATCTTTCATATGTGTGGTATACAAATGTTAACATATAGTTGACCTCTCGCATGTGGTTAATTTCTTCGGGGTCAATTAATAATCCCATGTTGGTATAGTGCAGATGGCCTACGAAACAGTAGTATGGAAAGGCAGATTTGCTATGAAATGTTTTTACCATGTTGAAATAAGTATGGTGTAAATTTTGGTATATGACGTCTTCATCTTGATGCTACGAGTGTAGTACAATTGGGTACAGTGATGTTATAAGTTTTGTTATGTTCCAATGCCTATGCTTGTTCCAATGGCCTCCCCTCGCATGACGCGTTCGATTAAGCCATGTTTGTGAATACCAGAAAAACATGGTCGATCCGGCCACCACGAGGAACCTAATGGGGGAGGGAGGGAAGAGGCGAGGTGGCTCGCGGTGGATAAGGGAGAGGTCGCCGGCGAGGGGAGGGGGCCCGATGAAGGAAAGGGTCGGGAGTGGGGACGAAGAGACGGAGGGGACTGTTTTCGCTTCCCACTCTGATTATATGATCATATTGTTGCATTGCTGTGTATTGATTGCATCTCCGGTATTTTTCTTCTCGATACTATGATTCTAATTGTTTTATCTTTCTTCTGGATTAGTTAAGCTATGGACGATAGTGGCAGAGACCATGATCAAGAGGATATCATGTTCAACATGATACGCTCCCCCCGAAACGAAGAGAATGAAGAAGTAGATGATGGCTCACAATATCTTAACACATCCGGTGAGGGAATTGAGGAAGAACCAAGAGACGAAGGGGAAACAAACAATGATGGCGAAGAAAATTTTCTCCAATTAACAAAGTCCGGCGAGGTATATATATAAGGCCTCTGGTGATCATTAGATGTATTAATTGATTTGTGTGTGTGTGTGTATATATATATATATATATATATATATATATATATATATATATATATATATAGTAATGCTATTCATCACCCAGGATGCAGAATAAGTTATTCTTCATCCGAGGTAATTTTACAATCGTTTCATAAATAAATTACATTTGGTATACAAAGAGATTGATTCACTACGTAAAAAATTGGCATACGAAACAAAATTATTGGTCATAAGACCATAAAATTACATTTTATGTATAGTTTACACTATGTTTTTACGTTCGCAATTTTATGTAACATCAAATATTTTGTACGGTGATCTAATATTTTCTTACGTTCTCTTTTTACGTATGAAGTAAGAAAATTTACGGGACGTAAAAATACGGTGCATTGATGTTAAAATAGAGGAGGGTGAAGAATAATTATTTCTCACCCAGGATGACGAATAGCGCGACCCTATATATATATATATATATATATATATATATATATATATATATATATTAACGAATCTTTCTTCTTTTAGCCCTCCGGATCGAGCAAATCTTCTACAAGGGTAGTACGAGGCCTGGTCAAAAATTTGCCCGAGGGCATAAAGTACAACATCGATGAAATCAAAGCAGATGGCGAACCGATTGCTCCTAAAAAGAATGCGGACAAATTTATACGTCAATGCAGAGTTATTGTTAGGGACCAAATCCCGATCACCGTTCAAGAATGGAATAAGCCAAAGGAAGATCGAGGAGTTAGTTTTGTCGATGAAAGATCAAAAAATACTCTTTGGGATACGCTCATGTCACATTTCACCCTACCAAAGGGTTTCACAGATCTCCAACGGGAGAAAGTCAAGAAGTGTGCTCTTAAGAAGATGGCCACACAATTCCAGACTTGGAAGAAAAGATTATGGGCCAACTACGTCAACGCAGGAAAGAAGACTCCAGAATTCAAAGGACCACTAGTGAAGGTAAAAGATCATTGGGACTTATTTGTGCAGTTCAAGGACGGAAGCAGCTAAGGAACGGTCGAGAATAAACAAGATAAATGCTGAGAAAAAAAAGTTTCACCATGCTCTGGGGCCAAGTGGCTACAAGACTGGGTTGCCTAAGTGGGATGAATCTGAGCTAAAGATGATTGTTGCAGGGGTCACTCCAAAAATAGTGGGTTGGCCCGACAGGTGTAGGACTTGGTTTTATGCGCATGGGGGAAAGTTGGACCCAAAGACAGGGGAGATTATTGAACAGGAATGTCTTAAGAAGCCTCGGACGCTTTACTTGAAGCAATAGAAGAGGCTCTAATGGGGGTGTTCTAGCCCGAGAGAGAGAACGACGAGCTTACATGCACCCTCAAGAATCCTGAACACCTGGTACGAACACGAGGCAAAGGTGTTGTTCCGTGGGTTGAGGGGTTTGTGGAGTGGAACAACACTTACAGAAGCCGTGCGAGAAAGAAGGAGCAGGATGCAGACCGGCTTCAAAAGATAGAATCAAAGAATGCGGAGTTGGAACGCGCTTTCATGCGGTAGCAGGAGCAGATTGACACACTTAGCCAGCAAAGGGCATCTCAGCGGCACGATGAGCAACCAGATCCAGCATTGGATAGTACCATCCCATCTATGCCAAAAAGCAGCATGGGTTCCATGGGGGTCCCGGCCGATGATGCATTGCTGGCTCGCTACCCCGTGGATGATATCCAAGAGACGACAACTTGTGAGCTACACATGAAAATGAAGAACATATCCATGAAGGTGGCGAATGGCTTTGCTTTATCGAATGCACCTGAAGCAACCATCCACGGCAATCCGATTCCATCTGGCTATGCTCGTGTCGAGGTGGATGAAGCTCTGTTGGGATATGACTCACTAGAGATTGACTTTCATGGAGGTAAAGGGGAGCAGACACTGGGAGAAGCCATATGTGGTCTCATTGTATGGAGAAAGGAATGCATCGTGTTTCCAAACTCGGTGCCAAGGCCACTGACTCCTCCTCCAAGTCCGCCGCGTCAGCCGACTCCAACCCACCTCGAGACGGAGCGCAGTGATGACCCACAATTATAGGGGGTCAATCATAGTCCTTTCGATAAGTAAGACTGTCGAACCCAACGAGGAGCAGAAGGAAATGACAAGCGGTTTTCAGCAAGGTAATTTCTGCAAGCACTGAAATTGTAGGTAACAAATAGTTTGATAGCAAGATAATTGGTAACGAGCAAGTAATAGTAACGGTAAATAAAGTGCAGCAAGGTAGACCAATCCTTTTGTGGCAAAGGACATGCTAGAACAATATCTTATAATAGGCAAAGTGTTCTTGAGGGTACACGGGATTTTCATCTAGTCACTTTCATCATGTTGGTTTGATTCGCGTTCGCTACTTTGATAATTTGATATGTGGGTGGACCGGTGCTTGGGTGCTGTTCTTACTTGAACAAGCCTCCCACGTATGATTAACCCCCTCGCTAGCATCCGCAACTACGAGAAAAGTATTAAGATAAAATCTAACCATAGCATTAAACGTTTGGATCCAAATCAGCCCCTTACGAAGTAGCGCATAAACTAAGGATTAAGATTTTGTCACTCTAGCAACCCATCATCTAATAACTACTCCACAATGCATTCCCTTAGGCCCAAGGATGGTGAAGTGTCATGTAGTCGACGTTCACATGACACCACTAAGGGAATCACAACATACATATCATCAAAATATCAAACACATATCAAATTCACATGATTACTTGCAACATGACCTCTCCCGTGACCTCAAGAACAAAGGTAACTACTCACAAATAATATCCATGCTCAAGATCAGAGGGGTATTGAATAGCATAATGGATCTGAACATATAATCTTCCACCAAATAAACCATATAGTAATCAACTACAAGATGTAATCAACACTACTAGTCACCCACAGGTACCAATCTGAGGTTCCGGTACAAAGATTGAACACAAGAGATGAACTAGGGTTTGAGAGAAGATGGTGCTATTGAAGATGTTGATGAAGATTGGCCTCCCAAAGATGAGAGGGCTGTTGGTGATGACGATGGCTTTGATTTCCCCCTCCGGGAGGGAAGTTCCCCCGGGGGAATCGCTCCGCCGGAGGGCAAAAGTGCTCCTGCCCAAGTTCCGCCTCGAGACGGCGGCATTCAGTCCCGAAAGTCCTCTCCTTAATTTTTCTAGGTCAAAAGACCTTAAATAACAGAAGATGGGCACCGGAGGTGGGCCGTGCTGGGCACAACCCACCAGGGCGCTCCTGGGGGCCTGGCGCGCCCTGGTGTCTTGTGCTCACCAGGGTGGCCCCCTCCGGTAGTTATTTGCTCCAGTATTTTTTATATAATCCAAAATAATTCTCTGTAAAGTTTCAGCTTATTTGGAGATGTGCAGAATAGGTATCTCTGATGTGCTTTTTCAGGTCCAGAATTTCAGCTGCCGGTATTCTCCCTCTTTGTGTAAACCTTGCATATTTTGAGAGCAAAGGCATTAGAATCACTCCCTATAGCATTATTATACATCAAAACATTATAAATAACAGTAGGAAATCATGATGCAAAATGGACGTATCAACTCCCCCAAGCTTAGACCTCGCTTGTCCCCAAGCGAAAGCCGATATTGAAAAGCATGTCCACATGGTTTGAGAGAGAGGTGTCGATAAAAACAAAATACAGACATAGTAGCATCATGCTTATTATTATAACAACAACAAACTTTATCATAGAACTTATTCATTTAACTTTTATTATATAACTTCATTATATAACTTCTCATGAACAAGTAACAATTCATCACAACATAGAAGTATAAAGCATAAACCTTATTGAAAACCAACAAACTATGTTCTCAGTCAACTTTGCAACTACAATTCATCATATTTTCAGGAAGGGTCTCGTGTCAGAGCCTTTTGGCAAGTTCACATACTCAACCATCATTTACTGTTCTATGATTGCTAACACTCACAGCATACCCATGAGCAAAAAGTTTCAACTGGACACATAGAAACATAGGGGCTTATAGTTTTGCCTCCCAATGTACTCACCTCAAGGGTGATGTCAACAATAATAACTCATGCTTACTCACATACAACTGGATATATGTGCCTAGATCTTTCCTCACCACATGATGCTTGCAAAAAGAAAAAGTAAAAAGGAATAGGGAAGAATACTTTGACTCTTGCATAAAAGTAAATACATAAAAGTAAAGGATTGGCCCTTCGCAGAGGGAAGCAGAGGTTGTCATGCGCTTCTTGGTTTGTATGCCCAATCCCTTAATGTAAAAGAACGTCACGCTATATTGCCCCCTATGATAGCAACCTTTATTATGCAGTCCGTCGCTTTTATTACTTTTCCATCATAAGTTCATACAACGCTCAATTTTCTCTTACACTAATTGATCAAACACATTTAGAAGCAATTTTTATTGCCTTATTGCACCGATGACAACTTACTTGAAGGATCTTACTCGATCCGTAGGTAGGTATGGTGGACTCTCAAATCATGAATTTGGGTTTTGGGTTTTTGGATGCACAAGTAGTATCTCTACCTAGTGCGGAATTTTTGGCTAGCAAAGATATTGAGCAAGCACCACATGTTTAAGGATCTATGACAATATAACTTCTATGTGAATATGAACAAACATAAATCATTACGTTGTCTTCCTTGTCCAACGTCAACAATTTTGACTTATAATATTTAATGGGGCTCACAATCATAAAAGATGTCCAAGATAGTGTATTTGCATGTGAATCTTCTCTTCCCTTATTAATCCTTTCATGAATTGCATCATTGACCAATGCTATGTTTGTCAATCTCTAATAAATTTTACCACTTATACTTTTCTTTATGTGATGTCATTACTTACCATAAGATTAGCATATGATTCTTTTCATTTATTTCCCTTCTTATTTTGATTGCAACAAGAAAGTAAAGAAGCAAGAGCTCAAACTAAACTTTATTATATAACTCTCACTCGATTACATAGATAGATAGATGATAACCCACAAGTGTAGGGGATCGTTTGTAGACTTTTTCGGTAAGTAAGAGTGTCAAACCCAACGAGGATCTAAAGGTAGAACAAATATTCCCTCAAGTTCTATCAACCACCGATACAACTCTACGCACGCTAATGCTTGCTTTACCTAGAACAAGTATGAAACTACTTTGCGGGAATAAAACTAGAAGTACTTTGCAAGATAATAAAGAACGTGGAAATAAAAGTTAGGTGATGTTTTAATAAAAGAACAATAAAAGTAAATTGTTTAGTACAAAGCTTTTTGTGTAACGCAAGAGAAAGATTGTCCATAGGCAATTGAATATAATATGATAGATACTTGTCATATGCAATGAGGGAGAGGCATACGCTAACACACTTTCCGTACTTGGATCATATGCACTTATGATTCGAACTCTAGCAAGAATCCGCAACTACCAAAGTTCATTAAGGTAAAACCCAACCATAGCATTAAGTATCAAGTCCTCTTTACTCCCATACGCAACAACCCACCTACTCGGGTTTGTGCTTCTGTCACTCACGCAACCCAACATAGGAAAATCATGAACATATTGCAACACCCTACAGCGGGGGTCCCTCACGTTTGTGCGACACGGAGGGCACTATAGGACAGCACCATATCAATATACACACATATCAATAACATCATACCACAATTAACTCGTTGGACAAAAGATATCTACTCAAACATCATAAGATAGCCAAATATCATTGGGAAATAATATATGGAGTTGAGAACCATGTTTAAGTAGATCTTACAGCGGGGAAGGTAAGTGTTACACCGCTGCATAGAGGGGGAGAGAGTTGATGTTGACGGTGGCGAAGTTGTTGGTGTAGATCGCCGTCACGATGATTGCCTCGGTGGCATTCCGGTGCCACCGGGGGAGAGGGGGAGAGAGCCCCCTCCTTCTTATTCTTCCTTGGACCCCCCCTAGATGGGGGGAGAGTTCCCCCTCTTGGCCATGGCCACCATGGCGGTAGAGGGGCAGGAGCCCCTCCGAGATTGGATCTCCCTCTCTGTTCTCTTCTGTTTCGCGCTCCTGTTTTCTGGCCAAAAACCGTTTCTTATATTCCCGGAGATCCCTAACTCCGATTGCACTGGGATTTTAACACGACTTTTTTCCGGCTATAAGCTTCATTGCGCCCGAAGTAGAGCTCCAACCGACTTACGAGGAGGGCACAACCTACCACCACGCGCCAGGGCCCTTGGGCGTGCCCTGGTGTCTTGTGGTGGCCGTGGGCCCCCGTTTGTGTTGATTCCACCTCTCAAAATTCACAAATATTCCAAAATAATTCCCGTAAATTTTTATCGCGTTTGGACTTCATTTGATATGGATATTCTGCGAAACAAAAAACATGCAACAAACAGGAACTGGCACTGGGCACTGGATCAATTTGTTAGTCCAATAAATCATATAAAATGTTGCCAAAAATATGTGAAAGTTGTATAATATTGGCATGAAACAATAAAAAATTATAGATACGATGGAGACGTATCAGCATCCCCAAGCTTAATTCCTACTCGTCCTCGAGTAGGTAAATGATAAAAAAGATATTTTTTGATGTGGAATGCTACCTAGCATAATCTTGATCATATATCTAATCATGGCATGAATATTAAGACACAAGTGATTCAAAGCAATAGTCTAGTTTTGACATGAAGACATTAATACTCAGGTTTCCCAACAAACAATCACGTCTTTCAAAATATCAAGGCTAAAGAACGCTATCCCTACAAAATCATATAGCCTTGTCATGCTATGTCTTCTTAACACAAAGTATAAATCATGTACTACACCGGTGTCAGCCAAGCAATTGGTTCATACTTTTTAACGCGCTTCAGCATTTTTAACTCTCACGCAATACATGAGCGTAAGCCATGGATATAGCACTATGGGTGGAATAGAATGCGGTGGTAGACATTAATATAGAGAAGACAAAAAGAAAGATAGTCTCACATTGAAGCAGCTAATCAACGGGCTATGGAGATGCCCATCAATTGATATCAATGTGAGGAGTAGGGATTGCCATGAAACAGATGCACTAAGAGCTATAAGTGTATGAAAGCTCAATATGAAAACTAAGTGGGTGTGCATCTAAATCTATAATGAAAAATTCCCACTAGTATATGAAAGTGACAACATAGGAGACTCTCTATATGAAAAACATGGTGCTACTTTGAAGCACAAGTGTGGAATTAGCATGCCCCTTCTCTCTTTGTCTCTCATTTTTTCTTTTTTTTTCTTTTTTTTATATTTGTCCGGAGCCTCATCCCGACTTGTGGGGGAATCATAGTTTCCATCATCCTTTCCTCACTGGGACATGCTTTAATAATGAATAATGATGATCATCACACTTCTATTTACTTACAACTCAATATTACAACTCGATAGTAGAACAAAGTATGACTCTATATGAATGCAATGATCTAGCGTAGCAAAGATATCAAAAAATGGACAAGCCATGGAAACATCATGCTAGCTATCTTATGATCATGTAAAGCAATGTGACAATGAATGCTCAAGTCATCAAAACTGAAGCGGTGGAAGTTGCATGGCAATATATCTCGGAATGGCTATGGAAATGCCATAATAGGTAGGTATGGTGGCTGTTTTGAGGAAGATATAATAAGGCTTATGTGTGATAGAGCGTATCATATCACAGGGTTTGGATGCACCGGCGAAGTTTGCAATGACTCTCGAGGTGAGAAAGGGCAATGCACGGTACCGTAGAGGCTAGCAAATTGTGGAAAGGTAAGAGTGCGTATAATCCATGGACTCACATTAGTCATAAAGAACTCACATACTTATTGCAAAAGTTTATTAGCCCTCGAAGCAAAGTATTACTACGCATGCTCCTAGGGGGGAGGTTGGTAGGAGTTAACCATCGCGCGCCCCCGACCTTCACACAAAGATAGACAATCAAGGATAAATTGTGCTCCAACTTCCTGGCATAACGGGAGACTATACGTGCATGCTTCGGGAATCACAAACCTTAACACAAATATCTTACTAAACACGATCGTCCACTAGTACCTCCCATATATTATCATCTCTATATCGCAAAACTATTGCAAGGAATCAAACATATCATATTCAGTGATCTATAAGTTTTATGTAGGATTTTATGACTAACCTTGCAAATGACCAATTCATGTTGACTCTCTAAATAGATATGAGTGAAGCAAGAGAGTTTAATTCTTTCTACAAAATACCATGCTCTAATTAATAAAAGTGAAGCAAAAGAGCATTCTACTAATAACGGTTTTCCATGTGAAGAGAAACAGACAATCCAAACTTCAACTGATATAAGTGAAGCACATGAAGCATTCTATAAAGCCATACTCAAAAGATATAAGTGAAGTGCAATGAGCATTCTATAAATCAACAATGGACCATCTCATACCAGCATGGTGCATAAAAGAAAAGTGAAAACTAAACACAAAAGACGCTCCAAGATTTACACATGTCACATGAACGAAACAAAAACGAAAACATACCGATACTTGTTGAAGAAAGATGGGATGCCTTCTGGGGCATCCCCAAGCTTAAACGCTTGAGTCTCCTTGGATATTTACTTGGGGTGCCTTGGGCATCCCCAAGCTTGAACTCTTGCCTTTCCTCCTTCTCCTCATATCGAGACCTCCTCGATCTTTGAACACTTCATCCACACAAAATTTAACAGAAACTGGTGAGATACTACTTTACGTACTGTTGCAAAACCCATTCATATTTTATATTTTCATTATCCCTGCTGTATTATAACTTCTCCATGGCTTATACCACCGATAAAATCGATAGTTTCATCAAAACAAGCAAAACAATGCATCAAAAACAGAATATGTCTTAAACAGGACAGTCTGTAGTAATCTGAACTTTAACCATACTTATGTAACTCCAAAAATTCTGAAAGATTAGGACGAAATAAATATTTTGTATAGCAATAGTGTTTAAAAATTTCAGAAACTTTTGACGTTCCAGTAAAACATGTAAATTCACGCACTACAGCCAAAGTTTCTGTTTTTTACACCGCACATACCAACAAGCAATCTAATCATCCTAAAGGCAAATCTTGGCACATTATTTTTATAATACAATAGATTTGTACAAGGGGATAATTATTTTTGTTGAAATTTTTCTGTTATTAAGATTCACAAAGTTTCCATGAGCATGAACAATGTTCAAGGCTAGCCCCCACTTCAACGATGCTCATCATCTCTCTCACTTTCACCTTTCTTTTTGTGAAGTTTTAGGTTCCCCTATATATTTTTTTGTTTTTAAACTTTATAAAAGCACACATCGGAATAAAAAGACTGTCTAAAACTTTTGGGTTGTCTCCCTGGCAGTGCTTTCTTTAAAGCCATTAAGCTAGGCATAAAGTGCTCAAGTAATGGATCCATCCGGATCCCAAGGTATATCAAAGCCAATTTTAATTAACAATTATTTGTAATTTAGTAGTGAGCACAAAGTGATATATATCATGTGACAACAGATTCTATCTCTCTTACTATGCATTGGCATGTCATAAAAGAACAATTCATGCACATTAAGTAAAGGCCAATACATAACAAAAGTAGTTTCTTGCAATTTTATAGTATTGGAAACATAGAGAGGTGAAGATTTGGTTCCTCTCTCATAATAATTGCAAGTAGGAGCAGCAAGCACATGCATATTATATTCATCAAAATCATCATGTGTAGTGGTAAAATGCAACCCATCAACATAATCCTTAATAAGTGCAAACTTCTCCGATATAGTGTAGTTGGGAGAATTCAAAAAGATAATAGGACTATCGTGTGTGGGTGCAATAGCACCAATTTCATGCTTAACATAAGGAACTATAGCAAGTTCATCTCCATAAGCATGATTCATATTGGCATCTTGGCCACAAACATAGCAATCATCAAGTTCATCAAAAAGGGATATTTCAAAAGAATCCAAGGGATCATAGCAATTATCATAGCATTCATCCTTCGGTAAGCACGAAGGGTAATTAAACAATGTATGAGTTGAAGAGTTACTCTCATTAGAAGGTGGGCACGGGTAGCTAATCCACTCTTCCTCCTTTTGTTCTTCGCTCTCCTCCTCATCTTTTTCATCTAATGAGCTCACAGTTTCAGCAATTTCTTCTTCCATAGATTCCTGCAAAATTTTAGTGTCTTCCAAGGCAGCGGTCATTCTTTCAATAAATTCATTAATATAAGCATTATAAACATAGTTTTCATGGCAATATTTAAGTATGGCAAATTTTTCAGATTTGTAAAGAGTAGCATCATACTTTTCAATCAAAGAAGCAATTTCATAGGCACCCTTAAAAGCAACAAATTCTTCAATTTGTTCAACATCATAATAACAATAGGCCTCCTTGGCATAAGAGGATAGTATTTCATTATCATTAAACACACATTGGTAGGGAAGGTGTTTTTTAGTTTCTTCAGAACAATAAGTAAAATCATGTAATTCACACAAATTCCAAGCATAGCAACACAAAGTATTAATTTGATGTCACAAGAGATTCCCTTTTTGAGATATACGGTGTCGCACATAATGAGCATGCGTATTTAATGATTTTCACTCAACTAAGCTAGTTGGGTTTTCAGCACGAGCACAAATGGATCGAAGATGATCCAAGTAATATTCTTCGGTAGTACGGAACACTAGTGGTTCCTCAACTTTTGGAGCAGCATGTACATCTAATTTTTTTGGTATTTTACATTTCCTACCCATAACTAAAGATAGAAAACAAGAGCACAAAATAAAAACTACTTAGAAGCAAACAAGCACACACGAGAATATTCATCCCACGCTATTGCTCCCCGATAACGGCGCTAGAAAAAGGTCTTGATAACCCACAAGTGTAGGGGATCGTTTGTAGACTTTTTAGATAAGTAAGAGTGTCGAACCCAACGAGGAGCTAAAGGTAGAACAAATATTCCCTCAAGTTCTATCGACCACCGAAACAACTCTACGCACGATAATGCTTGCTTTACCTAGAACAAGTATGAAACTACTTTGCGGGAATAAAACTAGAAGTACTTTGCAAGATAATAAAGAACGTGGAAATAAAAGTTAGGTGATGTTTTAATAAAAGAACAATAAAAGTAAATTGTTTAGTACAAAGCTTTTTGTGTAACGCAAGAGAAAGATTGTCCATAGGCAATTGAATATAATATGATAGATACTTGTCATATGCAATGAGGGAGAGGCATACGCTAACACACTTTCCGTACTTGGATCATATGCACTTATGATTCGAACTCTAGCAAGAATCCGCAACTACCAAAGTTCATTAAGGTAAAACCCAACCATAGCATTATGTATCAAGCCCCCTTTACTCCCATACGCAACAACCCACCTACTCGGGTTTGTGCTTCTGTCACTCACGCAACCCACCATAGGCAAATCATGAATATATTGCAACACCCTACAGTGGGGATCCCTCACGTTTGCGCGGCACGGAGGGCACCATAGGACAACACCATATCAACATACACACATATCAATAACATCATACCACAATTAACTCATTGGACAAAACAGATCTACTCAAACATCATAGGATAGCCAAATATCATCGGGAAATAATATATGGAGTTGAGCACCATGTTTAAGTAGAGATTACATCGGGGAAGAGAAGTGTTACACCGCTGCATAGAGGGGGAGAGAGTTGATGTTGATGGTGGCGAAGTTGTTGGTGTAGATCACCGTCACGATGATTGCCCCGGTGGCGTTCCGGCGCCACCAGGAGAGAGGGGGAGAGAGCCCCCTCCTTCTTCTTCTTCCTTGGCCTCCCCCTAGATGGGGGGAGAGTTCCCCCTCTGGTCCATGGCCTCCATGGCGGCGGAGGGGCAGGAGCCCCTCCGAGATTGGATCTCCCTCTCTGTTCTCTTCTGTTTCGCACTCCTGTTTTCTGGCCGAAAACCGTTTCTTATATTCCTGGAGATCTGTAACTCCGATTGTGCTGAGATTTTAACACGATTTTTTTCCGGATATAAGCTTCCTTGGGACCGAAGTAGAGCTCCAACCGACTTACGAGGAGGTCACAACCCACCACCATGCGCTAGGGCCCTTGGGCACGCCCTGGTGTCTTGTGGTGGCTGTGGGCCCGTGTTTGCATTGATTACACCTCTAAAAATTCACAAATATTCCAAAATAATTCTTCGTAAATTTTTATCGCATTTGGACTTCGTTTGATATGGATATTCTGCGAAACAAAAAACATGCAACAAACAGGAACTGGCACTAGGCACTGAATCAATATGTTAGTCCAATAAATCATATAAAATGTTGCCAAAAATATGTGAAAGTTGTATAATATTGGCTTGAAACAATCAAAAATTATAGATACGACGGAGACGTATCAATAGATCAAGAAACTAACACTCGAAAATATATCATACTAAACTATTATTCAACTAAATCACGAAAAAGCTAAGGATCGAACAAAAATATGTAAAGGTGAATAAAAGTGTTGGTGATACGATACCGGGGCACCTCCCCTGTCGGGGCCGGATTTCCGGGGCACAATATCCCAGAAATTAACCCCTCGTGTCATCACCAGCTCCAGGATTTCTGTTACTGGTGGACACGTCCTCGATACAGAATTCCAAGCAATTACATGAATTGGATACAAGACCGTAAAAGTCTAATAATACAATAATGATTTTTGGTGGATGACAGAAGCGACTCGCGAATTCTCCAACGCCGATGGGGCTCCATTCCCACAGGAACGGCTGACCTGGATAATTCCTATCCCGCGTGGCTACTATCCTAGGCTCCGCGTGGACGTCGTCATAATACTCTTCTGACCTGGCCAATGAAATAACCAGGGACAAGCCAGTGAGTACGTTTGAATGTACTCGCAAACATTATGAACAAAAGATATACCGAATGCAGTAGATAATCTATGGTCATGATGAATTGAACTATATGCATATGCTCATGCTGGATTATAGTAAATGCATGCTGACAGGAGTTAAGTTATGGCATGATAAGCTATTAGCACGTGCAGAACTATGAGAATATAATATGTTAGTGACAAACAAAGAAAGTTAATGGAGAGAGTCGGGCGAGACAGGACCGCCCGAGAATCCAGAAAGAAAATTATAAAAGAAATGCCGGTCGGATGTCTAAAGTGACACCACGGTAGGTCTTGAAGAGAAATGCCAAACGGGTGTCTAAAAGAGAAATCGGACGAGACAGAACCATCCGAGATCTCAAGCGACGCCACGAGAGGTCTTGAAAAGAAATGCCAGTCGGGTGTCCACAAGAGTAGTGGCGAGAATAGAACCGCCTGAGAACTCGAGGGATGCCACGAGAGGTCTTGAAAATAAAACTAAATGCCCGGGGTAGTCTAGCCAGCCCCTGAGACACTCAGATAAAAAAATAAAATTTAAGAGAAACGAGTTAGTCCACAATAATAATCATAGCATCAATATTAATCATGATAACATCAGTAGCAGTAGTAATTATTCTGCAAAATAAACCATGCATAGTTTTAATAATTTCCTCCGGAGACCGACTCTAAGACCGACACTTGACCAACCCAGACTGTAGTCCTTAACCGCGGACTTGGCTATTCGAACAGATATAACTCTGCAGAGGGTGTACTCTTTACCCACAAGTAAGGGGTTTCTTTAGCCAGCATCGAGATGTTGGCTAATTCCCATTACGGTCTTTAGGTTGAAACACACCTAACCAGCACACACCAGATTAACCGTCCGGATGCCAGGAATCACCCAAGCATCTTTCCAGAAAAACTCTAAGACGGGGAGACCATCGTCCTGCATGGGATCACTATTCATATGCGCAGATTACAAGGGGGGACCCCCTCTCGGCTACACTGCCGGAAACACCCATGTCCCCTGACCCAATGACAGGATTTAGTCCATGGCCCTGGAAACCCTCATCGTGGCCCTCTATACGGTGTGTGCAAGGAAAGGGGTTAACAACTTACTAAACCATACCCCACCTGAGGCAGGGACAAGTGGTAGCACGAATCAAGTATGGGGGTTACCGGTGACAAGACTCGATCTATGGTCGACTCAGGAGGCTTAATATTTCCTGCAGTGGTTAGCACAACAAAGTATTCCTTCAACAGTAACACCAGGACAGGGCCACAACCCTTGCATGCTCCAACATGCATAACCAACAAGGCATGATCACGCTCCCACGTGATCATCCTTCTGCTAGTAATGGTATTTTACATATACCTGCTCCTGCAATTTAGTCATGACAAGCATACGATGCACGGTAACATGCCAACACTACATGCATGCAAACTTTATTCGAATTCAACCTATGCAAGATTCATTTATTCATGCAAAAATTTAATCATGCAATCACCATATCAAGTGTTCAAGATGCTAGCCTTGAGCATGCAGAGGTGTTGGGGTGCACTTCCAAAATTTTGAAATTTATATCCTCCCTCCATTCCCTATTTAAAAATATTGCAATTACCACATAAAGCCAAAACAGTGCTAAAAAGTTGTTTGGAAAATTTCGAAATAAATATGAAAATAAACTAGGTGAAATTTGAGAGAGGTGGGAAGAAGAATCAACTCAATTGGATTTTTATTTTGGAAGTTATAGCCAGTCAAAGATTGGTCAAAATTCTGTTTTAAAATAAATCAGAAAAGAAAACGTTTCGGGAAGGAATACGCTTTCCAGACGAGAAGACGTAATCTCCGGAATACGCCTTCACTTACAGCCGCGGGCCGTGACCTCCAGTCACTGACGGTGGGTCCCGCGGGCCCACCAGTCAGTTTTGACTGGTCCTCCCCCCGCCTCCTTCCTCCTGTAGCCGAACAGAGGCAGCGCTCCGGCAACCGGCGCCGGCGATTGGGGACGCCCCGTGGCGAGCTGGGCTCACCGCCGTGATCAGGAGGCCCAGGCGATCCCTCCGGTGGGTGAGATGGTCGACGGGGAGCACGGAGCTGCTAGCGACGAGCTCACCCGACGGACGGCGGCGTCGGATGGAAGAGGAGTTCCGGCTACGGTGCATCTCCGGTGGAATTGAAGATGGGAATGGGTTCGGGGATGCTCCAAAAGGCTCGTGGTGAAGAAATTTTTGAGGGGGGGCACTGGCCGCGTCGGATTCGACTGGAACAAGGCGGCGGCCGAAGCTGTCGGGGATGGGGAAGACGACCTCTCCAGGTCATACCGCTGCTCGAGGAGGATCAGTGAGGAAGGGAGGGAGGTTTTGAGGGCATGAGTGAGCTCGGGGTTGTGCTTAAATAGCCTGAGGTGCCTGTGCCCGTGGCTTCCCGAATGCGGACACGGTGGCAATGCCATTAACACGGCCGGTGAGGTTGTTGTGTACGGTGGCCGCGGTCAGTGGAGTTGAATGAGCTCTGGTAGGTTGCGGTTGGGTTGGGTTGAGCTGGCGAGCTCGGAGAGGGCCAGGTGCCTCGGGGCGAAAGCGTCTCCGAGACGGCGGCGGCTGGTGGCGGCGCTGGCCAGCGTGGACGGCACTAGCTGGCAAAACTAGATGTAGGAAGGCTTCCAGGGGGTCTCGGTGATCCAGGAGTGGATCAGGACGAGCGAGGGAGGCAGCAGAGCGGCAGCAGGAGCTCGGTGCCGCTGCGTGCAAAACGCACGCTCTGTCCGTGCCCAGAGCACGTGCACAGAGTGCTCGACGAAATGACAAGGTGCTCTAGGGGGCTTGGATGAGGCTGGCAATTCACAGGATCACTAATGTGGGTTCTAGGGATCCAGTGGACATGCTGGTTTGAGGAGAAGAGCAAGTACATAATACAATCTTATCACTATGCCAAATCTGGCCAGGCTCACAAGGTGTTTGACAAAATGCCAAATACACCTAGAAGACTATTCTGGTCACCAAACTTTCCAGATTGAGGTCTCTTTAGATGAGGGTGATGATGGCAAGGTTAGTTTGGAAGAATCAAAAACTTGATAGTGCAATTGTTTTCAAAACTTGTTTCTGGACAGAAACTACAGGGTATTATTGCATGTGTTTAAATTATTCTAATGAGGCTCATCTCCTGGACTTAAGGGCTTGGTAGGGATAACTACAAGCAGGAAAAATCCCAGGGTCACTAGAGCAATGTAAGATATGGGTGCAGTACAAACTGCCAAACTAGACCAGAATGAAAATGAAGATGGTTTGCTCAAATTTACCAAAACATCAAGTTGGGTTTTTGCATAAAAGTGATATATAGGCATCACATGAGGTCCCATAATTTTTGTGGAATTTTTAAAGAATTATTTAAAGTAGTTCAGATACATTTAAAGTATTGAAAATGCTATTAAAAGATTTATTTTGGGGCAAATTTTATTATGAAAATAATCCCTACTGCTGTTAAACTATAATAGAAATGTTTTAAGATAACTAACAGATCCACAATATTATTTCCAATAATTTCTATATGGAGGGAAGTAATTTTGAAAGACAGAAGCAGAAAAGGCTCTCAAATTACGAAAGAACCTATTATAATCCAAAATTTTATTTCTGGTCAAATTTTTACTTAGTAAAAATGTGGTTAAATTTTTGGGGTGTTACATCCCCCAAGCTTGGCTCAAGCCAAGGGGAGTGCCCATACCCGTGTGTTCAAGTCTCCTTTGGTGGTGAAGGTGATGATGATGGTGGTGATGAAGTGGTAGGTTTGTCCTCCGGCTTCCAGGGCAAGGGCTCACCATCAAAAGTTGACGCACGAGTCCCCCGAGTCCTGCAACTGGTAGCTAAACTCACACCTTTAAATCTTGCTTCATATTCAAAAACTTGGTTTTGAAGATCATAAATTTGGCTTTGCAGAAAACTGATTTGCTCGTTGAGGGTGAAGACGGTGTCCTTCATAGACCGGTCATCCACCATCTGATCACGAGTGAATTCAGTGATCATGGAGTGATTGGCACTAAGTCCATGCTATGCCATCCTTTGGCACTTGAAGATGTCTTGTTCCACCGCCTCGAGCCTAGCTTTCACGCTTCCAGTCCTCTTGGGTCCCTGAACATCGTAGATGTGGAGCACCCCCTCACATATCTCAATGGCTTGAGGGTGCTTCATCACCTCCGGGAAGTACGGGTTGATGACCTTCTCGAAGAACTTGTCCTTGGAGGAGCTTGGTGGAGCCATGGAGATCTAGATCTGATGAGAAAACAGCACAAAACAAGAACAGAGGATTTTTCTGTGATGCGTTGGTCAAAACAATCGGGGGTATATATAGAGAATTTTTTATCTTGGGAAGCAAGAATATGGAAGGAAAACGGAGTCGGGAAGGTGTCCGAGGTGGGCACAACCCACCAGGGCGCGCCTGGTAGGGCTGGCGCGCCCTGGTGTATCGTGCTCACCTCGGTTGCTTTCCCGTTTATTTCTTATTTTCCTAATTTTCGTAATATTCCAAAACTGACAGAAAATATTTTTGCGGATTTTTCGGAGTCCGTTTAGTTACCGTATCACGTACCTCCTTTTTTTCAGAATTCGGGAGTGTTCCGGAAGGTTTCTTTTATGTGTTCCTCCGGTGTCATGGTTTGAATAACATTGCTTTTTAACATTAATAGGTGTACCTGGGATATAGTGATTAATTCTTTGTCCATTGACCACCTTCGGGTTAGTACTTTCGGCATTATTGATCTTGATAGCTCCAGAACGATAAACCTCTTCGATAATATATGGTCCTTCCCATTTCGAGAGAAGCTTATCTGCAAAAAATCTTAAACGAGAATTGTACAAAAGAACATAGTCTCCAACTTTGAATTCCCGTTTTTGGATTGTTTTGTCACGCCATCTCTTTACTTTTTCTTTGAATAGTTTGGCATTTTCATAAGCTTGGGTTCTCCATTCATCTAGTGAGCTAATATCAAATAACCTCTTCTCACCGACAAGTTTGAAATCATAATTGAGTTGTTTAATTGCCCAAAATGCTTTATGTTCTAACTCTAGAGGCAAATGACAAGCTTTTCCATATACCATTTTGTATGGAGACATACCCATAGGATTTTTATAAGCTGTTCTATAGGCCCAAAGTGCATCATCGAGTTTCTTAGACCAATTCTTTCGAGACCTGTTGACAGTTTTTTGTAATATTAATATTATTTCTCTATTGCTAAGTTCAACTTGACCACTAGATTGAGGATGATAGGGTGATGCAATTCTATGGTTAACATCATATTTAGCAAGCATCTTACGGAAAGCACCATGAATAAAGTGTGAACCACCATCAGTCATTAAATATCTAGGGACTCCAAACCTCGGGAAGATAACTTCTTTAAGCATTTTAATGGAGGTGTTGTGATCAGCACTACTAGTTGGTATAGCTTCTACCCACTTAGTGACATAATCAACAGCAACCAAAATATGAGTGTATCCATTAGAGGAAGGAAAAGGTCCCATATAATCAAAACCCCAAACATCAAATGGTTCAACAACAAGTGAATAATTCCTAGGCATTTCCTGACGCTTACCGATATTACCAATTCTTTGACATTCATCACAAGACAAGACAAACTTACGGGCATCCTTGAAGAGAGTAGGCCAATAAAATCCAGATTGCAATACCTTGTGAGCAGTTCTATCTCCCGCATGATGTCCTCCATAAGCTTCGGAATGACATTTCCGTAGGATTTGTTCATGTTCATGCTCAGGTACACAACATCTAATAATACCATCTACCCCTTCTTTATAAAGATGTGGGTCATCCCAAAAGTAATGTCTTAAATCATAGAAGAATTTTTTTCTTTTGTTGGTATGTGAAGCTAGGTGGTATATATTTAGTGACAATGTAGTTAGCATAATCAGCATACCAAGGAGTGTTTTGAGAAACATTTATTGCAGCTAACTGTTCATCAGGAAAGCTATCATCAATAGGTAGTGGGTCATCAAGAATATTTTCTAACCTAGACAAGTTATCAGCTACGGGGTTCTCAACTCCTTTCCTATCAATTATATGTAGATCAAATTCTTGAAGAAAGAGAACCCACCTAATGAGTCTAGGTTTAGCATCTTTCTTTTTCATAAGATATTTTATAGCAGCATGATCGGTGCGAACAATGACTTTGGAATCAACAATGCAGGATCTAAATTTATCACAAGCAAACACAACTGCTAAAAATTCTTTTTCAGTAGTAGCATAATTTCGTTGGGAACTGTCTAGAGTTTTGCTAGCATAATGGATAACATTTAATTTCTTATCAACTCTTTGTCCTAGAACAGCACCAACATCATAATCACTAGCATCACACATAATTTCAAAAGGCAAGTTCCAATCAGGTGGTTGAACGATAGGTGCAGAAGTTAAGGCTTTCTTGACTGTTTCAAAGGCTTCTACACAATCATCATAAAAACAAATGGAATATCCTTTGGTAAAAGATTAGTAAGAGGCCTAGAAATTTTAGAGAAGTCTTTAATAAACCTCCTATAGAAACCAGCATGACCAAGGAAACTCTAAATACCTTTAATATCTTTAGGACATGGCATTTTCTCAATTGCATCAACTTTAGCTTTATCCACCTCAATACCTCGTTCAGATATTTTATGCCCCAAGACAATACCTTCATTAACCATAACGTGGTACTTCTCCCAATTCAAGACGAGATTAGTTTGTTCACATCTCTGCAAAACTCGATCAAGGTTGCTTAAGCAATCATCAAAAGAAGTTCCGTAAACAGAAAACTCATCCATGAAAACCTCCACAATCTTTTCACCAAAATCAGAGAATATAGGAGTCATACATCTTTGAAAGGTAGGAGGTGCATTGCATAAAGCAATAGGCATACGTCTATAAGCATAGGTTCCAAAAGGACAAATAAAGGTGGTTTTCTCTTGATCAGATTGTGATACAGGTATTTGAGAGAAACCAGAATATCCATCCAGAAAACAAAAGTATGTGTGCTTATATAATCTTTCTAGCATTTTATCAATGAAAGGCAGAGGGTAATGATCTTTGCTAGTAGCTTTATTTAATTTTCTAAAATCAATTCCCATTCTATAGCCAGTGACAATTCTTTGTGGAATGAGTTCATTCTTATCATTAGGAACAACTGTAATACCTCCTTTCTTAGGGACATAATTGACGGGACTTACCCATCTACTATCAGCTATGGGATAGATTATACCTGCTTCCAAAAGCTTTAATATTTCAGTTCTTACCACTTCCTTCATCTTGGGATTCAATCATCATTGGTGATCAACAACAGATTTAGCAGCAGGTTCCATATTAATCTTGTGCTGACATAGAGTGGGACTAATGCCCTTAAGATCATCAAGAGTATATCCAATAGCATCCCGATGCTTCCTCAGAATTTTTAATAATCTTTCTTCTTCATGTTCTGAAAGGTTAGCACTAATAATAATAGGATATATCTTTTTCTCGTCAAGATAAGCATACTTCAAAGTATCAGGCAATTGTTTTAATTCAAACACAGGATCACCTTTAGGTGGAGGAGGACCTCCAAGGGTTTCAATAGGAAAATTGTGTTTTAGGAGAGGTTGTTGTTCAAAGAATTTTTTATCTATTTCATTTCTTTCACGCAAGTGCATATCATCTTCATGGTCTAGCAGATATTACTCTAATGGACCAGTAGGAGGTACGGCAATAGAAGCAAGATCAATTATTTCATCCTTACTAGATAATTCTCTATCACGAAGTTGTCTACTAAATTGGGAAAAATTAAACTCATGAGACACATCACCAAAACTGACACCGACAATTTGTTTTTCAGAATCTATCTTAGCATTGACGGTGCTCAAGAAAAGTCTTGACGTGGCTTGAGACTGTGTCGGTATTTCCCCAAAGAGGAAGGGATGATGCAGCACATCGACGGTAAGTGTTTCCCTCAGTTATGAAACCAAGGTATCAAACCAGTAGGAGGATCACGCAACACTATGTAAACAACACCCGCACACAAAATACAAATACTTGCAACCCGACGCGAAAGAGAGGTTGTCAATCTCTCTACGGTAAAAAGATAGAATAGGTAGTGATAGATTGGATAGATAGATCTCGCAAGAACACAAAATAAAATAGGCAAATAAAAAGTGCAGCAAGGTAGTTTTGGGTTTTTTTGGAATAATAGACCTGAAAACAAAAGCAACAAAAAGATAGATCGGAAAGCAATATGTTGGAAATGTAGACCCGGGGGCCATAGGTTTCACAAGTGGCTTCTCTCATGAGTATAGCACACGGTGGGTGAACAAATTATTGTTGAGCAATTAATAGAAGATCAAATAATCATTACGATATCTAAGGCGATGATCATATATTATATAGGCATCACATCCAAGATTAGTAGATCGAAACGATTCTGCATCTACTACTATTACTCCACACATCGACCGCTATCCATCATGCATCTAGTGTATTAAGTGTTGGGGAACGTTGCATGGGAAACAAAAAAATTCCTACGCAGATACAAGATCTATCCATGGTGATGAGCATCTACGAGAGGAGAGATCGGATCCACATACCCTTGTAGATCGCTAAGCGGGAAGCGTTAAGAAACGCGGTTGATGTAGTCGAACATCTTCGCGATCCAAATCGCAAGCCGTCCCGCGATCCAATCATGATCTAACACCGAACGGACGGCACCTCCGCGTTCAGCACACGTACAGCTCGATGACGATCTCCGCCTCCTTAATCCAGCAAGCGAGGGCGGAGAGGTAGATGAGTTCTCCGGCAGCACAACGGCATGGTGGCGGTGGTGGTGAACTAATCCGGCAGGGCTTCGTCGAGCTTCTACCGAAATAATCTAGAGGAGAACGACGATCTAGAGGAGAGAGGGCAGCACGTGGCTTTTCAGGTGGTGGCTGCCCTCAAAACCTCCACTATATATAGGAGGAAGATGGGGTAGGTGGGGCGCCCTATGATTTCCCCTAGGGCCCTTGGCGCACAGGAGAGGGAGGAGTCCACCTCCCACAAGGGAGGTGGAGTCCTAGTAGGACTCCCTCCCCTCTTGGCCTCTCCCACCCCTTGCACAAGGGCCTGATACGTCTCCAACGTATCTATAATTTTTGCTTGTTCCATGCTGTTATATTATCATTCTTGGATGTTTTACAATCATTTTATTACAACTTTATATCATTTTTTGGGACTAACCTATTAACATAGTGCCAAAGTGCCAGTTGCTGTTTTTGCTTGTTTTTTTTACTTCGCAGGAAATCAGTACCAAACAGAGATGAAACACTGCGGGGATTTTTGTGGATTTTTTACGGACCAGAAGAAACCAGATAGGCCAAAGAACACCAGAAGAGGGGGCCCAGGGTGGCCAGCACCCACATGGGCGCGCCAGAGGCCCCCTGGCGTGCCCTTGTGGGTGCTTGGCTCCTCCGGCATCCCCTCAACCGACTATCGTGCCTATAAATTCCTAGAAAATCCAAAACCCCTAGGAGAGTCGACGAAACACAATTCCAGCCGCCGCAAGTTCCAGAACCTCAAGATCCAATCTAGACACCATCACGGAGGGGTTCATCTTCATCATAGGTGCCTCTTCGATGATCCGTGAGTAGTCCACCATAGACCTACGAGTCCGTAGGCAGTAGATATATGGCTTCTTCTCTCTCTTATGATTCTCAATACAATGGTCTCTTGGATATCTATTTGATGTAAACTTTTGCGGTGTGTTTGTTGGGATCCGATGAATTTTGAGTTCATGATCAGTTTCTATCCATGAATATTATTTGAGTCTTCTTTGATCTCTTATATGCATGATTGCTTATAGCCTCGTATTTCTTCTTCGAATCTTTGGTTTAGTTAGGCCAACTAGATCGATTTTTCTTGCCATGGGAAGAGGTGCTTTGTGATGGGTTCGATCTTGCGGTGTTCTTTCCCAGTGACAGAAGGGGCTGCAAGACACGCATGTATCGTTGCTATTAAGGATAACAAGATGGGGTCTATTCCTACATGAATAGATCTTGTCTACATCATGTCATCATTCTTATTGCATTACTCCGTTTTTCCATGAACTTAGTACACTAGATGCATGCTGGATAGCAGTCGATGTGTGGAGTAATAGTGGTAGATGCAGGTAGGAGTCGGTCTACTTATCTTGGACGTGATGCCTATATAATGATCATTGCCTTGGATATCGTCATGACTATTCGATTTTCTATCAATTGCCCAACAGTAATTTGTTCACCCACCGTGCGCTATACTCATGAGAGAAGCCACTAGTGAATCCTACGACCCCCGGGTCTACTTTTCCATCATATTGCTTTCCGATCTATGTTTTTGCAATCTTTGTTTTCAGATCTACAAAACCAAAAACCCAAAAATATATTCCTGCATATTTACTCTTTTATTTTGTCTTTACCTAATCTATCTTAGTACCGTAGAGAGCGTGACAACCTCTCTTTCGCATCGGGTTGCAAGTATTTGTTGTTTGTGTGCAGGTGCTGTTTACGTGGGTGCGTGATCTTCCTCTACGGATTGATACCTTGGTTTCATAACCGAGGGAAATACTTACCGTCGCTGTGCTGCATCATCCCTTCCTCTTTGGGGAAATACCGATGCAGTATCAAGCCACGTCAAAGGAATTTCTGGCGCCGTTGTCGGGGAGGAAGCAATCTCATCTACCAGGTTCCTAATCACAAATCTCATCTCCTTGCAATTACATTATTTGCCATTTGCCTCTCATTTTCCTCTCCCCCACTTCACCAATTTGCCGTTTTATTCGCCCTCTCTTTTTCGTTTGCCCTTTTTCTTGCCGGATCTCTTCCTTGTTTGCAATCTTGTTTGCGTAGTCACGATGACTCAAGAGAACACCAAGTTGTGTGATTTTTCCAATACTAATAACAATGATTTTATTAGTACGCCTATTGCTCCTCCCGCCACTAGTGCGGAGTCTTGTGATATTAATGCTCCTTTGTTGAATCTTGTCATGAAAGATCAATTTGCCGGTAATCCTAATGAGGATGCCGCGTCCCATCTAAACACGTTCGTTGAATTGTGTGATATGCAAAAGAAAAAATATGTAGACAATGATATTGTGAAGTTGAAACTATTTCCTTTTTCCTTGTGGGATCGTGCAAAATTTTGGTTTTCCTCTTTGCCTCGCAATAGTATCGATTCTTGGAATAAGTGCAAGGATGCTTTTATCACTAAGTATTTTCCGCCCGCGAAAATTATTTCCCTTAGGACGCAAATCATGAATTTTAAGCAACTTGAGCATGAACATGTTGCCCAATCTTGGGAAAGAATGAAGTTGATGAAAAGAAATTGTCCTACACATGGTTTAAATCTTTGGATGATCATACAAAAATTTTATGCGGGATTGAATTTTGTCTCTAGAAATCTTTTAGATTCCGCTGCTGGTGGTACTTTTATGGAGATTACTTTGGGTGAAGCTACTAAATTGCTAGATAATATCATGGCTAATTATTCTCAATGGCATACCGAAAGAGCACCTACTAGTAAAAAGGTTAATTCGGTAGAGGAAATTAGTACTTTGAGTGATAAGGTTGATGCTTCGATGAAATTGGTTGCTAGTAAAAATGTTCCTATTGATCTTAATGATGTACCTTTGTCTACCCTGATTGAGCAAAATAATGAATCCGTAGATGTGAATTTTGTCTCGCGCAACAATTTCAATAACAATGCTTATAGAGGTAATTTTAATCCTTGGCCTTTTCCTGGAAATTCCTCTAATAATTATGGTAATTCCTATGGTAATTCTTCCTCCAATAATAATAGGAACACCTCTGATCTTGAGAGTAATATTAAAGAATTTATCAATGCGCAAAAGGCTTTCAATACTATGATAGAAGAAAAGCTGAATAAGATTGATGATATGTCTAGAAGCATTGATAGAATTTCTCATGATGTTGAAAATCTCAAGTTGAAAGATTTTGTGCCTAAGATTGATGAATATATTAAAGCTTTATATGTCTCTATTGATGAAAGTAAGAAAAGAACCGCTATGCTTAGAGCTAAAAGAGAACTCTTAGAAAAATCGTCTTCTTGTGATTTCCGCTATAAAAACGATGAAGATCTTAAAGTGATTGGTGTTTCTTATATTGATTCCTTGTTTAGTAATATTAAAATTGATAATGAAGGGACTGAAGAAGAGTCAACTTTAGCTAGAAGGCGTCCCAATAATTTGGAGGGTGAAAATCTTGATGAAATTTTTGATAAAAGTGGGTTTGAAGAGGTCAAAACTTTAACTAGTGATGTGCCCACTATCTTGGATTGCAAAGATTTTAATTATGATAGTTGATCTTTGATTGAATGCGTTTCTTTGCTGAAATCCATGTTGAATTCACCGCATGCTTATGAGAAAAATAAAGCTTTTACTAAACATATCGTTGATGCCATGATGAAATCTTTTGAAGAAAAGTTGGAGTTGGAGATTTCTATTCCTAGAAAATAGCATGATGAGTGGGAACCTACTATTAAGGTCAAGGTTAAAACTTATGAATGCTTTGCTTTGTGTGATTTGGGTGCTAGTGTTTCCACGAATCTGTAATCTCTATGTGATGTGCTTGGTCTAACCAACATTGAAGAATGCTCTCTTAATTTGCACTTGGCGGATTCTACTATTAAAAAATCTATGGGAAGAATTAATGATGTTCTTATTCTTTCAAATAGTAATTATGTGCCCATTGATTTTATTGTGCTTGATATTGATTGCAATCCGTCTTGTCCCATTATACTTGGTAGACCGTTTTTTCGCACTATAGGTGCCGTGATTGATATGAAAGAAGGCAATATTAAGTTTCAATTTCCCTTAAGAAAGGGTATGTAACACTTCCATAGAACAAGAATTAAGACACCATATGAATCAATCATGAGGGCATCCTATGGATCCAAGACCAAAGATGACAATACTTGAATCTATCCGTTATGCCTAGCTAGGGGCGTTAAACGATAGCGCTTGTTGGGAGGCAACCCAATGAATAAATAAATTTTTGCTTTTTCCTTTCTGTTTTTGTGTGTTGACACAATTATGCCTCTGTTATTATTGTGTTTTTATGGTTTATTTAGTGTTTGTGCCAAGTAAAATCTTTAGGATGATTCATGGGATGAGTAGAAGTGATGCTGAATCTGAAACAGAAACTTTGCGTCCAGTATATGAATTTTAATTTTTTAGCGGAACGTGATATTGAGGTGAAATTTTATCACAGTATTTATATACAAATTATTTACGTTTTCCTAATTTTTCAGAATTTTTAGAGTTCCGGAAGTATGGGTAGAGTACAGATTACTACAGACTGTTCTGTCTGAAACAGATTCTGTTTTCGTTGCATTGTGTGCTTGTTTTAATGATCTATGGTTTGTATTGGGGGGGGGGGGGGGGGTATAAGCCATGGTAAATTTAAAATACAGTAGGTATAATGCAATAACAAAATATGAATGGTTTTGCAACAGTACCTAAAGTAGTGATTTGCTTTCTTATACTAACGGATCTCACGAAGATTTTGTTGAGTTTTGTGTGATTGAAGTTTTCAAGTTTTGGGTGAGATCACGATGGATGAAGGAATAAGGAGTAGCAGAAGCCTAAGCTTGGGGATGCTACCGCACCCCCAAGATACATCCAAAGAGAAACAAGCAACTAAGCTTGGGGATGCCCCCCGAGTGGCATCCCCTCTTTCTTCCAACAACCATCGGTATACTACTTGGAGCTATATTTTTATTCGTCGCATATCATGTGTTTTGCTTGGAGCGTCTTGTATCTTTGCTTGCTTTGCTTGTTAGTTTTTACTTTGTATCCTTTCTGTACACACCTATTTGAGAGAGACACAATCATGCTATGATTTGTTAGAATTCCTCTATGTGCTTCACTTAAACTTTTTGAGCTATAGAATTGCTCTAGTGCTTCACTTATATCTTTTTGAGCACGGTGTGCTTGGAAACTTTTGTAGAAATACTCTCATGCTTCACTTAGATTAATTTGAGAGTTAGTAAAATTTGAAGAAATCCTCTCATGCTTCACTTATACCTTTTTGAGAGATGAAACTTGTATGCTCATGTTCTTCACTTATATCCACGTGAGCTTATCAAAAGCAATGGCAATATATGAAACTAGTCCCAAAGTGATAGATATCCAAGGAGGATATAATAAAAACTTTCATGAAGATCATTGGACAAATTAAACTTGATTCCTTGTAATAGTTTTGAAACATGATGATAGTAATATGTGAGTTATGTCAGTGAGTAATTATGCTTGGTAGGAATATTGGTGTTAAGGTTTGTGATTCCCTATGCAAGAACAAAAGTCAATAGTTGTGCTATGAAATTACATCCTACTTGTGGTGCATTATTCAGTGTTTGTTATGCTTAATGCTCACTTATGTGATTTTTCGTTTCTTAGTTGGATGCTTCTCAGCCTCATGCCAGCCTTCACTTGTACTAAGTAGAAATACTACTTGTGCATCCAAAATCCTTAAACCAAGTTTTGCCATATGAGTCCACTATACCTACCTATATACGGTATTTCCATGCTGTTCCAAGCAAATTTGTGTGTGCCATCTCTAAACTTAAAAAAAATCCTTTTTGTGTGCTCGTACCGCTCATGAAACGGTAGGGGGTGACCGATATTTTTTCATGCTAGACGTGTTATTCTCAAGATGAGTGTTTATTCACTTGTCATTGCACGAGAGTATGACGGTAATAGGGATTCCCAGTCCCAAAATGAAAAAGAAAAAAAATATTTACTTTATGTTGTCAAATAATAAATTCCTTGGAAAGTGTTGGTATGGAAGGCAACCATGGATACGGCCCGCCATGGAAAGTGAAAGTTTGGTGGAAAAAGGAATAAACTTTATTTTCTATTTGGGAACCGCCTATGATGCATCTAGTGTGGAAAGATATTGAAATCTCTCAGACGTTTTCGTTGATAGGAAAGGCATGCCACTCAAAATATTTTTTTTCTCTATCAATTTAAACACTTGAGCTCTGGCACCTCTACAAATCACTACTTCCCTCTGCGAAGGGCCTATCTATTTACTTTATGCAATTTTTATTTTTCAAATTTGAGTCGCCATCTTCTCTTATAAAGCACCAACTAGGGGGCACTATGATCGTACTTGAGCATTAGGTGTAGCCAATATTTGAGTGTGTATTGTGAATGGATCAATGATTGAGCATGATGGGCTAGGGATAACTTGCTTTAGCGTTGATATTTTGAAAGACATGGTTGCTTGTTGATATGCTTGAGTATTGAAGTCATTATGTTAAAACTAGACTATTGCTTTGAATCATTTACAAGTCCAAATGTCCATGCTATACAAAGAAGAGAAGAATATGATGAACATGTTAGGCAGCATTCCACATCAAAAATTCTGTTTTTATCATTTACCTACTCGAGGACGAGTAGGAATTAAGCTTGGGGATGCTGATACGTGTCCAACGTATCTATAATTTTTGCTTGTTCCATGCTGTTATATTATCATTCTTGGATGTTTTACAATCATTTTATTACAACTTTATATCATTTTTTGGGACTAACCTATTAACATAGTGCCAAAGTGCCAGTTGCTGTTTTTGCTTGTTTTTTACTTCGCATGAAATCAGTACCAAACAAAGATGAAATGCTGCGAGGATTTTTGTGGATTTTTTACGGACCAAAAGAAACCAGATGGGCCAAAGAACATCAGAAGAGGGGGCCCAGGGTGGCCAGCACCCACATGGGCGTGCCAGAGCCCCCCTGGCGTGCCCTGGTGGGTGCTGGGCTCCTCCGGCACCCCCTCAACCGACTATCGTGCCTATAAATTCTCAGAAAATCCAAAAACCCTAGGAGAGTCGACGAAACACAATTCCAGCCACCGCAAGTTCCAGAACCTCGAGATCCAATCTATACACCATCACGGAGGGGTTCATCTTCATCATAGGTGCCTCTCCGATGATGCGTGAGTAGTCCCCCATAGACCTACGAGTCCGTAGGCAGTAGATAGATGGCTTCTTCTCTCTCTTATGATTCTCAATACAATGGTCTCTTGGAGATCTATTTGATGTAAACTTTTGCGGTGTGTTTGTTGGGATCCGATGAATTTTGAGTTCATGATCAGTTTCTATCCATGAATATTATTTGAGTCTTCTTTGATCTCTTATATGCATGATTGCTTATAGCCTCGTATTTCTTCTTCGAATCTTTGTTTTAGTTAGGCCAACTAGATCGATTTTTCTCGCCATGGGAAGAGGTGCTTTGTGATGGGTTCGATCTTGCGGTGTTCTTTCCCAGTGATAGAAGGGGCAGCAAGACACGCATGTATCATTGCTATTAAGGATAACAAGATGAGGTCTATTCCTACATGAATAGATCTTGTCTACATCATGTCATCATTCTTATTGCATTACTCCATTTTTCCATGAACTTAATACACTAGATGCATGCTGGATAGCGGTCGTTGTGTGGAGTAATAGTGGTAGATGCAGGCAGGAGTCGGTCTACTTATCTTGGACGTGATGCCTATATAATGATCATTGCCTTGGATATCGTCATGACTATTCGATTTTCTATCAATTGCCCAACAGTGATTTGTTCACCCACCGTGCGCTATACTCATGAGAGAAGCCACTAGTGAATCCTACGGCCCCCGGGTCTACTTTTCCATCATATTGCTTTCCAATCTACGTTTTTGCAATCTTTGTTTTCAGATCTACAAAACCAAAAACCCAAAAATATATTGCTGCATATTTACTCTTTTATTTTGTGTTCTTGAGAGATCTATCTCTCCTATCTATCATTACCTAATCTATCTTATTACCGTAGAGAGCGTGACAACCTCTCTTTCACGTCGGGTTGCAAGTATTTGTTGTTTGTGTGCAGGTGCTGTTTACGTGGGTGCGTGATATTCCTCTACGGATTGATACCTTGGTTTCATAACTGAGGGAAATACTTACCGTCGCTGTGCTGCATCATCCCTTCCTCTTTGGGGAAATACCGATGCAGTCTCAAGCCACCTCCGGGCCTGCTAGGGGCTGGCTGCCCAGCCCACCAGGGGCTGGTGCGCCACCTCCTAGGCCCATGTGGCCCCTGGGGTAGGTGAGCCCCTCCCGGTGGACCACTGGAACCCATTCGTCACTCCTGGTACACTACCGGTAGTGCCCGAAATTTGTTCGGAGCCCAAATACCACTTTCCTATATATCAATCTTTACCTCCGGACCATTCCGGAGCTCCTCGTGACGTCCGGGATCTCATACGGGACTCCGAAAAACCTTCGGTCACCAACATACATAACTCAATACTGCCGAAACGTCACCGAACGTTAAGTGTGCAGACCCTGCGGGTTCAAGAACTATGCAGACATGACCAAGACACCTCTACGGTCAATAACCAATAGCGGGACCTGGATGCCCATATTGGTTCCTACATATTCTATGAAGATCTTTATCAGTTGAACCTCTATGTCAAGGATTCAGTTAATCCCGTATGCAATTCCCTTTGTTCTTCGGTATGTTACTTGCCTGAGATTCGATCGTCGGTATCTCTATACCTAGTTCAATCTCGTTACCAGCAAGTCTCTTCACTCGTTCCGTAATACAAGATCACATGGCTAAGTCTTTAGTCACTTTGCTTGCAAGGCTCATTGTGATGTTGTATTACCGAGTGGGCCCTAAGATACCTGTCCGTCACACGGAGTAACAAATCCCAATCTTGATCCGTGCCAACTCAACAGACACCCTCGGAGATACCTGTAGAGCACCTTTATAGTCACCCAGTTACGTTGCGACATTTGATACACACAAGGTACTCCTCCGGTGTCAGTGAGTTGCATGATCTCATGGTCATAGGAACAGATACTTGACATGCAGAAAACTATAGCAATAAACTGACATGATCATATGCTACGTTCATAGTTTGGGTCTTGTCCATCAAACTATTCTCCTAATGATGTGATCCCATTATCAAATGACATCTCATGTCTATGGCTAGGAAACCTTGACCATCTTTGATCAACGAGCTAGTCCATTAGAGGCATACTAGGGACACAGTGTTGTCTATGTACCCACACATGTATTTGAGTTTCCAATCAATACAATTATAGCATGGATAATAAACGATTATCATGAACAAGGAAATATAATAATAACCACTTTATTATTGCCTCTAGGGCATATTTCACACAATCTCCCACTTGCACTAGAGTCAATAATCTAGCTCACATCACTATGTGATTTACATTGTAATGAATGTAACACCCATACAGTTCTGGTGTTGATCATGTTTAGCCCGTGGAAGAGGTTTAGTCAACAGGTCTGCGACATTCAGATCCGTGTGCACTTTGCAAATATTTATGTCCTCCTCCTTGATGTAATCGCGGATGGAATTGACGCGTCGCTTTATGTGTCTGGTCCTCTTGTGAAACCTTGGTTCCTTGGCCAGAGCAATGGCACCAGTGTTGTCACAGAACAGAGTCATTGGGTCCAGTGCACTGGGCACTACTCCAAGATCTGTCATGAACTTCTTCATCCAGACACCTTCCTTCGCCGCCTCCGAGGCAGCGATGTACTCCGCTTCGCATGTAGAATCAGCTACCACGCTTTGCTTGGAACTGCACCAGCTTACCGCTCCCCCATTGAGAATGTATACGTATCCGGTTTGAGACTTAGAGTCATCCAGATCAGTGTCAAAGCTTGCATCGACGTAACCCTTTACGATGAGCTCTTGATCACCTCCATAAACGAGAAATATTTCCTTAGTCCTTTTTAGGTACTTAAGGATATTCTTGACCGCTGTCCAGTGTTCCATTCCTGGATCACTTTGAAACCTTCCGGCCATACTTATGGCAAGGATGACATCGGGTCTTATGCACAGCATTGCATACGTGATAGAGCCTATGGCGGAAGCATAGGGGATGACACTCATCTTTTCTCTATCCTCTGCAGTCATTGGGTATTGAGTCTTACTCAACTTCACACCTTGCAATACAGGCAAGAACCCCTTCTTCGACTGATCCATTTTGAACTTCTTCAAAACTTTGTCAAGGTATGTGCTCTGTGAAAGTCCTAGTAAGCGTCTCGCTCTATCTCTATTGATCTTGATGCCTAATATGAAAGCAGCTTCTCCTAGGTCCTTCATTGAAAAACTCTTGTTCAAATATTCCTTCACGTTTTCCAACATTTCTATATTGTTTCCAATCAGCAATATGTCATCCACATATAATATTAGAAACGCTATAGAGCTTCCACTCACTTTCTTGTAAATACAAGCTTCTTCGTAAACTTGTATAAACCCGAACGCTTTGATCACCTCATCAAAGCGAAGATTCCAACACCGAGATGCTTGCACCAGTCCATAAATGGATCGCTGGAGTTTGCAAACTTTGTCAGCATTCTCTGGATCGACAAAACCTTCTGGTTGCATCATATACAACTCTTCCTTAAGGAAACCGTTAAGGAACGGTGTTTTGGCATCCATCTGCCAAATTTCATAATCGAAAAATGCAGCTATTGCTAACATGATTCTGACGGACTTAAGCATCACTACGGGTGAGAAGGTCTCATCGTAGTCAACTCCTTGAACTTGTGAAAAACCCTTTGCCACAAGTCGAGCTTTATAGTCGGTGACATTACCGTCCACGTCCGTCTTCTTCTTAAAGATCCATTTGTTCTGAATGACCTTTCACCCTTCAGGTAATACTTCCAAAGTCCATACTTTGTTTTCATACATGGATCCCATCTTGGATTTCATGGCCTCTAACCATTTGTTGGAATTCGGTCCCATCATCGCTTCTCCATAGGTCGTAGGTTCATCGTTGTCCAACAACATGACCTCTAAGACAGGGTTACCGTACCACTCAGGAGCAGTACGTGCCCTTGTCGACCTACAAGGTTCGATAGTAACTTGATCTGAAGCTTCATTATCACCATCAGTAACTTCCTCTTCAACTGATGTAGGCTCCACAGAAACATCTTTCTACGCTGCGCTACTCTCTAGTTGAAACAAAGGTTCAACAACCTCATCAAGTTCTATCTTCCTCCCACTCAATTCTTTCGAGAGAAACTCTTTCTCAAGAAATGACCCATTCTTAGCGACAAAAACTTTGCCTTCGGATCTGAGATAGAAGGTATACCCAACCGTCTCTTTTGGGTATCCTATGAAAACGCATTTCTCCGCTTTGGGTTCCAGCTTTTCAGGCTAAAGCTTTTTGACATAAGCATCACATCCCCAAACTTTGAGAAACGACAACTTTGGTTTCTTGCCAAACCACAGTTCATACGGCGTCGTCTCAACGGATTTTGATGGTGCCCTATTTAAAGTGAATGTAGCTGTCTCTAATGCATAACCTCAAAACGATAGTGGCAAATCGGCAAGAGACATCATAGAACGCACCATATCCAATAAGGTTCGATTACGACGTTCGGACACACCATTACACAGTGGTGTTCCAGGCGGTGTCAATTATGAAACAATTCCACATTGTCTTAAGTGACTACCAAACTCATAACTCATATAATCTCCTCCTCGATCAGATCGTAGGAATTTAATCTTCTTGTTACGATGATTCTCAACTTCACTCTGAAATTGCTTGAACTTTTCAAACGTTTCAGACTTGTGTTTCATTAAGTAAATATACCCATATCTACTTAAGTCATTAGTGAAGGTGAGAAAGTAACGATATCCACTGCGCGCCTCAATGCTCATCGGACCGCATACATCAGTATGTATGATTTCCAACAAGTCACTTGCCCGTTCCATTGTTCCAGAGAACGGGGTTTTAGTCATCTTGCCCATGAGGCATGGTTCACATGTGTCAAGTGATTCGAAATCAAGTGACTCCAAAAGTCTATCAGCATGGAGCTTCTTCATGCGTTTTACACCAATATGACCTAAGCGGCAGTGCCACAAGAAAGTGGTACTATCATTATCAACTCTACATCTTTTGGCATCAATGTTATGAACATGTGTATCATCACTATCGAGATTCAATAAGAATAAACCCCTCACATTGGGTGCATGACCATAAAAGATATTACTCATATAAATAGAACAACCATTATTCTCTGATTTAAATGAGTAACCATCTCGCAATAAACAAGATCCAGATATAATGTTCATGCTTAACGCAGGCACTAAATAACAATTATTCAGGTTCATCACTAATCCCGATGGTAATCGAAGAGCGAGCGTGCCGACGGCGATCATATCAACCTTGGAACCATTTCCCACGCGCATCGTCACTTCGTCCTTTGCCAGTCTCTGTCTATTCCGTAGCTCCTTCTTTGAGTTGCAAATGTGAGCAACCGAACCGGTATCAAATACCCAGGCACTACAACGGGAGTTGGTAAGGTACACATCAATAACATGTATATCATATATACCTTGTTTGGTGTTGGCCGCCTTCTTGTCGGCCAGATACTTGGGGCAGTTCCGCTTCTAGTGACCAGTTCCCTTGCAATGAAAGCACTCAGTTTCTGGCTTGGGTCCAGCCTTGGATTTCTTTACAGGAGGGGCAACTGCTTTGCCACTCTTCTTGGAATTACCCTTCTTGCCCTTGCCATTCTTCTTGAAACTAGTGGTTTTATTGACCATCAACACTCGATGCTCCTTCTGGATTTCAGACTCAGCGACTTTCAACATCGCAAACAGCTCGGCGACTGACTTGTTCATCCCTTGCATGTTATAGTTCAACACGATGCTTTTGTAGCTAGGTGGCAGTGATTGAAGAACTCTGTCAGTGATCGCCTCTGGCGGGAGAACAATTCCCAACTTAACCAGACGGTTGGAATACCCAGACATTTTGAGTACATGTTCACTGACAGACCCATTCTCCTCCATCTTGCAAGCATAGAACTTATCGGAAGTCTCATACCTCTCGATCCGGGCATTCTTCTCAAAGATAAACTTCAACTCCTGGAACATCTCATATGCTCCATGACGTTCAAAACGCCTTTGAAGTCCCGGTTCTAAGCCATACAACATTTCACATTGAACTATTGAGTAATCATCAGGACGTGCCTGCCAGGCGTTCACAACGTCTGCAGACGACACTGGAGCGGGTGCTTCACCGAGCGGTGCATCAAGGACATAAGCCTTTTGGGAAGCCGTGAGGATAATCCTCAGATTACGGGCCCAGTCTACAAAGTTACTTCCATCATCTTTCAACTTGGCTTTCTTTAGGAACGCATTGAAATTCAGGGGAACTACAGCACGAGCCATTGATCTACAACATAAATTTGCAAAGGTTACTAAGACTATTTGTTCAAGATAATGAGTTTAGTTAATCATATTACTTAAAAACTCCCACTCAAATTGACATCCCTCCGGTCATCTGAGTGCTACATGATCCAAATTCACCAACCCAAGTCCGATCATCACGTGAGATGAGGTGGTTTCAATGGTGAACATCTCCATGTTGATCATATCTACTATCTACTATATGACTCATGTTCGACCTTTCGGTCTCTTGTATTCCGAGGCCATGTCTGTACATGCTAGGCTCGTCAAGTTTAACCCGAGTGTTCCGCATGTGCAACACTGGCTTGCACCCGTTGTATGTGAACGTAGAGTCTATCACACCCGATATCACGTGGTGCTTCGAAACGACGAACTTTTGCAACGGTGCACACTCGAGGAGAACACAATTTTATCTTGAAATTTTAGTGAGGGATCACCTTATAATGCTACCGTCGTCCTAAGCAAAACAAGGTGCATAAAAGGATTAACATCACATGCAAATCATAAGTGACATGATATGTACATGAACTTGTGCTTTTCGATCTCTATCTCCAAAGCACCGGCATGATCTCCATCGTCACCGGCATAACACCATGATCTCCATCATCATGATCTCCATCATTGTGTCGCCATTGGGGTTGTCGCGCCCACCATGCTTCTACTACTATTGCTACCGCTTAGCGATAAAGTAAAGCATTACATAGCGCTTAATGGTTGACATGCATGTCATACAATAATTAAAGACAACCCTATGGCTCCTGCCGGTTGCCGTATGCATCGACATGCAAGTTGATATTAAATATTACAAACATGATCACACTAGTAGAAAACAGACCTTTTGTCCACATCATTAGTCCCGGTCTGGTTTTGAACCGGCACTAATATGACCATTAGTCGCGGTTCGTGACGGGCATCATTAGTGCCGGTTCGTTCCGGACCTTTAGTCCCGGTTCGTGCCACGAACCGGGACTAAAGGGGTGGTGGCAGGCTGGCGTCAGCCTGGGGCCCCACGATAACCTTTAGTCCCGGTTCGTGCCACGAACCGGGGCTATAGGCTAACCTTTAGTCCCGGTTTGTGTCTCGAACCGGGACTAAAGGTCCCCTATATGAACCCTTCGGCCAGCCCGAGCTCTCTGTTCTTCCCCTTTCCTCTCCTCTGGTTCTTCCTCTCTTCCCCGAGCTCATCCTCCATGTTTGCCAAAATTTGTCAAGATTTGGAGGCACCCCATCCATCCAAGTGTTCACAAAGGTTAGCAACTTTGTCCTTTCATCTCTCATTGCTAGATTAGCTCTTGCAATGCTCTATAAGTATAGTGATTTGTGGGTTTTAGGTTGGGAGTATTTATATGTGGTAGTTTATTTGATTTATATGCAATTTGAGCTCAAATTAACTTCTTACTTTGCATGTGTAGGTGTGGTTTACTTAGTGCCTTCCCGTCCCCGTCCTAACCACCGTCGATCGCCCGCACCGTCCCGTCGCCGGCACCACCTCGGTAAGCCTCTTGTTCTTATCCTTTTTATAAAAAAATATCATGTTTGTAAGATTTAGAAAGTTACCTGTATAGTTTTGTTACCTATATGGTTGTTTGTTATACATAGTGGCATGGTTTTGATATCCGTCCCCGTCGGCCCTCGTCCGGTTTATGATTCGGATGTGGTATATACTCTCTTTTATAACTGTTTGTTGCATTTCGTGTTTATGACAATTATGCCCATCAAGTTGACATAGATATTTTTATCTAGGAGGTATGTGAACCGGAAATTCCAACCGACATAGATATTCTTGTCAAGAAGTTAAATTTAGTTGAAAAAGAAAACGAGTATTTGAAAGAAAAATTGAAAAGAGTTGAAGAAGAGAAGATGAAACTGGAGTTGTATGTTGCCGATGTCGTCGATGATCACAAGATCAAGACGGATGCAATGCGCTTGAAGATTAGAAAATTTAAAAAATATGCCATTGATAGTGAGGCTTGGTATCACTATGCTGTTGGATCAATTGTTACCTTAGTTGCGATCTTGATTGCATTTGTTGTTGCATTTAAATGCTTTAGCTAGAGAGTTTGTATGTTGTTTTATGAGAACAAGTGTGTATGAACTTTATGTATGAACTTGTATTAATTTGGTCTTTTCGGTGTTGTGTAATGAAGATGAGCCGGCAATGGATGTACGATGACCGATGCTCTCCCCAGTTAATTAATGGCGTGCATACTTTTCTGGTTGCGGCTGAGGCAAACAAGCGGGCGGATGGTTTTATGAATTGTCCATGTGCTGGCTGTAAGAATGATCGAAATTACTCTAACTCAAGAACCATTCACGTCCACCTGTTTGAGTCCGGTTTCATGTCCGGCTATAACTGTTGGACCAAGCACGGAGAAAGAGGGGTCCTAATGGAAGAGAATGAAGAAGAAGAGGATGACGACAGCTATCCTGGCCATGGGTTCCATGAATACAATGGTACAACAATGGGGGAAGAAGCTGAGCCGGCAATGCGGGAAGGAGCTGAAGAAGAGGCATCAGATGAGCCCGCTGATGATCTTGGTCGGGCCATTGCCGATGCAAAGAGAAACTGCGCAAGTGAAAAGGAGAAGCTGAAGTTGCAGCGCATGTTAGAGGATCACAAGAAATTGTTGTACCCAAATTGCGAAGATGACAAGAAAAAGCTGGGTACCACACTGGAATTGCTGCAATGGAAGGCAGAGAATGGTGTACCTGACAAGGCATTTGAAAAGTTGCTGAAAGTAATGAAGAATAAGCTACCAAAGGACAACGAATTGCCCGACAGTACGTACGAAGCAAATAAGGCCGTCTGGCCTCTAGGATTAGAGGTGCAGAAGATACATGCATGCCCTAATGACTGCATCCTCTACCGCGGTGAGTACAAGGATTTGAATGCATGCCCGGTATGCTGTGCATTGCGCTATAAGATCGGCCACGATGACCCTGGTGATGTTGCGGGCGAGCGCCCCAGGAAGAAGATTCCTGCCAAGGTGATGTGGTATGCTCCTATAATACCACGGTTGAAACGTTTGTTCCAAAACAAAGAGCATGCCAAGTTGATGCGATGGCACAAAGATGACCGTAAGAAAGACGGGAAGTTGAGAGTACCCGCTGACGGATCACAGTGGAGAAAAATCGAGAGAAAGTGGAAGGACTTTGCAGATGACGCAAGGAACGTATGGTTTGGTTTAAGTGCAGATGGCATCAATCCTTTTGGGGAGCAGAGCAGCAATCATAGCACCTGGCCTGTGACTCTATGTATCTATAACCTTCCTCCTTGGTTGTGCATGAAGCGGAAGTTCATTATGATGCCAGTGCTCATCCAAGGCCCCAAGCAACCCAGCAACGACATTGATGTGTACCTAAGGCCATTAGTCGAAAAACTTTTACAGCTGTGGAATGGAAAAGGTGTACGTGCGTGGGATGAGCACAAACAGCAGGAATTTGACCTGCGAGCGTTGCTGTTTGTAACCATCAATGATTGGCCTGCTCTCAGTAACCTTTCAGGACAGACAAACAAGGGATACCACGCATGCACGCACTGTTTAGATGATACCGACAGTATATATTTGGATAAATGTAAGAAGAATGTGTACCTGGGGCATCGTCGATTTCTTCAGAGCAGGCATCCCGTAAGAAAGAAAGGCAAGCATTTCAAAGGTGAGGCAGATCACCGGAAGAAACCTCGCCACCGTACTGGTGATGATATACTTGATATGGTCAAGGATTTAAAAGTAATCTTCGGAAAGGGTCCTGGCGGACAATCTGTTCCGAATGACGCTGACGGACGCGCACCCATGTGGAAGAAGAAATCTATTGTGACACCCTGGGTTTAAGCTACAGTGATCATTGTAATTAAGCACAGTAATGACCATGAACAGTGCCTAATCATTTTGCTAAGTGGAGCTTGATCAAGTTGAAGTTCAAATTCCAATTCAAATTCAATTTCAAATTGCCCTAGGATTTATGGTGATAAAATAAATCCTCACACAGCATAAGTGTTGCATATTTGAAACAAATCATAAAACAAATATTGTTGAGGAAAACAACATCACCAAGCTTCTGGTGTGGACCCCACCATCAGTAACAGTAGCTAAAAGCATTTTAAAAGTGCTCTAACTTGCATTGGATAATGAAAACAGTTTCTGAAAATGCTCAAAGTGGATGTGGCCCTCCAAAATATTGCAAGGTATTTAGTGGACCATATGACACATTTTTACTTAAAGGAATAGTGGCCTAAAATAAATAAAACAGAAAACAAAAAAAGAAAAAGAAGAAATAAAAAGAGAAAGTGCACTGTGCACTTGAGCCCAGTGCAACAGTGCAACGGCCCAGCCCACCCTACCTGCTCCCCTACCTCGTGTCGCCGCCGCTCTGGACCGAGCGCTCGCCAGTCGGCTGCTGGCCGCCACGGCGCCGGGGCAGTTGGGGCGGGGGGATAAGCTCGCCCCCGAGCCTCCCCCCTGGTCATCCCGCTCACTTCCCCCCCTCGCTCGCTCTGCTCCCTCTCCACCTCTCCAGATCCGCCGCACCTCCGCACCCATGGCCGCCGGCTAGCGCGGCCATCGCCTTTCGTTCGTTGTTCCGACGCGCTCCCCGGCTCCGCCTCGCTACGCTGCGCCTCCAGCCACCTCCGGTTCGAGCTCAGGACCGCCCCAGCGCCCGCGTGGAGTCGTCTTCAACCTCGGCTCCGACGAGCTTCACCACCAAATCTCCCTCCCCTGCGTCGCGTCCGTTCTCCCCCGGGCCTTCTCTGCAACGCAGGTGAGCTGCGGCTCCTCCCTGACCTATCTCCGAGCGCGCTACGGCTCTGTTTCACCCTCGACCGCCATGGCCGCACCTGAGCTCCGCTCGGACTCATCGCCGGCGAGGCTCCGATGACCCTATGGTCTCGGGCTAGCGCCCATTCGCATCAGCGCATCGCGTAGGTTCTCCCCGCCGCTTCCATTCGTTCGTTTGCGTGCCGTAGCCGTCGATTTCGCCGAAGCCCGATTGCGCCGCCGCCTCTGCTCGTCGCCGGCATGGCTCCGATGACCTTTTGGTCACGGGCTCGTGGCCATTGTGATCGCGCGCGCACGTGGGTCGTCGCTAGCTGCTTAAATCGCCCGCGCGCGCAACGTATCGTCGTCCCCGAACCTCACCCAAGAAGCTCCCCGCCGACGAGGACGTGGCACTCAACTCCGGCCGCCGTAGCTCGTGCCGATGGCCGAAATGGAACGGCGGGAAGCTTGGCTTTCGAACGCCACCGACGGGGCTCGATTTGGCGCTCTGTAGATGATTTCCGAGCCCCTCCCGTGCCTCCGCCGCATTTTGTGGTCGCCGGCGGCGAGTCGCCGGCCACCGCCGACGTGGCTCGACCGGGGCCACCCCCAGTGAGGCTGCCAGTGGCCCCAGGCCCCCCTGTTGACCAGTTGACCGCGGTCAACTGGCTGACTAGGCGTTGTCCAGTCACTGACTGGTGGGGCCCGTCCCCCCTGTGCCACTGACTGGTGGGGCCCCTACCCCAGTGTCTATGACATTTGGGCCCCACCCTGTCAGATAGTTAATTAGTAACTAATTTAATTAAAATAATTAATTTACACTAATTAGTCACTGACATGTGGACCCACCTGTTAGTTAAACCTGTTTAGTTTAATTTAATAAACTGAAATAGACATGTGTCTATGACAGGTGGGTCCCACTGGTCAGGTTTGACCTGGCCATCCCCCTGTTGACTGCTGACACAATGCTGACCTCATGCTGACATCATCATTCACTATTCTGGATAATGTTGGATTAAATAAATAGAATTAATTCCAAAAATTGTTTAAAACTTTGAAAAATCATAGAAAATAATCTGTAGCTCAGATGGAAAAACTTTATACATGAAAATTGATCAGAAAAATCCCACGAATCCAAATATGCCATCCATTCATCTGTCACATGCTCCTAGCATGATAAACATGGAACTTTCCCCTCCGGATCGTCTGTCCGATAGATCCAAAGACCCGGGAACTATCGTCAGATATTCTCCCGCTTCGTCTGCAACGTGTAGCACCGCGTTAGTGCATGCCTAGCCTTGCATATTGCCATGTCATGCATCGTGTTGCACCTGTGTGCTTTATATTTATTGTTTCTTCCCCCTCTTCTCTCCGGTAGACCCCGAGGCTGACGTTGCTGCCGTGATCGACTACACCGTCGACGATCAGTCCTTTGCCGCAGAGCAGCAAGGCAAGCAAAACCCCCTTGAGCATTTCGATATCACCCATCTCTCTCCCTCTTATGCTTGCATTAGATTTTGCTACTGTATTAGTTAGCTCCTATTCTGATGCATAGCTTGTTTTTGATGAACTGCTACTACACCTGCTATCATATCAACTGTTTAGCATAGGTTGATCATTGAACCCCTGAGACCCCCTTAGTCCCATTTGCCCCTGCTTTCATTGACGACACCGAGGACTTGAAGACAGAAGACTCAGTCGTCATGACTGACAAGCCAGGTCCCTCACATCACCGCACTCCCCCTTAGTTGTACGACTCTGCAGCGCTACTATCAAGTACCGGGGGTGACACCTCGTGAAGTACTCATGATGCTAGTTCTGTAGTGTAGCTAGTCGGTCGTGGTTATCGAGGGTGATTCCTCCTTCACCATTCCCGACGATGACTCTGTCGTGCAACCCCTCAAGTGTGGGACTCTCGAGGGTGATTCCTCTAAGTCCACCTTGACGGTTTCATTGAGCGGGACCCCATGAGGGTGATTCCTCAGGTTTCGTCTCGATGTTTTATACACACAGTTACTATGACCGGGTTACTGAAACATGTTGAAGACGGGTCGGCCCCAAGGGTACCCGCGAGAGTGAGATGTGGTGGGGTGCGCCGATAAGGCACCCGAGAGATATTGACGGGGTGACGGGACCGCACATTACGGGTCGCGCTTGCCCCACAATTAATAAAATGCTAATGGGTTGAGTATTTGATCCACTTGGTCGGTTTAGACCTTTTACGCACCAAACCATCGCGTGGGAAAGTTATGGGCACTCAGCGTCGTTGTATCAGCCGAAGCTCTTCGGACGTCAGCAATGGAGCGGCGCGCGCCGGATTGCACTGGACGGTGCAGCTCTTGGACTGGAGTGTACTAGGTCTGTTTCCGGCCGCCCACGCATCGTGCAGGTGTGCAAAGGGTGATTGGGCCCATGACCCCTGAGCGCATAGGATTTAGACTGGCGGGCTGGCCTCTTCGTTGAGCCTAGGTGGGGCTACGACGTGCTGCTATCCCGAGGCCGGGCATGACCCAGGAAAGTGTGTCCGGCCGGAGGTGATCAGGCGTGTTGGAGATGCGGTGCACCCCTGCAGGGAAGAACAATGTATTCGAATAGCCGTGTCCACGGTAACATGACGATTTGGAGTTGTATTTTGACCCTATACAACTATAACTGTAATTTAATTTGAAATAAATTGTGGCTCCGGGATTGCTTCCTCGCAGGGAGTCGAGGAAGGATCTCTGGGCGTGGTTACTTAATTAAAATTGCTACAACAATATGACTATATGTGAGATACCAATCTGCACTCTTCTAATGCTACAAGATGTTGAAGATGCTAGTCTTCGATAGGACTAGGTCTCCCCCCTATTCTTGCTTTATGCAGTTAGTCAAGATATTACCCCTTCATTGAGAATGATGCATACTAGTACAGTTCTGATGTCAGTCTTGCGAGTACTTTGGATGAGTACTCACTGCTGCTTTGCTTCCCCTTTTCCCCCTCGATACGTTGCTGCGTTCAGACTATGGAGCCCAGGAGATGGAGTACGCCGGATACGACTACTACACCACCGACGGAGCCTACTACTACGTGGAGGCTGCCCCCGACGCTCAGGAGTAGTTAGGAGTTTCCCAGGCAGGAGGCCTCGCCTCTTTCGTTCCGTGTTTATGTTTGTGCTAGCCTTCTTAAGGCAAAACTTGTCTAACTTATGTCTGTACTCAGATATATTTGCTTCCGCTGACTCGTGTTTATGTCGAGCTTTGTATTCGAGCCCTCGAGGCCCCTGGCTTGTAATATGGAGCTGTATGACCTTTATATTTGTGTCTTTGTTGTGTTGTGGTATCAATCAGTGAGTCCCTAATCTTGGTCGTACGCATTGTGTGCATGATTAGCGTACGGACAAGAATGGGGGCGTCACATCTATATTTTGGGACCTACCCTATTGGAAAGACCTAGAGGTCCGCTCTGCAATCGACGTGATGCACGTGACGAAGAATCTTTGCATGAACCTGCTAGTCTTCTTGGGCGTGTATTGGAAGACAAAAGATACACCGGAGGCACGGGAGGACCAGCAATGTATGCACGGAGAAGACGGCATGGATCCAAAGCAGTTTCAGGGTCATGCCAGCTACGCTCTTACCAAAGAAGAGAAGGAAATCTTCTTCGAATGCCTGCTCAGTATGAAGGTCCCGTCTGGCTTCTCGTCGAATATAAAGGGAATAATAAATATGGCAGAGAAAAAATTCCAAAACCTAAAGTCTCATGACTGCCACGTGATTATGACGCAACTGCTTCCGGTTGCATTGAGGGGGCTTCTACCGGAAAATGTTCGATTAGCCATTGTGAAGCTATGTGCATTCCTCAATGCAATCTCTCAGAAGGTAATCGATCCAGAAATCCTACCAAGGTTAGAGAATGATTTGGTGCAATGTCTTGTCAGTTTCGAGTTGGTGTTCCCACCATCCTTCTTCAATATCATGACGCACGTCCTAGTTCACCTAGTCGAGGAGATTGCCATTCTGGGTCCTGTATTTCTACACAATATGTTCCCCTTTGAGAGGTTCATGGGAGTCTTAAAGAAATATGTTCATAATCGTGCTAGGCCAGAAGGAAGCATCTCCAAGGGCCATGAAACAGAGGAGGTCATTGAGTTTTGTGTTCACTTTATTCCTGACATTAAGCCAATTGGTGTTCCTGAATCGCGGCATGAGGGCAGACTGGGTGGAAAAGGCACGCTAGGAAAGAATTCAGTAATATACCGGGACGGGCATTCTTTGGCGCAAGCACACTACACAGTTCTACAAAGTTCCGCCTTGGTGGATCCGTATATCGAGCAACACAAGAATATTCTACGATCCAAACACCCGGAGCAGTCTGACGACTGGATTATACATGAACAAACTGTGACTTTCGCCGGTTGGTTGCAGACACGTCTCATGCATGACGACACTGTTGCAGATGACCTGTACTTGCTGTCCAAGTTACCATCTTCGACTATATTGACTTTCAAAGGGTACGAGATAAATTGGAATACATTTTACACGATCGCCCAAGATAAAAAGAGCGCCAACCAAAACAGTGGTGTCCGCTTTGATGCAGCAAACACCAATAGGCCAAAGGACACATATTATGGTTACATAGAGGAGATATGGGAACTTGACTATGGACTTGGTTTGAAGGTCCCTTTGTTTCTGTGCAAATGGGTCAATCTGAGAGGAGGCGGGGTAAAGGAAGACCCGCAGTACGAAATGACAACAGTGGATCTCAACAATCTTGGGTACGCAGACGAACCATTCGTCCTAGCCAATGATGTGGCGCAGGTTTTCTATGTGAAGGACATGTCTACCATGCCAAGAAAAAGAAAAGATAAGGAAGCGAATACATCATATGATGAGCCAAAGCGCCACATAGTTCTTTCAGGGAAAAGAAACATCGTGGGAGTGGAGGACAAGACAGACATGTCAGAAGATTATGAAAAGTTTCATGAAATTGCTCCCTTCAGAGTGAATGTTGACCCGAGCATCAAGTTAAACGATGAAGATTGTCCATGGTTACGACGCAAAGGGACACACGCGAAGAAAAAGTTTTATACCCAAAGATCCCACTCTGGGATGTGACCGGCTTCACCGCCAATTGAGCATCATCCTTTCTATTTGCCTTTTGTTTCTTTCTAAGTGTCTTCGTAAAAATGGAGTTGGAAAAATGAAATATACCATCGGAAAATGAAAGGATTTCTAGATAGATCAACAAAACACATGGTTTCCCCTGCATACAGCCCGACGGTGGCTCGTGAGTGCCCGCATATGAAATGCACCGTTAGACCGTATGCAGGGACTCCGAATGATTTGTATTCGGTCGATGAACTAAAGGATTTCTAGATAGATCAACAAAACACACGGTTTCCCCTGCATACAGCCCGACGGTGGCTTGTGAGTGCCCGCATATGAAATGCACCGTCGGACCGTATGCAGGGAATCTGAATGATTTGTATTCGGTCGATGAACTAAAGGATTTCTAGATAGATCAACAAAACACACGGTTTCCCCTGCATACAGCCCAACGGTGGAAATATGAAATGCACCGTTGGACCGTATGCAGGGAATCCGAATGATTTGAATCCGAATGAGTACACACACTAAGTGTCGAACATGTCTGAGAGGTGGGCTATATATAGGGTCGTGTGCCTCTTTAGTCCCGGTTGCTAGCACGAACCGGGACTAGTCGTTATAGTGCTGATCCAACAGCTCACAAGCGCTTGAAAGAAACACGCGATCCGTGTGCTTCTTCCTGATTGGTATGACCTTCACCGCCACGCCATCAATTTTCAACCCTTTCTGACTTCATTTGCTATTTTTCATGCATTTACTGATTTTTTTAGCTAAATGACCCTAAAATTGAAAAGCACTACAAATGAACTCTGAAAAGGTTGAAATCTGGCATGGTATCATCATTTCACCCACATAGCATGTGCTAAAAAGTTGAGAGGGTTACGGCAAAAACTGGATGCACTTCGTGTACAAAATGGACAATCTCTTTCGAAGTATCAGGGTTTCACACGAAAACTCGTCTGTTACAAAGGCATTTCATTTTTTTAACTTATTTCAACTCCAGACTTTTTGTGCGTTCAGTATGCACCATTCGAAGCCACACCATCAATTTTCAACCCTTTCTGACTTCATTTGCTATTTTTCATGCATTTACTGATTTTTTTGAGCTAAATGACCCTGAAATTGAAAAGCACTACAAATGAACTCTGAAAGGGTTGAAAGTTGGCATGGTATCATCATTTCACCCACATAGCATGTGCTAAAAAGTTGAGAGGGTTACGGCAAAAACTGGATGCACTTCGTGTACAAAATGGACAATCTCTTTCGAAGTATCAGGGTTTCACACGAAAACTCGTCTGTTACAAAGGCATTTCATTTTTTTAACTTATTTCAACTCCAGACTTTTTGTGCGTTCAGTATGCACCATTCGAAGCCACACCATCAATTTTCAACCCTTTCTGACTTCATTTGCTATTTTTCATGCATTTACTGATTTTTTTGAGCTAAATGACCCTGAAATTGAAAAGCACTACAAATGAACTCTGAAAGGGTTGAAAGTTGGCATGGTATCATCATTTCACCCACATAGCATGTGCTAAAAAGTTGAGAGGGTTACGGCAAAAACTGGACGCACTTCGTGTACAAAATGGGCAATCTCTTTCGAAGTATCAGGGTTTCAGACGAAAACTCGTGTGTTACAAAGGCATTTCATTTTTTTAAACTTATTTCAACTCCAGACTTTTTGTGCGTTCAGTATGCACCATTCGAAGGCAGGCCATCAATTTTCAACCCTTTCTGACTTCATTTGCTATTTTTCATGCATTTATTAATTTTTTTTGAGCTAAACGACCCTGAAATTGATAAGCACTACAAATGAACTCTGAAAAGGTTGAAAGTTGGCATGGTATCATCATTTCACCCACATAGCATGTGCTAAAAAGTTGAGAGGGTTACGGCAAAAACTGGAAGCACTTCGTGTACAAAATGGGCAAAAGATGTTCGAAGTATTAGGGTTTCAGACGAAAACTCGTGTGTTACAAAGGCATTTCATTTTTTTAAACTTATTTCAACTCCAGACTTTTTGCGCGTTCAGTATGCACCATTCGAAGCCACACCATCAATTTTCAACCCTTTTTGACTTCATTTGCTATTTTCACGCATTTACTGATTTTTTTGAGCTAAATGACCCTGAAATTGATAAGCACTACAAATGAACTCTGAAAAGGTTGAAAGTTGGCATGGTATCATCATTTCACCCACATAGCATGTGCTAAAAAGTTGAGAGGGTTACGGAAAAAACTGGACGCACTTCGTGTACAAAATGGGCAATCTCTTTCGAAGTATCAGGGTTTCAGACGAAAACTCGTGTGTTACAAAGGCATTTCATTTTTTTAAATAACCTAAGAATTAACAAATTGAATATAATGATAAAACACACTAATATTAAACAGCAGAAAAAAGATTCACAAACTAGTGATTCACACTAATTTCAAATAATTCAAATTTAAACTATTCAAATTTGAAAACTACTAGCACTAACAGAAAGTTTATAATTTTTTTCCCTAAAGCAAAAAGATTCACAAAGAAAATATTTAAATAAAGAAAAAGATTCACTCAGAAACAAAAGAAAATAAATAAAGCAGAAAAAAGCCCGCCTACTGAGTCGTCACGACCTGCATACGACTGGGCCAGGATGCAGGCCCGTACGGCCCGGTAGGCCCACGGGGCGGAGGGATGTGATAGGCCCAGCAGGCCTACATATTAGAGAGGAGCTCGACACGGTAGCCGCGGCGGGGCTTATAAACCGGTCCGAGCTCCTCTCGACTAGCGAGGTGGGACTAAACATCCACCCCGCCCCACGCCTAGCACACAACCCTTTAGTCGCGGTTGGTGTCTCCAACCGCGACTAAAGGGGGTCTTTAGTCGCGGTTGGAGCCACCAACCGCGACTAAAGGTGAATTTCATCCAGCCGAAGCGGCGGGAAGCCAGACCTTTAGTCGCGGTTGGTGGATCCAACCACGACTAAAGACCCCCTTTAGTCGCGGTTGGAGCCACCAACCGCGACTAAAGGGTCCTCTATATATACCACACTTACGAAAATTTCCCAAAATCCAGCCTTTCGTCGTCCGCGCGCGCCCCTACCCTTGCCCCTCGTTGTCGCCGTCGTTCGTCCGTCCGCGCCCCGCCGCACCTCGACGCCGCTGTCCGTCCGCGCCGCCGTACCTCGACGCCGCTGTCCGTCCATGCCGCCGCGCCATGTACCTAGCCGTCGCCGTCCGTCCGCGCACCTCGACGCCGCCGTCGCCGTCGCCGTCGCCGCCCCTGCACCTCGCCGTCGCCATCGCCGCCCCCCCTCGACCTCGCGCGCCGTCACCCCCTTGTGAGCCCTGCCGCCATGGGCGCCGCCCCCTCCCGTCGATCCCGCACACACACACACACGCATGAACACACACACACACACATATGTTCTATTTTTTTATATGCTTAATTAGTATATATGCTTAATTAGTGTTTCTTTATGTAATGTTGTTTTTCTGTTTTTTATATAATGTTGTTTTTCTATAATTAGTGTTTAATTAGTATATATGCTTAATTAGATTTTTTTGCTTAATTAGAAGTATATAATGTCCCTAACCTATTAAAATGTTGCTTAGAAGTATATAATGTTGTATATCATATTACAGAAAAAATTTGCATACTAAAATGTTGCATAGGAAATTATAATTGAGAAATTTTTCGGAATTTTTTTATTGAGAAAGGAATATTATTAGTGTAGTTATAACCTAGGAATGGGACATTATAATTGAAAAGATGATATTTTGCTCAAAATTTCCTAATAAAATGACATTGCATATATAGGAATTTTTTTTCATAAGAATTTTTTCTCGGATTCAACGATGCCCGGTCCGCATCCTCGTCGTCGACTCGTTCGCGACGACGTCATGCTTCAGAGGGGCAACGTTCGGGACTGGGCTCCGCCGGGCTGGCACTGGGAGGTGCTACCTTCAGCGGCGCGCAGCTTGGTGAGGAACCCGGCCCCGGGTCCCGTCGTCGACCCAGAGCTTCTTTGGTGGCGTTCGCGTGGGCCACTTTCGGTGCAGAGGCAGCCGGCCCCGCCGGAGGTGGTACGTCGCCGTGTCAGGGAGGAGGACGAGCACGTCCGTCGCTACATGGATGCGTTGGACGTCAGGTTCTCCAATACCTGGCAGGTTCTTCAGGGATCTCACTCGAGCTATGATCCTGTCATAGTTCCTTCTCTTTGGGTGTCCACCGCCCGCGCCTCAGGAACCGCGAGTGAACTAGATTCTTCGATAATATTCGATCTGTATTAGCTAGTGATAATACTCAAGATGTATTCGAGATTATATTCGATAATATTCGACACGATTTATTCGAGATTATATTCGATGATGCATATTATATGAATTATTCGAGATGCATATTATGTACTATGATTCAGTTTTTCCTTATTGATTGCATGCATTCTAATTTGAATACTAAATTGTTTTATCTTTCTTCTGGATTAGTTAAATAAAAGCTATGGACAATACCGGCAGAGAAGGAGAAGAGGCTATGTTCGACATCATACGCTCCAAGAGCCCAGAGCATGAACCTGAAGATGATGACGGCTCGCAATATCTGAACAATTCCGGTGAGGGTTGTATGATATTTGATGAAGACGAACGAATAGATGAAGGCGACGACAACGATGTTGATGAAGAAAATGTTCTTCAAATATCAAAGACCGGCGAGGTATATTTATTATATAAGCCATCCGGTGATCATTACATGTCTTAATTGATTTGTATGTACTAACGAATCGATCTTTCTTCTTTTAGGCCACCGGGTCGAGCAAATCTTCTACAAGCGACAGGGTAGTTCGAGGCCCGGCCAAAAAGTTGGATAAAGGCGTAAAGTTCAACATCGATTCCATCAAAACATCAACTGGCGAACCGCTTGAACCTAGGAATAATGCGACCAAGTTCAAGAATCAATGCGGAGTTATTGTCAGGGACCAAATCCCGATCTCCGTTCAAGAATGGAAAAAGCCAGCAAAGGGAGATCGAGCAGGCCGAGTTACTTTTGTCGACAAAAGAGCAAAAGATGTGCTTTGGACTACGCTCATGGAACATTTCACCCTACCAGATAATTTGATAGATGCAGATCTGAAGAAAGTCAGAAACTATGCTCTTAAAAAGATGGCGATCGCATTCAACACCTTCAAGAAAAATACATGGACTAAGTACGTCAAATCCGGAAAGAAGACTCCAGAATTCACGGGAGCACTGGTGAAGGCAAAAGATCACTGGGATGCTTTCGTGAAGTTCAAGGAATCGGAAGAAGCTCAGGAACGGTCGAGAAAAAACAAGATTAATGCTGCGAAAAAGAAGTGGCACCATCATATGGGGCCAGGTGGCTACCAGGTGGCCCTGCCTAAGTGGGATAAATCTGAGCAAGAGATGATTAGTGCAGGGGTCAGTCCAGTTACATTGACATGGCCCCCTAGGTGCAGGACATGGTTTCATGCGCATGGGGGGAAGTTGGACCCAGAGACATGGCTGGTTATGGTGAAGGCAAGTCTTAAAGAAGCGACAGAAGAAATACTTATTGCAATAGAAGAAGCTCGAACGGGGGTGTTCACGCCCAATAGAGAGAACGACGAGCTTACGCGCGCCCTGAAGAATCCTGAACACCCGGGAAGAACATGAGGCAAAGGCGTTGTTCCGTGGTTTGAGGGGTTTGCGGATTGGAACGACGACTATAGAAGCCGTGCGAGAAAGAAGATGCAGGAGGAGAAGAAGAAGAAGGAGGAAGCACTCCGCCTTGAAGGCCTAGAATCAAAGCACCTGGAGTTGGAACGATTTGTCAGGCGGCAGCAGGAGCAGATCGACTCACTCAGCCAGGAACGGGCGTCTCAGCGGCAGCATGAGCAGATCGATCCAGCATTGGATAGCACCATCCCATCTATGCCGAGAAGCAGCGTGGGTTCCGCCCCGGCCGATATCGATAATGCACTGCTAGCTAGCTACCCTGTGGATGATATCAAAGACAGGACTAACTGTGAGCTACAGATGAAAGTGAAGAACTTATCCATGAAGGTGGCGGACGGCTATGCTTTAGCAAATCCCCCTGAAGCAACCTTCCATTGCAATCCCATTCCAGCAGGCTATGCTCGTGTCGGGGTTGATGAAGTGATGTCAGGATATAACGAGCTACAACTTGACATTCTTGGAGGTGACGAGGAGAGAACGCTGGGAGAGGCCATACATCGTATCATTCTATGGAAAAAGGATTGCATCGTCTTCCCAAGGCCACCGACTCCTCCTCCTCCAAGTCCGCCGCCGCGTCAGTCGACTCCTCCTCCTCCAAGTCCGGCACCGCGTCAGCCGACTCCTCCTCCAAGTCCGGCACGGCGTCAGCCAACTCCTCCTCCTCCAAGTCCGCCGGCACCGCATCAGCCGACTCCTCCTCCAAGTCCGGCACGGCATCAGCCTAAGCAACAACGGAAGAGAGAGGCCGCAGCTATGACGGCTAGCGGTACAACATGCAAGAAATTCAAATATGGTCCAGATCTCAAGCCTCTTCCGAAGTTGTCTTACCACCTGACTCAGGAGGAACTCGACGACGCATGTGATGCCCAATTGAAGGCCCATTTTGCACCGAAACCGCCCGCGCCGCCAAAGGAGAAAGTACCTGAGCATGTCTCACAACACTTTATTGATATGGCTGCACCGACTGACAATCAGAAGGACTCCGACTATGTGCGGTCTATCAAGAAGTCATATTTGGCAGGGCAAAAGGAGTCGAGCTCGAGCTCGAGCCAAGCAGTTGGCAAAAAAGCGGGAAAACTGTTCCCCAGCTGGGAGAACAGGCAGTGCAATCGATCCCCCCGCTCATTGTACAAACAACTGTGAGTACTGCCGATCGGCTGGTAATAACCGACGATCTTAGAAGGCAGGCTAAAGAGGCTGGTGTCACTGTTGAACAACTCCTAGGCCTTGAGGAAATCCCTGTATTACAGAGGAGGAAGTAAAATGGCAATATGTCCGCGGCAAACCTCTGGTCAAGCCTGACGAAGTCAAGCTTCTACCAACGAGAATGTACGATTTGCATACGTGGTACATGCAAAAAACAGCAAATACCAATGAAGAGTCCCTCATGGTGAAAGTCAAGAAAAGGCATTACTTCCATAAAAAAGATGTGTGGATTCATTATTCAGAGTTGTTACAGTTATTCAATCAAGACGCACTCGACAATCTATCGTCAGTTGCTATTGTCTGTAAGTGATTTCTTTCTGTAATTTAAGTCTCTAGCAAGCTAGCTGTGCTCTCGTTCATTACCTATAATTATCCTCACTATATTCTTTTCTGTGGTATTGTGCAGAATGAAGATGTATGAAATGAAAAAAGCTGGACGCTATGGCATTGGGTTCATTGACCCAAATACGGTTAATCAGGCGATATGGGAAGATCAATATTCAAGAAAAGACATAGAGAAATCCCTGCTAGAGTTTTTGAAGCAACTAAACACCCAACCAGAAATACTACTTCCTTACAACTTCGGGTGAGTGTTACTATATCTTGTACTACAAATTCTATTTTTTGCTTAATTACTAGATGTTAATAAGTGTAGTTGATGAGTTATGCACGTGCCCGCTTATTTATACAAAACGTGTGCGCATGCAGTTACCACTGGATCTTGTTAATCATTGAAGTTGACAAGGCAAAAGTTGAAGTACAGGACTCACTATATAAGAATCCGTCCGAATACGCAACCGTGAGGGGGATGGTCGACAGGTAATTTCAATCATTATCGCACTATGTCGGCCTCTTTACTTCATTTCCTGATATCAACTAGTTAATAACTCCTTTATTCATTTTCTTTGCCGGCGGGCAGGGCTTGGGCCAAGTTCGTCAAACAGGTCCCAGACGACTGGGAACACAAGCTGACATGGGTGCGACCCAAGGTAATTAAGTAGTACTAGCTAGCTACGTCCGTGCATCTCTTTAATTCTAGTTTCAATACCATTATCATGCTTGATTAATTATTACCTGATTGAATTTTATTCTCGTAAAGTGCATGAAGCAGGAGCAGGGGAATGCTTTATGCGCATACTACGTTTGCGAGAACATTCGCATGATCACGTCTGAAAGGAGCAGAAACGAAAGAAATCTTTGGGTACGACGTTTGCCAGAACACTATCCATAATTTTTTTATCATGATCTAGCTAATATATATACACACAACTAATATATTCATCTTGATCTCCTGATTATAGCTGAACGAGATGCGGGGCCAGCTCCTACCAACGGCTCGCATACGAGCAATTCAAGAGGAAATAGCTGGATTTCTGGTCGACCAGGTCATAGATCCCAAAGGAGAATACCATTACAAGATCAAGAAGAAGTAATGCCCTGCATATATGTAATGATCCGCAAATTGTAGGAGAAATTGTATATACCAAATTGTATATATATATGTATGTGTGAATGGTCGTCGTACGAGAAATTCGATGATATATATATATGATCGGTTCTACGAGAAATTCTATTTATATATATATGCACAACGTGTACAGTATGTAGTAACGTAATATATGTTTGAAATGAAAAATAATTAAATGGAAAACACAAAATTAAAAGGAAAAATAAACCATAATTAATTCATAAACCCCTGAAGGATTAAAAGGAAAAATAAACCAAAATTAAAAGAATTAAATACTTTTAGTCCCGGTTGGTATTTCCAACCGGGACTAAAGGTCCCCCAGCCCACGGCACCGGCAGGTGCCACGTGGTGGGCCTTTAGTGCCGGGCCGTGTTGTACCGGCACTAAAGGGGGGGGGGGGGCTTTAGTCCCCACCCTTTAGTGCCGGTTGGAGAACCAGCACTAAAGGCCCTTACGAACCGGCACTATAGGCCGATTCCGCACTAGTGTCATGTGATACATCAAATATATTCATCATGTCTTTGGCCATATCATATCACAACATACCCTGCAAAAACAAGTTAGACGTCCTCTAATTGTTGTTGTATGTTTTACGTGGCTGCTATGGGTATCTAGGAAGAACGATTCTTACCTACACAAAACCGCAGCGGTGATACACAAATTGCTATTCAACCTTCTCAAGGACCGCCTTTGTCGAATCCGATCCAACTAAAGTGGGAGAGACAGACACCCGCCCTCCATCTTTATGCAACAAAGTCACATGTCAGTCGATGGAACCGGTCTCTCGTACGTGGACGAGTAAGGTTGGTCCGGGCCGCTTCATCCCACAATACCGCTGAATCAAGAAAAGACCAAGGGAGGAAGCAATCTGAATATCAATGCCCACAAACTCCTTTGTGTTCTACTCGTGATCTCATCTACGCATAGACCTAGCTCATGATGCCACTGTTGGGGAACGTTGCATGGGAAACAAAAAATTTCCTACGCACATACAAGATCTATCCATGGTGATGAGCATCTACAAGAGGAGAGATCGGATCCACATACCCTTGTAGATCGCTAAGCGGGAAGCGTTAAGAAACGCGGTTGATGTAGTCGAACGTCTTCGCGATCCAAATCGCAAGCCGTCCCGCGATCCAATCACGATCTAGCGCCGAACGGACGACACCTCCGCGTTCAGCACACGTACAGCTCAATGACGATCTCCGCCTCCTTGATCCAGCTAGTGAGGGCGGAGAGGTAGATGAGTTCTCCGGTAGCACAACAGCGTGGTGGCGGTGGTGGTGAACTAATTCGGCAGGGCTTCGCCGAGCTTCTACCGAACTAATCTAGAGGAGAACGACGATCTAGAGGGGAGAGGGCAGCACGTGGCTTTTCAGGTGGTAGCTGCCCTCAAAACCTCCACTATATATAGGAGGAAGAGGGGGTAGGTGGGGCGCCCTAGGTCTTCCCCTAGGGCCCTTGGCGCACAAGAGAGGGAGGAGTCCACCTCCCACAAGGGAGGTGGAGTCCTAGTAGGACTCCCTCCCCTCTTGGCCTCTCCCACCCCTTGCGCAAGGGTCTGCTAGGGGCTGGTTGCCCAGCCCACCAGGGGCTAGTGCGCCACCTCCTAGGCCCATGTGGCCCCTGGGGTGGGTGGGCCCCTCCCGGTGGACCCCCGGAACCCACTCGTCACTCCCGGTACACTACCGGTAGTGCCCGAAATTTTTCCGGAGCCCAAATACCATTTTCCTATATATCAAACTTTTCCTACGGACCATTCCGGAGCTCCTCGTGACGTCCGGGATCTAATCCGGGACTCCGAACAACCTTCGGTCACCAACATACATAACTTAATACTACCGAAACGTCACCGAACGTTAAGTGTGCAAACACTGCGGGTTCGAGAACTATGCAGACATGACCGAGACACCTCTACGGTCAATAACCAATAGTGGTACCTGGATGCCCATATTGCTTCCTACATATTCTACGAAGATCTTCATCGGTTGAACCTCTATGTCAAGGATTCAGTTAATCCCGTATGCAATTCCCTTTGTTCTTCGGTATGTTACTTGCCCGAGATTCGATCGTCGGTATCTCTATACCTAGTTCAATCTCGTTACCGGCAAGTCTCTTTAATCGTTCCGTAATACAAGATCCCATGGCTAACTCTTTAGTCACTTTGCTTGCAAGGCTCATTGTGATGTTGTATTACCGAGTGGGCCCTGAGATACCTCTCCGTCACACGGAGTAACAAATCCCAGTCTCGATCCATGCCAACTCAACAGACACCCTCGGAGATACCTGTAGAGCACCTTTATAGTCACCCAGTTACGTTGCGACATTTGATACACACAAGGTACTCCTCTGGTGTCAGTGAGTTTCATGATCTCATGGTCATAGGAACAGATACTTGACATGCAGAAAACTATAGCAATAAATTGACACAATCATATGCTACGTTCATAGCTTGGGTCTTGTCCATCACATCATTCTCCTAATGATGTGATCCCGTTATCAAATGACATCTCATGTCTATGGCTATGAAACCTTGACCATCTTTGATCAACGAGCTAGTCCATTAGAGGCATACTAGGGACACAGTGTTGTCTATGTACCCACACATGTATTTGAGTTTCCAATCAATACAATTATAGCATGGATAATAAACGATTATCACGAACAAGAAAATATAATAATAACCACTTTATTATTGTCTCTAGGGCATATTTCCAACATTAAGTTCATGGAAAAAACGGAGTAATGCAATAAGAACGGTGACATGATGTAGACAAGATCTATTCATGTAGGAATAGACCCCATCTTGTTATCCTTAATAGCAACGATACATGCGTGCCTCGCTGCCCCTTGTGTCACTGGGAGAGGACACCGCAAGATCGAACCCATCACAAAGCACCTCTTCCCATGGCAAGAAAAATCAATCTAGTTGGCCTAACTAAACCAAAGATTCGAAGAAGAAATACGAAGCTATAAGTAATCATGCATATAAGAGATCAAAGAAGACTCAAATAATATTCATGGATAGAAATTGATCATGAACTCAAAATTCATCGGATCCCAACAACCACATCGCAAAAAGTTTACATCAAATAGATCTCCAAGAGACCATTGTATTGAGAATCAAAAGAGGGGGAGGAAGCTATCTAGCTACTGCCTACGGACCCGTAGGTCTATGGTGGACTACTCACGCATCATCGGAGGGGCACCAATGAGGATGATGAACCCCTCCGTGATGGTGTTAGATAGGATCTCGCGGTTCTGGAACTTGCGGCGGCTGGATGTATTTTTCGTCGACTCCTCTAGGGTTTCCGGAATATTTGGCTATTTATAGAGTTGAGAGGCGCGCCCGGGACCCCTGGCATGCCCTAGTGGGTTGTGGGCGGCCTGGTCTCCCTCCTGGTTACTTCTTTAGCCCACTGGCTTTCTTCTGGTCCAAAAAAATTCTCCAAAAAGTTTCGTCGCGATTGGACTCCGTTTGGTACTGATATTCTACGAAGTAAAAAACAAGGAAAAAACAGCAACTGGAACTTGGCACTATGTCAATAGGTTAGTCCCAAAAAATGATATAAAGTTGCTATAAAATGATTGTAAAACATCCAAGAATGATCATATAACAGCATGGAACAAGCAAAAATTATAGATACGTTGGAGACGTATCATGTCTACCAAAGATAATGGGACAAAAGTCATCTTGTGGGGAACCAAGAACTAGAAAATCAGTAGGGTATTTTATTTTCCCACACAAGACTTCAACATCTCTAACAATCCCAAGTGGTGTGATGGTGTCTCTATTAGCAAGTTTAATAGAAACATCAATGTCTTCTATTTCAGCAGGTGCTATATCATTCATAATTTCTTGGTATAAGATAAAATGAATAGCACTCACACTAGCACCCAAATCACATAAACCATGATAGCAATGATCTCCTATTTTTACCGAGATAACAGGCATGCCCACCATGGGTCTATGTTTATCTTTTTCATCGGGTTTAGCAATTCTAGCAGCTTCATCACAAAAGTAAATAACATGCCCATCAATATTTTCTACCAAGAGATCTTTAACCATAGCAACACGAGGTTCTACTTTAATTTTCTCAGAGGGCTTAGGTTCTCTAATATTACTCTTGCGAACCACAATTGATACCTTAGCTTGTTCCTTTATCCTAACAGGGATAGGTGGTTTTTCAATATAAGCAGTAGGCACAACTGGATCAACATTGTAAATGATGGTTTCATCCTTAGCTTTTACCGGTTCTTTAACTTCTTATTTAATAGGGGGATGATATTTAAACCACTTCTCTTTAGGGAGATCAACTTGAGTAGAAAATGATTCACAGAAAGAGGCTACTATCTCAGAGTCAAGTCCATATTTAGTGCTAAATTTGTGAAAAGCATCGGTATTCATAAAAGATTTAACACAATCAAACTTAAGCTTTATACCTGGCTCATTACCTTTGTCGAGTTCCCAATCTTCAGAGTTGCATTTAATTATTTCTAAGAGATCCCACTTGAATTCAATAGTCTTCTTCAAAAAAGAACCAGTACAACAAGTATCGAGCATGGATTGATCATTATGAGAAAGCGGAGCATAAAAATTCTGAATAATAACTTTTCTCGGGATATCATGATTGGGGCATGAATATAACATTGACTTAAGCCTCCCCCCAAGCTAGAGCGATCCTTTCTCCTTCACGAGGCCAAAAATTATATATATAATTCCGATCACGGTGAACTAGATGCATGAGATAAAACTTTTGATGGAATTCTAATTGCAATCGATTCCAGTTCCATGATCCAATATCATCACATAGCCTATACCATGTCAATGCTTTTCCCTTCAAAGATAAAGGGAAAACCTTCTTCTTAACTTCATCTCCGGGTAAACCTGCAATCTTAAATAATCCACAAACTTCATTCACATGTATTAGGTGCATATCAGGATGTTCAGTTCCATCTCCTGCATAAGGATTAGCTAGCAGTTGTTCTAACATACCCGAAGGAATTTCATAACCAATATTTTCAGTAGGTGCAGTAGGTTGAGGGGAAACTAATTGTGGTTCCGGTCGAGGTGAACATACCCCGAACAAACCCCTCAAAGGATTGTTTTCCATAGTAGCAAGTGACAATAAATTTCAGCACGTAGTATAAGTTTTTCCTTACCGATTTCTACTTACCAAGAGCACTTCACTCCCCGGCAACGACGCCAGAAAAGAGTCTTGATGACCCACAAGTATAGGGGGTCAATCGTAGTCCTTTCGATAAGTAAGTGTGTCGAACCCAACGAGGAGCAGAAGGAAATGACAAGCGGTTTTCAGCAAGGTAATTTCTGCAAGCACTGAAATTGTAGGTAACAGATAGTTTGATAGTAAGATAATTGGTAACGAGCAAGTAATGGTAACGGTAAATAAAGTGTAGCAAGGTAGCCCAATCCTTTTGTGGCAAAGAACAGGCCAGAACAGTATCTTATAATAGGCAAAGTGTTCTTGAGGGTACACGGGAATTTCATCTAGACACTTTCATCATGTTGGTTTGATTCGCGTTCGCTACTTTGATAATTTGATATGTGGGTGGACCGGTGCTTGGGTGCTATTCTTACTTGAACAAGACTCCCACTTATGATTAACCCCCTCGCAAGCATCCGCAACTACGAGAAAAGTATTAATATAAAATCTAACCATAGCATTAAACGTTTGGATCCAAATCGGCCCCTTACGAAGTAGCGCATAAACTAGGGTTTAAGCTTCTGTCACTCTAGCAACCCATCATCTAATAACACTGGTGCAACGACGTGCTATACAAATGGTTTTTAACCCCTTTCCACGACGTACTTTGAAACCGTCACCTTGCATGTGTGGGCGCTAGGGGGGTCCATCCCACACGACACAGAATAATCGTCGGCGATGGTGTCCAACGAATGCAAACGTTTGGCAAAACAAAGCATATGGGATGTCCGCATCTATCACAAACGAGAGTCACCGGTCAACCGTTTGAGATATGGTGGACTTCCCATACGACCCATCCTTGCAACTCGTGTGAGATCACACTAACATCGCGCGCATTATTCTGTGGCTCACTGTTTATGATGTGCACCAAATCACAAACAGTTCACTATTATGAAGCGTGTATGATAAGGGGTATATCACAAACACTTATATTGGACGAACCGTTGGCGATAATTAACTAAGACTATAATTTAACCGTCGTACGTATCGGATAGGTTTAAGAAACGTCGTACTCGCGTCCGACAGGATAAGTATCGCACACGCTATTATGTGGTCCAACTATTGCGATGAATACTACATCACAAACAGTTCATCATTTTAAACTGTGTGCGACAGAGATTGTATCACCAGCGTTGCATTCGGTTGCACCGTTTGTTAAGTTATCTGAAATCACACACGGTTCGCAAACGGCAACTGTGTGCATGATCGCACACGTTTTCTATCTGTGAAACGTGTCGGATCTTGAGGTATATCACAAACATTGAGACTTACAAACCGTGTGCGGCGTAATGACCGTAGAGCATTTTTTTTAATCACTACAATTTAAAATTGTACAGAATTTGAATTTGAAAGTAGGGAATAGCTTTTTACATATACATAGATATGTTCATCAACCAATGCATTATTCCATTCACAGGTACATACGCTCAAGAATTACGTCAACGAAAGAATTACATAAGCACCAAATAAAGAATGATGAACGACGGTAGAATACTTGTATTAAAGACGGCAAAGAAAGAGGCAAAATATATTCTGATTGCTGTAAAAGGTGAAGCGGAATGCCCGTAGTGTGCCCTCCTCCATGTCGTATGCACACACGACTCTAGCCCAATCCCTTGTGATGGTCGACCGCCCATCCTTCAATATCTTCATTGGTGGGGAACGTTGCATGGGAAACAAAAAAATTCCTACGCTTCACCAAGATCAATCTAGGAGATGAACATCTACGAGAGGAGAGATAGATCCACATACCCTTGTAGATTGCTAAGCGGAAGCGTTAAGAAACGCGGTTGATGTAGTCGAACGTCTTCGCGATCCAAATCGCAAGCCGTCACGCAATCCAATCACGATCTAGTGCCGAACGGACGACACCTCCGCGTTCAACACACTTACAGATTGATGACGTCCTCGCCTTCTTGATCCAGCAAGAGGGGCGAAGTAGTAGATGAGTTCCAGCAGCACGATGGCGTGGTGACGGTGGTGGTGAAGAACAATCTCCGCAGGGCTTCGCCAAGCACAACGGAAACTATGACAGAGAATAAACTAGAGGGGGCGAGGTTGCTGCACACGGCTTGGGGAAATCTTGATGTGTTCCGGGTGCTAGCCATGCCCCTCTATTTATATGTTGAGCCCTGGGGTCGTTTCTTGGAGATAGAGCCTCCTCAAAGTCAGTTTGGCACGCAAGGCAAGAGTCCTCCTCGGACTCCAGGACCAGACGCAAGTGTCCCTGGCGTTTGGCCTCTAGCCTTCGCAAAACTCCATTTGCACCTTCCTAAAGCCTCGTGGGCTTTACCCCTTGCCCCAAATAAAGTGTTCCCGTACCCGAACATTTCGGGAAACATCCGAAACACCTTCCGGTGAATTCTGGAACCCTTCCAGAGACCAAACACTATTATCCCATACTAGTCGTCAACCCGTGCACCTGCACGGGCTAGCAGTTAAAGACCATAAAGTTGTATTTGATGTTTGTGAAAAATGTGATAATATAATTTTTGAAATGTTAGTACTAAAAAAGTTTTATTGGTCCATGGAAGGATAATAAAGAATCATATGCATTCACAAAATAATTTCATGGTGATACATTCTTGTGGAAATTGTTTTATTTGTTAGATCCCTGACGCTAATTTGAATATTGTTATCCAATGTAAGTGAATATATTCTCACTACTATGCATAGTGATGCATTTCTGTTTTTTCTAATGTATTTATTTTGTATTTTTATTGGACATCTACAGATGCATGCATACTTAAAGCATATTTCAGTCATATCTAACTTTGACATGGGTAAATTTAGGCCATCTGATCCTTGTCTAGAAATGTGGCCAAGGCTAACAAATCGAGGACATAATTATGGAAAAAATAGAAATATATGGATTATAAGCTAGATGTAAATGTATAAGCATTAAAGTGTAGAAAATCACAACTGCATGTGGTACATAGCTCACAATTCATGCCCTTCATTAAAATGAATCTACGTAATTTGTTTTACTTACAGCATTAATATGTATATGAAATCGAAGACATGGGTAAGGTTGTATACATATGCATGTGATTGGACCATTTGATAATCTACATAGATAGGTGTCTTGTATATTTTATCCAATGTTATACTTTATTTGCGAACTTGAGAATTGAAGGTATTTTCATACAATAACATGATATACTGAGAAGGGATTCTAGCATTAGTAACAAATCATTGCTAGGCGATCAATGGAAATATGATGAATATGATAGGCCAGACATAAGAACAGAAACTGCTACGTGCATGAATATGATGAATAAGTACATACATGCATATATGTTAGGCATCAATGGGAATCATGTGGTGAATTATGTGTTTGAGAATTTAAGATGACTCATGTGAGATATCATGCAAAAAAACGACCATTAGTCCATCACCAACGTGTGTTTCTATCTATTCATACCATCAAACATCTTACAGTAGAAATGCTAGTTCTAAAACTGGTGTTGTAGATGCCTGACGCCGACAACAATAATTGATATATCTTGATCAGGGGCATCGAGCATCTCTTAACATCCAACATGTAAATTCGTGGGATCATGCACTACTAGGAGAAACCTTATAGGCATGACACTATCAGTAGCGCTGGAAAGTAACAGGCGCTGCTGGTAATTACCAGTAGTGCTGGATTTTGGAAGCGCTACAAGTAAAGACTTAGCAGTAGCGCTGGAAGCAAAAAGAGCGCTACTGCTAAGGGGGACCCGACGAGCCCACCGACACTGTTGGTAGTAGCAGCGCTGTCTAGAATACATCGCTACTACTAAGATTTTAGTAGTAGCGCTTTTTTTGTGGAACCGCTACTGATAATGGGCCCCACTTAATAGTAGCGCTCTTTCGTCAAAGCGCTACTACTAAGTAATATAGCAGTAGCGCTTGCTGAAAAACAACGCTACTGCTATGCGTGGCTGGTGCCACCTTTTCACCCCCCCTCCCCCTCCTCCCCCCCTTTGCCCTCTCTCCCCCTCCTTTCCCCTCTCCCCTCACCATTGTTGCCCTTCTTCTCTCTTCCTCCTACCTCTCTTCTCTCCCCATTAATGCCCCCCTCCACCATAACTCTCCTACATAAATGGCCTTCTCATCTCTACCTAGCTCCATAAATGCCCCCTACCTCATTTATTTGGCTCTCCCTCCATTCCATTAGATATAGATCTAGCTAGCTCATCTCTCTCCCTCTCCATTAGTTACCTAGGTCATCTCTCCTCCCCAACAACTAGATCTAGCTAGCCATTTAGCCATCCACACTTTCGATCCCTATAGGTAGCGAAAGGCCTCATCCGGTCGATCGGTCTCTCTCGGGAGATAGGTGAGTAAAAAGTTGTTCATTTCAAGAATGGGAATATGTGTGTTTGGGATATGGAGAGATTTGTACGAGTGACATGCCCCCGAGTTGCTTATGTTTTGCCAAAATGTCAATTTATTACTGTTTCGGTGAATTTCGAGCAAACTCGATATGTCCTATTTTTAGGCAAGGTCATGCCAAATTTTTATATGACTTTGATGCATGCATGCATTTTGTTTATAACCCTTTTGCTTGTTATACCGTGCATGCAGTCAGTCATGAAGGTGAGTGGATGGAAGGTGGAGCGATACATGCAATCTGCGGTGATGGACATGCATGCAAATAATCGGACTAGGATTAGATGTCCGTGTACAAGATGCAAAGAAGGAGTCCTTTTGGACCCTTTTGATCGTGGCAGGTTGAAGGCGCACCTGCTGATGAATGGTTTCATGGATGGCTATACTCGGTGGATAAGTGAAGATGATGATGATGAGGACGTCCACATGGCAGGGAATAACGACATGGGGCTAGACGAAGAGATGACCAATCGACACGAAGACGATGGCGTCGGACATGGTGGCGGGGAAGAGTTAAATGACGGCGGCGGAGAAGATTCCGGACACGGCGAAGAAGAGTCCGGACATGGCGGAGAAGCAGAGGCGGCGGTCACACCGCAGTCTTCGACGCTACTAAGTGCAGTCGTGCAGGACCCTCATGTTCGAGACCTCCTTTGCAAGAGTACGACTAGCGAGAGAGCTGCTTCTAGAGAGGAGGCCAAGCTGGTGCAACTTGAAGTAGACTCGAAGACTCCATTGTATGACGGTTGCGATCCCGAGGTGACCCGCTTGAGTTTCACGCTCGAACTTCTAAAGACGAAGGCCAAAAACAAATGGACAGACAAAAGCCTCGATGAGCATTTGAAGTATCTACATAATAAAGTTCTTCCCGCGGGGAACCTGTATCCTACTAGTGTCGATGAGGCCAAGAAAATCGTTTGCCCTTTTGATTTGCCGCACATTAGGTACCACGCATGCATCAACGATTGCATCATTTATCGGGGGGAGCACGCGGAAAAAACCAGCTGTCCAGTGTGCAATGCTTCTCGATACAAGAAGGTAGGAAAGAAAGCTCCTCAGAAAATTGTATGGTACTTTCCGATCACTCCCCGTCTGCAGCGGTATTTCGTAGATCCTAAGGAAGCAAAGCTCATGCGCTGGCATGCGGAGAGGAAGAAGCCCGACGATGGAGATGATCCGAAGCTAAGACACCTCGTAGATGGTAGCCAGTGGAGAGCATTCAACACCATATATGGATTTGCTGTAGAAGATCCCAGGAACATCGTGCTTGGTGCGAGTACCGATGGCATGAATCCGTTTGGAAACCAAAACACCAACCACAGCACATGGCCCGTCTTTGTATGGATGTACAACCTCCCCCCATGGAAGTGCATGAAGACAAAGTACATACACATGAGCATGCTGATTCAAGGGCCGAAACAACCGGGAAATAATATTAACCTGTATATGGGGCTTCTGAAAGAGGAGCTAGACACGTTATGGAAAACACCGGCATGGACATGGGACGCCAGCAAAGGAGAGTATTTCTATATGAGAGCCGCGCTGATGACGACGGTGCACGACTATCTCGGTTACGGGTACACCTCAGGCCAGGTGTGCCACGGATACTGCGGATGCACGAGGTGCATGGATGATACAACGTCTCAGCAGCTTACGTCAACGAAAGATGGCGGGTCCGGGAAAATCGTGTACATGGGGCATCGTAGATGGCTCGAGAAGGATGACCCGTGGAGAAAGCATGGAGATCTATTCAATGGGTTGGCTAAGCATCGAGGACCTCCATGTAAGAGGAGCGGCGCCGAAATCAACGAGCTGTTGAAAAACTGGGAATAGTGCCCCGCGTCGGGAACGATGAAAAAGGCGCCGGAGCCGCTACTGAAGGTATGGAAAACGAGATCTGTTTTCTGGGACTTGGAGTATTGGCCCAATCACGACACGCCTCATTACCTTGATCAAATGCATATCATGAAGAATGTCCTCGAGAGCTTGCTTGGCACACTGATGAACATGCCGGAGAAGACCAAGGACGGGCCGAAGGCAAGGAAAGACTTGGAAGATTTGAAGATCAGGAAAGATCTCCACCGTAAAAAGTCGGCAGAGGAGTCGGAGACAGAGACGGAGGAGGGGGAAAGGGGCAGAAAAGTCAACAAGAAGGAGGAGAATTATTGCCCCCCTTCTTGCTTCACCTTAAGTGCGAAGGAGATCGATCAATTCATCAAGTGCCTTATGGGAATCAAAGTCAGTTCCGGTTACTGTGGGAAGATAAGCAGATTTCTAGACCCCAAGAAGAAAAGGTTCAGCAGGATGAAGTCTCATGACTGTCACGTGATGATGACGCAGATACTCCCGGTTGCCATTAGAGGGTTAATGGACAAGCACATCCGTTACATGCTTAGTGGTCTCTGCAACTTCTTCGACCTTATCTCTCGAAAGTCCATAAGTGTGAAGCAGCTCCGAAGGCTACAGGAAGAGATCGTTGTCATACTCTGTGAGCTTGAGATGTACTTCCCGCCCGCGTTCTTTGACGTCATGGTGCATATGTGTGTCCACATCATGGATGACATCATCGACCTTGGGCCGACATTCCTTCACAGCATGATGCCGTTCGAGAGGATGAATGGGGTCAGCAAAGGATTCGTTCGTAACATGTCCCGTCCCGATGGGAGCATCGTCCAGGGGTATCTGACGCATGAGTGCATCTCCTTTTGCGAGAATTATATAGGCGTCGGAGACCCTGTTGTTGGTTTGCCCGTCAAGAAGCACGATGGGAGGCTTGGAGGAGAAGGTCACAACAACAACGGCCGGAGGGAATTGCACGTGGACTACGTGGATCGACGGAATGACTTTGACAGGGCTAACTTAGTAGTGCTACAACACCTAGATGTGGTAGATAATTATGTGGCACGGCATAAAGAAACCATCGCAAATAAGTACCGTGATAAGGGGATGCTCAAGATGGACGACGAAGTTACTGTAGAGCACAACGCCACTTTCTTGCGCTGGTTCAAAGAGCAAGTTCTTGAAAATCCCCCGGAAGAGGGCAGTTCGGACGGATTGCTCATACACGCCTTAGCACATGGCCCCGCACCCAAACTCGCGACCTATCAGTCATACGATATCAACGGGTACACGTTCTACACGGAGGCCAAAGACATGGACAGTGATTACTAGAACTCCGGGGTGACGATTGAATGCGTGACCGACACCAACGGCACAACTGAAAGATTCTACGGAAGGGTCGAAGAGATCTGGGAGCTTGACTATACTGGATTGCACGATGCGACGATGTTCCGTGTCAGATGGGCTAAGGACATCGTAAGAGAAAACAAGTATTTCACTACCATGTCTATACCCGACGCGAAGAGCGCAACCGTGAACGTTAACGTCGTCGCCAAAACTGAGCCATGGGTACACGCTAAGCACGTGACACAATGCTTCTTCATAACCGACCCGACCAATCCCAGCCGTGTTGTCGTGAGGAGAGGCAAAAGGAGCATCGTCGGAATGGATGGAGTCGCCAACGAGGAAGACTACGACCAATACGGCAACCCGATGAGGGAAGATGATGATGACGATGACGATGAAGCATACGTGAAAAGAAGAATCAATACTACATTACGTAAGAAAGATTGTACTCCATGGTTCCGGAAAAGTCACAAGGAGGGGCTCAATTATTCGGCAATGAACAAGAAAGGGAAGAAGCTCAATGTGAAACGTCGTCGACGCAGCTGAGAAACCATCATTTATATATATGTATCTAATTTGTGTACGCACTTAAGTAACCGTTATCGGTCAACTGATATATATGTTACCACCACATGCATGGTTCCGGTGATATTCGCGCAGTGTGGGAGGGAGATGTCGTCGTAAACAGAAAGGAAGAAAGCAATACAAAAGAAATACAAAAGGGAGAAAGCAATACAAAAAAACAAAAACAAAAGGGAGAAAGCAATACAAAAGAAAAAGAAAAGTAAACAGAAAAGAAAAGGAAAATAATAAAAAGTAATACATATCAGTAGCGCTGGATTATGAACCAGCGCTATAGCTAATATAGTTATAGCGCTGGATCCTAACACAGCGCTACTACTACGTGTATTTTAGAATTAAAAAAACTGAAAATTAAAACAGTTAGCACTAGCGCTGGATTACCACAAAGCGCTATAGCTAATTTAGCTATAGCGCTGGTCCTAACCCAGCGCTACTACTATTTCGAGTTAACCGTCGCGCGTGCTCAAATTTTGCCAACTCCCATTCCCCCCCCCCACTCTCCAACCTCTCCCCCTCCTCTCTGTCAGGCGCCGCCGTCGCCCCTGCCCGCCGCCGTCGCCCCTGCCCGCCGCTCCGACCTCCTCCTCGTCCGCGCGGACGCCCGAGCCCTCCCTCGACCTCACCATCGCCTGCGGGCCCGCCCTCGACCTCGCCGCCCTTGCTGCCCTCAACGCCCCCGGAGCCACCGGAGCCGTGCGCCCTCGACGTCACCGGAGCCGCGCGCCCTCGCTGCCCCTGCCTCCCTCGAAGCCACCGGAGCCGCGCGCCCCTTGCCTCCCCTGCCGCCCTCGACGCCACCGTCGGGGTGCAGATCGACGCGCCAGGGACGGGGAGGCCAACACCGTCCTCGTCGACTTCATCAGCTCGGTAATTTAGCGCTTCCCTCCCTTCTGATACACACCACTACTACACTGCTGCTTGATCTAGACGAACTGCCTGCCTAGATGATGATCGGTAGTTCCATGATATAGCTGTGAGATTGAAGAAGCTTCAAGTTTGGTATGATTTGCTTTGATTGCCGATGCACTTCACTGATGCAAACTGATGATAGGGCATTCACTAGGAGGAAGATAGCATCGAAGTTTAGTGAGTTTAATACCTGTGTCTGTATGATTCTGTCAAGGGCAATCCAAGGATTTGAACTGTGCTTGTTCTGAGACCACAAATAACTCCGGTTCTTTCTTTTACCAGAGAATCTGCAGAATTCAGTTGCTGTTTGCATGTAACTGCCAATATCACCCAGGGGTTTGTTGTTGCCGAGTAGATAGTTACAATCCATAATCCTACTTGCACTATGGTTTAGAATAAGCTTGCTGTGGACAGAAGAAAAAAATTCATTTTAGAGCAAAATCTTAGTTTAGAGAAAAAATTCAATATAGAAATAACTCAAGGTATAAATAAAAAACTTTAAATAAAAATAGTAGAAAATTTTGTAGCTTTAAATAAAAAACTAGCTAGGCTTTGTAGGTATAAAAAACAGTAGCAAAAATTTATCAAAAACAGTAGCAAAAATTTATAAAAAACAGTAGCAAAATGTTTGAATGTTGGTTGCTTTGTATATGTGCTCCTATTGGTTGAATGTTGGTTGCAAATTGATGTTATATATGTGCTCCTGTTGGTTGCAAAATGTTTGATGCAAATTGATGTTGGTTGCAAATTGATGTTGGTTGCAAAATGTTTGTTGCAAAATGTTGCAAATTGATGTTGGTTGTAAAATGTTTGCAATGTTGGTTGAATGTCGAAGAATATCCGAGTGGCCTATGTTTTGCCGGAATGTTGATTCACTTCCGTTCCGACTAATTTTAGGCGCTCCATATGTCCACTTTTTAGCAAAGGTCATGCCGAAAATTTCCGTGATTTTCGGCATGACTTGTGCTAGAAACTAGGACATATGGAGTGCCCGGGATTGCCGGAAGGGGAATGAATCAACATTCCGACCAAATATAGGCCCCTTTTTTCTCTTCATTATATCTTTTATTTACAATTGTTGAATAGGAAACATGTCTAGCCACGCCTCAGCCGGGGGTTCTGCTCGCCTCGAAGAAGACCCCATCGAGGCAGCAAATCACTATTTTGATTACCTGGACGAACACCAGATGGGGGTGCATGGTGGCGGCAGTGGCACCAACCCCGACGCCGACGCCGACACCGGCACCAGCACTAGAACCGGCACCGACACCACCCCCAAGACCGGCAACGATGCTGTCGTAGCCGATAAAGCACCGAAGCAGAAGAGGTCACGAAGACTAAACGAGCTCGGCATCGGACAAATTGCGGTCACGGAGATGCACCCCAAGAAATTAGAGCCAACAGCGCCGGATGAAGCGCGCTCGTGCTAGGGCAATCAACTAGGATGCATCCTCAGGGAAACCGCCAACATCAACGACGAGAAGTTGAAGAAGATACCACATATGGAGCACATGCTCCTAAAGAAGTTGCACAATAGGTTCCTGTTCCCCGGCCGCACAGAAAGCAAAGAACCGTGGGACGACGACGCCATGACAAAGATAAACAACAAGGCGATGGTGACGCTCACCAATGACTTGTCCGCCTGGAAAGTTCGGGTGAAAAAAGCGATTGATAAGAATGAACATTGGTCCAAGATTCATGCTGACAATCCGACACTTACGGAAGAGGACTTTGAAAAATTCAAGGAGACTTGCGCTAAAGATGAAACCAAGAAAAAGTCAGAGAAAATGAAGGCGCTCCAGGCCAGGAACACACCTCCCCACCGCCTCGGAAGCCGTGGTTATGAGGGGAAGAGGCACGTATGGGCCAAGGAGGACGCCGAACGTGAAAGTCACGGAATCCCAGACCCCTTGGCGGAGTTCACCGACCCGCTGGAGCGTGACTGGATCAGGGCCCGGTACAAGTGGGACCGCGTCAAGAAGACCTTTTACACGGACCCGAACACGAGGGAGTTCATGAGACTTCTGGTAATTGTTATATTACCACATTATCATATTAGCTTCCAATCAATTCGACTACAAGTTTTGTCACATTATTAGTAAACCATCCACGTTCCTTTTGCAGAAAGAGCAGCACCAAAAGGCAGCCGAAAGCGACGAGTCGTCACAGTCGTCGGCGAGGCCCAAGTGGGACACCCATTTCAACCGGGCCCTGAACATACTGAAAAAGGTCCCGGAGGACACACCGTCGTCCTATGGACGTGTGCACGGCGTCGGAGATGGCGCCTCGTGGAAGACGTGCTACCGTGAGGAGCTAGAGGAAAGAAGGAAGAGAAAGTTGCTTACTCAACAGACCATCGACCAGAAGGTCGCGCTTGCGATCAATAAGTCCAAAGCTGAGACCAAAGCAGAGCTGGAACAGATAGTCGATGCAAGGGTCAGTGCAGCGGTAGCTGGCGTCAGGGCTGACTTCACATCTTCCATTTCCGGCTTGCTTCCGGCATTTTTTGAATGGACGAAGAAAAATCCAGATAAAGGGCCAGCGGACTTTCCCCTTCCCAGCTACGTCGGGAGCAATTCAGCGAACATCGCACCACCAGCACCTGCTCACGCCACCGCACATGCTCCTGCTCCTATTCATAGCAGCCCGTCCTCCGTCTCTGGCCTACTCGGCAGGCCTTCGTCTATGGCTGAGCTCGACGCCCTCACGGTAATTACGCGTCATACCTTTTCACCAGCATGGCTATATAGTCTTCCGTTTCAATTGCCTTTCGTATGTTTGACGTTCCAGACATGTCTTCGTAGGCCAACGATACCCCGTGCACCCTATTGTACGACATCAAGGGCCAGAAGGTGGCCGTGGGAAAGGCAATGATCGTGAAGCCGAAGGACCGCATGTTCCACAACCGAGAGATGCCCAATGGTGTCTTCAAGGTTAACGTGGCCAGTGTCTTAGCGGGCTTCGAGGATTTGCCTCCTTCGGTACCAGTCGATGACGAGAAGACCCCTCAACGGATTGGCGCATGTAAGAGCTGGTTCTTGCCTTGGCCGAAGACTCTTCTTCGTGTCGAGGCGACCAGTATCACACCAACGACAGCTTCTCAAGAAGGTATGAACACCACCCCACCTACCAAATTACCTGCACCTGTCGTGGCGGGTGATAGCGGACAACGCGAGGGAGAGCCTCCATTAGTGCCAGATGACGTCGCCCCCGTTGTCGAAGAAGCAAATGCTGATGATGACATGGAGGAGGAGGAGGATGACCCAGACAAGTATTTCAATACCGCCTATGATGATGGAGGATTGATGGCTCAGGACGACGAAGACTTAGGCTATGAGCGTGGAGATGATGACTTGATGCTGCCTGATTTGCTGGAGCCGGAACGTCCTAAGGCGGAATGCAAAAAGTCTCTCTTCAAGCGATCCTCGCAGGAGACGCCTCCAGATGCCGCCTCTACCCAGCAACAACCCGAGGGCCGTCCACTGATTAGCCAGACGACACTTGGGGTGACAGCTAGGGAAGGTATGGTGGGCTCACTACCGCCACCTGCCAAGAAGCAAAGGAGGAGACCGGACAGGAAAGGCCCTAAAGGCGCCAGAGCTGCTTCAAGCAGCCAGCCGCCTCTGAAGCCCCGGGAGGTAGACAAAATACCTGTCGTAGGTGCGGAGCGTTTCCATGTCGCCGGCCACCTGATCCTACCTCAGAAAGTGCTAGAGGACATACTGAACAATGATCTAAGGAGACTTCATGATGATGTGCTGGCCAGAGAGAAAAGCCTTCTCATCTCGGAAAAACCAGGATACCTGCTTTACGCGGCTCAGGTGCCGGGTGGGAAGTTGTACGTCGAGGGATGGCCCGCGGATAAGTTCATCCTGCGATTTGACTACATCTACGACATGTTCCACATGACCAAGCTGGATTTCCAGTTCATCCGCATGTATGCGCTGTATCTCAACTACATCATCAGGATCGCGAACATAAAATATATCTGTGTCGCGGACCCGTACCATATGCACGAGAGCTTCTTAGATGTCTACAAAGAGCACCGTGACTATGCGAGCAAATACATCGGCGGCTTCATGATCGCTAATAAGGACAAGGAAGCGATTCTCCTGCCTTATCATCCCACGTAAGTCATCCGCGCATATCCTTTCGTAAGTGTTAATCATTCCTTTCCAAGCATGGAGGCTAATTTGAGGTGTACTTAATTTGCGCAGCGGGGGGGGGGGGGGGGGGCGCCGTCCTCATCGTTCTGTACCCAGAATACTCACATGCTATATAGTTGGACTCATCGAAGAACATCAAGAAAAAGGATTACAAGCACATAAAGAGTGTTCTCGATAGTGCCCTGTTAACCTTCAGCCTGTCTAGTGGATATATCAAGGTGGAAAAGCACAGGAAGAACGGGCTGGTTTTCAGCCATATGACAGACTTCTGCTGCATCCAGCAACCGCACAACAGTAAGGCTGATGGATTCTACCTCATGCATCACCTGCTCGAGTTCAGAAGGGATAATCAACGCCTTCGCATGTCAGCTACTACCAACGATGCTGTCGTGGATTTGTCATGGCAGATGTCTGAAGACTTAGGTTCGAGGCCATCGCTAAGGCGGTGGACTCAAAGGGATTGGTCGAGACGAAGGACACGAGTTTACCCAGGTTCGGCCCCTCGAGAAGAGGTAAAAGCCTACGTCCTGCTTGTGTTGTATTGATTGGTGTTTCGATTACAAGGGAGCGGATTCGCTTGACCTAGTTCTCGATCGATTGGTTTCTTGTCTAAGCCGCCCCACGGTCTCACCTTTATATAGGAGGTCAAGGCCCTGGGCTACACGAGTCCCAAACCGACTCATACAACGTAGTTTATCCTGCCTCTAAGCCGCCTTGCCATCTTGGGCAAGACGTCTCCGGGCGGCTCAACCGCCCAGGTCTCATGCCATCTTCTGTCTCTGGGCCTTCATCTTGGCCCGCCAAGTAAGCCGCCATGCGGCCTGGCCTTCATCTTCCGGCCCACCTTAAGGGTCTTGCTTATGAGCCGCCAGGTATGACCCGGCCCCTCCTGGGCGGGTCTTACCACGGGGTTATATCCCCAACATTAGGCCCCAGGTTGATTTGAACCTGTTCATGTCAATCTTCAAACTCACTTGGCGGCGAGTCTCACATTTCTGTCACCTGAAAAAGAAAACTTATAACCCGCCGTGACGTCACGCCGAATATGTTAAAAAGATTCTGTGACATCCGCAACGGATCCTTTCATTAAACGGTCGGCCCGAAAATCGAGGCGCCCCTTCCGGTCAATCATCACTGCTCCTCCTTGACGTTCACGCGCACTGTTGCCATCCCACCTCATAAATAGGGATATGAGGGGTCCCCTTCCTTTTCTCCGCCGCCGCTGCCTTCTTCCTTCTTCAGACGCCCGCACCTCTAAATCTCCGCTGCACCGACCGGACATCGCCGTCATCCCCAGCGCCGGCCGCTGCATCAACCTGAGTTGGTCCAGAGTCTCGCTAGCCCGTCCGCATCCGCAAGGTAGCGTCTTCAGCCCTTGTTGAATCGGTAGTATTTTCAGTTAGAATGCCCCCGAGTTCATCGGAGTTCTTTGTGTTCTTTGCTGTTCTTCGCTATTCTTCGTAATGTAGATTGCAAGTATCCTCTTTGAATCTTATATCGCTGTCTATCTGTTGCGGTTGTCCTAATAATGCCAATGCCCGCTTGCTATAGATCTGCATAGTAGTCTTCCCCACATGTTGTCCGCCTGCTCTTCCACTCCCCCTTTTTAGGTTTTGAAATATATTTCCTTTATCTTCGCCCGTAGATCTTGCATCCACAGTTGTAGTATGTGAAACCTGTTTGTCCATACTTAACCCGCCGTTACAGTGCCGGCTCTCTGATAAAATATGTCGGCGGCTTAACACTTCATCATTATGCCGACCGTAACTGCCTTAATTATTTGACGTTTTTCTAACCCTCCATATTCTGCATCTTCTCACAGTTTAACCCGCCACCATGTCAAGAGCACCCGCGTCTTGCGATTGGGTTGGCTCCGAAGTCACCGAGCAGCTTCTGCTTGACTTCGTAGAATCGGGTATCTTGCCAGCTCAGAACGTTATACATTGGCAGGTTCCAGGGCCAGAGATAAGACCCACCCCTCAGGAAGGAGAGGTTGTCGTGTTCACGGATCATCTCCTCCGTGGTTTTAGCCCGCCCGGGTAAAAAAAAATCCGGGACGTCCTTCATTCCTTCAAGCTTCACCCTCAAGATATAGGTCCAAACTCTGTCACCAATATGTGTCAGTTTCAAGTTTTATGCGAAGTTTACCTGCAAGAAGAGCCGTCTGTTGACCTCTTCCGTGACTACTTTTACGTCAACCGCCAAACTGAAGTGGCGGCTGGACCAAGTTGGAGCTCGGCGGCGTTTCTATCCAGAGACGGAGAGATTTTCCCTACCCAGCAGCTGTCTTACCAAGTCACCCCAAAGACTGGAACAAGACTTGGTTTTATTGCAAGGACACGTCTCCCAAAGAAGAGAACCCACTGCCGGGTTACCGTCCTACCCGACTTTGCACCTCCGGAGAGCTTCCAGACCGGATGTCCACCGCAGAACGAGCGAAATATGCTCCGGCCTTCGCGAAGATCAGGGCCTTAATGGCGAACGGCTTGACTGGCGTCGACTTAACCCGCTGCTGGGTTAGCTGGAAAATCTTGCCACTAAGCCGGCGTGACCGACTCATGCACCAATTCACAGGTGAACCAAATGACCCTCTCTGCTTCAATGCCACCCCCCTGACAGAACAAGATATCAACTCTTCCGTCAAGACACTTCTTGGCGAAAAACAAGAGATTTGCAACAAGATTGGTCTGAAGCCTTTTTGCGTCAAGAACACAGCTCCAGCTGTAAGAAACCTTTTTCCTCAAAACTGATCATTCCTGTCTTGATCTTTTGCCTTGCTCCCTTTAACCTTTTTGGCGGCTTATGCATAGGCCGGCTCTTCTTTCTGGAAGAAGAAATATAACCCTCCTGTGAGGAAGCCTAAGGCGGGTAAAACCCGTGCCCATAAGAAGAAGAAAACTTCTGCTCACGAACTGCCTGATCCTGACGAGTCGGACGTAGAACTTGACTCCCTTGGCCGTCTCTTTATACAACTTATTGACAACAATTATTCATAGGAGGAAACGGAGACCAGCCATGCGGACGCCCCTGAGGTAACTTACATCTCCTCTGATTCAGAAAACTTTCCACAAGAGAGAACACGGCGGGTCATCCGGAAAGTTCCATTTTCTCATCCTCTTGCTTATTTAGACCCCAACTTTCTTTTGAAAAAGCAACAGCATAACTCCAGACGTCAGACCCGGAGCACCAACTCTGAAGAGCTTTTGACCGGCTTACCAAACTCACCGGCCCCTCGGAAACGGCCCGCTGAGGTACTCTTTTAACCGAGTCCGATTTTTAACAGTCTTGCATTGCAACCTTACTCTCTTTTGTTTATCATCTTAACTTTTTTAGGAGTCGCCCCCTTCATCTGGTGATTCGACTGCATCCAAGCTGCCTCCTTTGAAAATCAACCCGGAGTACGTACCTTAGTATTTGCACCATACCTTCTATCACCCTTGTCCTCTATGTAACAATCTTTTTGTTTTCCAGGGCTCAAGCAAAACGAAGGAAAACTGGCGGGTCTGCCGCTGCCCCTACTGCCCAAGAGCCGGAAACTGCTAAGCCGGATTCCCCTGCACCTCATGTTGAGCCTACTGAGGCTAGAAAAGATGCATCTGCCGACATTCCTCAGCCCTCTGAGCCGGCTGATGATGACATGGCCACTCAGAGTCCTCCAAAGGCTGATCCTAAACCGCCCAGCCCTTCAACAGCCGCCAAAGACACAGCTCATCCAGACGTTGTTGTCACTGGGACGGGTTATCAATTCCCTGATCCCCATGTGTTAACGAAGCACACCTGCCAGGCTGAAACAGGCTCACCAAAAAAGCTTGAGTTTGAATTCCCTGTGTTAGAAAAAATGACTGCAGATGAACTTCATGCTGGTTATCTGAATCGCCTCTCCACAAGCCGTAATATGGAGTTGAAACTTTTTGGACTAATGAAGAAAAAATATGAGGTACTCCTCTTCTCTTGTTTTTCCTTATACCCTTATGTAGCCCCCAAGAGCTGGTTTAATATTGCAAATAGTACACCGGGTCTTCCAATCTTTGTCATACTCCAAATAGCTTAACCGGTAGCCCCCAAGTATCGGGTTAATGTAGATATGATGAGTCGGTACTTACTTGAAAATTAGATCCGAGTGTAGCCCCCAAGTCCGGGTCATTATAAAAATGATGAGCCGGAACTTCACTGTCGACTAGGAAAGCGCTGTGTGTAGCCCCCAAGTGCCGGCTTAACTTTACGAAGATGAGCCGGAACTTCATTGTAGACTTGGAGAGAAAACACAGACATTAGCCCCCAAGTGTCAAGTATATTGCTTGTAATCTGCTTGACACTTGTATTATAACAGCTTCATCATGCTTGCCTAGTAACATCTCATCCTGGCGACTTAAACCTCCTGAACTTTTTGTTTTTGCATAATACAGGAAGCTTTGGAGGCGGCCGAGTCTGATCTGTCCGGCATAAAGGAAAACCTTGCTTCGCAACAAGCCGGCCGGTCTGAGGCGGAAGAAAAATGGCGGGTTGCCGTTGAAGAGTTTAAGAAGGTTGAAGCTGACTTTGCTGCATTCAAAAAGACTGCTGAGTCTACACAAGCCGCCCTGACCAAGCGCGCAGATGATGCTGACCAGCAGCTCAAGCTTGCGTCAGAAGAGCTACAGACCCTCAAGCGTCATATATCCCGGGTGACTTCTGCTATCTTTGGTAAGTACTGAATACTTAGCAAATTTCCTTGCGTTATTGAAAAACTGTACGGGTGGCTTATAATGCCTCACATCCTTGCAGGTCAAAGAAGCCGCTAATTATCTTCTGATAGCTTGTTGAAGCTGAAAGCAGTATACACCTTGACAGAACAGCTATACTGCGGGACCCTTTGCACCATTAAAGCGATGCTGACTGAAAAAAGCATCCCCAAATTCATGAAGGGAGTGATAGAGCTCTTGTCAACTCTGCCCAAGCAAATTGATGAGCTTAAACGATCAGCCGCCAGAAAGGGAGCAATGGCCGCGCTAAGCCAGTCTCTGGCCTTTGCCCCTGAACTGACTGCAGAAGAGATGATGGATGGCTTTCCATCCAAGAAGGATGATGGCTCAGACTTTACGGAAGCTGACTATGCCAAGTGTATGAAGGCCTCCCGAGTACTCGCATCAACACTTGTCAATGAAATTGACCTATCGTCATATCAGGCGGCTTACGGCGAAGACAGCAAACGAGTGCGCTGCCCAACGTTTGAAGCCAGGGACTTGACTCCTGCACGCCGTAAGACACTCTTTGCTCCTGAACTTGACCCGTCTCCCCTTTTTGATGAGGACCAGTTTGAAGCTTTAACAAACTGCAACTGGGATGTGGACAATCTTCAGATCGAAGAGGTCGAAGACCCGCCGCAGGATGACCCGCCATCAAGCTGAACACTTGTTCCTGAACTTGATAACCCGGCTTTCTGAGCCGCCGAGACTGGAAGTGTAAAAAACTTTAAGTCCATTGCATTTTGGGCTCCCTGGAGAGCTTTGTAATAGGCGTAGAAAAACTTGATTGCCTAAGCCATGCCATCGTGCACGTATGAATCTTTGCACAACTTGATGCACTTTTATCTGTCTTATGTTCTGCTCACAATATCTTGTCATCATATTTCACGGCGGCTTATCTTAGGAGATAAGACCTGCAAAAAACAACCAAGACAGAGTATGTTCTTTATTGTTGTGAGGGCGGCTTGAAAAAGCACAACCCGAAATCGTTTATAACCTTGCTTGTTAAATCTTTTGAAAACTCATATGCCGGCTCTTATGGCATGAATTTGTTGTTTGAACTCTTAACAGTACAGGGTCTCTAATGAGAGTGACCGTCAACTCCTTTGAGCGGCTCAGGGTCTCTAGGCGAGATTAACTGGTAAGAGCAACAAGAAACCATAAAGAGGCGCAGCAGGGCATGAGTACCCCTAAGGCCCACAAGCTACTTCTCACGTGACATAAATCCGTCGTTTGAACCTTAAACAGTGCAGGGTCTTTAAAAGAGTAACTGTTTAAGAGTACGAACAGGCCACATAGCGGAGAGTATGCAGCAGATGGGTGAGTTTATCCTCGCTTTCCGTAAGCCGGCCCTCACGTGACAAGAGCCACCGTTTTAACCTTGACCATTACAGGGTCTCTAGCGAGAGTGACTGTCAAATACTTTGAACAGCTCAGGGTCTCTAATCGAGATTAACTGGTAAGAGTTCGGCGGGTCACCTGGCGGAGCAGCAGCAGCATACAGGCAGGTTTAACTCGAACTTGCGGTGGCTGAAGAGCCGATCAAGAGGGTGTGTAAGCTAAACCCGGCGGGTTGGAAGCCCCCAAATGACCTTGTTGACGGAGTCAACTTGTTGGGTATATAATCCGGCCTTACGGTGGCTGAAGAGCCGATCAAGAGGGTGTGTAAGCTAAACCCGGCGGGGTGGAAGCCCCCAAATGACCTTGTGGTTGAGTCCACTTTTGCACAATCTGAAGTATATAACAGGCAGAGGCCCCGGCTTGCAGGGATGCCAACTTTATTATATATATAAAAGGTATATACAATGATGATGTACAATGACGGGAGTCGATGACTCAAGTATAGTAAGGCCGCAGATGAGCGATATTCCACGGCCAGTGGGTCTCCTGTCCAGAAGTGCGTGACTCGTCTCATACGTCAATGAGATAGTATGACCCATTGTTGAGATTCCTGCTGGCCACAAAAGGTCCTTCCCATGGAGGAGATAACTTGTGTGCATCCGTCTGATCTTGAATCAAACGCAACACCAAGTCGCCTTCCTGAAACGTCCTGGTCTTAACTCTGCGGCTATGATAGCGACGCAGGTCTTGTTGATAAATCGCCGATTGAGCCGCCGCAAGATCGCGCTCTTCATCCAAAGCATCTAACACGTCCTGACGTGCTGTCTCATTATCTGTCTCAACGTAAGCCGCCACTCGCGGCAAGTCATGACGTATATCACTTGGTAACACAGCTTCTGCGCCGTAAATCATAAAGAAAGGCGTATAGCCTGTTGACCTGTTGGGGGTAGTTCTAATGCTCCAAAGAACCGCGGTAACTCCTCCACCCAACAAACCGGCATCCGCTGTAGAGGGACCATAAGCCGGGGCTTGATGCCTCTCAAGATCTCCTGGTTAGCATGCTTCGCCTGACCATTGGATTGTGGATGAGCAACCGCAGAGACGTCAAGCCGGATGTGCTCACTTTCACAGAATGCTTGCATAGCCCCCTTGGATAGGTTTGTGCCATTGTCCGTGATGATACTATGAGGGTAACCAAAACGGTAGATCAATTTTTTGAGAAATTGAACCGCCATAGCCGCGTCACACTTGCCGGCCGGCTCAGCCTCAACCCACTTGGTAAACTTATCCACCGCCACCAAAAGGTGGGTCTTCTTGTCTTTAGATCTCTTGAAGGCCCCGACCATATCAAGCCCCCAGACTGCAAACGGCCAGGTAATTGGAATCATTCGCAATTCCTGAGCCGGTACGTGAGCACGTCACCCAAACTTCTGACATCCATCACACTTGATGACCAAGTCTTCTGCGTCCTTATGAGCCGTCAGCCAGAACAAACCATGCCGGAAAGCCTTGGCCACCAAAGATTTTGAGCCGGCGTGATGACCACAATCACCGGCGTGAATTTCATTTAAGATCTCCTTACCCTCTTCAGGAGAAACGCAACGCTAAAAAACGCCAGTGACGCTGCGCTTATGTAACTCGCCATTGATGATAGTCATAGATTTAGATCGCCTTATGATTTGTCTCGCCAAGGTCTCGTCCTCAGGTAACTCGCTGCGAGCCAAGTACGCCAGGTAAGGCAACGTCCAATCAGGGATAGCATGCAGAGCCGCCACCAGCTGCCCCTCCGGGTCAGGTATAGCCAGATCCTCCTCTGAAGGTAGCTTAACAGACGGGTGATACAACACATCCAAGAAGACGTTAGGCAGTACCGGCTTACGCTGAGAGCCTAGTCTTGACAATGCGTCGGCCGCCTCGTTCTTGCGACGGTCAATATGATCCACCTGATAACCCTTGAAGTGCCCAGCAATGATATCCACTGCCTGACGGTAAGCCGCCATCCGTGGGTCTTTGGAATCCCACGTGCCTGAAACTTGCTGAGCCACGAGGTCTGAGTCGCCAAGACATCTAACCCGACTCAGGTTCATCTCCTTAGCCACATGGAGGCCATGAAGTAAAGCCTCATACTCAGCTGCATTGTTAGTACAGGGAAACATCAACCTTAACACATAACAAAACTTGTCACCTCTAGGGGAAGTTAAGACAACTCCAGCCCCTGATCCTTCCAATTGTCTGGATCCGTCGAAGTGAATTGTCCAGTAAGTGTTATCCGGCTTCTCCTCGGGCGACTGACACTCTGTCCAGTCGTTTATAAAATCCACCAGGGCCTGAGACTTGACAGCCGTGCGAGGCACATATTTCAGATTAAGAGGCCCAAGCTCCAACGCCCACTTAGCAATCCGGCCAGTGGCTTCTCTGTTTTGAATTATGTCTCCCAACAGGGCAGAGCTAACCACAGTGATCTGGTGTCCCAGGAAGTAATGCTTCAACTTACGATTCGCCATGAACACCCCATATATCAGTTTCTGCCAATGTGGGTACCTTTGCTTGGATTCTATCCGGAATTCACTGACGTAGTAAACCGGCCTCTGAACCAGGTATTCTTTCCCTGCCTCCTTACGCTCCACAACAATCGCAGCGCTGACTGCCCTGTTGTTAGCCTCCACATAGAGGAGCAAAGGTTCCTTCTCAGCCGGAGCGGCTAAGACCAGCGGCTCAGCCAGCTGCTTCTTGAGCGCCTCAAGCGCCTCACCCGCCGCGTTACTCCAGACAAAGTTGTCTGTTTTCTTCATCATCTGATACAAAGGAATAGCCTTCTCACCTAGGCGGCTTATGAACCGGCTTAACGCAGCGATCCGACCCGCCAGGCGCTGAACGTCATTGATGCATGCCGGCTCAGACAGGGAAGTAATAGCCTTTATCTTGTCCGGATTAGCTTCAATGCCACGCTCAGAGACTAGAAACCCCAAGAGCTTGCCTGCAGGTACACCGAAAACACACTTTGCCGGGTTAAGCATCATCTTGTAAACCCGTAAGTTATCGAACGTTTCCTTCAGGTCGCCAAGTAGAGTCTCCTTCTTCCTGGACTTGACCACAATATCATCCACATAAGCATGAACATTGCGCCCAATTTGACCATGAAGACAATTCTGCACACAACGCTGGTAAGTCGCTTGGGCACTCTTGAGCCCAAAAGGCATAGATACATAGCAGAAAGCACCAAAAGGCGTAATGAAAGCCGTCTTCTCTTGGTCTTTAACTGCCATCTTGATCTGATGATACCCTGAATAAGCATCCAGGAAGCATAAACTCTCGCAACCCGCCGTTGCATCAATAATCTGGTCGATATGGGGGAGAGCAAATGGGTCAACTGGACAGGCCTTGTTAAGGTCCGTGTAATCCACACACATACGCCACGTGCCATTCTTCTTAAGCACTAGCACCGGGTTAGCTAACCACTCCGGGTGAAAAACTTCGACGATGAACCCTGCTGCTAAGAGCCGGGCCACCTCTTCTCCAATAGCCTTGCGCCTCTCCTCATTGAACCGCCGTAGGAACTGTTTGACCGGCTTAAACTTAGGATCCACATTAAGGTGGTGCTCAGCGAATTCTCTCGGTACACCCGGCATGTCAGAAGGCTTCCATGCAAAAATGTCCCGATTCTCACGGATGAATTCGATGAGCGCGCTTTCCTATGCGGGGTCCATGTTAGCCCCGATAGTGAACTGTTGTGATGAGTCGCCCGGTGTAAAGTCCACCAACTTGGTATCTTCTGCCACAAACTTGAGAGGCGGCTCAGATTCCGTGTTAGGCTTCTTTAGTGGAGTCATATCTTCCGGGTCAACATTTTCCTTATAAAACTTGAGCTCTGCGTCAGCGCAACTTGACTCTGCGTAAGCTGCGTCACCTTCCTCACACTCAAGAGCCGTCTTCCGATCACCATGCACGGTAATCGTCCTGTTCAACCCGGGCATCTTGAGTTGCAAGTTAACATAACAAGGTCTAGCCATGAACTTTGCGTAAGCCGGCCGTCCAAACAGAGCGTGATATGGGCTCTTGATCTTGACCACTTCAAACCACAAAGACTCCACCCTGTAGTTGAATTCATCACCAAAAGCTACCTCCAAAGAAATCTTTCCCACTGGATAAGCCGATTTTCCGGGCACCACACCGTGAAAAACTGTTGAAGAGGGCTTAAGATCCTTATCAAGCAAACCCATCCGGCGGAAAGTGTCATAATACAGGATGTTGATGCTGCTGCCACCATCCATAAGTACTTTAGTGAACACGTATCCTCCCACTTGGGAGGCAACCACCAAAGCCAGTTGCCCTGGGTTATCAACATGCGGCGCGTGATCCTCCCTACTCCAAGTTATGTCATACTCGGACCACTTCATATACTGCGGAAGAGCCGGCATGACTGCATTAACCGCCCGCTTGCGCACCTTCCGGTCTCGCTTGTCGAGGCTGTTTGTAAAAACATGATACTGACCCCCACTGAGCTGTTTCGGGTTAATCTGGTACCCCGATTGGTTATTCTGCTGCTGGCCTCCACCGCCAGACTGTTGATGATGACCTCCTTGATTGCCTTGACCCTAGTAACCGGATCCTGATCCGCCTGGCCCTCAGCCGCCTGATGGACCATTACCGTTATTACGATGCTGTTGAAGGCTGTAATCCCAAAACTGCCGCATAATACTGCAATCCCTCCAAGTGTGGCCTGCCGGCTTATTAGGTCGGCTGTGCTCCGGACAAGGTTTATTGAGCATCTCTTCCAGGTTGAAAGGAGCTTTGCCCTTGTTAAAGGGTTGCCTGAAGTTCCCATTGCCCTTAGCACGATTGTTCCCAGCGCTGGTGTTCGCCACCAATTCTGACCCGCCGTCCGGGTTCTTCCGCTTGCCCGGGTTGCTATTTCCGGCCTCGTTTTGCTGTTGACCCTTGCCATTGTTGCCTTTCTTACCCTGAGCCGACTTCTCATCATCGGAGCCAGGGTCTTTCGTGTTATCAGAGTCTGCATACTTGGTGAGAGCCGCCATGAGCTCCCCCATATCCTGGCACGAGCGCTTGAGCCGGCCAAGCTTCTGCTTCAAGGGCGTGAAGTGGCAATTCTTCTCTAGAATCAAAACTGCTTGAGCCGCCGTAATCTGTTCAGAAGAGTGGAAGATGGTTGAGACCCGCCGGACCCAGTGATGTGCCGACTCGTCGTCACGCTGCACACAATGGTCCAAATCCACAATCGTCATAGGCTGCTTGCACGTTCCTTGGAAATTTTTGATGAATTTCGCCTTCAACTCGGCCCAGGAATTATGGTGTTGGGTGGCAAGCCCTTCAACCACGTGCGAGCCGGCCCTTCCAGCATCATGATGAAATATTTAGCACATACTGCATCACTGACGTCTAACATCTCCATGGCCAGCTCATAGCTTTCGATCCAAGCCTCTGGAGGTAGGTCAGCAGTATAATTGGGCACCTTGCGAGGACCTTTGAAATCCTTCGGCAGACGCTCGTTCCGCAGGGCCGGCGCTAAGCACGGCACTCCCACAGCCCTGGAGGTTACTCCTGCTCCTAGTGAGATGGAAGGTGTAACTGTGGGTTCCTAATGAGCCGCCGCCGCCGCCAGAGCCGCCGCTTCTCGCTGTGCTCTTGCCCGATCCACCAGCGCCTGAGAATCCAGAGCCGCCCGATCGACTCGCGGCGGGTTCCGATGTCGTTCACTGCTAGAAACCGCCGGTGACTCATAACGCCGGCTGTAGCTGCGGCTGGGGATGGGGGTTGAATGCATGCGACTCCGGCTATAAGTGTATTTCTCCTGCTGGGCCACCGCCGTCCGCAGGTATCCGATGGCATTCCGCACCTCCTCTGCGAAGGGCGCCTCATCGGGGATCGGGATGGTACCAAGCCTGGTTGCCGCTGCCACCATGTTCTCCGCCGGGTTAGAATAATGACCCGGTGGTGTTGGAAAGGACGGTGGCGGGTTTTGGTTACGTCGGGGCGGCTCTAGCTGCTGATGCTGAACCGCCGCCCGGCTTCCAGGCACTTCCGCCGTCCGGGTTACGGTCAAAGGCACATTTCGTCCTGTCCCTGGCGTGTTGAAAAGATTTCTGGCTTCATACTGATCCGGCAAGCGTGATTGATGCCTCATCCGATGAACCGCCGCTGCAGACTGCTGCTCTAACTCAAGGCGGAAAGCATCCGCCCTAAGGCGCTCCGCCTCAGCATCCATCTGGGCCTTCAGCGCGTTGATTTCCTGTTGGACTCCGGCCATCTGGCTCTTCAACCTCGTGATCTCCGCGTTACGGGCCGCTTGGTTTTCAGCGGTGACTTTGGTTTCCATCAGGGTTGTAAGCTCGTTCATCAGATCCAGAAGAACTTGAGCCGGCGGCCTGCCAGCCCCGGACCCGGTCACGCCGGCGGCTGTGCTGCTAGGGGCCGGCGCTGAACCCATCATGAAGACGGCAGCGCGGCTCGGCGGCTCATAATCCTCCGGCTCATGATACTCTGACTCGAGGTAAGGCTCGGCGTAGCCCCCGAGCCCTCCATTGTGAAGCTGATAGATCGACTCCGTCTCTCTGCTTGAGGATCCATCCTCTGAGCTGATGAGAGTTTCTTCCCGCGACATAGAACCTTCAAGCTCCATGCCCTGGGTGAAGCCGACGAAGACATGCTTCCTGCCCGGGTTGACACGGGTGGGTCGCACGCGTTGGACGGGTTGCACGCGCCGGGCCGGCTCGACGATGTCGGTGCAGATGTCTGGCCCGGGTTTAGATCCGCCGATCTTGCTGACGAAGACATGGATTCCGCCGAAGGGGACCCGGAACCCGTATTCAATTGAGTCGGTCTCAGGGCCCCAGCCGGCGTTGTCAATGTAGAGCTTGCCACGGCGACTCCTGGTCATCCTGCCAACAGCGTATCCCTCGATCCCTGGGAGAGAGCCCTTTGAGAACTCAACACCACCGAGCACAAGCCCCACGGTGGGTGCCAACTGTCGTGGATTTGTCACGGCAGATGTCCGAAGACTTAGGTTCGAGGCCATCGCTAAGGCGGTGGACTCAAAGGGATTGGTCGAGATGAAGGACATGAGTTTACCCAGGTTCGGCCCCTCGAGAAGAGGTAAAAGCCTACGTCCTGCTTGTGTTGTTTTGATTGGTGTTTCGATTACAAGGGAGCGGATTCGCTTGACCTAGTTCTCGATCGATTGGTTTCTTGTCTAAGCCGCCCCACGGTCTCGCCTTTATATAGGAGGTCAAGGCCCTGGGCTACACGAGTCCCAAACTGACTCATACAATGTAGTTTATCCTGCCTCTAAGCCGCCTTGCCATCTTGGGCAAGACGTCTCCGGGCGGCTCAACCGCCCGGGTCTCACGCCATCTTCTGTCTCTGGGCCTTCATTTTGGCCCGCCTGGTAAGCCGCCATGCGGCCTGGCCTTCATCTTCCGGCCCACCTTAAGGGTCTTGCTTATGAGCCGCCAGGTATGACCCGGCCCCTCCTGGGCGGGTCTTACCACGGGGTTATATCCCCAACAGATGCCAAGATTGTCAACTGGGCCACAAGCATAGGAAAGACACCAGATCATCGAATCCGAGCTGAGTTTTATCACGTACAGTGTGAACTTGCCCAAGTGATCATGAAGCAGGTCCTCGAACCAACAGGGATGTTCTACCATGGGCCAATCACGCGGGATGATGTCCGAGCACTGCTAATCGCTCAGCGTCTGGACCTGAAGCCTTTCAAGAATCTCGGGTGCTTCCTCCCTGACTATGAAGATTGGACCGAGGACTGGTTGTCGTTGACAATATATGTGTCACTAGCGTCCAGACGAAACTATGTGATGTAATTAAACCGTGGTCCTAAACTAGCGTAGATCGCTCTAGTTAATTAGTTTGGGTATGAGGAACTTCGTCATTTATGTTTACTACAGGTTGCTTGTATTTTGCTAATTATGCCTATTTGTTTTCTTAAGTACATTATGTTGCATATTATCGTTCAGTTCATCAACTGACGATGCAGGTACATAGATCAGAGATGGCGAAGGACTACTACGCCGTGTTCGTTGGGAGGGTTTCAGGAGTCTACGACCACTGGCCAGACGCTCAGGTCCAGGTGGACAAGTACCCCGATGCTAGCTACAGAGGGTTCGACAGCAGAGCCGAAGCGGAAAGTAGTTACTTGAGGTGGACGCTCCGGCAAGAGCGGGGGCGGAACCGTCGGTTCCTCAAGTACTACATAGTCGCGGTCTTGCTCATGCTGATCGCTCTTCTCTTCTATATCATGGTTTAGATAGAGATGATGAAACTTGTGTGTGTGCCATGACCATGCAGTTGCACTTATTCGAGACATGACATGACTTGTGTATCGCTATTTTCAAGATGTGATGATATTTGTGTTGAATGATGATGATGATGGTATGACGAGACTACTGTATGTGTATGATATGATGAGAATAGTGTATGTTTATTGTGATCTGATGAAACTACTGTATAGAGCATGTATAAATACATCACAAATACGTAGAGGGGGTATGAATCTGTGAAAGCAGGAATACTAGCAGCAGCGCTGGAAGGCATCTAGTAGCAGCGCTGGATTAGCAGCAGCGCTTGCCTTTCTGCAGCGCTACAGATAGTTAGCAGTAGCGCTGGTCAGTGCAGCGCTACTGCTAACCAGACTTAGCAGTAGCGCTGCACCAACCAGCGCTACTGCTACAACTTAGCTGTAGCGCGTTAGCAGTAGCGCTGGACCCAGCGCTACTACTATAGGTTTTTCAAGCGCTACTAGTAGGGTTTCTCCTAGTAGTGATGGGACGTCATCAGCCGGTCACCGTCTGAGCCTTTTAGACTTGTGCTTTATTTTGTAAGATGAATCTTCGGCCTAAACCAACAATTCTACATCTTAAGCATCTACAATGGAATCTGTACGCAAAAAAATGCTGGGTAGGATAATCTAATAATAGCATTAAATTTGCACCAAAAATACATGTGAATAAGTCATAAACCAAGCAGTGTATCAAAAAAATTAAAGGAGACTTAAATTGGTAGTAATATGAGTGGGCGGGCGGTTTGCAATATGATGTGCAGTCTAGCATGATAAATTACTCGTTGATAAGTTTTTGTTGCAAAAAATATTTTCTTTATAATGTGACATATCAAACTGCACAACATGCTGGGGGAAAAGGACAATCTTTGTTTGGCAAAATAGTTAAGTAAAGATATTTTTCGATGTTAAGTAAAATATCCTGGTGTAAAATACTTGGTTGTATTATTCATTGGTCACACTTCATGTTACAATTCCTAGTAGGGTTCATCCATATGATTTTTCTTGGTGAACAAATCCAAGACGTTGCATGTGGACGTGGCGTTACAAACAAACAGACCAATCTCCTGATGGAAACGCACGTACGTACGTTGGCAGCCTGCATATGCATGTCGAATACATGGTGGACTATATCATTACTAATTCACTTGCATCTATCTGCTGCTAAATTAATGATACGCAGCGAACCAACCTGTGGTTGGATGGTTAGAGGGACTGTGGTATCCCAGCCCACCAGGGTTCAAATCCTGGTGCTCGCATTTATTCCTGAACTTATTTCAGGATTTCCGGCGATGCGCATTCAGTGGGAGGAGACGTTCCCGTCGACGACGAGGTGCCTACGGTGACTTCGTAAATTTCAAGATGATATGCCGGCTCAGTCTCTCGGAGGTGCTCATAGGGGTAGGGTGTGCGTGTGTGCGTTCATAGGGGTGAGTGTATGCGCGTGTATATGAGCGCTTGCGTCTGTACTGTGTTCAAAAAATAAATAAATAAATAAAGAACTTTTAAAAATTAATGATACGCAGGATTTAGGGATACTTGTACGCCAAGATGATGCGGCCCGCTTGCCGTTGCCGCCGAGGACGCTTCCGTCTGATGTGAGATCAGAGGAGGAGGTGGATGATGAGTGCAGATACATCGTCAGATGAACCACAGCCTAGCAATAGCTACAAATACGACATCCTTCTAAATCTGGTGACACCCACCCTGACCGTGATAGCTGCTGGAAGGATCATAAAATTAAGTTTAAGTTTGCTGATATATTAGCTCTCTTGGTCCGTTGCTGCTTACCGTTCTTTGATTTTGTGTGTGTTCTTGATCCTCCCGAGTCTAGCAGCAAGTGCGCTGCTTCCTCCACATGCATGTTTCTGGCGGCCTGGCCGGATATAGCGCGATCAACGCACAGACTCCCGTTCACCTCAAGGGGCATAGCCTCGGCAATAATTTCAGGAGATGAGAAAGGGCAGTATCAGCTCCAGAGCCGTGACTGCGCATAAATAGGGAAGCACAGTCTCTCTTTTTTATAGATTGGAAGGCAACATGGTCGTGGAATTTTGTTTTGTTTTGATAACGTGGAATATATTTCTCCATCCTGATTGTGGATTCTTTTTTCCTGTTTTATATATCTATATATCATGGAGTTTTTTTGCATGGAGGTTTTTATTTTTTCAGTACTCGTGGACAACGTGGAGTTTTCATGGGTGGAGGCTTTAATTTTCTGTTCCACTACCGTTGGACGTGACAGTTCATTTTTTACTGGACCATGGAGTTTTCATGGGTAAGGCTTCTATTTTTTTTTGCACTACCGGTGTACCTGACAGATTCTTTTGTACTGGACCATCTGTGTTACGCAACTTTTCTTTTATCCTGGCTGTAAATTTTCTAATCCAACGCTAGAATTAATATTGATGATGTGGGTTCATTAAACGGCTTGAAAGGTGCCTCCAATTAGTAATAATAAGATATCAATCTTTACTTTCGGACTATTCCGGAGCTCCTCGTCATGTCCGTGATCTTATCTGAAACTCCGAACAACCTTCGGTCACCAACATAATAACTCAACTATACTTATATCGTCACCAAACGTTAAGTGTGTAGACCCTGCGGGTTCGAGAACTATGCAGACATGACCGAGACACCTCTACGGTCAATAACCAATAGCGGGACCTGGATGTCCATATTGGTTCCTACATATTCTACGAAGATCTTTATCGGTTGAACCTCTATGTCAAGGATTCAGTTAATCTCGTATGCAGTTTCCTTTGTTCATCGGTATGTTACTTGCCCGAGATTTGATCGTCGGTATCTCCATACCTAGTTCAATCTCGTTACCGGCAAGTCTCTTTACTCGTTCCGTAATACAAGATACCGTGGCTAACTCTTTAGTCACTTTGCTTGCAAGCTCATTATGATGTTGTATTACCGAGTGGGCCCTGAGATACCTCTCCGTCACACGGAGTAACAAATCCCATCTTGATCCATGGCAACTCAACATACACCCTCGGAGATACATGTAGAGCATCTTTATAGTCACCCAGTTACGTTGCAATGTTTGATACACACAAGGTACTCCTCCGGTGTCAGTGAGTTGCATGATCTCATGGTCATAGGAACAGATACTTGACATGTAGAAAACAATAGCAATAAACTGACATGATCATATGCTACGTTCATAGTTTTGGGTCTTGTCCATCACATCATTCTCCCAATGATGTGATCCCGTTATCAAATGACAACTCATGTCTATGGCCACGAAACCTCGACCATCTTTGATCAACGAGCTAGTCCATTAGAGGCTCACTAGGGACACACTGTTGTCTATGTACCCACACATGTATATGAGTTTCCAATCAATACAATTATAGCATGGATAATAAACGATTATCATGAACAAGGAAATATAATAATAACCATTTTATTATTGCCTCTAGGGCATATTTCCAACATTCATGACTTCCAGATAGTCATTCTAGTCTGGTAGAAATACATGTACATTGGCATGTCCAACAATCATGTAGTTTGAGAGGTGATCTTGGGCAGACCGCGTTGGGAACCACTGCAAAGGAAAAAGATACAGAGATTGTCATCTAACAACTCATTATGTGCAGTAAAAAGGGTACATAGTTCTGAGTTAATATACTTCATATCACTGTTGTCTTGGACAAACTGTAAATAAATAGTTTAATTGTCACATTTTGACCCATTGTACTAGCAATCTTTATTAGTTACCTCACATGATGCTCTCTCCGTCCCACTATATAAGATCTAATTACATCCAATGCACAAACATATTGGATGTATTAGCGTCTTATATTATGGGGCGGAGGGAGTATAACATGGGAAACAAATATATCCATGTGAACCAAAAACCATTAAAATAGGCATATGCTCACTACATCAGGCTTAACAACAACCAAATAAAATCATTCATAATGGTATTGTTGAATTTGCATAGAACAAAGCTTGTACTTAAACATCAAATTGTATAATTGAACATCACAGAGTGAAAAAAAACAGGCGGTGTATAACTAAATAAACAAGGCATACTATAGCAACCAAATAGTCATTCATATCGGTATTGTTGAAATTGCATAGAACGTAACATGTGCTTAAACATTAAATTCTATGATTGAACATCACATTGTTAGAAAACCAAAATAAACAGGGGCGTGTTAACTACACCAGCTTTAATAGAAACCAATTGTATGATTGAACAACCAAATCTAGCAATTGAAGCTGGACATATGTTCACTACAAACAACCAAAAACAGCTAAACAAGGTATATGCTCACTACAGACAACCTAACATAGGCGTTCGTGAAATTGAACTGAAAAATTCATACTCGAGCGTAGGGCGCACATGTCGACGACAAGTTGTCGTCTTCAATGAGACCTGACTTGCTAGCTGACGATGCCAAAACATCGCCATAGAACGCGACTTCCATAAATGACAAAAGGGTCCCGTTGGCGATGAAGGAAAATTCCTGACAGCAAAGTAGAGTAGATCAGATGCATACTACAAACAACCAAATATAGGTATATCCTAACTACAGACAACCAAACATAGGCAGTGAAATTGAACTGAACAATTCATACTCCAGCATATCAAATTCCTGACAGCAAAGCACAGTAGATCAGAGGCATACTACAAACAACCAAATATAGCAATTGAAACTGGACAAATCATAACCACAAACCACCAAAAAACCTTTAAAGGAAGCATATGCTCACTACAACAGACTTAACAGCAACCAACCAACCATTCATAACAGTATTGTTGAAATTTCATAGAAGATAGAACGCACCATGTGCTTAAACATCAAATTGTATGATTCAACATCACATTATGAGAAAACTGAAATAAACAGGGGCGTGTTAAATACACCAGCTTTAACGGGAACCAATTGTATGATTGAACAACCAAATCTAGCAATGAAACTGGACATATGTTCACTACAAACAACCACATATCACGCTAAACAAGGTATATGCTCACTATAGACAACCAAACGCATCAGCACTGAAATTGAACTGAACAATTCATACTCCAGCATATCAAATTGCAATTTTGAACAATTCATACCCCTTGGAAGAGCCTGGAGTGGGGGTGCGCACCATGCGCTCCCTGTTGTGGCAACTTATCTCCTTGCCTTTGGAAGAGCACGTCTGCAGGGTGACGTCCCTGATGTCGTGGATGGGCTATTTCCCCTTGAAATAGACGGATAGGGCACCTTGTCGTCGTCGTCAATGAGGTCTGACTTGGCAGCTGACGATGCCGAGCCACCGCCATATATATAGAACGCGAACTTCAGTTATAACAAAAGGGTCTCGATGGCGATGAAGGAAAAATCCTGATAGCGAAGCAGAGTAGATCAGCGCGGGGTGGTGTGGGGGTGGGGGGTGGAGGAGATCCAAGGAGGTTGAACCCGAAGGGGCGGGGTGATATACTTAACATATGTCATAGCCCGCGTCAAGCCATCGCTGCCGACGAGCTCGATGTCGTAGCCGGCTGCCGAGACATACAGACATGCGCGAGCCCGCTTATTAGAATCCCCGGGTCAATCATCGTACTGAGCTTCCCTTGGGGGCCTCGGCGGCCACCTCGTCGTCATCCAGCGGACAGGCCTCGATATACCTCTTTTTGGCCATTCGCTCCTCCAGCTCCCCGGGAAGCATAGCCGAGATGAGGCAGCGACGCTCTGGAGTGTGGGTGAGGATGGGGATGGGGATCTGTGGGGAAGAGGGTGCTTCGTAGGCCGACACTACGGGGTGGACCAGAGTTGTGCGTGCATTATTCGACATGGAGGAGCACTACTGTCGATTGCACGGATGACTCTAGTCCAACACCCTTGTGATGTATCTTCATGAGGACTTTGAGATAGTCACGGGAAGGCCTGCACAAGATGACGGTGGAGTCGGGGGCGGCGGCGGCTGCGGCGGGCTAGCTATGGTTCGAGCGAGGGAGAGGAGTGGTGCGAGCGGGAGCGGAGGTTTTCCTTTTTTCACGTTATCTGAGGAGAGGTTTTGTGGTGGGCAGGAGGGTAGGTGGTGTTTGAGGAAATGTCGCGCGGCTACTGAAAATTTTACTAGGTAGGAATGCCAAGGCTACTAAAAATTTAGATTACGGGATTGAAGCGGCGCGGCCAGGGCGGGAGCAACAAACATCGCACACAGCAGAAACATAATAAGTGTGTGCTATCAAACAGGAAAAACCCGCGAAACCGCCATTTTTCAAATGGCTCAAGGTGGTAGATATTTTTACGAGGGAAGCCTCATGGAACCCAATCGTGTCCGGCACCCACCAGTGGACCGTGCTGACGTGCGAGCAGCGGATGGAATGGTTTCTGTTGAGTGTACAACCGCAAACGATTGTTACATTCGAATCGTTTGCTATTTACTCCTGGAATAATAATGTAAAGGAGCATTTCGTCAAAAAAATGCGGGAAAGGGGTCAGAACACATACACGCCTGCACGTGGAACAAAAATATGTATGCACAGGGTGGTTTGATCGTTCAAAATACCCAATGCGCAACTTTGATGTGACACATGTCTCCTCCGTCGCCACTTCGTGTCGGTGGAGGGGGAATCCTAGCCACGAATACATGCCCCCAAACAGGTCTTGCGTATCACTCATGTCGTAACATGAAAATGAAACATATACATGAATCCAGCATGGTCGAACCACCCCATCTCTTTTTCCGGTCAAAGGTGGACTATGGCCCATGCGCCTCGAAACACGGACATCCCGACAAAAGAATCAACACTTTTGGTCAAACCTCTCCCGTTATCGGTCTAAAGGATGGACGTTCACCGAGGCCCATGAATGGGCGTGACGCCGATAATTAACCACGCGGTGGAGTGTCGAAGCTAGCCATCGCCTGTTGGTGGTGCAAACATGTGTACGGAAATGTTGTGTTGCGTTTGAATTCATTAATATATACCTCATGTGCAACTTTGATGTGTCACATGCTTTGGAACGGCAAAGTCCCCCCCCCCCCCCGAGCGAGTGTTCATGACGCGTACAACTAGTATGCCGAGCGTTGATGGGACTGATTCACGCATTCGTAGGCGTGTGATCAGACTTGGCTAAGGAAACTCAAATGACCTATATAATGTATACCATAACACAAAACAATTGAAGATTCCACCATGGTAACCTCTCTCTCGTTGTCAGTCAATGTGATGGACATCTACGCGGGCCCAGGAATGGACTTTCCAATAACAACCACGCGAAGGAGTATCCAAAGACAATCACCGTCTAAGTGTGGATCAAACATATGCATGGAAGTGATGTGTGATGTTTACATACCCAGCGCACAAACTTTAGCGTGGCACACCTTCCTCGTGAATCTTACAGTCCTCACGGAAAGCGAGGTTCACGACACGTAGATATATAGATACCCCCCATTCGAGCCGATGGGAGAGACATTCATGCGTACACTACGCACACTCAAATTATACCATGTAATCTCACACCCATGGCCTACCGCAAACATCGACCAAAAAAAGAATCCACAATAATTAACCTCTCTCGTTGCGGTACAAAAGTACGCGAGGCCACAAATGGGAGTGACACTAATAATTGTGCGATGGGGCGGTGTCCGAGGACAACCACCGCCTCCATGCTGCCCTAACATATGTACGAAGGTGTTGTGTGATGTTTTGAATACCCAATGCACACCTTTCATGTGGCACCTTCGCAAATAGGAAAAAATGGAGGTTCACAACTTGTACAATGAGCATGCGCATGCACACAGGCACCCAAACTTTCGTCCGTAATCTCACCATGATATTCGCCGAAACACGGACTAAGATGAATCCACCTTTGATCAAACCCCTCTTGCGCGCGCCATCCAAGGTGATAGACCACGCGGGGGCAACGAATGGGTGTGTCGGTGGTAACCGCATGAGTGAGTGTACGAGGACCACCTCCGCATGCATGAGACACAAACATATGCATGAAAAGGTCATGATCGAGATGCTTTAAATATATACCCAATGCACGAATTTTGATGTGGCACGTGTGCCTCACCTGAAGCTGTCAATGGTTAAAACCATTACCCGCATCCCATGGGTGTTTACTATATTAGGGCACGAAGAAGTGCCAGCTTGAATTCCCATGGGGAAGATGGTGGGTCAAATACCTTACCCAGCGTGCAGGACGGGGATGGAGATGAGATATACATAGAATTACTCGCCTTAACCATGAAGTACTTACATGTGGGCTCTGAAAATAGTAGACCCCACGTAATTTGCGACCTCGGTCACCCAAATTTCCACAGATCCCACCCATCTGGCCCAAATATACCTAAGGAATCCCAAACTTAGCCACAACATATTTTTTATTTGCGTTGGAGTACTGTTTTTTTTACTGAAATACTATCGAATGTTGTTCTTAAATGCATGTTAGGTTTACCCACGGGGATAAAGAAGTGGCAACGGGGATGGGAAACTTTTTATCACCGCGCACGGGTACGGAGAGGGTGATGGGAATGGGAGGGCGGTGATCGGGACGGGGATGGGAAACATTTTATCCCCACGCATGGGTACGGAGACGGTGATGGGAATGGGAGGGCGGTGATGACGGGGACGGGACTCCAATATACCCGCCTGAGTTATCCCCGTTGTCATCTTGATGCCTAACTAACCGGACAACCCCACGTGGTGGCGCACATACGACGCGTATTGTGTGCCAGACTCCACACCCCCACTCGTCCCACCACACCACCGTCACTTCGAGGCATGCATGTCAAACTTTTTTATGTAGTGCACATGTGACAATAGGAGTGTAGTGTTAAAATTCGATTTTTAAAGAACATTAAGACATTATATACATCAAATTGATTCCATAGGTATTTAATTTATAAAATTCAAATTTGAACTATACACACACGAGGTTGTGCGCCCGAATGGATTAGAAATTCATTTTTTTGTGTTGGGTGCATGTTTAGTCCCCATGGAAGGAAAAAACAATAAATTTTGAACATCTTGGGGCCGCAAACATTGACTCTTGGCTATCAATTTACAGCAAACGCCCAGCTAAGCTAGAATTCATGAAACATTGACATGATTTCATGATATGGAACTTATAGGTCGTGGTAAATAAATCGTCCAATTTGAGAGAAGTTTTCATCTAAGCTTCTTGCAAACGGGGGCTTATTAATAAATGCAACACAGAACCGTCACGTTTACATCGCAAACGGTTTATTAATCCAAACTATTTTTATTTACTCCGCGTATTAGCATTGGATAAAGTCAAGCTTTGTAAACTTTGACCAAATTTAGAAAAAAATGTTAACGTTTAGAATTAAAAATTGTTACCATTAGATTCTTTATTGAATGTACTTTCACATCATATATATTTGTCATGGTAATTATTTCTATCTCTTTCTTTAAAGTTGGTCAAACTGTATCAAGCGCGATCCTTGCACACAGATATGATTTGACGGGACGCATGCTAGCAGGTCGCCTCGCAGGCTGACCGGGATGCGTGTGAGAAGGTGTGTGAATTCAGGGGAGGCGTGTTCGCTAAGCAGTTTCGCAGGGAGACGTGTCGTCAGACGTGTGAATTGACGGTGCGCATGCCAGCAGTCCGGCGCGCAGGCGCCTCACCGGGAGGCAAGCCATCCCTTTAAACCGCCGCCCGCCTCCCTCTCATGTCCCAACTCCCCTTTATTAACCGCGCCCGAGTCGTTGGTTTTAACATTCTCACTACACACAATCCTCTCTCACCCCCCCCCCCCGCATCCTCGCCGTCGTTCTCAATCGTCATCAGCGGCCTCCCTGCACCATGTGAGGGAGTAACCACGTCGGTGCCGGCGAAGCACCCGAGCACAGCGTGAAGGTGGGCACAAAGATTGCCGTCATCGGAGATGACCTATCGCGCGGACAGCAGCGCAGCCTTGACGTTGTCGCCGCCGCCGTGCTTCCCCAGCCGGAGCCGGTGGTCCACAGCGACTCCGACGAACACTCCAGCGACAACAATGACTCGGACGGAGAACTGGTTGGTCATATATACCCATTTTTGGTAAATACATATGATAGGCTGATTGGTTTGCTACCAAAACATGGCATGCCAACTTTTGGCATCAAATCGGTTAGCTTCGATTTAGGGTTCATGTTGTCGCACGATATAGTATGTTTCATAAATTTGCCTTGCAAATTCGCATTATAAAATATACGGACATCACATTTTTTACTATATATAGGTGCTATCTGACGATGTGGACAGCGAGGATGAAGACGTCCAGGAGAGGTTCAAGAGGCAAAGGCTCAGAGAGCTTATGACTGGAAAGTATAACAAGTGTGTCAGGAAGAATGGAGGCTATGGATGCCCGTTCTGCAACCATAAGATTAACAACACGTACTCTAGTGTTCTGGCGCATGCAAGAGGATGAGCCGTTGGCTCCTTCAACTAGAAGTATTCTCGCAGGATAGCGCATGCCGCGTACTGATGTGGCTTGAGACTGCGTCGGTATTTCCCCAAAGAGGAAGGGATGATGCAGCACAGCGACGACAAGTATTTCCCTCAGTTATGAAACCAAGGTTTCAATCCGTAGAGGAAGATCACGCACCCACGTAAACAGCACCTGTATACAAATAACAAATACTTGCAACCCGACGCGAAAGAGAGGTTGTCATGCTCTCTACGGTAATAGGATAGATTAGGTGATGATAGTTTTGGCAAATAGATCTCGCAAGAACACAAAATAAAATAGATAAACAAAAGGTGCAACAAGGTATTTTTGGGTTTTGGGGTTAATAGATCTGAAAACAAAAGATGCAAATAGTAGATCGGAAAGCAATATGTTGGAAAAATAGACCTGGGGACCGTAGGTTTCACTAGTGCCTTCTCTCATGAGTATAGCAGACGGTGGGTGAACAAATTACTGTTGGGCAATTGATAGAAGATCAAATAATCATGACGATATCCAAGCAATGATCATTATATAGGCATCACATCCAAGATAAGTAGACCGAAACAATTCTGCATCTACTTCTATTACTCCACACATCGACCGCTATCCAGCATGCATCTAGTGTATTAAGTTCATTGGAAAATGGAGTAACGCAATAAGAACGGTGACATGATGTAGACAAGATCTATTCATGTAGGAATAGACCCCATCTTGTTATCCTTAATGGCAACGATACATGCGTGTCTTGCTGCCCTTTCTGTCACTGGGAAAGAACACTGCAAGATCGAACCCATCACAAAGCACCTCTTCCCATGGCAAGAAAAATCGATCTAGTTGGCCTAACTAAACCAAAGATTCGAAGAAGAAATACGAGGCTATAAGTAATCATGCAAATAAGAGATCAAAGAAGACTCAAATCATATTCATGGATATAAACTGATCATGAACTCAAAATTCATCGGATCCCAACAAACACACCGCAAAAGTCATTACATCAAATATATCTCCAAGAGACCATTGTATTGAGAAACATAGAGAGAGAGGAAGCCATCTAGCTACTGCCTACGGACCCGTAGGTCTATGGTGGACTACTCACGCATCATTGGAGAGGCACCTATGAAGAAGATGAACCCCTCCGTGATGGTGTTAGATTGGATCTCGAGATGCTGGAACTTGCGGCGGCTGGAATTGTGTTTCGCCGACTCCCCTAGGGTTTTTGGATTTTTAGGGAATTTATAGGATCGATAGTCGGTTGAGGGGGTGCCCGAGGTGCCCACCCTCCACCAGGCCGCGCCAGGGTCCTCTGGCGCGCCCTGGTGGAGGGTGGCCACCCTGGGCCCCCTCTTCTGGTGTTGTTTGGCCCAACTGCTTTCTTCTGGTCCAGAAAAAATCCACAAAAATCCCCGCAGCGTTTGCGCTCAGTTTGGTACTTATTTTCTGCGAAGTAAAAAACAAGCAAAAACAGCAACTAGCACTTTGGCACTATGTCAATAGGTTAGCCCCAAAAATTGATATAAAGTTGCTATAAAATGATTGTAAAACATCCAAGATTGATAATATAACATCATGGAACAAGCAAAAATTATAGATACGTTGGAGACGTATCACGTACGCCCAGTTCCTGGACAATCTTAACCATCAAGTATGAAGATGAGATGTTGGATTGACCGTTTCGAAAAAAAATGTTGGATTCAATCTATCTAGTTTGTGTGTATTATATCTATGCTTGTGTATTATATTTTTTCCTGAGATGCGGTATCTCCATCACACCGGAGTGCTAGTTTACTTGAGAGTAATATTTATATAGAATTTATCACACGCGGTTGGATCTAATAAACCGTTTCCTCCGAAGCACATTATTCTAGGACAGAAACCCTCAGCACCACTTGAAAAAAAAACCTCAGCACCCACACGTCACAAAACCCTCGCCTGCTCCCACTACTAGGAGAAACCTTATAGGCAGGACACTATTAGTAGCGCTGGAAAGTAACAGGCGCTGCTGGTAATTACCAGTAGCGCTGGATTTCGGCAGCGCTACAAGTAAAGACTTAGCAGTAGCGCTGGAAACAAAAAGAGCGCTACTGCTAAGCGGGACCCGACGAGCCCACCGACACTGTTGGTAGTAGCAGCGCTGTCCAGAATACAGCGCTACTACTAAGATTTTAGCAGTAGCGCTTTTTTCGTGGAACCTCTACTGCTAATGGGCCCCACTTAATAGTAGCGATCTTTCTGGAAAGCGCTACTACTAAGTAACATAGCAGTAGCGCTTTCTGAAAAACAGCGCTACTGCTAGGCGTGGCTGGTGCCACCTTTTCACCCCCTCCCCCTCCTCCCCCCATTTGCCCTCTCTCCCCCTCCTTTCCCCTCTCCCCTCACCATTGTTGCCCTTCTTCTCTCTTCCTCCTACCTCTCTTCTCTCCCCATTAATGCCCCCCTCCACCATAACTCTCCTCCATAAATGGCCTTCTCATCTCTAGCTAGCTCCATAAATGCCCCCCTACCTCATTTATTTGGCTCTCCCTCCGTTCCATTAGATATAGATCTAGCTAGCTCATCTCTCTACCTCTCCATTAGTTACCTAGAGTCATCTCTCCTCCCCAACAACTAGATCTAGCTAGCTATTTAGCCATCCACACTTTCGATCCCTATAGGTAGGGAAAGGCCTCATCCGGTCGATCGGTCTCTCTCGGGAGATAGGTGAGTAAAAAGTTGTTCATTTCAAGAATGGGAATATGTGTGTGAATGGGAATATGTGTGTTTGGGATATGGAGAGATTTGTGTGAGTGACATGCCCCCGAGTTGCTTATGTTTTGCCGAAATGTCGATTTATTTCCGTTTCGGTGAACTTCGAGCAAACTCGATATGTCCTATTTTTAGGCAAGGTCATGCCAAATTTTTATATGACTTTGATGCATGCATGCATTTTGTTTATAACCGTTTTGCTTGTTATACCGTGCATGCAGTCGGTCATGAAGGTGAGTGGATGGAAGGTGGAGCGATACATGCAATCCGCGGTGATGGACATGTATGCAAATAATCAGACTAGGATTAGATGTCCGTGTACAAGATGCAAAGAAGGAGTCCTTTTGGACCCTTTTGATCGTGGCAGGTTGAAGGCGCACCTGCTGATGAATGGTTTCATGGATGGCTATACTCGGTGGATAAGTGAAGATGATGATGATGTGGACGTCCACATGGCAGGGAATAACGACATGGGGCTAGACGAAGAGATGACCGATCGACACGAAGATGATGGCGCCGTACATGGCGGCGGGGAAGAGTTAAATGACGGCGGTGGAGAAGATTCCGGACACGGCGAAGAAGAGTCCGGACATGGCGGAGAAGAGGCGGCGGTCACGCTGCAGTCTTCGACGCTACTAAGTGCAGTCGTGCAGGACCCTCATGTTCGAGACCTCCTTCTCAAGAGTACGACTAGTGAGAGAGCTGCTTCTAGAGAGGAGGCCAAGCTGGCGCAACTTGAAGTAGACTCGAAGACTCCATTGTATGACGGTTGCGATCCCGAGGTGACCCGCTTGAGTTTCACGCTCGAACTTCTAAAGACGAAGGCCAAAAACAAATGGACAGACAAAAGCCTCGATGAGCATTTGAAGTATCTACATAATAAAGTTCTTCCCGCGGGGAACCTGTGTCCTACTAGTGTCGATGAGGCCAAGAAAATCGTTTGCCCTTTTGATTTGCCGCACATTAGGTACCACACATGCATCAACGATTGCATCATTTATCGGGGGGAGCACGCGGAAAAAACCAGCTGTCCAGTGTGCAGTGCTTCTCGATACAAGAAGGTAGGAAAGAAAGCTCCTCAGAAATTGTATGGTACTTTCCGATCACTCCCCGTCTGCAGCGGTATTTCGTAGATCCTAAGGAAGCAAAGCTCATGCGCTGGCACGCGGAGAGGAAGAAGCCCGACGATGGAGATGATCCGAAGCTGAGACACCTCGCAGATGCTAGCCAGTGGAGAGCATTCAACGCCGTATATGGATTTGCTGCAGAAGATCCAAGGAACATCGTGCTTGGTGCGATTACCGATGGCATGAATTCGTTTGGAAACCAAAACACCAACCACAACACATGGCCCGTCTTTGTATGGATGTACAACCTCCGCCCATGGAAGTGCATGAAGGCAAAGTACATACACATGAGCATGCTGATTCAAGGGACGAAACAACCGTGAAATAATATTAACCTGTATATGGGGCTTCTGAAACATGAGCTAGGCACGTTATGGAAAACACCGGCATGGACATGGGACGCCAGCAAAGGAGAGTTTTTCTATATGAGAGCCGCGCTGATGACGACGGTGCACGACTATCTCGGTTACGGGTACACCTCAGGCCAGGTGTGCCACGGATACTGTGGATGCACGAGGTGCATGGATGATACAACGTCTCAGCAGCTTACGTCAACGAAAGATGGCGGGTCCGGGAAAATCGTGTACATGGGGCATCGTAGATGGCTCGAGAAGGATGACCCGTGGAGAAAGCGTGGAGATCTATTCAATGGGTTGGCTGAGCATTGAGTACCTCCACGTAAGAGGAGCGGCGCCGAAATCAACGAGCTATTGAAAAACTGGGAACAGTACCCCGCGCCGGGAAAGATGAAAAAGGCGCCGGAGCCGCTACTGAAGGTATGGAAAACGAGGTCTGTTTTCTGGGACTTGGAGTACTGGCCCAATCACGACACGCCTCATTGCCTTGATCAAATGCATATCACGAAGAATGTCCTCGAGAGCTTGCTTGGCACACTGATGACCATGCCGGAGAAGACCAAGGACGGGCCGAAGGCAAGGAAAGACTTGGAAGATTTGAAGATCAGGAAAGATCTCCACCGTAAAAAGTCGACGGAGGAGACGGAGACGGAGACGGAGGAGGGGGAAAGGGGCAGAAAAGTCAACAAGAAGGAGGAGAATTATTGCCCCCCTTCTTGCTTCACCTTAAGTGTGAAGGAGATCGATCAATTCATCAAGTGCCTTATGGGAATCAAAGTCAGTTCCGGTTACTGTGGGAAGATAAGCAGATTTCTAGACACCAAGAAGAAAAGGTTCAGCGGGATGAAGTCTCATGACTGTCACGTGATGATGACGCAGATACTCCCGGTTGCCATTAGAGGGATAATGGACAAGCACGTCTGTGACACGCTTACCGGTCTCTGCAACTTCTTCGACATTATCTCTCGAAAGTCCATAAGTGTGAAGCAGCTCCGAAGGCTACAGGAAGAGATCGTTGTCATACTATGTGAGCTTGAGATGTACTTCCCGCCCACGTTGTTGGTTTGCCCGTCAAGAAGCACGATGGGAGGCTCGGAGGAGAAGGTCACAACAACGGCCAGAGGGAATTGCACATGGACTACTCGGATCGACGGAACGACTTTGACAGGGCTAACTTAGTAGTGCTACAACACCTAGATGTGGTAGATGATTATGTGGCACGGCACAAAGAAACCATCGCAAATAAGTACCGTGATAAGGGGATGCTCAAGACGGACGACGAAGTTACTGTAGAGCACAACGCCACTTTCTTGCGTTGGTTCAAAGAGCAAGTTCTTGAAAATCCCCCGGAAGAGGGCAGTTCGGACGGATTGCTCATACACGCCTTAGCACATGGCCCGCGCCCAAACTCGCGACCTATCAGTCATACGATATCAACGGGTACACGTTCTACACGGAGGCGAAAGACATGGACAGTGATTACCAGAACTCCGGGGTGACGATTGAATGCGTGACCGACGCCAACGGCACAACTGAAAGATTCTACGGAAGGGTCGAAGAGATCTGGGAGCTTGACTATGCTGGAATGCACGATGCGACGATGTTCCGTGTCAGATGGGCTAAGGATGTCGTAAGAGAAAACAAGTATTTCACTACCATGTCTATACCCGACGCGAAGAGCGCAACCGTGAACGTTAACGTCATCGCCAAAACTGAGCCATGGGTACACGCTAAGCACGTGACACAATGCTTCTTCATAACCGACCCGACCAATCCCAACTGTGTTGTCGTGAGGAGAGGAAAAGGAGCATCGTCGGAATAGATGGAGTCGCCAACGAGGAAGACTACGACCAATACGGCAACCCGATGAGGGAAGATGACGATGACGATGAAGCATACGTGAAAAGAAGAATCAATACTACATTACGTAAGAAAGATCGTACTCCATGGTTCCGGAAAAGTCACAAGGAGGGGCTCAATTATTCGGCAACGAACAAGAAAGGGAAGAAGCTCAATGTGAAACGTCGTCGATGCAGCTGAGAAACCATCATTTATATATATATATGTATCTATTTTGTGTACGCACTTAAGTAACCGTTATCGGTCAACTGATGTATACATCGTATCCCCTTCAATTACCACCACATGGTTCCGGTGATATTCGCGCAGTGTGGGAGGGAGACGTTCTCGTCTGCTGCGTGCGAGGCCGTCGGGAGAAAAACAAAAAACAAAAACAAAAGGGAGAAAACAATACAAAAGAAAAAGAAAAGTAAACAGAAAAGGAAAGGAAAATAATAAAAAGAAAAGAAAACTAAAAACTAGAAAAGGAAAATAATAAAAAGAAAATAATAAGAATTAGCAGTAGCGTTGGATTAGGACCAGCGCTATAGCTAACTTAGCTATAGCGCTGGTCCTAATCCAGCGCTACTGCTAATTTTAGTTAACCCCGCCGCGCGGGCTCAAAATTTGGCCAAGTCCTTATTCCCCCCCCCCTCGATCTCCACCTCTCCGCCCCACTCTGTCGCCGCCGGCCGTCGCCCCTGCCCGCCATCGACCTCGACGCCGGCTGTCGCCCGAGCCCTCCCTCGACCTCACCGTCGCCGCGCGGGCCCGCCCTCGACCTTGACGCCGCCGCCCTCTCCCCTGCCCTCTACCTCGCCGCCGCCGCCCTCTCCCCCGCCCTCGACCTCGACGCCGCCCCGTAAGCCTCTCCCTCTCCTCTCCCCTGCCCTCCTCTCTCTCTCTCTCTCTCTCTCTCTCTCTGCTCTCTGCTCTCTCTCTCTAATATGAACCCTAGCTAGGAGTTGGATGAATGAACCCTAGGAGATGAGATGTTACTGTTGTGATTAGGAATTAGGACAGTAGGGATATTTTTAGGACAATAGGAATTTTTGTAGCATTTAGGGGAAAAATTAGCAATTTTTTTTAGGAAATTAGCTATACTATGATGAACCCTAGTGTTTAGGGCAGTAGCAAATTTGTTTAATTAGGGCAGTAGCAAATTTGTTTAGGGCAGTAGCAAATTTAGTTTAGGGCAGTAGCAAATTTAGCTAAATTAGCAAAAAACGGTATTTTGCAATGTTTAGCTAAATTTAGCTAAATTAGCAAATTTTGAAAAGACCACTATTTTGCAATGTTTAGTGAGGTCATTTCACTATGTGCTCCTGTGATGCTCATATGTCATTGATGTTATATGATATATGTCATTGATGTTATATGATTTTGCAATGTTGGTTGAATGTCGAAGAATATCCGAGTGGCCTATGTTTTGCCGGAATGTTGATTCATTTTCGTTCCGGCAAATTTCAAGCGCTCCATATGTCCACTTTTTAGCAAAGGTCATGCCGAAAATTTCTGTGATTTTCGGGATGACTTGTGCTAGAAACTAGGACATATGGAGTGCCCAGTATTTGCCGGGGGGGATGAATCAACATTCTGACCAAATATAGGCCCCTTTTTTCTCTTCATTATATCTTTTATTTACAATTGTTGAATAGGAAACATGTCTAGCCACGCCGAAGCCGGGGGTTCTGCTCGCGTCGAAGAAGACCCCATCGAGGCAGCAAATCACTATTTCGATTACCTGGACAAACACCAGATGGGGGTGCATGGTGGCGGCAGTGGCACCAACCTCGACACCGACGCCGACACCGGCACCAGCACTGGCACTGGCATCGACACCACCCCCGAGACCGTCAACGATGCTGTCGTAGCCGGTAAAGCACCGAAGCAGAAGAGGTCACGAAGACCAAACGAGCTCGGCATCGGACAAATTGTGGTCACAGAGATGCACCCCAAGAAATTAGAGCCAACGGCGCCAGATGAAGCGCGCTCGCGCTGGGGCAATCAACTAGGATGCATCCTCAGGGAAACCGCCAACATCAACGACGAGAAGTTGAAGAAGATACCACATATGGAGCACATGCTCCTAAAGAAGTTGCACAATAGGTTCCTGTTCCCCGGACGCACAGAAAGCAAAGAACCGTTGGACGACAACGCCATGACAAAGATAAACAGCAAGGCGATGGTGACGTTCACCAATGACTTGTCCGCCTGGAAAGTTCGGGTGAAAAAAGCGATTGAGAAGAATGAACCGTGGTCCAAGATTCATGCTGACAATCCGACACTTACGGAAGAGGACTTTGAAAAATTCAAGGAGACTTGCGCTAAAGATGAAACCAAGAAAAAGTCAGAGAAAATGAAGGCGCTCCAGGCCAGGAAGACGCCTCCTCACCGCCTCGGAAGCCGTGGTTACGAGCGGAAGAGGCACGTATGGGCCAAGGAGGACGCCGAACGTGAAAGTCACGGAATCCCAGACCCCTTGTCGGAGTTCACCGACCCGCAGGAGCGTGACTGGATCAGGGCCCGGTACAAGTGGGACCGCGTCAAGAAGATCTTTTACATGGACCCGAACACGAGGAAGTTCATGAGACTTCTGGTAATTGTTATATTACCACATTATCATATTAGCTTCCAATCAATTCGACTACAAGTTTTGTCACATTATTAGTAAACCATCCACGTTCCTTTTGCAGAAAGAGCAGCACCAAAAGGCAGCCGAAAGCGACGAGTCGTCACAGTCGTCGGCGAGGCCCAAGTGGGACACCCATTTCAACCGGGCCCTGAACATACTGAAAAAGGTCCCGGAGGACCAACCGCCGTCCTATGGACGTGTGCACGGCGTCGGAGATGGCGCCTCGTGGAAGACGTGCTACCGCGAGGAGCCAGAGGAAAGAAGGAAGAGACGGGCGCTCAACCAGCAGACCATCGACGAGAAGGTCGCGATTGCGGTCAATAAGACCAAAGCTGAGACCAAAGAAGAGTTGCTCGGGGTAGTCAATGCAGCGGTCAATAACTTCCAATCTGCAATTATTACCAGCTTGATTCCGGTAATTATCAATTGGTCAAAGAGCAATCCAGAGAAAGGGCCAGAGGACTTTCCCCTTCCCAGCTACGTCGGGAGCAATTCGGTGACCATCACACCATCAGCACCTACTCAAGCAACCGCAAAAGGTCCCGCTCCTGTTCATAGCAGCCCGACCTCCGTCTCTGGCATGCTCGGCGGGCCTTCGTCTATGGCTGAGCTTGACGCCCTCACGGTAATTACGCGTCATAACCTTTTCACCAGCATGTCTATATAGTCTTCCGTTTCAGTTGCCTTTCGGATGTTTGACGTCGCAGACATGTCTTCATAGGCCAACGATACCCCGTGTACCCTACTGTACGACATCAAGGGCCAGAAGGTGGCCGTGGGAAAGGCAACGATCGTGAAGCCGAAGGACCGCATGTTCCACAACCGAGAGATGCCCGATGGCGTCTTCAAGGTTAACGTGGCCAGTGTCATATCGGGCTTCGAGGATTTGCCTCCTCCGGTACCAGTCGATGATGAGGAGACCCCTCAACGGATTGGCGCATGCAAGAGCTGGTTCTTGCCTTGGCCGAAGACTCTTCTTCATGTCGAGGCGCCCAGTATCACACCAACGACAGCTTCTCAAGAAGGTATGAACACCACCCCACCTACCAAATTACCTGCACCTGTCGTGTCGGGTGATAGCGGACGAGATGAGGGAGAGCCTCCATTAGTTCCAGATGACATCGCCCCCGTTGTCGAAGAAGCAAATGCTGATGATGACATGGAGGAGGATGATGATGACCCAGACAAGTATTTCAATACCGCCTATGATGATGGAGGATTGATGGCTCAGGACGACGAAGACTCAGGCTATGAGCGTGGAGATGATGACTTGATGTTGCGTGATTTGCCGGAGCCGGAACGTCCTAAGGCGGAATGCAAAAAGTCTCTCTTCAAGCGATCCTCGCAGGAGACGCCTCCAGATGCCGCCTCTACCCAGCAACAACCCGAGGGCCGTCCACTGATTAGCCCGACGACACTGGGGGGTGGTGGTTAGGGAAGGTATGGTGGGCTCACTACCGCCACCCACCAAGAAGCAAAGGAGGAGACCGGAGAGGAAAGGCGCTAAAGGCGCCAGAGCTGCTTCAAGCAGCCAGCCGCCTCTGAAGCCCCGGGAGGTAGACAGAATACCTGTCGTAGGTGCGGAGCGTTTCCATGTCGTCGGCCACCCGATCCTACCTTAGAAAGCGCTAGAGGACATACTGAACAATGATCTAAGGAGACTTCATGATGATGTGCTGGCCAGAGAGAAAAGCCTTCTCATCTCGGAAAAACCAGGTTACCCGCTTTGCGCGGCTCAGGTGCCGGGTGGGAAGTTGTACGTCGAGGGATGGCCCGCGGATAAGTTCATCCTGCGATTTGACTACATCTACGAGATGTTCCACATGACCAAGCTGGATTTCTAGTTCATCCGCATGTATGCGTTGTATCTCAACTACTTCATCAGGATCGAGAACATAAAATATATCTGCGTTGCGGACCCGTACCATATGCACGAGAGCTTCTTGGCAGTCTGCAAAGAGCATCGTGACTATGCGAGCAAGTACATCGGCAGCTTCATGATCGCTAATAAGGACAAGGAAGCGATTCTCCTGCCTTATCATCCCACGTAAGTCATCTGCGCATATCCTTTCGTAAGTGTTAATCATTCCTTTGCAAGCATGGAGGCTAATTTGAGGTGTACTTATTTTGCGCAGCAGGGGGGCGCCGTCCTCATTGTTCCGTACCCAAAATACTCCCATGCTATCTACTTGGACTCATCGAAGAACATCAAGAAAAAGGATTACAAGCACATAAAGAGTGTTATCGATAGTGCCCTGTTAACCTTCAGCCTGTCTGGTGGATATATCAAGGTGAAAAAGTACAGGAAGAACGGGTTGGTTTTCAGCCATAAGACCGACTTCTGCTGCATCCAGCAACCGCACACCAGTAAGGCTGATGGATTCTACCTCATGCATCACCTGCTCGAGTTCAGAAGGGATAATCAACGCCTTCGCATGTCAGCTACTACCAACGATGCCGAGATTGTCAACTAGGCCACAAGCATAGGAAAGACACCGGATCATCGAATCCGAGCTGAGTTTTATCACGTACAGTGTGAACTTGCCCAAGTGATCATGAAGCAGGTCCTCGAACCAACAGGGATGTTCTACCATGGGCCAATCACGCGGGATGATGCCCGAGCACTGCTAATCGCTCACCGTCTGGACCTGAAGCCTTTCAAGAAGCTCGGGTGCTTCCTCCCTGACTATGAAGATTGGACCGCCGACATGGAGGACTGATTGTCGATGACAATATATGTGTCACTACTGTCTTTCTATCGCAAAACTTTGAATTTATGCACGGCGAAACTATGTGATGTAATTAAACCGTGGTCCTGAACTAGTGTAGATCGCTCTAGTTAATTAGTTTGGGTATGAGAAACTTCGTCATTTATGTTTACTATAGGTTGCTTGTATTTTGCTAATTATGCCTCTTTGTTTTCTTAAGTACATTATGTTGCATATTATCGTTCAGTTCATCAACTGACGATGCAGGTACATAGATCAGAGATGGTGAAGGACTGCTACGCCGTGTTCGTTGGGAGGGTTCCAGGAGTCTACGACCACTGGCCAGACGCTCAGGCCCAGGTGGACAAGTACCCGGGTGCTAGCCACAGAGGCTTCGACAGCAGAGCCGAAGAGGAAAGTAGTTACTTGAGGTGGACGCTCCGGCAAGAGCGGGGGCGGAACCGCCGGTGCCTCAAGTACTACATAGACGCGGTCTTGCTCATGCTGATCGCTCTTCTCTTCTACATCATGGTTTAGATAGAGATGATGAAACTTGTGTGTGTGCCATGACCATGCAGTTGCTCTTATTCGAGACATGACATGACTTGTGTATCGCTATTTTCGAGATGTGATGATATTTGTGTTGAATGATGATGATGATGGTATGACGAGACTACTGTATGTGTATGATATGATGAGAATAGTGTATGTTTATTGTGATCTGATGAAACTACTGTATAGAGCCTGTATAAATACATCACAAATACATAGAAGGGGTATGAATCTGTGAAAGCAGGAATACTAGCAGCAGCGCTGGAAGGCATCTAGCAGCAGCGCTTGCCTTTCTATAGCGCTATAGATAGTTAGCAGTAGCGCTGGTCAGCGCAGCGCTACTGCTAACCATACTTAGCAATAGCGCTGCACCAACCAGCGCTACTGCTACAACTTAGCTGTAGCGCGTTAGCAGTAGCGCTGGACCCAGCGCTACTGCTATAGGTATTTCAAGCGCTACTAGTAGGCTTTCTCCTAGGAGTGTCCCCTCCCCCTCCCACTCCCACTCCCCACCCCAGTAGCACCTACACTAACACTAGTACTTCGGGACTCTCCATGCATATCACCGCCTATCCCTGCGGCAACCACTTAGCTCGACGCATGTCGCCGCCGCCGGCTGTCGCAAAACGCCACCGCATATCTCCACTGCCGATTGCCGCGACCTATCGGCACTGACTTTCTCGACGCTGCTCGCTGTCGACCCAACTCGCCCGATTGGGGAATCTTCAGTACTGGTTTTTCCCCCATGAAGAACCAGGTAACTAATCTACTGAAATATTTCCGCTCATCTCTTATCCCAGTCCGTCGTCCCCTTTTAATCACCCATCCGAAATCGCCATGGATTCATGTTTCTTCTAGATGATTTGAGGGTTTTCTTTCATAGAGTGTATAGTGCAAGGACACATCAGGGCTATGCGGACTCGGCCAAAAAACCGAGGAGTTCCATCTCACAGTACCAGACTGATGTCTACTACGCAACCTTCTTCTTGTAGACTCGTGTTGGGCCTCCAAGCGCAGAGTTTTGTAGGACAGTAGCAAATTTCCCTCAAGTGGATGACCTAAGGTTTATCAATCCGTGGGAGGTGTAGGATGAAGATGGTCTCTCTCAAACAACCCTGCAATCAAATACAAGAAATCTCTTGTGTCCCCAACACACCCAATACAATGGCAAATTGTATAGGTGCACTAGTTCGGCGAAGAGATGGTGATACAAGTGCAATATGGATGGTAGATATAGGTTTTTGTAATCTGAAAATATAAAAACAGCAAGGTAACTAATGATAAAAGTGAGCACAAACGGTATTGCAATGCTTGAAAACAAGGCCTAGGGTTCATACTTTCACTAGTGCAAGTTCTCTCAACAATACTAACATAGTTGAATCATATGTAAATCCCTCACGTGCGACAAAGAGGTCACTCCAAAGTCACAAATAGCGGAAAACAAATGAAGAAATTATTGTAGGGTACGAAACCACCTCAAAGTTATCTTTTCTGATCAATCTTATGAGCTATCCCTATAAGTGTCACGAACAGCCCTAGAGTTCGTACTAAAATAGCACCTTAAGATACACATCAACCAAAACCCTAATGTCACATAGATACTCCAATGTCACCACAAGTACCCATGGGCTTGATTATACGATATGCATCACACAATTTCCGATTCATCATGTTCAATCCAACACAAAGAACTTCAAAGAGTGCCCCAAAGTTTCTACCGGAGAGTCAAGACGAAAACATGTGCCAACCCCTATGCATAGATTCCCAAGGTCACGGAACCCGCAAGTTGATCACCAAAACATACATCAAGTGGATCAATAGAACATCCCATTGTCACCACGGATATCCCATCGCAAGACATACATCAAGTGTTCTCAAATCCTTAAAGACTCAATCCGATAAGAAAACTTCAAAGGGAAAACTCAATTCATCACAAGAAGATAGAGAGGGGAAAACTCCATATGATTCATCTATATTAATAAAGCTCGCGGTACATCAAGATCGTGCCATCTCAAGAACACGAGAGAGAGAGAGAGATCAAACACATAGCTACTGGTACATACCCTCAGCCCCGAGGGTGAACTACTCCCTCCTCGTCATGGAGACCGCCGGGATGATGAAGATGGCCTCTGGTGATGGTTTCCCCCTCTGGCAGGGTGCCGGAACGGGCTCCCGATTGGTTTTTCGTGGCTCTGGAGGCTTGCGGCGGCGGAACTCCCGATCTAGGTTTGTTTCTGGGGGTTTCTGTATTTATAGGAATTTTTGGCGACGGAAACAAGTCCAGGGGGGCCATGAGGTGACGACAAGCCAGGGGGCGCGCCCCCAGGCTTCTGGTGGCCTCGTGGTTCTTCTGGCCCAACTCCCAAGCTCCCTGGGCTTCTTCTGGTCCATAAAAATTCACCGTAGATTTTTATTCTGTTTGGACTCCGTTTGATATTCCTTTTCTATAAAACTCAAAAACAAGGAAAAAAACAAAAACTGGCACTAGGCTCTAGGTTAATAGGTTAGTCCCAAAAATAGTATAAAATTGTAGTAAAATGATTGTAAAACATCCAAGAATGATAATATAACAGCATGGAACAAGCAAAAATTATAGATACGTTGGAGACGTATCAGCATCCCCAAGCTTAATTCCTACTCGTCCTCGAGTAGGTAAATGATAAAAACAGAATTTTTGATGTGGAATGCTGCCTAACATGTTCATCATATTCTTATCTTCTTTGTATAGCATGGACATTTGGACTAGTAAATGATTCAAAGCAATAGTCTAGTTTTAACATAATGACTTCAATACTCAAGCATGTCAACAAGCAACCATGTCTTTTAAAATATCAACACTAAATAAAGTTATCCCTAGCCCATCATGCTCAATCATTGATCCATTCATGAAACACACTCAAATATTAGCTATGCCCAATGCTCAAGTACGATCATAGTGCCCCCTAGTTGGTGCTTATAAGAGAAGATGGAGACTCAAAGCAAAAATAAAAATTGCATAAAGTAAATAGATAGGCCCTTCGCAGAGGGAAGTAGGGATTTGTAGAGGTGCCAGAGCTCAAGGTTTAAATTGAGAGAGAAAAATATTTTGAGTGGCATGCTTTTCCTGTCAGTGAAAACGACAAAGTAGCCCACAATACTTTCCATGCTAGATACATTATAGGCGGTTCCCAAACAGAATGGTAAAGTTTTTACTCCCCCTCCACCAATCAATCACACTCCACGGCGAGCCAAATCCACGGGTACCGTCCATACAAACAACAATCCTGGGGGAGTTTTGTTTCATTATTATTTTTTTGATTTGATTTTTGAGCATGGAACTGGGCATCCCGAATACCAGCCACTTTCTCGTGAATGATAGTGAATCAACACATATCGTGAGAATAACACACCTAGCATGTAAAAATATTGGATACTCCCCACCGTTTCATGAGCGGTACGGGCACACAAAAGAGAAAATTTATTTTGAAAATTTAGAGATGGCACATACATATTTGCTTGGAACGGCATGGAAATACCACATATAGGTAGGTATGGTGGACTCATAAGGCAAAACTTGGTTTAAGGATTTTGGATGCACAAGTAGTATTTCTACTTAGTACATATGGAGGCTAGCAAATAGATTGGGAAGCAACCAAGCCAAGAAACGAAAATTCACATAAGTGAGCATTGAACATAACTAACACCGAATAATGCACCACAAGTAGGATGTAACTTCATTGCATTACTATTGACTTTCGTGCATGCATAGGGAATCACAAACCTTAACACCAATATTCCTACTAAGCATAATTACTTACTAACATGACTCACATATTACTATCATCATGTTTCAAAACTATTACAAAGAATCAAGTTTAATTTGTCCCATGATCTTCATGAAAGTTTTTATTATATCCTCCTTGGATATCTATCACTTTGGGACTAGTTTCATATATTGCCATTGCTATTTCGATAAGCTCAAACAAATTTAAATGAAGCACACGAGCATAAAGATTTCATCCCTCAAAAAGGTATAAGTGAAGCATGAGAGGAAATGACAAGCTACTCTCAAAAAATATAAGTGAAGATCAATGAGTAGTCAAACAATTAAGTAGCTATGTGAGGACTCTCTCTCTCTCTCAATAAATATTTTCAGATCTGAGTATTTTATTCAAACAGCAAACTAAACAAAAATAGAACTCCAAGAATAGCACGCATAATGTGAACGAATAAAAATTTAGGCTCAACATAGGCTAACCGATAGTTGACGAAGAGAGATGGGATGCGTAGCATCCCCAAGCTTAGATGCTTGATACTTCTTGAAATATTTACTTGGGGTGCCTTGGGCATCCCCAAGCTTGAGCTTTTGTATCTCGTTCAATCCTCTCATATCATGGTTTCACCTATTCTCAAAAATATCTTCCACACAAAACTTGAAAAGAACTCGTGAGATAGGTTAGTACACATAATAATAAATCAACTCTTTATGTACTACCAAGACAAGTTGCATAATAATTTTCAAACATTAGGTACTGTATACTATCATTTCCACAATTTATATCTACCAATATAGGCTATGGAAACTATAGGATAAGTAGATAACGAAACTATGATAGCAATCTGTCCAAACAGAACAGTCTGTAGAAATTTATGAAAACAGTGTACTTCTGTAACTCAAAAATTTATGAAAATTTAGGACATGCTAAATAATTTATATGAAAATACTGTGTAAAAATTTCAGAAAATTTCCACGTTCCAGTAAAATATGAAAATTCAAACACTACAGAAAAAGTTTCTGTTTTTTACACAGCACATATCAAACATGCAATGCAAGCATCCTAAGGCCATTCATGGAAGTTTTTATTGAAAAACAAGATTATAAATAAAACCTAACAGAAAATAAGAAAATAAAATGACGCTCCAAGCAAAACTCATATTATGTGACGAATAAAAATATAACTCCAAGTAAGATATACCGATAATGTTGAAGACGAAAGAGGGGATGCCTTCCGGGGCATCCCCAAGCTTAGGCACTTGAGTCTTCCTTGGATATTACCTTGGGGGTGCCTTGGGCATCCCCAAGCTTAGGTTCTTGTCACTCCTTATTCTCCTCATAACACTTTGGGGATCTTGCTAAAGCGGTTGTGGAGAAAAGGCAATCAGACTATCAACGCTCTATTAGCAAGTCATATTATCAACAAATAAATCAGCAGTCGAGCCTTACAGGTAGTAATAAATGCGGGAAAACTATTCCCCAGATCGAAGTACAGACAGTGCAATCGATACCCCCGCTCAAGGTGAGTACCGATAAGGCGGTAACCGACGCTAATAGAGAGATGGGTATCACTGTTGAACAACTCCTAGGCATCAAGGAAGTCCCCACTGTCGATCCGAATTTACTAGCAAGGAAATATGTCCCCGGGAAACCTCTGGTCAGTCCCGAGGAGGAGAAACTTCTATCAACGCAAATGCGCAGTTTGCATGAGTGGTACCTGAGAGAAATAAAGGTCGGGCGAGAGAGCCTCATGGTGAAAGTCAAGCCAGAGCATTACTTCCATGGAAAATATGTGTGGATTGAATTTCCAGAATTTTTTCAGTTATTCAATCAAGACGCACTCGACAAATCTCTCGTCAGTTGCTATTGTCTGTAAGTGATTTCTTTCTGTAATTTAAGTCTCTAGCTCAGCTCGTTCATTGCCTGCAATTATCGTCACTATATTCTTTTGTGTGGTATTATGCAGAATGAAAATTTTTGAATTGAAAAGAGATGGAGTCTATGGCATTTTCATTGACCCAAATACAATTAATGAAGAGGTGTTAAATAAGTTCAAACAAGACACTGAGAATAGCTTGCTAATGTTTTTGAAGGAACAAAATACCAAACCAGAAATACTTCTTCCTTACAACTTCAGGTGAGTGTTACTGTCTTGTACTACAAACTCTATTTTTGCTTACTCGATGTTAAGTGTAGTTTATGAGTTATGCATGCCCGTTTGTAGTTGATGAGTTATGCATGCCCGCTTATACAAACGTGTGCGCAGATACCACTCGATCCTGCTAATCATTAGAGTTGACGAGGGAACTGTTGAAGTACTGGACTCACTAGGTAAAGAACCTGAAGAATACAGAAGCCTGCTCTTGATGCTCGACAGGTAATTTCAATCATTATCGCACTATGTCGGCCTCTTTAGTTCATTTCCTGATATCAAGTAATTAATAACTCGTTTATTCATTTTCTTTGCAGGGCAGGGTTTGAAAAAAGTTCACCAAAGAGGTTGCCGGTGAATGGAAACCACGGCTGAAATGGCGACGGACCAAGGTAGTTAAGTAGTACTAGCTACGTCTGTGCATCTCTTTAATTCTAATTTCAATACCATTATCATGCTTGATTATTATTTGATTGAATTATATTCTCGTAAAGTGTATGAGGCAGGAACAGGGGACTAATTTATGTGCATACTACGTTTGCGAAAACATTCGCTTTATGACCAAAAGGAGCGGAGATGCAAGACATCTTTGGGTACGTAAACACTATTCACAATTTTTTTATCATGATCTAATATATATACACACAACTAATATATTCATATTGATCTCCTTCTTTAAAGATGGTGGAGATGCGGGACAGGCTCCTACCAAAGGACCGCATATGAGCACTTCAAGAGGAAATGGCGGGATTTTTGCTTGAGCAGGTCATATCTCCTGACGAAGAATACCATTTCACCTAATGCCTACATATAATGATTTGCAAATTGTAGGAGAAATTGTATATATATGTTTGTATGCATGGTCGTACGAGAAATTCTATGATATATGATCGGTTCTACGAGAAATTTTATTGTATATGCATAACGTGTACAATATGTAGTAGCGTAAAATATGTTTGAAATAAAAAATAAATAAATGGAAACACAAAATGAAAAGGAAAAATAAACAATAAACCCTAAACCCCTAAACCTCTAAACCTTTAGACTAAAGGGTGGGGGCCTTTAGTCCCAATTTATCAGTCCCGGTTGGTGAACCGGGACTAAAGGCCCTTCCCAACCGGGACTAAAGGCCATTTCTCCACTAGTGGAGTGAGCTTCTTCAAAAGTAACGCCTTCAGAAAGGGAACGACACATAAGCGTCGCCGTTGCCGGATCGAAGCACGGAAGGCCAGATCGTGGGTTTTCACCCTGAAGATCAAGTCCAAGCAAACTCCAAGCAATGCCTTCAACAAGGTAACGATGCAAAAACGCCGCCATTGCCATGTATAACCAAGTAAGGTTTGGCATAGGGTTTTCACCCCGGAGCTCGGGACTAGGTGCTCTAGAAGCACCACTCAATCGAAGTCATCATATGGTATCTCCGCTTTTCACGATCCCAGCAGCACAACACGACGTTGACTTTTATGAAGGAGGAACGTCACATGCACAACCGAAATCCCGAGTTTGGGACGCTCCGACGTTCCCGCACCTTCCTCACAAGTGGCAGCGATGACCGATGTGCATGAGACAACATCACCACATGCCGCCACTACCTTGGTCATCCTCGCACGTGGCAGCGAATTACACCGGTTTGGAGGACATGGGCGACGCCATGCATCTGCGTTAGTGAAGCTGATCATGACCTCGCCGGATTCGATGACACGTTCACGGACATAACGCCAGCCAACCAAGCACGATGCGCGCATGCCAGATCGCTTGCGACGGTGGCAACATCTGCTGCATGGCCACCACACATCCCAATCGGCGGATCGGGCGACGGCCGCTTATGGAGCACCGGCTCTCCAAGTCGGTGGACATGGTGTTGTTGCTCCGTTTCCTTTCCTCTGCCACTTGGGCGCTTGGTGCAGCCCGACGGCGTGAAGGATTGGGAAGGCGCGCAACCGCCCATATGCTCTGCCACGAACTGCTGCTGCTGCATCATAACCACCCGTACTGCATCAACGCCATCGCATGTACATCGCCACACGTCGTCGAGCAGCAACATGGACAGAGCCCCGCCATCGCCTCGGCCACACGGGCAAGCCCGACGGCGACTCCGACGGCGGGAGAGGAGAAAGCTTGTGGAGAGGCTCGCTGAAAAAGTGGATCTGCAGGCCGCCCGTGTCGCCCACGCGGACGACGCGGGGGCCAACTAAATATAAGGTGTATGAACTTTTTTTGAAGTTAAATATTCCTCTATTTGCGGGAGTGAATTTTTGGAAACTGGGTGTATTGGAGGACCTTATTTTAAAATACTTTAAAAATCATATTTAAAGTTTCAAAAAATTCTACGTGATCATATGGATGTATATTACATATGTGTAAAGTCTGGTGATGAAATAAGTAAACATGTAAGCTATACAAAAATGACAAAATAGTGATTTCCAGATAGTGAATAGTACATGCACTATTCATCTTTCCAAAAATCACGATTCTATCATTTTTGTGTAACTCACATGGTTACTTATTTCAACATCAAACTTTGCACATGTGTAATATACATCCATATAAACATGTTGATTTATTTTCAGAATTTTTTGAAACTTTAAAATAGCATTTTTTTTTTCACTATTCAAAATACCCGTCCTCCAAAGTGACTTTTTGTCTATTTGCCCGGTTTATTAATAAATATATCAACATCTATAACACCAATAAAATATGAAATCTCATTTAATGATTTATCTAATGATACTATATTTGATATTGTGGATGTAATCAATATTTTTCTAAATAAACTTGGTCAAACTTAGGTAAGTTTAACTTCTGGAAGAAAGAAAAAAAGATAAACATTGTATTTTAGAATGGATGGAGTACGAGTTTAAGAGATAAGGGCAAACATCAAATGACATGCCCATATTTCATGTCCGTAGACATGGTTCATTTGTCTATGAAAAAACAACGCCCAATGGCACCCCCCATTCAGCCTCCCCGATTTGTCTGGTCTGCATTTTCGCCAAAAAAAAAAAAAAGTCCAACCAAACTTGAACACTTGAAAGACATAGTTTAAACATGTAAATACATAGTATAAATTTACAAATGCATACATACTTAAAACATAAGCACTATTTAAAGACATAGTTCAAACATAAAAATTCAAAGGGTACAACCAATCTCTAGGTTTCCATGTTGTATCCGCAAATGCTCCACAAGATCATTTAGAAGTTGTTGATGCACTGCTTCTCAATCTGGAAAATGCCGATGCATCTTAAGAAAATGTGCAACCTGGTTTGCCTCTTGTTCCAGGAGGTGGGCGTGTGGGCCATGGTTTCCAAAATCAACATTACATACACCATCATCCTCCACACTTATATTTTCCATGATCACACATCCATAATGTATCAGGATCCCACATATTTACAGGTCCAAGAACAATAGCCCAACGAGATTGGAGCACTCTAAATGCCCTCTCCATAGCCTTCCGAGAACCTTCTTGCATTTGGGCAAAGAAGCTTTTCATGTTACCTTCTCGCTCGGAGATAGTCTTCACAGTCGTCGCCCAATGAGGATAGATACTACCGGCAAGTATCACCCCATGGTGTATTTGTGTCCATTGATGGTATAGTTGCACTCCAGGGACTACCCACGACAAAGTTTTGCACATAATGAAGATCGTTGAAGCTCGCACATCCACAGGTCTTGTAAACTACTCCCTCCGTCAGAAAATACTTGTCATAGGAATGGATGTATCTAGATGTATTTTAGTTCTAGATACATCCATTTTTATTCATTTATGTGACAAGTAATTCCGGACGGAGGGAGTACTTCTAGCATGATTGTGGACTCTTCGGTATGATCTTGGTATTGCCCTGCAAACCAACCAACAGTTATGCAATACCTAGTGCATGCAATCGATGGAATCGAGCATACTGAGAAACCCTCTTTTGAACATTTCTGCGAGGTCGCCGGCGCAGATGCCACGACGTAGATGGTCAATGATGCGCGTGATGGATGTAAGACCAGAGGAAGAAAAACAACGGGCTGCGTTTGCTGCCATCGAACGGCCACCAGCGCCAGATCGGACGGCTGGCTAGGCAGCTGATTTCTTTATATTGATTCCTAGCAGCCGCCTTTTAACAACGGTACGACAGAGCACTCGCCCAGGCGAGCTCACTCCAAGCCACCAGACCAAACCCCCAACGCTTCAGCCACTCCAGGCCAAACCCCTCCTCCAAGCTCACCCCGCAATCTCACTCACTCCAGCTCTACTGAACGTGTATCATTTTTCCACCTCGCGCGCGCAGCTCACGTTGCTGTGACAAGACAATGGCGCTGCTTCTTCTCCTGCTCGTGCTCCTTCTGCCGGCCGCGCCCGAGGCGACGCCGTCGGCGCTGCTGGGCATCAACTACGGCCGGGTGGGGAGCAACCTCCCGCCGACGGCCTCGGCCCTGCAGCTCCTCGCCGGCCTGGGCGTCGGCCGCGTCCGCCTCTATGACGTCGACCCGGCCACCCTACGCTCCTTCGCCAACACGGGCGTCGAGCTCGTCGTCGGCGTCCCCGACGAGTGCCTAGCCGCCGTCTCCACCCCCTCCGGCGCCTCCTCCTGGATCCGCTCCGTCATCCAGCCCGCGCTCCCGGCCACCAAGATTGCCGTCCTCACCGTCGGCAACGAGGTGCTTACGGGTCCAACAGCTCCGCGCTCACGCCCTCGCTGCTCCCGGCTATGCAGTGTATCCACGACGCGCTCTTGCAGCTCGGCCTCGACAAGCAGGTCGCCGTCACCACCGCGCACAACCTCGGCGTGCTCGCCACCTCCTACCCGCCCTCGTCCGCCTACTTCCGCAAGGACCTCCTCCCGGTGCTTTGCCCGATCCTTGACTTCCACGCCCGCACCGGCTCACCGTTCCTCGTCAACGCCTACCCCTACTTCGCCTATGCCGAGGACCCCACCGGCGTGGAGCTCGAGTACGCCCTCCTCGAGCCCGGCCACGGCGGGATCCCTGACCCATCCTCCGGGCTGCACTACCCCAACATGCTGGTGGCCCAGGTGGACGCCGTGTACCATGCGATCGCGACGGCCAGCCGCGCGGCTGCGCGCGTGGTGGAAGTGCGCGTGTCGGAGACCGGGTGGCCGTCGGCCGGTGACCGCAACGAGACTGGAGCGACGCCGCAGAACGCCGCAAGGTACAACGGCAACGTGATGCGGCTGGTGGGCGAGGGCAAGGGCACGCCGCTGCGGCCGGACGAGGCGCTGCGCGTCTACATGTTCGCGCTCTTCAACGAGAACATGAAGCCCGGCCCCTCGTCGGAGCGCAACTACGGGCTCTTCAAGCCCGACGGCACGCCGGTGTACGAGTTCGCCTACCGCCTGCCCAAGGACAACGCCACCACCTCATCTGGCGCCGAAGGCATTACCGCCGGCGGCGGCAGGTACAATGGCCACGGCGCCGGGCAGCAGAACAACGGCTACTACAGCATCACGGCGTCGGCAAAGGCGAACATGGTGAGAGCTCTTTTTTTTGCTCTTGTAAATTTCCATCGTCCGTGCTTTGCTTCGATTCCTTTCTGAACTGAAAAGGCTCCATTTTGGATTAGTTTGCAAAGTTTTCATGGTAAAAGTGTAGGCAAGTTGAAAAGGTTGCATCATGCATATGCTTGGTGATGCCTTTTGTTAGCCCCAAGGTAATAATATCATGGCATAAAGGAGCATGCCATTGCCTGATCCAAAACTCTGTTGCTGTACTGTGAGAGCTCATAAGCAAAGTAATTTGAAAATAAATTATAAGAACATGCCACTGGACCGACAGGTGGGGCCATCGATAGACACTTAGCTTGTTCTTCTATCAGTACAAAACTATGAAACCATAATAAAGGAGGAGAAGAGTGTCAAGTGACCTGTAATCGTCGATGAAGAAGAACAAATTCTGACTGAGTGACCTGTCATCATGTTGGCTCTGCTCCCTTTTGGTCACCTGCTGATGTGTCTCCTTGTGTTTGTGCTGCTTGATAGGGTTGGTGGACATGGACACAAGCATGTGCGGCTGCCCTGTTGATGATGATAGCATTCTGATTCTGAGCAACTTCCAAGTTTCTTGAGGGAAAAACTATTTTGTCCTTCCGCTCCAGTCTTCCATATTTGAGATATATTCTGTGAAAAACTATGGAAATTTTTTAGTGATAAAGTAAAACTACATCAAACAACCGGAGTGTAGGTACATTCATGCCCTTCTGCTCCAATCTTCCATGTTGTTTCAGTTGATCTGGTCCTGTAATTGGTGGCAAGCTAAGCTAATGGGTTAGTCAGTGTCATTAAACCAGGCACTTTTTTTTGTTACTGATAACTATACAATGCAAGGTCAGTTGGATATATTGATTGCCAAGTTACTCGCTGGCTCCAATCCAGAAAGCACTTCCAATTTTAGAGGCAATATAGTTGAGACAAACCTAGTGAAATACATATGTTCGTTGAAACACTTGTTTTGACAATATACTACTTTTCCCAGATTTATATAAACAAATCTAGTAAATATAAAGTTAAAGAATACTACCTATGATATAAACTGAACTACAAAAACGTCTTATATTTAATTACAGAGGTAGTAAATTTTAGTGATAAAGTAAAACTACATCATACAACCGGAGTGTAGGTACATTCATGCCCCGTACACTAATACGTGCTAGCAGGGCATATATCTCAAATATGGGTTTGTATTTGCACATATAAAGGAGTACATAATTATTATTTTTGTATATGTATGATACCTAACGAAAGCGTAGTACATATACACTACATAGGTGGTCTTATATACTCCACACTATCGCTACATACTCCGTGTTAAGGTACACCTGGTAGTACTGAAAATTCCAGTGACAGATGCAGTTATATAATCCCACATAACAAATCTGAGTACATCCGTTTATTAAGTAATGAAAGATTGGGCACACACCACACAGAGCATAGGTACTGCATCCAAAAGGATCTTATTATAAGGAAAGAGTGGGCACACACCACACAGAGCATAAGACTGAAGTGGACGGGAGGAATATATGCTCTGCCTTTTGCGTCCATCAAGGCAGAACTTCCTCCATGCAAGAAAAAAGGCTCATTGCAACAGTGTGTGCGCTTTACTTTGTAAATAGGAGCCTTTATGACTTTGGGACCTTTGGCCCAGGCAATGGTGATCTGCTGCAGGAATAATTCAGCCGGGTGTAAATTGCCGCGGAAAGAGGAATGGTTTCTTGGTGAACCCTTTGGGATGAGATGTCGGATCACCTGCGCTGTCTCTGGATCGTGTGTGTGTGTTTAAATCCCATATCGATGAGCATGTGTGCATTGTGTGCTATAGACTCGTGCCACAGTTGGGCTAAAAAACCTTATATCTCCAAAGGGTATTACTTTTTCTTTGCAAGAAATCAACGCAAGGATTCGGCATAATCGAATACTAGTATACTACAGGTGTTCAAAACCACACATGCTCATGCCACGCACCGGCTTTGGAGTATTATCCAAAGTGTCGAGTGGGTAGAGAGAAGTATAACTGTGTCTGTATGATACACAAGACGACCTACAACTAATTTGGCGGAAATGGCTCTAGTATGGCAAGGTTGGTTTAGTTTTGATGCTTCAGTGAAAGGAAAGACTGCCAGATAGAAACAAATAGTGGGACGGGATACTCCCAGACATGCTACTATATGAACAAGTGAACCGCAGTTCGCTCACCTTACACAGCAGCAGAGTAAGAAAGTAGAGGGCGTAACGATCCAACGACTCGTATTGTCGCTTTTGTGTCTACAGTTAACATTACTTCGAAAAAACGCTTAGCAGCAACCGAACACGATACAATTTCAAATAGCTACAGAAATTAAGAAAGAGTAAACAAGAAAGAATTATTCAGATGATACCTTAGCATAACTGCCCACAAAAAGGACTCTCGGTGGACCCAGCAATATCCTTATGACAACCTGACCTCAAACATCCTACGCAAGATCAGAGCAAAATATTTCAGATTAGCTGAATAAACATCATAATGTAAGATGAGACGAAAATATTCAGATTAGCGGAAACATTCACATCAACATCGGCGAAAAACATTTCAGATTACTCAAAATATTAACATCGACATCGACAGGCAGGCAAGCTCTCACTCTGCACAGCTGGCACCTCCGACGACAAACAAAAAACAAATAAACCTATAGGTATAAGTACTGAATGTCAAAACCTGATAGAAAATCAGAGCAAAAATGGGAAAATGGAGGACAGTGAAATGGAGAGGAAGTCCGGTGTGCAAAGCACTCTCGTCCATGCCAACTAAGTACAGATGCAAAGGGATAGATAACACACAGGTTGTGCAATATTTATATATGCATAACAATGTAACTCCATTTGCACAGTTCTTTAAAGAGCTCCACTATGTGGAGGCAAAGATACTAACTGGACCTTATAAATGGGGTCAGAGATTGTGTGGGGTGAATCTTTCCCTGCTGAGGAGGAAGCTACGAAGTGTGGGGGCAAGGATACTCACAAGACACGCTGAATTATCTAAATTCAAGAGTGAGTAGCCATAGGGAAACATGTGCTCAGTTTACTTACATCTACATTCTTTCAGTTTCTTTGCAATATTCGGTGTTGACGGCCTACATGTTTTTTTAAAGTGTTTTGCAGGCTTCGGCAAAGTTTACTGAACTGACCAGCAAATGCGCGCAAGAAATGCACACACACAGTTTGTGCTCTGATGCTTAGCTATTTTTCTTCTTATGATGCTCTCAGTTTTGATTCCTGATTTTCTTCTTACAATGTTCTGAATTTTAATGAAGAAATGAAACAAAGAAATGAACAGAAAGTGCAGGAGGGGTGTGAAAGTGAAAAGGAAGCTATAAATGCATTCATATGAAGGAAAGTGAACAGAAAGTATATCCACAGGTGCATATGTACCAGATCAGTGAGAAGGGCATTGCTCTAAATGCATTCATATGAAGGAAAGTGACTGTTCCAGAGAGATTACAAAATCTCAGGTGGCTGCTAGAGAAAGATTGTATACCTTTACAATCACCATCAGAAATCATTACCCCTAAAATGCCAACTAGTTTGTGTTAGACTACTTTCTGAGGAGTTAGTATCAAGAGCAAAGTCAACTACATCCATCGAAAAATTGATACTTTGCAGGGAGCAATTTCATATCCTCATGATATTTCCCTTTCCTTGAAAACAGAGACAACATCAGTGAAGTAGTTGAAGCTTCGAGTAAGATCCTCTTCCCATCAACTTTAGACAAATAATTTCCAGCCTTGGCAATCTCACCATTGTCCAACAGCAATCTGATTATACCATTTATAAGACGGGAGCTGGGGACTATACCACTTTTCTCCATTGATGAAAACATGTTGTTAGCATCTTCCACTGCCCCATCTTTTAGAAGATTTTTTATCATTACTCCGTAAGTAGATTCATTAGGCAGCAACCCACTGGCTGATATTGTAGCGAACAACTCCCTAGCTTCTTCTTTTCTTTGAACCTTGTACATTGCATTAATCATGGTATTGAGTATTGTAATACTGAACTTTACATTCACTGCTCCTAATTTCTGGAACAGGATAATCGCTTCGTCTGCACAATTATTTCTACAAAGACCTCCAAGTATTATACCGTATGTGGAAATGGTCACTGTTATTCCACTTTCGATCATCTCATGGAACATTTTCCTTGCAACAACAGTTCTCCCAGCACGAAACAACCCATCCAGTACGATGCCATATGTAACAGTGTCAGGTTTAACTCCCTTACACGACATTTCTCTAAACAGAGTCAAACCATCATCGATCCTTCCATTTCTACAATAGCCATCAAGAAGTGTACTGTAAGTAACAATATCAGGCTCAACACCAACTACTTCCATGGCATCAAGTATTTTAAATGCTTTATCCATCTTGCCGACTAAGCAATATCCGTCAATCAGTGAATTAAATGTAATGACGTTAGGCCTCTCACCTATGTCTATAACCAAGTCAAAGATATCATGTGCATCCATAACCCTTCCATCTTTGCATAAACTGTTTATTATTGAACCGAAGAACACAATGTTAGGACGTGGAATACCTCTGTTCATCATTTCAGAAACCAGTTCCTTGGCTTTAACCAAACCACCATGCATACAACAACCCTGAATTAGGGAACGATAAACAGCTGCGTCCGGTTGAATTCCCATGGCAATCATCTGATTAAATTTTTCCATAGCATCGGTCAACCTCCCCATTCTGGAAAGTGCAGCTATTACAGTGGAATAGGTGACTACATCAGGACTCACTCCTTTTTCCCACATTTCTGTAAATATCAGCATAGCTTCATCCATCATTCCGCGTTTAGCATATGCACCAATTAATATGTTGAAAGCAGGGCAGTCGGGCGCAATAACGTTGCTTTCCATTGAATTAAAGAGATCAATCATATCAGCAAAGCATCCTTCACTAGCATGCCCATGAAGCAAAATGCGGTATGAGACAATATCCGGTTTGTGTCCCTTGGCTGTCATGGAATTAAAAAATTCTGCAGCTTCTTTGCTTCTTCCATGCTTGCAAAGGGAGGCCAGGAGCGAGCTGCAGGTAACAATATCTGGTATAAGGCCCCGGCTTTTCATTTCTCTGAACATTTTAGCAGCCTCTTTGAACCGCCCAGATGTGGCATATCCATTGATCATGCAACTATATGTCACTGTATCGGGTTGAGCACCATTAGCAGTCATCTGCCGAAGGACTAGCTCTGCCTTGTCCATTGCTCTGGCCTTGCACAATGCGTCAATAATCGAGCTATACGTCGCCACATCGGGCACAACACCTTGCCGCATCATTTCATGGAATAGACTGCATGCCTTGCCTGTTTCGCCCTCCTTAAAAAAGCCATGGATGACCGTGCTATACGCCACCACATCAGGGAAGCAGCCACCTCCTCCTTTCGCCATCATCTGGAGCAGTTCGAGCCCCCGCTGGCTCATGCTATTGTCGCATAAGCCCTTAAGAACTGTGTTATACGAAATGGCATTAGGCACACAGCCGAGCTCGGACATCCTGTGAAGCAGCACGTTCAGAGCCTCATCCGTCCGTTTCGCGTAGCAGAGGCACTTGAGGAAGGTGTTGGCGCCAATCTGGTCTGTCTTGAGGCCCTTCCTGAACAAGCGGCCGAATAAGGCAAGCCCTAGGTCCGGGCGACGCGCACGGCAGCAGCAGTCCATGAGGATGTTGTAGGTGCAAACTGTGAGCGCCGCCACCTGCGGGCCGGCTTCCTCCCTGCACACACGGTTGACGAGAGCCACTGCAAGGGCGGGGCCATCTCCGATGCAGGCGGCAGAGGACGTAGCACGTGCGAGGGCGGCGAGGAAGCCGTTGAGGGAGCGCTCGGGGACCGGGGTGGCCTGCCGAAGCAATTCGTCGAACAGGTGGTGTGCATCATCTTGGCTGAGCGTCCCGGCGCGGACGCGCTCTGTGGCCGCGGCAAAGGCCGAGTGGGGAGACCATGAACGTGAGGACGGCGAGGTGGAGGCGGAGGAGGAGCTGCGGCGAAGGAGGCGGAGGAGGAGCTGCGGCGTGGTGAAGGAGCGGCGGAGGCGGAGGCGAGACAACGGAGAGATAAAGGAGGACGGGTGGCGGAGGCCGGACTTGGGGTAGGTGCAGGCGGGGGAGGGGCAGCGGAGGCGGAGGCGGATGCGGCGGGGCATCGCATCGGCGCCGGCCGTCGGGAACGGCCGTCGAGTTCGTACGCAGCGGAGAGAGCTTTGGATTTGGACTTTGGAGTCACCCACCTGGTGAGTGCTTTGCTGCTTCTTTTTTCTTTTCTTTGATGAGACACTGGTGAGTGCTTTGCTTTTTTTCTTTGATCGATGATTGGAAGTGGGCTTGGCACCCCTCTGGCTATTTGTTTTTCTTCTCAGTTTTATCAATTTACAATCGGTTTTTAATTATGGGTTTCTTAGAAAAACATAGGAAATATTTGCTTTTAAGAAAAAAAATCAGCATTTAAAGAGTGAACATTTTTCAATGCAAAAAAAAATTATATCTTGAAGAAAAATAAACACGGCCTCTTCTGATTTTTTTTTTCAACATTTTTAGAAATTTTAAAAACATTAGGAAATCTCCAGGCATTTTTGAAATTCAATCTTTTTTAAAATGAAAAATAAAAAGAATAAAATTGGTAAAGAAATAAACAAAAAAATGAAGAGAAAAACATAAGCAGAACCTAACCTAGAAAACTGGATCTAGAAGGTTCCAAAAAGCCCGGGAAAATCAAATCTAAAAGCCTCCCAAAACTGGCTCTATACACACATCGTAACTAGCTAAATAGGTCGGCCAGTAGCAAGCTTGGCCGATAGGTAGGTGCGACTGGTCAATAATATGTCGCTTGATGCGATAAATAGGAAACACCCTAAAACACTTGTGACAACTCTAGCAACGAACCCTATGTATAGCCCAATTTTCATTTGCTTTTGTTGCACTGGCACAGAAGACCCATAAGTCATTAGCACACCGCCAACCATTGCACCATTGATTCGCATACTGCACCGCCCCTCGGCGTGTTGTGGGACATCATGGAGTTGCGTGGGGAAGCTAGAAGGCACCGGGATATGACAAAGACTGCACTATATCGGGACAACTGAAGCGGGGTGGAGGAAAGCTTCGCGTCGGGAGGCCAAGCGTGGACGCCTGGACGGCATCATGGAGGGTGTCGGGGATGCTACAGGTCAATGACAGGGCGGTAGCAGCTGAGCTAGAGTACTGGAGGAGGAGGTCGAGGAGCGGCCAGAAATGGCAACATGTTGCCAAGAGGTCGAGGAGGGACGGGACATAACACGAGGAGGTACATCGATGCGAAAGGAGAGCAGGGTCGACCGACGGCGCAGTCGCCAACATGAATGGGCAAACCAATGTGCGGGGTGTGGCGAGAAATTTCCTCCCACCCCAAATGTCGGATGTGGCTATGGTTTATTTTTTAGGACCTCCATATTTTAGGGTTGTAGTAGGGGATCATGTTCGATTTTTTTTCCACACCCTAAGAACTATTTGGGGGCGTGTTTTAGAGACATGCTAGAGTTGCTCTGCAGGATCTTTTTATTGTGTAGAATCAAACATCAAAATATAAAAGATATTACCTCCATCCTGAATTACTTGTTGCGGAAATGGATAGAAATGGATGTATCTATAACTAAAAATACGTCTAGATACATTCATTTCTATAACAAATAATTCCGGACGGAGGGAGTTTATGTAACAGCCCAAGTGTAATTCTTGCCTTTTTTGTAATCATTCTCATGTGGACCTTCATGTTTTGCCATTGTGTTTGTTTATCAACCTTGCCTCATGGTCATTTCATGCATCATGCCATCATGCTCATCATACCAAGTGCATATTAATTATTGCCATGCTTGTGGTTGTGTTTGTTGTGATGTGAGGTGGTGTTGATGGGAGTGTATGTGATGTGGAGTGAGTGCATGTGTTTCTTTGTTTGGAGTGCTACTCCCTCCCATCTAATAAACTATCCCCTCTTCTTTCTTATTCAAAATATGCCCATGATAATAATTTACTTTCTGTTTTCACATATTAAAAATGTTGCTCATTTTCTAAATATTCAGTTGAGTTTTGTGTGTAGTCTCAAGCATGTTCTACTGGTTTTTGAATTTTTTTTAACAATTGCAAACAGATTCCAATTCTAAATATATGTGATTGTTTTATTTGTTCAAAAAAAATGCCAACCCCATTTTATTAACTAGGCTACAATTTTCTGTTTCCAAAATATATTTTTCTTCCTCCCCAAGTATTTTTTTTTAAACCTGCATGGTTTTATTCTTAGTTTGCTGATTTAATTAATAGGGAAGGCCTGTGTGTTTTGTTTTCGCTGAGAGAGAGTGGCCGGCCCATCTGGGCCTCCTCCTCCTTCCTTCCTTCCCGCGGCCCAGCTAGCCCGTGCGCTGGTTCCCTCCAGCGTGGCGCGCGTCGGGCCCGCGCGTCAGCCTCTCTCTCCCTCCTTTCTTCCTCCTCCTTTCCAGCTCCCTCTCAGAGCGAGAGCGAGCAGGGCCCCGCCGCGGCCGAGGTGGCGAGGCTAGGGCGTGCCTCCAGGGCTATAAAGCCTCGGCGTCCGCGCCCCTCTAGCTAGGGTTCCCCCCTGTCTCTCCGCGCCGCCGCCACCTCCATCTCCTTCCTCCTCTCCCTTCTCCTTTTTCTTCTTCGTCAGGTAAGATTCAGAGAGGAGAGGTTCAGAGTAGCAGAGCGCCGACGAGCGGCTCGTCGTCGTCGCCTCCGGTGCCGCTCGTCGCCGTCGGGGATGGCGTGAAGCTCGGGGTTGCCGTCCGCGTTCCGTTCCCGGGGCTAGGGGGTGAGGAGCACCTCCGCAGCGCCGCCCCGTCGTCGCCATCGTCCGCAAGCGGAGCCCGTCGCCGGCCGTCTTCTTCTTCTCCTCCCTCGCCGACGCCCACGTTCCTGCGTCACCGAGCAGCCCTCGGTGAGCTCCTCCTCTCCGCAGCCCGCTCGCTTCGCCGTAGCCCCGCCTCGCTTCGTCGCCGTAGTGCTCGCCGTCGCCGACGTTCAGTACAAGGCTCGGCCTTGAGGGCCTCGCCTCCTTCCCCCTCGTCGCAAGATGAGCAGGGGAATGGATTCCCCTAAGCACCCACATGCTCCGCCGCCGGTTGGTAGTTTCGGTGGTCGCCGGAGGGCTCGCCGGCGCCATCGTAGGCTTCTCTGTCTCCGGGCAGAGGAAGCAGTGTTTTTTTTTGTGTGTTAACTGAATCGAGCCCCCTCCTCTGTTAAGAGCCGAGGCGGTAGCGCGATGGAGTCGACTCGCGGTTTGGACCGAAAGGTCCGGGGATCGAATCCCCCCCTCGCTGTCTTTTATTTTTTTCGTGCGTGTGCCCGTGTGTGTGTGTATCCAGAGTGGTGTGTGTGTGGATCCCGTGCGGCCACGCGCGGATCCAGTGCGTATCTGTGTGCCCCTGTGTGTGTGCTCTCTGATTTGTGGCTTGTGTGTGTGTGTGTGTGTGTGTGAGTATGACAGTGGGCCCTGGCCCCACTTGTCATCCTCAGGGGGGCCTGGTGTCTATGCCAGTGGGTCCCCTCCCTTTTATTTATTTATCTTTTTGTGTTGTATTCTCTGGTTGTTTTTATCTGTTTTGGGGCTGTTGCCATTTCAGGCCACTGCCATTTTTGACCATGTCCAAATAGGGTAGGAAATAACTTATAAGTGCATGTGTGTATTTTCGATTCAGGTTTTGGGCATTTTACAAATGCAAACATATGAGTATGATACATGGTTTTGGGGTAGAATCACCCAAGGAATCCATTGGTGTAATCAGATTTCACTTATGAGCAAGTTCATAAAACTGCTATTTTGTGTTGTGATGCCATTTTGTCATTTTAGTTATATTTAATCCAAGCATGCTATGATAATTGTGTCAACATGAAAGTGGTAGCCTTTGATGAGTAGAATGCCATGGTATTTACTTTTGTCATGTTAGTCTTGCATACATGTGAGAATCATGCTCTAAAGTGACTACTAAAAGTTGCTGTTTTCAAACATGTCAAATATTTCTAAGTCTGAGAATCTGTTAATATTTTTATGCCATGAAGAGTGGATGCTACAAAGTGATCTGTTGTGTTATAGATCATGCTCAGTGCTAGTGTTTTGTTGTAGAGGTTGCCCTCTACTATCATGTTATTTTTCATGCCATGAAAGTTGCTGTAGCATATATAAACCATGCTGTCAATATGCCATCAGGTTAACTCAGATTCCAGAAAACTGGAATTTTCACTAAGTCCAAAAATATGTTTCAACATGCCATCTTGTGATCTTCATTGCTATTGATCTATGCTTCCTTTCAAGTTTGTGTAGATATATTAATTGTTAAGCTTGCTGTTAAGTTTCTGTCCATGCCTTGGTTTTGATTTAAGACCTGCTGTAGCTCTGGCTATGTGTGTGACAAGATGCCATGTTGCTGTTTTTGGACAGAATGTGTGTTTGATTGTTTTGTGACTTGTGGGAGCTATACTCCATTGTTTTGCTTGATCTTTAGCTCTATTCTTGTTAGATTTCCAATTACCATCCAGTGGCATCCTTGGAACACCAAGGTATAGCCCAGAGATTGCCTCATGTTGTGTTTTGTCTCCGTTAACGTTCGTACCTTGCCGTGAGCATACCGAGAGCTACCTTACTCCGTTTGCAACGTTCTACATATGCATTTGCATCGTTTTTGCATGAAGCATCCATATTTGCCATGATCATGCATGTCCAAATAAGTAATATTGAGGTTCTGTCCAGAATACTAAATAACTTAATAAATGCATGTGGAACATGACTAGCATAGGGTTGCCATGCTATATTCCTTAATATGACCATGCATCATCTTGTTTGTGCATTGCACCTTGCTGTTTGTTTATTTGGTGCTGTTCTCTTTGGGTAGACGCGAGTGTTGAGCCTGAGTACGAGGATTCCGGAGAGTACAACTACGAGGAACCAGCTCTTTTTCCCTCTGAAGGACCAACAGGCAAGATGATCATACCCGGATCCCGACACTATTTTTGCCTTGCTAGATGTCTCGTTTTTATCGTTATGTTACGATGCCTACCACTTAAACTGTCAGCCTCCTAATTTGCCATGAAAGCCTCTAACCCTTCCACTACCTAGCAAACCTTGATTGGCTATGTTACCGCTCACCCCTTTTCTTATAGCGTTGCTAGTTGCAGGTGCAAGCTTTCCATGTGTCAACATGGATTTTGTTTATATCACTCTATTTACTGTTATCTAAATTAATGCACATATATATCTGGCAACGGTGGAAGGCTTGGCCTTTTGCTCAGTGTTTGGTTCCGCTTTTGCCGCACTAGTTCCGAGTTCCGGTGTTATATTCCATATTTTGCGCTCCTAACATGCTCGGGGTTGTTATGGGGACCCCCTTGATCATTCGTTTTAGATTAAAACTTGTCTGGCAAGACCCAACATTGGTACTACATTTGCTAAACAACTTAATAAAATTGCATAGGGCTTAGCTACCCCGTGGATAACTTAATCAACCCCCGGGCCAGTGCTCCTCATGAGTGTTGGTCCAAACCAGAGTCGTGTGCGGGGCCAACCCGGGGCAACTCGGGAGATCTCTATCAGGCCACCGTACGCTGCGCTCATCTGATCGTGTCCTGAGAACGAGATACGCGGCTCTTATCGGGTTCGTCGACACGTCGGGCGGTCTTGCTGGACTTGTTTTACCTTTCTCGAATGTCTTGCGCGAGGAATTCCGGTTTTTCTTCGGGCTATCTCGAGGTTGCGGTTTTCCAGTGGAATGGCCTAGGACGATCACGAGATTCGTGGTCGAGGTTATTCTCGTGAAGTGTGGTTAGTTTGTGATGGATGAGTTGGAGCACCCCTGCAGGGTTTAATATTTTCGAAAAGCCGCGCCCGCGGTTATGTGGCAACTTGGAAATTTGTTTAACACCCGGTAATAGTTAACTTGAAGTAAACTCCAATAAAATACACCAACTGTGTGCGTAACCGTGATCGTCTCTGCTCGTGAACATGATCCGAGAGAGAACACGGTGGGGTTATGATTGACGTAAGTAGGTGTTCAGGATCACTTAGTGATCATGCTAATTCACGATCGTCATACGTATGCCACCATATTTACATTCATGTTCTCGTAAGTTAGCCACCAAACATATGCTTAGCGCTTGCTGCAGCCTCACCACTTAACCAATTCCTTACCCAATGGCTTACATAGTTTCGGTACCCGGGTTATGAGATTGCTGAGTCCCTGTGGCTCACAGATTACAACAATACAGGTACAGGTGTTGATGAGAACGTGCCGGACGATGTGACCCAGCTCCAGTGGGAGTACGACGAGGAGAGTAGACGTATGTATGTTACGTATCCAGACGAGTAGGGAGCTTCATGGTGGTGATCCTGGGATAGCAAGGCAGTTTTCATTGTTTCTTTTATCGTTTGTTATCGTCCGTAGACGGACCTTGTCTTCTGGATGATGTATTGAATTATTGTGTGGACTTGTAATTTAGCTTGTGGCGAGTGTAAGCCAACTCATATACTCATCTCTTCCTACATGTATTGCAATGTTTACTGTGCTTGCGAACGACGAGATGCGCTTCTATCCCCGTCGAGGCCACAAGCCCTTAATAGGGATAGGACCGCATCTTGGGCGTGACAAGTTGGTATTCAGAGCCATACCGACCATAGGAGCCCCTTGCTTGATCGAACTTGGCCGAATCGAGTCTAGTGAAAAACTATTTTGAGTCTAGTTATATCGGAGAGTAGGATTCTTTTACTCCTCTTCTATACTCTGGTGAGGTATTCGACTTAGGAATTTTATTCTACTCCTCTTCTCGCTCAAAATTTTTTTAGGATCACGCGGGTATTTTGGAAACTATATGATGCCGATGTGACGGAGTTCTGTCTTGGTGCCTCCTGTCTGATTTGATTTCTTCCGGGGAGTTGAGCTCCAGGGGATTCTTGACACATCGTTATCATTCAGTTTCCTTAGTATCTCAGAACGGAGGATGTTCGAAATTGCTTCAATACTAGTAGTGGCGAGAGGACTCCGGCATCCCCAGTACTGGTGGAGAGAGTTCGGATGTACTGCCATACTTAGTATCGTTGTGATTATGAGTGTCTGTGGTAGACGAGTTTGCGGAGTTTTCTTGAATTATGGTGTGGAAGGTTGCGGGTGCAGTTGTAGCTGATTACCTTGGGTACGTTCCTGGGCCCGCAACCCGAATCGCATAAACAAGAAAGACTTCGGAAATTCTTAGGTGGGAATTCCAGTAGTTCTTAGGTTCATCTTCCGACAGATGTATAATGGTTGTACATTTGTTCCGAGCAACCTTAGCTCAATACTTGTTGTGTTAATTTCAAGTGGCTTCATGTTCTAATGATGTTTTCAAGATCCTGCAGAAAGCGTTCTTACTATTTGCAGTTTGAATGCAATTGATGATATTCCGTTGCAATTTCCTTCAAGTCATTGATTCAGCTTATTTCAATCATCTTTGTCAATGGTGTGCTGATATTCTGTCCATCTTCAGGATGGCGCCAGCAACTCGTGGGAACCAAGGTCGTGATGGAGAGCCGTCTGATCCTCCACCACCCCCACCTCCACCTCCACCTCCGGAGGCTTGGCAAGCAGTGATGGCCGCAACCAATGCGAACACTCAGATGTTGCTCAGGTTGCTGCAGGAAAGAGAGCAGGGACAGCAAGGTTATCAAGGGAATTTTCAGAATCAGCCTCAGTTCGCAACTCTGAACCAGTTTCTCGCAAATCAGCCCAAGTCCTTCACCTGTTGTGAGCATCCTTTCGATGCGGATGATTGGCTCCGTGACATGAACAAGCATTTTGAGTGCAGCAATGTCAGAACAGCGGACTATGTCAAGTTTGCGACTTTCCAGCTCAAGGGTCAGGCAGCAGATTGGTGGCAGCAGTACAAGGAGTCCAGAGGTGATCGTGTTATCAGCTGGGATGATTTCTGTCGTGACTTCAGAGCTCATCACATCCCGACGAGCTTTGTCGAGGAGATGCGTGAGAAGTTCAGGAATTTGAAGCAGGGGAGCAAGTCTGTCTATCAGTATAACATCGACTTCCAGAATCTGGCCCGCTATGCTAAGCAAGATGTTCCCAATGATAAGGTAATGATTTACCAGTTCAGAGGTGGTCTCAGGGATGATCTGCAGCCGGGTCTAGTCCTGCAAGAGCCTCCCGAGTTTGATCAGTTCTACAACATGGCTCTAAAGGTCGAGGCGTCTCAGCTCAGGTTGGAGAATTCCAAGAAGCGATTCAGAGACACCAACTCTTCTTCTTCCAGCACTCAGATTGTTCCTAAGCAGCAGAAGTATTGGGTTCCTCCTCCTCCTCCGTTTCGTCCCCCTCAGCAGCAGAGACAGCACGGTGGTCGTGGTCCTTCCCACCCACCCAACTCAGGTTTTCAGCAAAGGCCTCAGGCTCCCAAGTCAGCAAATGCTCCTCCTCCAGGAAACTTCCGTCCGCTCTCAGAGGTTACTTGTCACAAGTGTGGTCAGAAGGGCCACTACTCCAACAAGTGCATCAACCAGCGGCGTCTTCCGCCTCCTCCTCCTATCAGACCCCCAGGCAGTGCTATGGTGAAGCACAATCCCAAGCATGCAAGAGTGAACATGGTGAATGCAGCTGAAGCAGAGGATTCTTCTCAAGTGATCATGGGTAATCTCTTGGTTAATTCTATTCCTGCAAAAGTTTTGTTTGACACTGGTGCATCGCATTGTTTCATGTCAAAGCCATTTTTCGTCAAGCATGAGTTCGATTATAAAGATTTGCCTAGGTCCTTGTCTGTTGTTTCTCCTGGTAAAATGTTGAACTCCAACCGCATTGTTCCGGATGTCTCTATCAAGATGGGCAATTATTCCTTTCTGGCCTCTCCTATTGTGCTCGGCAATTCCGATATTGATCTTATTCTTGGCATGGATTTCCTGGCGATGAACAAGGCTTATGTTGATTGCAAAGCTAAAGAAGTTCAATTGACTCATCCTTCTGAAGACGTGATCATTTTCGCTGCTCGCGATGACACGATTCGTCTATTCTCTCTCAATGAGAAGGGCGAGATTTCTGCCATCTCCCAAATTCCCGTTGTCTCGGAGTATGAAGATGTCTTTCCAGAAGAGTTGCCAGGAATGCCTCCTCACAGGCCAGTGGAGTTTGTGATTGATCTCGAGCCTGGAACTGTACCGGTGTGCAAGCGTCCTTATAAGCTTGGCCCCGAAGAGCTGAAAGAGTTGAAGAAACAGCTAGATGAACAAGAGCGTCTGGGTCTGATCAGACCAAGCTCTTCTCCTTGGGGCTGTGGTGTTCTGTTTGTCAAGAAGAAGGATGGCACGGACCGACTATGTGTCGATTACCGTCCATTGAATAAGAAGACAATCAGGAACAAGTATCCACTTCCCAACATCAATGAGCTGTTTGAGCAATTGAAAGGTGCCAAGGTTTTCTCGAAGTTAGATCTCCGTATGGGCTATCATCAAATCCGCATTCGTGAAGAAGATATTCCAAAGACAGCTTTCAGGACGAGTTTTGGCTCCTATGAGTACACCGTCATGTCTTTTGGTCTAGCAAATGCGCCTCCGACCTTCTCCAGAATGATGAACTATATATTCTCTCCTTTCAAGAATGAGTTCGTCTTGGTCTATTTGGATGATATTCTCGTGTTCTCGGAGAATGAAGAAGAGCATGCAGAGCATCTCAGACTTGTGCTTGACAAGCTTAGGGAACATCGGTTTTATGCGAAGTTCTCGAAGTGTGAGTTTTGGCTCAATGAAGTGGTGTACCTCGGGCATGTCATCTCTGCCGAGGGCATTAAAGTGCACCCCGAGAAAGTTGAAGCAATTGTGAACTGGGAGCCTCCCCAGAATGTCAAGCAGCTTCGTAGCTTTCTCGGCCTTGCAAGCTATTGCAGAAGATTTGTCGAGAATTTCTCTCAAATTGCTAAGCCTCTGTCCAACCTCCTTCAGAAGAATGTCAAGTTTCTGTGGTCTCCTGAGTGTGACGTGGTGTTCAATACACTCAAACAGAAGCTGACTTCGGCTCCAGTTCTTGTTCCTCCCGAGCAATCCAAGCCTTTCCAAGTATTTTGTGATGCTTCTCTCCAAGGTCTCGGTGGCGTTCTCATGCAAGATAAGAAAGTTGTGGCTTATACCTCGAGGCAGTTGAAGCCTGCTGAGAAGAACTACCCCACTCATGATCTTGAGCTGGCGGCAGTTGTGCATGCTTTGATGACGTGGAGACATCTATTGTTGGGAAGACCAGTTGAGGTGTTCACCGACCACAAAAGCTTGAAGTATATCTTCACCCAACCCAATCTCAATCTTCGGCAGTCTCGTTGGGTGGAGATGATCGAGGACTTCAATCCGAGTATTGAATATACTCCTGGGAAAGCAAATGTCATTGCAGACGCGCTCAGCAGAAAAGCGTACTGCAGCAGTCTTATCCTCAAGCCTCTTCAGCCCGAGCTTTGTGAAGCTTTCCGCAAGCTCAATCTCCAAATGATTCCTCAAGGTTTTCTTGCCAATCTTCAAGTCTCTCCGACTCTCGAGGATCAGGTTCACCAAGCTCAACTTCTTGATGCTATGGTGAAGAAAGTGAAGAAAGGTGTGGCCAAGAGCATTCCCATGTATAAGTGTTTCCGTGTTGATGACAAAGACACCCTGTTCTTCGAGGACCGTCTGGTGGTTCCGAAAGGTGATCTCAGGAAAGTTATCATGGATGAAGCACATAATTCCCTCCTCTCGATTCATCCAGGCAGTTCCAAAATGTATCAAGACCTCAAGCAAACCTTCTGGTGGACTCGCATGAAACGCGAGATTGCTCAGTTCGTCAACGAGTGTGATGTTTGTCGCAGAGTGAAGGCGGAACATCAACGTCCAGCAGGTCTCCTTCAGCCTTTGCCTATCCCAGAGTGGAAATTCGATCATGTTGAAATGGATTTCGTCACTGGGTTTCCTAAGTCCAAGAGAGGGAACGATGCCATCTTCGTGGTTATCGACAAGCTCACCAAAGTTGCCCACTTCCTTCCGGTCAAAGAATCTATCTCGGCAGCTCAGCTAGCAGAGTTGTATACGTCAAGGATAGTTTCTTTGCACGGTGTTCCTAAGCTCATATCCTCAGATCGTGGAAGCATCTTCACTTCCAAGTTTTGGGATTCCTTCCAGACTGCAATGGGGACCAATCTCCGTTTCAGCACAGCTTTCCATCCTCAGACTAGTGGTCAAGTTGAGAGAGTCAATCAAATCCTCGAAGATATGCTCAGAGCTTGTGTGATTTCTTTTGGCATGAAGTGGGAAGATTGCCTCCCGTTTGCTGAGTTCTCATACAACAATAGCTTCCAAGCAAGTTCCGGCAAAGCTCCTTTCGAGATTCTCTATGGCAGAAAGTGCCGTACCCCGCTCAATTGGTCTGAAACCGGTGAGCGTCAAATCCTTGGTAATGACATGATCACTGAAGCAGAAGAAATGTGCCGTGTCATTCGTGCCAATCTCAAAGCAGCTCAGTCCCGCCAGAAGAGTTATTATGATAGCAAGCATCGTGACATGACCTTCCAGATCGATGATTTTGTCTATCTCAGAGTGTCTCCCATGAAGGGCACTCAACGCTTTGGCATCAAAGGGAAGCTTGCTCCACGCTTTGTGGGTCCTTTCAAGATTGTGGGCAAGAGGGGTGACCTTGCCTACCAACTCGAGCTTCCTCCCAATTTCTCCAATGTGCATGATGTGTTTCATGTCTCTCAGCTCCGGAAGTGTTTCAAGACTCCCGAGCGCACCGTTGATCTCCAAGAAATTGATCTCCAAGAAGACCTATCCTATCATGAGCATCCAGTTGCTATCCTTGAAGAAACTGAGCGTAAGACTCGCAACAAGTCAATCAAGTTTCTAAAGGTGAAGTGGTCACATCACTCCGACAAAGAAGCCACTTGGAAATGAGAGGACCATCTCCGTTCCGAATTTCCCGAATTCTTCCGTTCCTAGATCTCGGGACGAGATCCTCATGTAGTGGGGGAGAGTTGTAACAGCCCAAGTGTAATTCTTGCCTTTTTTGTAATCATTCTCATGTGGACCTTCATGTTTTGCCATTGTGTTTGTTTATCAACCTTGCCTCATGGTCATTTCATGCATCATGCCATCATGCTCATCATACCAAGTGCATATTAATTATTGCCATGCTTGTGGTTGTGTTTGTTGTGATGTGAGGTGGTGTTGATGGGAGTGTATGTGATGTGGAGTGAGTGCATGTGTTTCTTTGTTTGGAGTGCTACTCCCTCCCATCTAATAAACTATCCCCTCTTCTTTCTTATTCAAAATATGCCCATGATAATAATTTACTTTCTGTTTTCACATATTAAAAATGTTGCTCATTTTCTAAATATTCAGTTGAGTTTTGTGTGTAGTCTCAAGCATGTTCTACTGGTTTTTGAATTTTTTTTAACAATTGCAAACAGATTCCAATTCTAAATATATGTGATTGTTTTATTTGTTCAAAAAAATGCCAACCCCATTTTATTAACTAGGCTACAATTTTCTGTTTCCAAAATATATTTTTCTTCCTCCCCAAGTATTTTTTTTAAACCTGCATGGTTTTATTCTTAGTTTGCTGATTTAATTAATAGGGAAGGCCTGTGTGTTTTGTTTTCGCTGAGAGAGAGTGGCCGGCCCATCTGGGCCTCCTCCTCCTTCCTTCCTTCCCGCGGCCCAGCTAGCCCGTGCGCTGGTTCCCTCCAGCGTGGCGCGCGTCGGGCCCGCGCGTCAGCCTCTCTCTCCCTCCTTTCTTCCTCCTCCTTTCCAGCTCCCTCTCAGAGCGAGAGCGAGCAGGGCCCCGCCGCGGCCGAGGTGGCGAGGCTAGGGCGTGCCTCCAGGGCTATAAAGCCTCGGCGTCCGCGCCCCTCTAGCTAGGGTTCCCCCTGTCTCTCCGCGCCGCCGCCACCTCCATCTCCTTCCTCCTCTCCCTTCTCCTTTTTCTTCTTCGTCAGGTAAGATTCAGAGAGGAGAGGTTCAGAGTAGCAGAGCGCCGACGAGCGGCTCGTCGTCGTCGCCTCCGGTGCCGCTCGTCGCCGTCGGGGATGGCGTGAAGCTCGGGGTTGCCGTCCGCGTTCCGTTCCCGGGGCTAGGGGGTGAGGAGCACCTCCGCAGCGCCGCCCCGTCGTCGCCATCGTCCGCAAGCGGAGCCCGTCGCCGGCCGTCTTCTTCTTCTCCTCCCTCGCCGACGCCCGCGTTCCTGCGTCACCGAGCAGCCCTCGGTGAGCTCCTCCTCTCCGCAGCCCGCTCGCTTCGCCGTAGCCCCGCCTCGCTTCGTCGCCGTAGTGCTCGCCGTCGCCGACGTTCAGTACAAGGCTCGGCCTTGAGGGCCTCGCCTCCTTCCCCCTCGTCGCAAGATGAGCAGGGGAATGGATTCCCCTAAGCACCCGCATGCTCCGCCGCCGGTTGGTAGTTTCGGTGGTCGCCGGAGGGCTCGCCGGCGCCATCGTAGGCTTCTCTGTCTCCGGGCAGAGGAAGCAGTGTTTTTTTTTGTGTGTTAACTGAATCGAGCCCCCTCCTCTGTTAAGAGCCGAGGCGGTAGCGCGATGGAGTCGACTCGCGGTTTGGACCGAAAGGTCCGGGGATCGAATCCCCCCCTCGCTGTCTTTTATTTTTTTCGTGCGTGTGCCCGTGTGTGTGTGTATCCAGAGTGGTGTGTGTGTGGATCCCGTGCGGCCACGCGCGGATCCAGTGCGTATCTGTGTGCCCCTGTGTGTGTGCTCTCTGATTTGTGGCTTGTGTGTGTGTGTGTGTGTGTGTGTGTGTGAGTATGACAGTGGGCCCTGGCCCCACTTGTCATCCTCAGGGGGGCCTGGTGTCTATGCCAGTGGGTCCCCTCCCTTTTATTTATTTATCTTTTTGTGTTGTATTCTCTGGTTGTTTTTATCTGTTTTGGGGCTGTTGCCATTTCAGGCCACTGCCATTTTTGACCATGTCCAAATAGGGTAGGAAATAACTTATAAGTGCATGTGTGTATTTTCGATTCAGGTTTTGGGCATTTTACAAATGCAAACATATGAGTATGATACATGGTTTTGGGGTAGAATCACCCAAGGAATCCATTGGTGTAATCAGATTTCACTTATGAGCAAGTTCATAAAACTGCTATTTTGTGTTGTGATGCCATTTTGTCATTTTAGTTATATTTAATCCAAGCATGCTATGATAATTGTGTCAACATGAAAGTGGTAGCCTTTGATGAGTAGAATGCCATGGTATTTACTTTTGTCATGTTAGTCTTGCATACAGGTGAGAATCATGCTCTAAAGTGACTACTAAAAGTTGCTGTTTTCAAACATGTCAAATATTTCTAAGTCTGAGAATCTGTTAATATTTTTATGCCATGAAGAGTGGATGCTACAAAGTGATCTGTTGTGTTATAGATCATGCTCAGTGCTAGTGTTTTGTTGTAGAGGTTGCCCTCTACTATCATGTTATTTTTCATGCCATGAAAGTTGCTGTAGCATATATAAACCATGCTGTCAATATGCCATCAGGTTAACTCAGATTCCAGAAAACTGGAATTTTCACTAAGTCCAAAAATATGTTTCAACATGCCATCTTGTGATCTTCATTGCTATTGATCTATGCTTCCTTTCAAGTTTGTGTAGATATATTAATTGTTAAGCTTGCTGTTAAGTTTCTGTCCATGCCTTGGTTTTGATTTAAGACCTGCTGTAGCTCTGGCTATGTGTGTGACAAGATGCCATGTTGCTGTTTTTGGACAGAATGTGTGTTTGATTGTTTTGTGACTTGTGGGAGCTATACTCCATTGTTTTGCTTGATATTTAGCTCTATTCTTGTTAGATTTCCAATTACCATCCAGTGGCATCCTTGGAACACCAAGGTATAACCCAGAGATTGCCTCATGTTGTGTTTTGTCTCCGTTAACGTTCGTACCTTGCCGTGAGCATACCGAGAGCTACGTTACTCCGTTTGCAACGTTCTACATATGCATTTGCATCGTTTTTGCATGAAGCATCCATATTTTCCATGATCATGCATGTCCAAATAAGTAATATTGAGGTTCTGTCCAGAATACTAAATAACTTAATAAATGCATGTGAAACATGACTAGCATAGGGTTGCCATGCTATATTCCTTAATATGACCATGCATCATCTTGTTTGTGCATTGCACCTTGCTGTTTGTTTATTTGGTGCTGTTCTCTTTGGGTAGACGCGAGTGTTGAGCCTGAGTACGAGGATTCCGGAGAGTACAACTACGAGGAACCAGCTCTTTTTCCCTCTGAAGGACCAACAGGCAAGATGATCATACCCGGATCCCGACACTATTTTTGCCTTGCTAGATGTCTCGTTTTTATCGTTATGTTACGATGCCTACCACTTAAACTGTCAGCCTCCTAATTTGCCATGAAAGACTCTAACCCTTCCACTACCTAGCAAACCTTGATTGGCTATGTTACCGCTGCTCACCCCTTTTCTTATAGCGTTGCTAGTTGCAGGTGCAAGCTTTCCATGTGTCAACATGGATTTTGTTTATATCACTCTATTTACTGTTATCTAAATTAATGCACATATATATCTGGCAACGGTGGAAGGCTTGGCCTTTTGCTCAGTGTTTGGTTCCGCTTTTGCCGCACTAGTTCCGAGTTCCGGTGTTATATTCCATATTTTGCGCTCCTAACATGCTCGGGGTTGTTATGGGGACCCCCTTGATCATTCGTTTTAGATTAAAACTTGTCTGGCAAGACCCAACATTGGTACTACATTTGCTAAACAACTTAATAAAATTGCATAGGGCTTAGCTACCCCGTGGATAACTTAATCAACCCCCGGGCCAGTGCTCCTCATGAGTGTTGGTCCAAACCAGAGTCGTGTGCGGGGCCAACCCGGGGCAACTCGGGAGATCTCTATCAGGCCACCGTACGCTGCGCTCATCTGATCGTGTCCTGAGAACGAGATACGCGGCTCTTATCGGGTTCGTCGACACGTCGGGCGGTCTTGCTGGACTTGTTTTACCTTTCTCGAATGTCTTGCGCGAGGAATTCCGGTTTTTCTTCGGGCTATCTCGAGGTTGCGGTTTTCCAGTGGAATGGCCTAGGACGATCACGAGATTCGTGGTCGAGGTTATTCTCGCGAAGTGTGGTTAGTTTGTGATGGATGAGTTGGAGCACCCCTGCAGGGTTTAATCTTTTCGAAAAGCCGCGCCCGCGGTTATGTGGCAACTTGGAAATTTGTTTAACACCCGGTAATAGTTAACTTGAAGTAAACTCCAATAAAATACACCAACTGTGTGCGTAACCGTGATCGTCTCTGCTCGTGAACATGATCCGAGAGAGAACACGGTGGGGTTATGATTGACGTAAGTAGGTGTTCAGGATCACTTAGTGATCATGCTAATTCACGATCGTCATACGTATGCCACCATATTTACATTCATGTTCTCGTAAGTTAGCCACCAAACATATGCTTAGCGCTTGCTGCAGCCTCACCACTTAACCAATTCCTTACCCAATGGCTTACATAGTTTCGGTACCCGGGTTATGAGATTGCTGAGTCCCTGTGGCTCACAGATTACAACAATACAGGTACAGGTGTTGATGAGAACGTGCCGGACGATGTGACCCAGCTCCAGTGGGAGTACGACGAGGAGAGTAGACGTATGTATGTTACGTATCCAGACGAGTAGGGAGCTTCATGGTGGTGATCCTGGGATAGCAAGGCAGTTTTCATAGCTTCTTTTATCGTTTGTTATCGTCCGTAGACGGACCCTGTCTTCTGGATGATGTATTGAATTATTGTGTGGACTTGTAATTTAGCTTGTGGCGAGTGTAAGCCAACTCATATACTCATCTCTTCCTACATGTATTGCAATGTTTACTGTGCTTGCGAACGACGAGATGCGCTTCTATCCCCGTCGAGGCCACAAGCCCTTAATAGGGATAGGATCGCATCTTGGGCGTGACAGTTTATGATTGTATTGTCATGTCTACTGGAACCATACATAATTAATTTCGTATAAATATTTGCTGCATGGTAGAAACAAAAAAACACAGATTTTTATGCTTGTACAAATTCTTTGAAAATGTAATTCAAAAATCCGTAAGATACAATCCAACAAATCAAACAATCCGTGTGGAAATAATTGCCATGAAAACCATTTAAATGAAAGATTCACTGATTCACATCTCATATAGCTGGACTTTCATCTGATAACAGAAAAAAAAGAGGACTTGCTAGACAATTGCTATCTTAGTACTACGACACGGTTACATACTGCTCTTGCCTATCTATTTCCTTGAGATGTACATACACGCATAATAACATTGCAGATATCTCAAAGTACAGAAGCTTGCTTGATCAACCAAAAAATGTACTTAGCATCTTTCAAATTCCTTCCAGAATCAACCTGACAGAAGCCATCTCAGATACTCGGTTCCATCATCGTAAGCGGGAGCAGGTTACCCTCTTTCGCATCAATGTCTAGACGGAAACGGCATCCTCTTGTGCCTGCCTGGACGAGGTCGTAGTTGCTCATCAGCATCCGTGAAATCGGCCTGGAAAGGTTTGATGGAAAGCTGTGACCATCCTAGTAAAAATAGATGTTCCTTATAGGAAAGCCATGACTACAGAGGTAAACTATGGGAGTGGTTCTTCTGTGATTACCTCAACAGGCACGTGAGCACTAGGTCCATTTCTCATCATTGTTCCTTACATGCTATGCTTGTATGAAAACAGAGAATCTACATGTGAAGGGTCTACTCCGCTCCTGAACTGAGTTAATATGCTTGTCCAAATTGGGTTCCTGAAATTCAAAATTTTGAGAATGAAAAACAGAGCAGTTTTGCAATTTATTGCAGACAGAAACAAATCCATGAAGAAGAGTCAAACATATGAGATTGCAAATCACACCTTTGAAAAATGAGCCTTCATAAATTCACTGATAACGCTTGAAGTTTTCTGAAGCTCTTTAGTGCCACATAAATCACACTGAACATATCGCTGACACGATTGGTTATGGGCATCGATGCATTCCACACTAGTAGAAGTCTCTATGCAGCCGGGTTCGCAGCAGATAATTTCAGTCTAATCCAACTTGACTGCACCATAAGATTAGAAACATCAACTGATAGGAAAGCGACTGCTAGGAAATTCTCATTGCGGTCCTCAATGTGGCATTTAATTCTCAGTGACAAAATAATACTTCCTCTGTAAACAACTAACGTTTTAGATCACTAAAGTAGTGACCTAAAACGTCTTATATTTGTTTACAGGGAGTACATTTTACTGAAACACGGGCAAAAGCTTTGCCGGTTCCATTAATTAGGAAGAAGATTGATGCCCAGTTAATCAGGGAAAACTAGGCGAAAACCGATACAACAAGGGCCAAGCCCATTTCCAAACATCGATACTCACAGGTCCAAGCTCACTCTCGCCGACAACATGCCGAATGTCAAAACAGGCGCCAAACAGACAAACACACACCAACTGGAGGCCCTGCTCAGCCAACACGCCGGCCGACCACCTTGGCCGGACAGAAGACGCCGTGACTGCTATGGGAGCAGACCAAAGACTCTCCCGCCAAGGTGAAAAGGCATGCACTCCACGGGAACCTCAGTGACAAATGAACCTTCATGCATTCTCTGATGACGCTTGAAGTTCTTCTTTAGCTGCTTAGTGCAACGGACATCAGACAAAATGATGAATGCTTAGCTAGGTATGTATACAAACAGGAACCGCTAAATGCTTAGCTAGGTATGCAACTGAACCCGGGTTTCTATGTAACCAAAATTTCAGTAACATACAAGAACATAGCTTGTTTAAGAGCCTTTTAATCCACCCAATTCCTTGCAAACTCAGTTGGCATCCAAGTGATGCTATTCATCCAAGAACCAAGATTGAGCAAAACATAAGAATGGTTCGCCTTCAACTATTCTCGAATAGCGCTAGGTAGAAAGAAGCTGAGATCTGAACAAAGGAAGGAGCAAGAAGGATGTGTATGGTGGGGGAACTCAAAGTTGTCCTCGCTGTGTAAGTGTGTGCACCCGGGGGAGTACCTGAAGCGGAGAAGTAAGTGCGGCGCATCGATGCAGTTGAGGACCAAGAAATGAACAGAGAAGGTAAAGGTTGCAGCTTGGATTCTTGGAAACTTTACTGTTGCGGGGCAGTACGGAGAACAGAGGGCACCAGAACTGGAGAGGGATGCACACCACAGCGTAAGAGAGCAAGAAATTTTCATCAAGCAAATGATCCGATTCCTTCTCTGTCACCTGAGTTAGTGTTAGTGTCCTCCACACTGAAGCGAAAGCTCACACCGGTGAATTCTTGGCCATACCTTTATGTACATCATGAGGAAAAATGGTTGAATCTTCGATGAAGTAAAGCAGAAAAAAAATCATACTGGGAATAATTTTCTCACCTGTATGCAACGAGCTCCACCAGTGCAACTGACAGCAGCATAAAGTATAGAAGAGTCCAGCATGAGCTCGTATATTTACCGGTAATTGGAAATAACATGAGCAACCTTAAACATCAGTTCGTCCAGGACCGTTTTGCCAAGAAAAATAAACAAAATTCTCAAAACAGAAGTAAAACCACCCTTTGCATAGATAGCAGATCACTGACAATGACATTGCTAACAATGCATTCATATGAAGGAAAGTGACTGCTTCAAAGAGTTTACAAAATCTCAGGTGGCTGGTACAAATCATACTAGAAAAGATTGTATTATTAGTGCTTCTTGTGGAAGATTATATATGTACCCCAATCGCCATCAGAAGCCAATATCCATAAAGTTGCAAACCGTCGTGTTAGACTAGGCCATTTAGTCTACCTTTCCTCGCCAATGCAAGATTAAAATATCCATAAACATTTCTGATCTTGAGACACCACAAAATGAACTCTATGAAATAGTAACGGTCTAACTTCTAACTCAACTGTGCCTTCTGACTTAAGCTCATATGCAAGCAAAAACTCAACTGTGCTTTCTGAGGAGTTAGCCTCATATGCAATGTGTCAACTAGTCAACCAAGTCCATCAAAAATTTGATACTTTGCAGGGAGCAATTTCATGTCCTCCCGGTATTTGCCTTTCTTCGAAAAGAAAGACAACATCAATGAAGTTGTTGACGCTTCAAGTAAGATGCTCTTCTCATCAACTTTAGACAAGTAATTTCCGGCCTTGGCAATCTCACCTTTTTCCAACAACATTCTGATGATACAATTTAACAGACGGGAGCTGGGGACTATACCACTTTTCTCCATTGATGAAAACATATTGTCTGCTTCTTCCACTACTCCATCTTCTAGAAGATTTGTTATCATTACTGCATAAGTAGATTCCTTGGGCACCAACCCACTGGCTGATATTGCAGCAAACAAATCCTTAGCTTCTTCTCTTCTCCCAACCTTGTATATCGCATTAATCATGGTATTGTGTATTGCAATATCGAACTTCACATTCATTGCACCTAGTTTCTGGAACAGGTCGATAGCTTCCTCTGCACAATTATTCCTACAAAGACCAGCAAGTATTATACCATATGTTGCAATGCTCACTGTTATTCCACTTTCGATCATCTCGTGGAACATTTTCCTTGCAGCAACAGTTCTCCCAGAACGAAACAACCCATCCAGTATGATGTCATATGTAACAGTGTTAGCTTTAACTCCCTTACACAACATTTCTCTAAACAGAGCCAAACCATCATTGATCCTTCCATTTTTAAAATAGCCATCAAGAAGTGTACTGTAAGTAACAATATCAGGCTCAACACCAACTGATTCCATGGCATTAAGCATTCCGAATGCTTTATCCATCTTCCCGACTAAGCAATATCCGTCAATCAGTGAATTAAATGAAATGTCATCAGGCCTCTCACCTATGTCTATAACCAAGTCAATGATATCATGTGCATCCATGACCCTGCCTTCCTTGCACATACTGTTTATTACTGAATTGAAGAACACAATGTTAGGACGAGGAATACCTTTGTTTATCATTTGAGAAACCAATTCCTTAGCTTTAACCAATCCACCATGCATACAAAAGCTCTGAATTAGGGAATGATAAATAGCTCTATCCGGCTGTACTCCCAAGGCAACCATCTGATTAAATTTCTCCATGGCATCGGTCAACCTACCCATTCTAGAAAGAGCTGATATTACAGTTGAATATGTGACTACATTTGGACTCACACCTTGTTGCTGCATTTCCGTAAATGTGAGCATTGCATCATCCATCATTCCGCGTTTAGCATAGGCATCAATTAATATGGTGAAAGCACGGCAGTCGGCTGCAATACCATTGCTTTTCATTGAATTAAAGAGACCAATCATATCAGCAAAGCATCCTTCACTGGCATACCCATGAAGCAAAGTACTGTACGAGACAATATCAGGTTTGTGGCCATTGGCTGTCATGGAATCAAAAAATTCTGCAGCTTCTTTGCTTCTTCCATGCTTGCAAAGGGAGGCCAGGAACGAGTTGCAAGTAACAATATTTGGTGTAAGACCCCGACTTTTCATCTCTCTGAAAATTTTAGCAGCCTCTTTGAACCGCCCAGATGTGGCATATCCATTGATCATGCAATTATATGTCACTGTATCGGGTTGAGCACCATTAGCAGTCATCTGCCGAAGGACTAGCTCTGCCTTGTCCATTGCTCTGGCCTTGCACAACGCATCAATAATCGAGTTATATGTTGCCACACTGGGCACAACACCTTGCCGCATCATTTCATGGAATAGACTGCATGCCTTCCCTGTTTCGCCCTCCTTAAAAAAGCCATGGATGACCGTGCTATACGCCACCACATCAGGGAAGCAGACACCTCCTTCTTTCGCCATCATCTGGAGCAGTTCGAGCCCCTGCTGGCTCATACTATTGTCGCATAAGCCCTTAAGAACTGTGTTATACGAAATGGCATTAGGCACACAGCCGAGCTCGGACATCCTGTGAAGCAGCACGTTCACAGCCTCATCCGTCCGTTTCGCGTAGCAGAGGCACTTGAGGAAGGTGTTGGCGCCGATCTGGTCTGTCTTCCAGGCCCTTCCTGAACAAGCGGCTGAATAAGGCAAGCCCTAGGTCCGGGCGACGCGCACGGCAGCAGCAGTCCATGAGGATGCTGTAGGTGCAAGCTGTGAGCGCCGCCACCTGCGGGCCGGCTTCCTCCCTGCACATACGGCTGAAGAGAGACACTGCAAGGGCAGGGCCATCTCTGGTGCAGGCGCCGGAGGCGGGCGCACGGGCGAGGGCGGCAAGGAAGCCGTTCAGGGAGCGCTCGGGGACCGGGGTGCCCTGACGAAGCAATTCGTCGAACAGGTTGTGTGCGTCTTCCGGCCTCAGCGTCCCAGCGCGGAGACGCTCCGTGGCCGCGGCAAAGGCGGCATGGGGTGACCAGGAGCGTGATGTTGGCGACGTGGGGGTGGGGGTGGAGGAGGAGATGTGGCGGAGGAGGCGGAGGCTGGAGATCGGCGTGGCGGAGGAGCGGCGGAGGCGGGACATCGGCGAGCTGCGGAGGTCAGGAGAAAAGGAGTGGCGGATGCGGAGACCTGACTTCGGCTAGGCGCGGGAGGAGGAGCGGCGGCGGCTGCGGCGGCGGAGACAGATGCGGGACGCCGGCGTCCGGCACGGCCACCGTGTTCGTACGCAGCGGGGAGAGCTTTGAGGTGCAGACCCGAGATTTTTTTTCAAAACGAGCACGTTTTTTATAGCAATTTCGAAAACTAGCAGCCTAACGCACTATTTTCAAAAGTAGCACCCCGTCGGCCAGCCGTTGGCCGAAGACGGCCTTTTCGGTCTTCCGTTGGCCGAAAATGGGTCTTCGGCTTTCTGCGGGCCGAAGAGACGCCCAGCTGGGCCGAAGAGCAGCTGTCGGTGGCTGGCCGACCGAAGAGGCCGTCTTCGGCCTACCAGCGACCGAAGAGAGTCTTCGGCCAACCAGAGACCGAAGAGGTCAGGATAAGGCCGACGCGATCTTCTTCTTCCTCTGTCTCGTTCTCTTCTTCCTCTCTCCATTCTCTCAGTTCTACTCGCCACCCCGCGCCGATCTCTTCCGTCTTCCACTCATTTTCGCATCCCAGCCTCGGAAATAGTAGATCGTAGCCATCCCCTCCATCCTACGGTCATATTTTTTCCATGGGGTAGTTTTTTTTTTTGCATAGAAGTGAGGAGGAGCAGCCATGGTGAAGTGGTGGTGGTGGTGAGGAGGAGGTGGTGGTGCGGTTGGGGAGGAGTTGGTGGTGAGGAGAAGGTGCGGCTGGGGGGAGGATGTGCGGTTAGGGGGCTAGCCGGAGTGGCGGTGGTGTTGTCCGTTGGTACAAGTACTCCGGGAGGTGGCCGGTGCCGCTGAGTTGAAGAGAGGAGCAAGAAGCAGCGGACACATGCGTCGAAGGTATAACAAATTATCTCTTAGTTGGGCAGTTTATTAGTTAGTGTAGCTAAGTCATATAATGAGATGATGAAAATGTCTGACAGGTGAAAATGTCTGAATCAGTAAATTTGACTGTTTACTATGGCCCTGGCAATGTTCGATATAATGAGTTGGGGGTTGATCTTAGCGAGTATAAAAAATGTGTCATGACACTTCCAGGCCCGGACAGACTGGACATTAGACAGTTGAAGTACTGGTTGACAACTAGTTTTGGGCTGGATCCTGGGGTATGTTCCGTCAGTATTCATGCATTGTGGACCAAATCGTGTAAAAATGTCAAGTGGGAGTTGATGCTGATAGATAGGAGCCAACAGTGGTTGACCCTGTTAAGGCGTTGCAGAGACCGAAAAATCCACCCATATGCCCTAGTGCAACATGTGGCGAAGGAGGAGAATACCGGACAACCAGAGGGGGGGTATGAACCCGGGCAGGGCAGTCAAGTGGCTAACGAGATTTATTTATCCAGGTCACAGCCAATGGATGTGGATGCTAGCCAACCCGAGAAAGAGCCAGATTACGTGCCACACAATTTGTGTGGTAACGATACTAGGCAGAGTAGTCGGTCGCTAATATTAGCTGGTTCTGGTTTTGCTGATGGGGATGAGGAAGGGGAGGAAATGCAGAGGGTGATGGAGGAAGAGGACGAGGATGGACTGGCTGAGGATCTGGATTCTGAAAATTCCGAGGATGAAGTGGAGGTACCGATTCCTGCCGCATGGGATCAGGACCTATCGACCGGTCTCACGGTCAACGATGGCCATGAGACTCCATGGCAGTATCATCTGAACCAAGTCCAGATAGGTTCTATGTATGATACAAAGAAGAAATTTAAATATGCGGTGGTAAAGTGGGCTATGTCCACGCAGAGGGTTTTCCGGACACACATATCAAATCGAACAAACTATACCGTGAAATGTGTTGAAACAGGTTGTCCTGGGAAGGCGCACGGGCACGTGCCGAAGTATAACATCCACTGGGTTGTCACCGATGTTGTTCCAAATACTTGTGTAAGGAAAAACCTTCTGGTGAATCATCGGAACCTGTCTTCAACTCTCATTGCGCAACTCATGTATACTGAGATAGTGCAGAAGAAAGACATGGAAGCAAAACACATCCAGACAGCAGTGAAGGTCAGATGGAATTATGTCATTCCTTACGGGAAGGCTTGGAGGGCTAAGCAGGAGGCTATGGAGGAAAGGTTTGGGACGTTCTTCGACTCATATGATAATGTTGTGCGGCTCCTTCAAGTATTGAAGGAGAGGAATCCCGACACTTATGTTAACGTACAACACACAAGATTGGCGAGTATACCAGATTTTAAGGTGTTGAAGACAGTATTCTTTTCTTTTGCTATTTGCATCGAAGCTTTCCGGCATTGTCCTCCTGTGATGTTTGTGGATGGTACATTCCTGACTGGTCAGTACAGAGGGCAAATCCTTACTGCTATTGGTGTTGACGGGAACAATCAAATCATCCCACTTGCTATGGCATTCGTGGAGGGTGAGAACTTTCCAAGCTGGATATGGTTCTTGAGGCAAGTGAAAATTGTCATCGTGAAGGACCGACCGAACGTGTGTGTCATTCATGACAGACATGCTGGTATATTGAAGGTCGTGAAGACACTGAGGGATCCAACTGAGAACGAATCAACACCATGGAAGGACCTGCAGAGCCGGTGGTGCATGCGCCATCTTGGGGCAAAAATTTTCTCACAGTTCAAGAACAAGCGGTTGATGAACTTGTTCAAAAAATTATGCAAGCAGAACCAGCCACGCAAATACAATTTTATTTGGTCAAAACTAGATGAGTTTACTAAGAAGCAGGTTAAAGCCAGACAGAAAATGGAACAAGATCAAGTTAAATTAGCAATAATCATCGCGGAGCTAGAGCAGCCCGTAGCTCTTTGTGACTTGCCAGCAATTGACCCTCCTGGCACTAAGAGGCTGAAGGGCAGGGCAATAAAGAATTTTACTCAGTGGATAGAGAAAGAGCCTCCCGTGAATTGGTCTTTCCTGCATGACACCCATGGAGCTAGGTATGGCCACATGACAACCAACCTTGCTGAGGTGTATAACTTTGTACTTAGAGGGAATAGAGCATTGCCACTCACAGCTATTGTGGAGGCTGTATTCCATGGCACTTTGAGATATTTCAGAGAAAGGCACGAGTTAACAAAGAAGCATATTGCAGATCATCCGAAGACACCTTATTGTAGCCGTGTCATGGAGTACATGGCAAAGAAGATAGAGAAAGCAAAGAAGCACACTGTCAGACTCATAGGTAATCAGGAAAGGAGGTATGAGGTTCAGCTACCTACCGATGGTTTTGGTACGTCAAATGAGGTGAAGACGCATGAGGTAAAAATTGGAACGGAATTTTATCCAACGTGTGAGTGTACATGCAACAACCCGAAGTTGTTGCACCTTCCTTGCTCACATGTGTTGGCTGCGTGCGGCCAGATTCAGTTGGATGCCATCTCCTTCGTGTCCCCATACTATTTGAAAGAGTCAGTACTCAACACATGGACCGGTGAGATGACAGGGTTTAGAGTCGTCGGCAATTTCAACAAGGTAAACGATGATGAGAGAGTATACATCCCGGATCCTGATCTTCGGCGAACCAGTAGGGGTAGACGTAAGGTCCGTCGCATCCGTAATGATATGGACCAATCTGAAGCTGGTGGAGCAACCAGAAAGTGTTTGCTATGCGCGAATTATGGGCATAGGATGAAATATTGTCCCGACCTTAACAAAGACGGTGCGTCCACATCGACGAGTGCGACAACAGGAGCAAGAGGCGGACGTGGTCGAGGCAGTCGAGGCCGAAGGGGGCGACGAGGAAGAAATAACTCAGAAGCTATATAATGATCTGAACTATGTTTTAATTTGTAACATGTCAAACTATGTTTTAATTTGTAATATGTCGTTTGGGTTATATGTAGATTGTCTCGTTAGGATACCCCAGACTTCAGTTGTCAGAGGCACGGGTTGATCGGTCCCTAGAGGCATATATTCTTTGGTTGTTCGGCAAGACGATGTTCACGGAGAACCACGTGACCACTGTCGATGCGCGCCTCATCAGCATTGCACGAGAGATAGCTGACGCTCGTTGCCCAGGGGACATTATGCAGAGGAGTTTTGGTTCTGCTGTGTTGGCAGCTACGTACAGAGGCCTGTGCAAAGGTTGCATGTTGAGCTCCCATAGATCAGGTCTGGTTGGATGTCCACTATTGTTGCAGCTCTGGTCATATGAGAGGTTCCCTATTGGACGACCCTATGTCTGCATTGATAAACCGTTTGGGTTGGTAGACATAGCAGGGGCTTATGTGCAACATATCGGCGACTTGCCTACTGTGGGATCTGTTTGGGCGCGAAGAGAGGTAATTTTGTATTACGTAACATTTCATTAGATTATTTCTTGCCATGCAATACTATTACTAATGTTTATTTGTTGTCATGCACAGAGACAGTATGCGGGTATGCAGGTGAAGAGCTGCTACCCGTCCTTCACGGCGCAGTTTGATGCTTTGCACGAGGATGTTGTTATCTGGGAGCCCTACTCGCATCAGGCTATAACATCTAGGTATCCAGTTGGGATATCTGACTTGTGCACTAGAGATCGGCACTACTGGATGACCAAGGCGAGATTGGTGTTCGACGTGACGGTGGAGGAGATGGCTCTTCATAGGGTGATGAGACAGTTCGGTCGATGTCAAGAGGATGAAATTCCAGTTATTCCACACATACCGGCACACGTGCACAAGTAAGTAATTCTAATTTAGTTGTCAGCACTGCTTTCAGAATTTTGCTTACCACGTTACCCGGATGTCAATGTCAGGTTGAGCCGCGTAGGAGGGAACAAGTCCATGGATTTCTGGCTTCAGAACATTGGCCCTTATGTTCTAGAATGGACGACCGCGCCAACACATATCTGGGATGAGGTTCGACCCTTTGACTGGGACAAGTTCGGGTTGTATCTGCAGCGTTACAGGCATTCAACGAGGATCTACTTGGTTCCATGTGCTGCTCCTGGTCAGATTGAAGCGCCTCTGACCAGCGATATGTACCCAACTTCCTCTATTATGGGAACCAGACACCACGCGGTACGTACCCAACTTCCTCTATTATGGTTCTAATATGTGTACTCATGTCATAACCTGAACATTTACAATTGGCTAAGTCTTCAATGTACAGAGTGACTTGACAGTCGAGGCGCGAGAGGAGGTTTCTGCTTTAATGCGGCGGGTTGAGAGTGGGGATACTATCCCACAGCCAGAGCACCCCTCATGGTTGAAGCGTTTTGATGAGAAGCTACGAGGGATTTACGCAGCAGTGACATGTAGAAGATCTTCGGACGTTGCGGTTCCTCGTCCAGCACTTCCTCCGCCACGTCCATCTGTGCATCGTTCAGAGTCACGGCACATGGCTTCACCGGCGCCACCTCCTTCACAACCAGGAAGGTCGTCATGGCATCAGCCACCTCCTTCACATCCAGGGAGCTCGGCATGGCAAGAGCCATCTCCTTCACAGCCAGGGAGCTCGTCCTGGCATGAGCCACATCCTTCACAACCATAGGGGTCGGCATGGCATCAACAAATGGGGCCAGGTAACTTTACTTTTGGTTTTTCTTTTAAGCAGTGTACGTTCGCAATTCAATTTGACATGTGCTTCACTACTACAGTCAGCAACCAGCCGCATCCGTTCACGCATGTCGTGCAGTCGCCGATGCTTAGTGGTGATGGTTCGTTCTTAGACGGCTACGGCGATGACGATGACCAAGCTGCAAACACGTATGACTTCTCTCAGCCGCTGTATCATACTCCACCACCACCACCGACGCAGGAGACACAGACCGTGACAGGCGAGGTTACGTACGGTCGTGGTTTTCGTGACCCTCGCCCATCGCGTCAGCGCTTATCGCCTTCCGGTCCTCGTCAGAGGAAGGTCCAGACTCGTCGCCGTCCCCAGCAGTGATATGATTATATATGTATGAGACATCCATGTTAGTTTCAGACTATTCTCATGTGTGAGGACTTATCTATGTATCAGACATCCTTCATGTATGTGTTACTATCTATGTACGAGTCATTATCTATGTAAGAGACTGATTTGTTTTCAAGACACTTGTCTACTTCATATTAGTAGTACATCTGAATTAAACGGTACGACTCAACTAAACGGTACGAGATACATTTCCAAAGAGACTACAACAGATAATTAAGATAGAAGTACATCTGAATTAAACGGTATGACTTAACTAGAAAAATACATCCCACAAACTACATGAAGTCATCATCGTCATCCTCTGTTGATGCAGCACTCTTACCCTTGGACGATGCGGTAGTCTTGGACTTCGACGATGTGGGTCTCTTGGCCTTGGTGCTCGGCATGAAGTCATCGTCGTCATCCACCGTTGATGCAGCACTCTTCCCCTTCAACGGTGCGGTAGTCTTGGACTTCAACGATGTGGGTATCTTGGGCTTGGTGCTCGGCATGAAGTCATCGTCGTCATCCTCCGTTGATGCAGCACTCTTCCCCTTCAACGGTGCGGTACTCTTGGACTTCGACGATGCGGGTATCTTGGGCTTGGTGTTCGGCATGAAAAGATCGTCTTCGTCCTCACTGTCTTGGGTCCATAACCAAGTATCTTCTACTGCAGCCCTTTGAAAAGCTTCACTCTTATATTGTACTTTTTTCCACCTACCATGCAACCTGAGAAGTTCTTTCCGTATCTCCTCAAAGGTCCTTGCAGGCCACCCGCTCCTACTTAACTGGTGAGCCAACTCATTCATGAAGATGTCACTACCGAGGAGTTCGTCCCATGGAACTATCCTGTTGTCTATCTTGAAATTGGCGGCTAAACTAAGAAGAGTTTTGGACATACCAGGGTGAAAACAACTACGATCGAAAGGATAACCGGACATCTTCACGAGACTACACTTGCCTGCTCACCCACCTTAGTGCGGAGGGGGTTTTATAGGTTCAGACGAGAAGATGGCGGGAAAGAATGGCGGGAGAGAAAGGCGGGAAAGAAAATGGTGGGAGAGAATGGCGGGAAAGAAAATGGCGGGAAAGAAGGGCGGGAAAGAAAATGGCGGGAAGGAAAATGGCGGGATAGTAGGGCGGGAAAGAAAATGACGAGATAGAATGTTGGGAAATGGTTGCGGGAAAGTACAAAGTTGGAATGTGAAAGAGGGGGAATGGTTGTGCAGGAATTATAATGCATTTAAGTGGAAAAAATAACACTTCGGTCTTGTGTAAGCCGAAGAGTACTCCCATGCAACTTCGGTCAGGCTCTGACGTAAAGAGCATGAACTCTTCAGCCAACGAAAGATAGAAAAGGACTCTTCGGCCATCTGCTGGCCGAAGACAGGTCTAAGGCCCAGCACCGCAGGTCTTCGGCCAACGCCTGACCGAAAACACACTCTTCGGCCAACACCTGACCGAAGAGTCCCTCTTCGGCCAATGGATGACCGAAGACTCCCTTTTCGGCCAACGAACGACCGACGGGGTGCTAGTTTTGCAAAAAAACGCGTTAGCACTGCTAGTTTTCAAAATTGCTATAAAAAACGTGCCAGTTTTGAAAAAAAATCCAGAGCCGATGAGTGTTACTTACGTGAATCGAGAGTGAGTGGGTCCCATCTTCCTGTCACCCAAATATGCTCCCTTCCTAGTACTTCAAAAACCAGTATCTCCTTTGTTTTTCAAACAAGCAAATTATGAATAGCATGTGAACATGTAAGTTTGGAGTCATCATATATGCGTAATGTAGATGAGGATTTAATTCTCGCAGTTCATTCCATTCAAAATTAAATTAGTGCTACAAAATATCAAAGACTACTATGTATAAGACTACACGAAATTCGTGTGAATATATCTAGCACATTTGTCTTTAGGTATCTTGTATTGCGGTTTTGAGTAACTAATATTGCATCTTTAAAGACAAATAGATTTTATGATCGCGTTTTCATAGCCTTAAAAAAATTATAAATTAATGTGTGAATGACAATTCTTTTAGAAGAAATTTTTGAGGGGAATAAGTAAGAAAAAGTCTAGAACAAATTAGAAGTGTCTATGATGTGAGATTTGTACATATTGTTTAGTCAAAATCATAAAGTGGAAAAGGAATTGTCAATCATTGAGAAGGAAAAAGGTTGGATAACTAAAGTATGGAAGATTTTGAAACAAAGGAGAAGTGTTTGTGTTTCGAGGTTTGTGCATGTTGTGCAACATAAATCATAAAGTAAAAAAGAATGATAATTCATTGAGAAGTAAAAAAAGTTTGGATATCTAAAGTACAGAAAATTATAGAAAAAAAGTCAATGCATTTCAATGTTCATGCACATTGAGCATTGTAAAGCATAAAGTAAAAAAAAGAATGACAATTCATTTAGAAGAAAAAAATGGATAACTAAAATATGGAGCATTCTAGAACAAAGGAGAAGTGTTTGTGTTTTGAGGGTTGTGCATTATGCTTAAGCTCAACTATGGAGTCTTCTAGATTGTTGTGGAAAAATCCGGTGGAGCGAAGATGATATCCAACAACCGGTAGTGCTTGGGTTAATTTGCCATCTCGGTACGTCGGTTTGGCTTCATCCAACGACCAACACTTAAATTTATCACACACTATGCAGGGAGATATAGATTATACTAGTATTTGTTAGAACCTTTTTCTCTTTCTCTAATTCAAATATATTTCCTTAGGTCCGCACGTATCATTTCAGATGATGGATTCCTACAAGCCACGGGAAGTTGATCAAACAAGCCACAAAACAACCGAATTTAAGACCTCTTTGATTTGCGGGATTATTAGAAAAAGGCCGAAATAGTAAAAATGTAGAGGATTCTATTGATATTTATATCAGCGTCATACATAATTAGTTTTATATCAATGGATTTTTTTATAGAGAAAAACTTTTAGAACGCAGTACGAAAACCTTACACGAGAAACAATCCATGAGATACAATCCAAAAAATCAAACAACCCACACAGAAAGAATCACTATGAAAATCCTTTAAATCAAAGAGGCATTTATGTTTTCTTAACTTGAACTTGTGAGTTGTGACACTTGTAATGATCCGCCCCCGTCTTCTTGATCAGCCCTCTCGTTGGTTCCCCTCATCTCCTTGGGGCACCATGGCAGGGACCGGTGAGGGGAATCTCAAATATGGGTTTATGGATAGATGGGGTTTAGATTTTGGGGTTGGGCTTTGATGACCCACAAGTATAGGGGATCAATCGTAGTCCTTTCGATAAGTAAGAGTGTCGAACCCAACGAGGATCAGAAGGAAATGATAAGCAGTTTTCAGCAAGGTATTCTCTGCAAGTGCTGTGAGTAACAATAGTTGATAGTTTTGTAGCAAGATAATTCGTAACAAGTGACAAGTAACAATAGTAACAAGTGTGCAGCAAGGTACCCCAATCCTTTTATAGCAAAGGACAGGCCGGAAAGTACTCTTATATGAAGCAAGCGCTCCCGAGGACACATGGGAATTTCTGTCTAGTCACTTTCATCATGTTGAGTTGATTCGCGTTCGCTACTTTGATAATTTGATATGTGGGTGGACCGGTGCTAAGGTGATGTTCTTACTTGAACTAACAACCTACTTATGATTACCCCCTCTCGCAAGCATCCGCAACTACGAAAGAAGAATTAAGATAAATCTAACCATAGCATGAAACGTGTGGATCCAAATCAGCCCCTTATGAAGCAACGCATAAACTGGGTTTAAGTTTCTGTCACTCTCGCAACCCATCATCTACTTGTTACTCCACAATGACTTCCCTTAGGCCCATAGCATGGTGAATTGTCATGTAGTCAACTTTCACATGACACCACTAAGAGAAGTTCAACATACATATCATCAAAATATCGAACGAATACCAACTTTACATGATTACTTATAACAAGACTTCTCCCATGTCCTCAGGAACAATAGTAACTACTCACACCTCATCAACATGTTCAAGATCAGAGGTATAATAATAATGATTAAGGATCTGAACATAATATCTTTCACCAAGTAATCCAACAAGCACCAACTACAAGATGTAATCAACAGTTCAACACAAGTAGTAACCTACAGGTACCAATCTGAGGTTTCGAGACAAAGATTGAATACAAGAGATGAACTAGGGTTGGAGATGAGATGGTGCTGGTGCTGAGGTTGATGAGGATTGGTCCTCCCACGAAGGAGGAAGCGTTGGTGATGACGATGGCTTCGATCCCCCCCTCCCGGAGAAGAGTTCCCCCGGCAGAATCTGACTGCCGGAGGGAAAAAGTGCCTCTTCCCAGGTTTCCACCTCAAGGCGTCGGCGTTCCGTCCCGAGAGTTAGCTTATGATTTTTTTCTAGGGTAAAAAACCTCATATAGGAGAAGATGGGCGTCGGGAGGCCAACAGGTGGCCCACAAGCCATCAGGGCGCGCCCCTAGGGGGCCGCGCCCTGTTGGCTTGTGGCCAACCTGTGGCTCCCCTCCGGTATCTTTTTGCTCCAGAAATTCCCAAATATTCCATAAAAAATCTTCGTTAAATTTCAGGTCATTTGGAGTCCGGTGATTTTCTGACTTTTTTCTCGGTTTTCCGGTCCAGAATTCCAGTTTCCAGATATTTCCCTCTTTGTGATGTACCTTGCATATTCAGAGAGAAAGACATAAGAATCATGTGATAACCAGAGAATAATGGAAAATAATGACATAAATATCAATAATAAATCATGATGCAAAATGGACGTATCAACTCCCCCAAGCTTAGACCTCGCTTGTCCTCAAGCGAAAGCCGAGCTCTAAAATAATGACCACATGATTTGAGAGAGAGGTGTCGATAAAAATAGAATACGGACATGAGAGCATCATGAATATCATCATAGCACCAAGTTTTTCATCATATAGCTTCTCATAAACAAGTAAAGATCCATTCACAATTATCGAAGTATGGAGCACAAACTTTATTGACAACCAACAAATAATGCATTTAGTCATGGAGATAATCATAATTCATCATATTCAAGAGAAGAGTCTATATAAGAGCTTTCATTCTAGCAAGTCCACATACTCAACTATCATTTAGTCATCCATGATTGTTGACACTCATTGCATATTTTTGGAGCTAATGTTTTCGTTGGACACATAGGAAGATATGGGATTTTATTTGCCACCCAACTCGTTTACCTCAAGGATAATGTCAACAAATAATGAATCATGATTTCCCACATTCAACTGGATATATATATCTGGATCTTTCCTCAACACATGATGCTTGCCACTAAAAGAGTTTATAGATTGTGAGGGAGAAAATTATTAATGACTCTTGCAAGGAAGTAAAAACCTTTAATAAAAGAAAGGCCCTTCGCAGAGGGAACCAGAGGTTGTCATGTACTTTTATTTGCTTGTATGTGCAATCTTTTAGTGCAAAGGAATGTCACTTTATATTGCCCCTTGTGATGACGGACTTTATTATGCACTCTATCGCTTTTATTTCTTCATCATCACAAGATCGTACAAAGCTTGTTTTCCTTTTCAATAAGAGATCATACATGATTTAATTGTTTTATGCAACCATGACAACTTACTTGAAGGATCTTATTCAATCCATAGGTAGGTATGATGGACTCTCATAAAAAGATACTGGGTTTAAAGGGTTATGGACGCACAAGTAGTATCTCTACTTGGTGCAGAAATTTTGGCTAGCAAAAGATCTAAAGCAAGCATCACATGTTAGAGGATCCATAACTATATAATTTCTATGCAAATGTAAGCAGTCATGACCAGTAGGTTGTCTTCCATGTCCGACTTCAACATTTGATCATTATATAATATTTGGTGGGGGTTTGCAATCATGGATGATGTCCAAGATAGTATATTTATATGTGAATCCTCTCTTCTCTATCATAGTCTTTACATAGATTATCACCATGACTAAATCTATATTTGTTTATTCTCAACAGCTTTTCATTGCTCATACTTTTCTTTTATGTGAAGTCATCACTCCTTATGAGATAAGCATATGATCTTTCTATTTTTCTTATATTCATGCCATGGTGAAGGATGCAATAAGGGTGAGGCACACAGGCTCAACTAACTTTATTATATAACTATCACACTCGGTTACAAGGATAGATAGGACTCAAAGCAAAGCACTAAGCAAAAAAGCAAATCTGAAACTTATTTTTCTAAACCACGAAATAGCTAAGGATCGATCTAAGATAAAAGTTGATGGTAAAAAGTGATGGTGATACGATACCGGGGCACCTCCCCCAAGCTTTGAACAAGCTAAGGGTGGTGCCCATACCCTTGTACTCAAGTGTTCTTCGGTGATGGTGGTGGCGTGAGGTAATCCTCCATCTTCCAAGGCATAGGTTCTCCATCATGGAAAGAAACTCTTGTTTCCGGACTCTTGAAATCAGCATCGAGGCTCATCCTTTTAAACCTAGATTCATACTCACAGTTTTGGATCTGAAGTTGATAGACTTGATCTTGGAGGTGCTCGATCCGTTCTTGAAGCTTGAAGAGAGCTTCTCCCACGCTCTTTGTATCCATCTTATTTTCACGGATGAAGTCGGTGATCATTGAGTGGTTAGCACTCAGACCACGTTCAACCATCCCTTGGCACTTGAAGATCTCCTGCTCCACTACTTCAAGCCCGGCCTTCTCGCTTCCCTCCTTCTTGGGGCCTTGGACATCCCGGATGTGGAGCACCCCCTCATGCATCTCAATGGCCTGAGGGTGCTTCATCACCTCCGGGAGATAGGGGTTGATGACCTTCTCGAAGAACTTGTCCTTGGATGAACTTGGGGCAGTCATGGCAATCTAGATCTGTCAGAAAAATAGCCCGAAACAAGAACAGAGAGAAATCTCGCGATGCGGTGGTCAAAACATACAGGAGCTTATATAATTATTTTTTCTAGGTCAGAATACGTGCTCGGGAAGAAAACGGAGTCTGGAAGGCACACGAAGGGCCCACAAGCCATCGGGGCATGCCCCCAGGGGGGGCGCGCCATGTTGGCTTGTGCCTCCCTCGTGGGTCTTCCCGACTACTTTTTATTTTTGGAATTTTTCATAAATACAAAAACCAACAGAAATAATTTTTTTTGGAATTTTTGGAGTCGGTTTACTTACCATATCACGTACCTCTCCCTTTTTCAGGTTCTGGAGTGTCCGGGAAGACCTCTTTTACGTGTTCTTCCGGTGTCATAACTTGGATGATATTAGTTTCTTCATTTATGGGTGCACCTGAAATATAATGCTTGATTCTTTGCCCATTCACCACTCTTGGGGTTTTGCCTTCGTAGTTATTAATTTTTGTGGCACCGGAGCGATAAACCTCCTCGACGACATATGGGCCTTCCCATTTTGAGATGAGTTTTCCTGCAAAAAATCTAAAACGAGAGTTGTACAAAAGCACTAGGTCTCCTACGTTAAATTCTCGCTTTTGAATTCTCTTATCATGCCATCTCTTAACCTTCTCTTTAAAGAACTTAGCATTTTCATAGGCTTGTGTCCTCCATTCATCTAGTGAGCTAATATCAAATATCCTCTTTTCACCGGCAAGCTTAAAGTCATAGTTAAGTTCTTTAATTGCCCAATAAGCTTTATGTTCTAACTCAAGAGGTAAATGACAAGCCTTTCCATAGACCATTTTGTAAGGAGACATACCCATGAGATTCTTAAAGCAGTTCTATAGGCCCAGAGTGCATCATCGAGTTTTTTAGACCAATTCTTCCTAGATCTATTAACAGTCTTTTGTAGGATTAGTTTTATTTCTCGATTACTCAACTCAACTTGACCACTAGATTGAGGGTGATAGGGTGATGCAATTCTATGGTTAACATCATATTTAGCTAGGAGTTTACGGAAAGCACCATGAATAAAATGTGAACCACCATCAGTCATTAAGTATCTAGGGACTCCAAACCTCGGAAAGATAATGTCTTTAAGCATTTTAATAGAAGTGTTATGATCAGCACTACTAGTTGGAATAGCTTCTACCCACTTAGTAACGTAATCAACAGCAACTAGAATACGAGTATACCCATTATAGGAAGGAAAAGGTCCCATAAAATCAAACCCCCAGACATCAAATGGTTCAATAGAAAGTGAATAGTTCATAGGTATTTCCTGGCGTTTACCAATATTACCAACTCTTTGGCATTCATTACATGAAAGGACATACTTACGAGCATCTTTAAAAAGAGTAGGCCAATAGAAACTAGATTGTAATACCTTGTGTGCAGGTCTGTCACCCGCATGGTGTCCTCCATAGGCCTCGGAATGACACTTCCTTAGAATCTGTTCCTGCTCATGCTCAGGTACCCAACGTCTAATAACACCGTCTACTCCTTCTTTATAGAGATGTGGGTCATCCCAGAAGTAATGTCGTAAATCATAGAAGAATTTTTTCTTTTGTTGATAAGTGAAACTAGGTGGGATATATTTTGCAACAATGTAATTTGCATAATCAGCATACCATGGAGCACTACGTGAAGTATTTATAGCAGCAAGTTGCTCATCAGGAAAATTATCATCAATAGGAAGTGGGTCATCAAGAACATTTTCCATCCTAGACAAGTTATCTGCTACGGGGTTTTCAGCCCCCTTTCTATCGACAATGCGCAAATCAAACTCTTGAAGTAAAAGCACCCATCTAATTAATCTAGGTTTAGCATCTTTCTTTTCCATTAAGTATTTAATAGCAGCATGATCAGTGTGAATAGTTACTTTAGAATCAACAATATAAGGTCTAAACTTATCACATGCAAAAACAACCGCTAAAAATTCCTTCTCGGTGGTAGCATAATTCCTTTGGGTAGAGTCTAGAATTTTACTAGCATAATGCATAACGTTCAATTTCTTGTCTACTCTTTGCCCTAGAACAGCACCAACAGCATAATCACTAGCATCACACATGATTTCAAATGGAAAATTCCAATCAGGTGGTTGAACAATAGGTGTAGAAATCTAAGCATTTTTTAGTACTTCAAAAGCTTCTACACAATCATCATCAAAACCAAAAGGAATATCTTTTTGAAGAATATTAGTTAGCGGCCTAGAAATCTTTGATGAAACGCCTATAGAAACCAACATGACCAAGGAAGCTTCTTACACCTTTAATATCTTTTGGGCATGGCATCTTCTCAATTGCATCAACTTTAGCTTTGTCTACCTCAATACCTCGCTCGGAAATCTTATGCCCAAGCACTATACCTTCATTCACCATAAAGTGGCACTTCTCCCAATTCAAGACAAGATTAGTTTCCTCACATCTCTGCAAAACTCAATCAAGGTTGCTTAAGCAGTCATCAAAAGAAGTTCCGTAAACGGAAAAATCATCCATGAATACCTCAACAATCTTTTCACAAAAGTCAGAGAATATAGCATTCATACATCTTTGAAAGGTAGCAGGTGCATTGCATAAACCAAAAGGCATACGTCTATAAGCATAAGTTCCGAAAGGACAAGTAAAGGTAGTTTTCTCTTGATCTTCTTTTTGACACAGTTATTTGAGAGAAACCAGAATATCCATCCAGAAAACAAAAGTGTGTGTGCTAGACAATCTCTCTAACATGTGATCAATAAAAGGAAAAGGATAATGATCTTTTCTAGTAGCTTTGTTTAATTTCCTGAAATCAATCACCATCCTATAACCAGTTACAATTCTTTGTGGGATGAGTTCATTTTTATCATTGGGGACGACAGTTATACCACCTTTCTTAGGAACACAATGAACAAGACTTACCCACCTACTATTAGCAATAGGATAGATTATACCTGCCCCAGAAGTTTTAATATTTCAGTTCTTACCACCTCCTTCATCTTACGATTGAGACAGTGTTGGTGATCAACCACTGGTTTAGCATCCGGTTCCATATTGATCTTGTGCTGACATAGAGTAGGACTTATGCCCTTTAGATCATCAAGAGTATATCCAATAGCAGCCCTGTGTTTCTTTAGAGTTTGGAGTAATCTCTTTTCTTCATGCTCTGAAAGGTTAGCACTGATAATAACAGGATATATTTTCTTTTCATCAAGATAAGCATATTTCAAAGTATCCGGTAATGTTTTTAACTCAAACACGAGATCTCCCTTGGGTGGAGGGGGATCCCCTAAAATCTCGACATGCAAGTTGTGTTTGAGGGAAGGTGCTTGTTTGAGAAATATTTCATCTATTTCATTTCTTTCATTCATATGCATATCATTCTCATGGTCCAACAAATATTGTTCTAGCGGGTCTGTAGGAGGTACAACAATAGAAGCTAGATCAATTAATTCATCTTTACTATGTAATTCTTTATCATGAGGTTGTCTGTTAAATTTAGAGAAATTAAACTCATGGGGCTCATTGTCAAAACCTACTTTAACCTTGTCCGTGACACAATTAATTTCAGCATTAACTGTCCTCAGGAAAGGTCTACCAAATATAATGGGACAAAAATTATCTTGCTCTAAACCAAGTACTAGGAAATCGGTAGGGTATTTGAACTTACCACACAAGACTTCAACATCTCTAACAATCCCAAGCGGTGAAATAGTATCACGATTTGCAAGTTTAATAGTGACATCAATATCTTCAATTTCAGCTGGAGCTATATCATGCATAATTTCTTTATATAAGGTATAGGGTATAGCACTAATACTAGCACCCATATCACATAAACCATGATAGCAATGATGTCCAATTTTAACAGAGATAACAGGCATCCCAGCAACTGTTTTTTTTGTCTAGCTTATCCTGCTCATTAAGAACTTTCTTTGCAATTCTAGCAGATTCACCATCTAGATAAGTAACATGTCCATCAACATTATCAGCTAGAGGATCTTTAACCATAGCAACTTTAGGATCAACATTTATTTGTTCAGCAGGCGTGGGTGTCCTATCATGACTTTTATGAACCACAGTTGTAGCCTTAGCATGTTTCTTAATCCTAACAGGGAAAGGTGGTTTCTCAATATAAGCAGTAGGAACTATTGGATCAACATGGTTAATAATTATTTCTTCCTTCTCAACTTTAATAGGTTCCTCTGCTTGTTTTTCAATAGGGGGATGATATTGAAACCACTTATCCTTAGGGAGATCAACATGAGTAGCAAATGATTCACAGAAAGAAGCTACTATCTCAGAATCAAGGCCATATTTATTACTAAACTTATAGGAAGCATCTGTTTCCATAAAAGTTTTGACACAATCAAATTGAAACTTTATACCTGACTCCTTACCTTCGCCGAGTTCCCAATCTTCAGAGTTATGTTTATTTCTTTCAAGAAAATCCCATCTGAATTCAATAGTTTTATTCATATATGAGCCAGTAGAAGAAGAGTCCAGTAGTAATCGATCATCATGAGAAAGCCGAGCATAAAAAATTGTATAATCATTTCTCTTGAGAACTCATGGTTGGGGCAGGTGTTCATCATAGATTTAAGCCTCCCCCAAACTTGAGTGATGCTTTCTCCTTCACGAGGCCAGAAATTATATATATAGTTCCGATCACGGTGGACTAGATGCATAGGATAAAACTTCTGATGAAATTCTAGCTTCAAGCGATTCCAGTTCCATGATTCAATATTATCCAATAGCCTATACCACATCAATGCCTTTCCCTCCAAAGATAAAGGGAAAACTTTCTTCTTAACTTTTTCCCTAGACAAACCTGCAAGCTGAAACAATCTACAGACCTCATCGACATATATCAAGTGGTAATCAGGATGAGTCGTACCATCATATGGATTAGATAATAGTTTTTCAAGCATACCCGAAGGAATCTCATAATAAATATTTTCAGTAGGTTGAGGAACAATTTCCTCCTCTTCTGCTCGGGGCAAAGATGCCCCGAACAAGCCACTCAAAGGGTGACAGTTCATACTGACAAGCACCAGTAAATTTCAGCATGTACAAAAGTGTTTCCTTAACAATTTCCACTTACCAAAGGCGCTTCACTCCCCGGCAACGGCGCCAGAAAAGAGTCTTGATGACCCACAAGTATAGGGGATCAATTGTAGTCCTTTCGATAAGTAAGAGTGTCAAACCCAACGAGGAGCAGAAGGAAATGATAAGCAGTTTTCAGCAAGGTATTCTCTGCAAGTGCTGTGAGTAACAATAGTTGATAGTTTTGTAGCAAGATAATTCGTAACAAGTGACAAGTAACAATAGTAACAAGTGTGAAGCAAGGTAGCCCAATCCTTTTTATAGCAAAGGACAGGCCAAAAAGTACTCCTATATGAAGCAAGCGCTCCCGAGGACACATGGGAATTTCTGTCTAGTCGCTTTCATCATGTTGAGTTGATTCGCGTTCGCTACTTTGATAATTTGATATGTCGGTGGACCGGTGCTAAGGTGATGTTCTTACTTGAACTAACAACCTACTTATGATTACCCCCTCTCGCAAGCATCTTCAACTACGAAAGAAGAATTAAGATAAATCTAACCATAGCATGAAACATGTGGATCCAAAGCAGCACCTTATGAAGCAACGCATAAACTTTTAAGTTTCTGTCACTCTCGCAACCCATCATCTACTTGTTTCTCCACAATGACTTCCCTTAGGCCCATAGCATGGTGGAGTGTCATGTAGTTGACGTTCACATGACACCACTAAGAGAAGTTCAACATACATATCATCAAAATATCGAACGAATACCAACTTTACATGATTACTTATAACAATACTTCTCCCATGTCCTCAGGAACAATAGTAATTACTCACACCTCATCAACATGTTCAAGATCAGAGGTATAATAATAATGATTAAGGATCTGAACATAATATATTTCACCAAGTAATCCAACAAGCATCAACTACAAGATGTAATCAACACAACTACTAACCCACATGTACCAATCTGAGGTTTTGAGACAAAGATTGAATACAAGAGATGAACTAGGGTTGGAGATGAGATGGTGTTGGTGCTGAGGTTGATGAGGATTGGTCCTCCCAGAAAGGAGGAAGCGTTCGTGATGACGATGGCTTCGATCTCCCCCTCCCGGAGAAAAATTCCCTCGGCAGAATCTGACTGCCGGAGGGCAAAAGTGCCTCTGCCCAGGTTTCCGCCTCGAGGCGGCGGCGTTCCGTCTCGAGAGTTAGCTTATGATTTTTTTCTAGGGTAAAACACCTCATATAGGAGAAGATGGGCGTCGGGAGGCCAACAGGTGTCCCACAAGCCATCAAGGCGCGCCCCTAGGGGGGGGCCGTGCCCTGTTGGCTTGTGGCCAACGTGTGGCTCCCCTCCAGTATCTTTCTGCTCCAGAAATTCCCAAATATTCCATAAAAAATCTCCGTTAAATTTCAGATCATTTGGAGTCTGGTGATTTTCTGACTTTTTTCTCGGTTTTCCGGTCCAGAATTCCAGTTCCAGATATTTCCCTCTTTGTGATGTACCTTGCATATTCAAAGAGAAAGACATAAGAATCATGTGATAACCAGAGAATAATGGACAATAATGACATAAATATCAATAATAAATCATGATGCAAAATGGACGTACCAGGCTTGTTCGTAGTTTATGTTTCGGCGGTTGTGGCAAACCATGCTTCTAATAATGTGCATATAGCTCCTTTGACTAGTTAGTTTTTCCAGTAGTGGCTAATAGGATCGGGGGCTATGGTCTAGAGGGGTGAATATGCCTAACAATATTTTCTACTCCAAATTTAAGGTTGGCAATTTTTAGCCTGCACTAACGAGGTTTTTTTTTGCGATGCACTAACGAGGTTGCATAGGGAGACACGCAAACAACTCTAGAAGAAGGTAAGCATGTGGAAGGTAAATATACATGTAAGGACTAGAATTAGAAAGATGCAAACACGGGGGGACTTGGCAATATTTTACCGAGGTTCAGATAATTGACGCTATCCTACTCCTTGTTGATGGAGGTTCAAACCACAAAGACTATAAGACCACAAAGGTATCGACATCACCCACAGATAGCCCGCACAGTGCATGCTCGCCTATTCCATCATGGCTTGCATGTAGAAGACTCGCTCAAGGTTGATCGTTCACGAAGAAGGTGACCAGACCTTGTACAATCTCTGAATTCATTCACACAAAGCTTGAAGGCTCTCGAGTGATCCAAAACTGTCTAGGAGGCGCACACTCTCCAAGAGTAACAAGTAACGTCACTTGGATGGACTCCTGAAAAGATCTTCAATCAAAACACTCTCAAATAGGATCTCTCTCACACAAAGATAGTCTTGGAGCAAAGATAGATGAACACAAAGGAAGGGGTTCAAGAAAGTGAGGAGCTTTTCTTCAAAGAACCCAGGAAGATACTCTCTCAACTATGAAAAAAATAGCTTGAGTCTCTTTCCACATGAAAGGGGGTGGGACCTATTATACAAAAAGCATAAATCGGACTAGCTAAGAAAAAGTAAAAAGCCCGAAAGCATCGAACATTGGAACTATCAGCCTCGTTCAAAAATTGAACGACTAGAAGAAGACCACATGTTCTCAGAAGTGTGTGCCACCTTAGAGGTACTGTTCTATACAAGAAGCCTCCCAAAAGTTTAGGTGCTTGGAAGAACCATGAAAAAATGCGGAGGTAGCGAACCAAAAGGTGACACTTTTTCGCAAAGTTAGAATCGGCACGACAGTACCAGGGGAAATTAAGTCTCGACAATAGTTTTCAACGAAAAACTTTGTAGGAATTACTAACTCCCGACCCGAAGGTTCGGGGTGAATTTTGCTCGGGGATACCAGACCTATAATCAGACTTTGATGTTGAAGCAAAGTGGTAAGGGCTCATAGATATTGGGATAAATGTATGCTTCGTCATGTCAGAGCAAACATAAATGATCTCAAAAACATAACTCGGTGGCACTGGAAAAAAAATGTCGCCAGTTTCGATGCCACAAGAAAACAGGGTTCGCTCAGTGTCGGGGATATACCCCGCGGTATGACCCGGCAGACAGTTATAACCCGGTGACAGTTATGACCCGGCAGACAGTGGTAAGCCGGGTGACAGTTGTAAGCCGGCAGGCAGTTATGACCCGACAGACAGTTATGACCTGGCAGACAGTTATGACCCGGCAGACAGTTATGACCCGTGAGATAGTTATGTCCCGGCAGACAGTTAAGTCCCGGAGACGAGTCCCTGAAGATGAGTCTTGAAGATAAGCCCGGTTGTAAGCCGCTCGGTTGTAAGCCGCCCGGTTATAAGCCGCCCGTCGAAGATAAGAAGCCTGGGACTCAGAAGCCCATGAGGAGAAGCCCGCGATGGGAAGTCATGATAAGTTAAGCCTCAATCCGACTTAGACTCTACATGTAAACCGCCCCTTCAGCTTATATAAGGAGGGGCGGGTCACCCCAAGAGGGTGAGGTTTTTAGACGTCTCAATAGACAGGTCTTGGATAGACAAGTTAGAGACACTCGAGATTAGAGGTAGCGACTCCGCACCCTTATAACCGAGATCGTCATCATCATCGATACAAGACAAGCAGGACGAAGGCTTTTACCTCCATCGGAGGGGCCGAACCTGGGTAAAATACGCGTCTCTCATCCCGCTCAACCCCGTTCAAGCTACCACTTAATTGCGTTGGCCTCACGACTAAGTCCTCACACTAGGACATCTGCCGTGACAAATCCACGACAGTTGGCGCCCACCGTGGGGCCCGCGCACGGTGGTGTTGAGTTCTTGAAGGGTTCTCTCTCAGGGACCGAGAAATTCGCAATTTTCCGGATGAAGAAAGACTCGGCTTGGAAGGATCTGCATCAGCTTTATGATCATCGGTCCAGAGTTACAATCTGCGAAGTTTAAGTTCAAGAAGGTTAAGGCGGCGTCTGTGCGCCACCACGAGTCGCCGAGATCAACAAGAACCACCACAAGTCGCCGAGGAAGCAGTCATGGACCGGTGATCGTTTTTTCCACGCGGAGACTATGGTCAAAACATCAGGGACCCCCGTGGACCTACCGCCTCGAGACCGTTCTGCCTTGCGACCGCGCTTCTAAGTCGCCGCCGCCGGCCTCGTTCATCTACATAAACAATCGAGGGCAAGTAGCATTCAAAGACGGTTCTGAAACCGAACAGTTTAACCAGCCATGACCAAGCAAAAAAGCGAACAGAGATAAGAGTATACCATGGGGAGTCATACATCAACCAGAGTACATACGAAGGTGGATGGTCAAACCAACCTTGACCCGAAAAAGGGATTGCATCCGCTGGGAATCGAACCCGTGTCATCCTGTTGATATACGGCGCTTGAAAGAAATCAACCATAGTCACGCCTTTTCCCTAAAGTGAAGACCGAGTCAAATACAAGGAAATCTCAAGTAGTACTTTGACCCGGAGACAGAGCCGCCGCGACCAAGGTTCCGAGCTCGCCTCAAGGCGCCCGCTTCAGCCGCAGTTCGGGCCACTGCTGCTAAGGATCCGCCGGCCTCTGCCCCTCACTGCCGCCTCAGCCACGCTTCAAGTCGCCGGCCACCTCGAGCCGCCCTGCCCGTTTCCACGGCCAGCCGCCGCGCCGGCTCTTCTCCATTGCGTCAGGCCTTGCCCCGCCCGCTTACCGTCGGCCCGCTGCTGCCGTGACGCGCTTCACCGCCTGCCGCTCCGGCGTGGTCTCTGCCAACCTCCGAGCCACCATCGAGCCGCCTAGCCGCGGGCCTCCCCGAGCCGCCTTGCTCCGCCATTGCGCCTTGGGCCACAGCTGCCTTTAAGCCGCCATGTCTGCGGCCACTCTGCGCCCTGAGCTGCCGTACCTTGAGCCGGCCCTACCTTCGCCGGCCTTCGCCGCCGCCTCTACAGCCGTGGGTTGCCTCGCAGCTCTGAAGCCGCCCCCACGGCCTCGCCGGTGCGCCAAACCGCTCTTGTAGCTCTTCGTCGTGGGCGGCCTCATTGTCGCTTTGAGCCGATTCTATCCCCTCGAGCTCTGCCTCCGCCATCTACAGCCGACGCACCTCCACGCCTCGCACCGTTCTTCCTCAAACCGCTGACCCGCAGCCGAACGTGCGCGCCTGCGTTTCCTCTCCTCTGCGCCCCCACGACCGCGCCGGCCCTGTTGGCTCCTCCCTACCGCGCGGGCCGGCTCCGTCTCGCTCCGGGCCTGAGATGCCATCTCCGTTATGTGAGCCGCCCAGGCCTTCGTCGCCTCGGCCCCGTTCCTCCGGCGCGGCTTTCACCAAGTTGCCGGCTGCTTCCACGGCGCGCATCCGCCGTTCCGCCTCAACCGCGGCAGGGAAGAGCCGCCACTTACCGAGCCGCTGCCGGAGAGCCGCCCAGCGCTGCCTGCCGAGCCGCCGCCGGGAAGCCGCTCCCCGCGCCTCTCCTCTGTCCATCAGGTGTGGCACCGAGCCGCCGCCTTCGCAAAGCCTCGGGCCGGCCCTCTGTCGCGGTTCCGAGCCGCCAGCGCCCCCTTGCAAGCCACTGGCCGCCTCTCCCGCCGGCAGTCCATGCCATTACCCGCTGTTGCGGCCTTGAGCCGCCCCCGTCGGCCGCGTCTTCTTCACGCCGCAGACCGCCTCACCCCACCCCTCTGCTGCGGCCGAGCCGCCTCGCCGGCTTGCCTCCTAGCTCCGTCAAAACCGTCCGCCTCCGAGTCAGCGTTGGTCTGAGCCGCTGCGGGCCAACCCGGCCGCCTTTGAGTCGCCTCTGGCCTGAGCCGCCGGCTGCCTCGTCATCGCTCTGAGTCGTCTCTGCCTTAAGCCGCCGGGCACCCCCTGCGAGCCCGCAACTGGCTCAGCCCCGCCCTGAGCCAAGTTGCTCGCGCACTCCCCTGCCGTTTGCTAACTGATGAAAGGGACGGTGGGGAGCCGGTTGAGGATTGAGAAAGAAAAGTCAAAGTGGTCAGGTGCTGCAAAAAGGGGGTGTGGCAGCATCTGGCAGAGTCCTTCAGGGGATAAAACGCAAATTTCCTTTGCGGGCATATAAAGATCTAATGAGATTCAGTGACTGTATTAAAAAGTTATCTATGGACGCTACTTACGGATTATCGGTCGTCCGAACAAATCAGGTGATATCCGTCTAAAGTCTATTTTATTAGCACATATTGTTTTTGTCAAAGAACAATTACTTTGGTCTGTATATTTTTATATGCAGGACAGTATTTACTACAAACGCGGTTTATACCATGGGTACGGAGCACGCGTTGGCAATATTCCGCACCAGCGTTTGTTCGTGCCACATTACCCGGTGAATGGACGCGCGCAAGCCGCCGCCCTTGTGGCCTGATTTACATCAACTTGCCGGGATCGCGCTTGCTCGCTGTTTAATGGACGTGCGCAAGTCGCCGCCCCTGCGGCTCGATCTACATCAACTCACCGGGACCGTGCCTGTGGTTGACTCGCCTGACTGTGCAAGTTTACAACCTCGCGACTGACTCATCTGTCCGCACCCGCGGCCAATTCACCCATGACCGCGCCGCTTCCAAGGCTGCGGCCATGTCTACCGTCCGCCCTCGTGGTCCGGTCCACATCAACACGCCAGGGGCCGTGCCCGTCGGCACAAGCTATTCAGTGGACATGCGCAGACGCTGCTCCTGCGGCCCGGTCTATTCCAACAACTCTAGAGCAGATCATAACATATTATCAGCCTCCACCGGATGGCTCAATGGATAGGTGCACAAGTCGCCGCCACTGCGGCTTTGGTTAACTTCAACAACGAGCTGGGATGAGCCATTGACCGGATTACTGACACAGCTCATACGGGATCATTTATAACCCACCACGGTTGACCTCAACCTTCAGCAGGTTAACATCACGTTATCAAAGCCAAGGACATACAATGAGCGTCGCAAAGATCATCAACTCGCCACACGCCTCTTGTTTCAATAAATTCAGCTTTCAGCTGTCAATTATATGCCGGCTTATACAACAGCCAAGTGTGAAGAATCTCAAGCCAACTCCTCAAGTCGACATTACTCGGCAAATTCAGCCGGTTTCAACAATTCAAGAGCCCCGGTTATTAAAGGGAAGACAACCCGGTCCTGGAGACTACTGCCACATTGGTGCAGGTTTAAAGGCTGTTAGAAAATTTTCAGCTGAAAAAGTGCCAAGCAATTTGGGAGTCCCGGTTCAAGAGAAATCTATCTTTCACAAAGTTTTGAGATCTCGGTATCCGGCTCAGCATCCAGTTCAAAAGGAATTCATCTCTCGCAAGTTCGAGTTTTCAGAAAATTAAAAGTTGCCCAAGAGGACGAGCCGCCATGATGCACCGTTCAAACATGGGTGCCCTGATTCATTGGAGTTTCTGCCGTTTCTTCAAAAAGATGGTGTAAAGGTGGATACTTCAACAAGGTCATTTGGGGGCTTCCAACCCGCCGGGTTTAGCTTACACACCCTCTTGATCGGCTCTTCAGCCACCGTAAGGCCAGGTTGTATACCCAAAAAGTTGACTCCGTCAACAAGGTCATTTGGGGCCTTCCAACCCACCGGGTTTAGCTTACACACCCTCTTGATCGGCTCTTCAGCCACCGCAAGTTCGAGTTAAACCTGCCTGTATGCTGCTGCTGCTCCGCTAGGTGACCCGCCGAACTCTTACCAGTTAATCTCGGCTAGAGACCCTGAGTTGTTCAAAGTATTTGACAATCACTCTCACTAGAGACCCTGTACTGGTCAAGGTTAAACCGGCGGCTCTTGTCACGTGAGAGCCGGCTTACGGAAAGCGAGGATAAACTCACCCATCTGCTGCATACTCTCCGCTATGTGGCCCGTTCGTACTCTTAAACAGTTACTCTTTTAAAGACCCTGCACTGTTTAAGGTTCAAACGACGGATTTATGTCACGTGAGAAGTAGCTTATGGGCCCGGGGGGTACTCATGCCCTGATGTGCCTCTCTATGGTTCGTTGTGCTCTTACGAGTTAATCTCGCCTAGAGACCCTGAGCCGCTCAAAGGAGTTGACGGTCACTCTCACTAGAGACCCTGTACTGTTAAGAGTTCAAACAACGAGTTCATGCTAGGAGAGCCGGCATATGAGTTTTCGAAAAAGAAAAAGCAAGAACATATACAAGAGTTGATCTCTTCTGGTTGTGCCTTCAAAGCAAGAACATCATACATTGCATCATACATTGCATCATCATTGCATCATCTTACCATGCATTATATATGCATGGATATCCTGGTCTACATTGCAGGAACCGGTTCTTTCAAACCGGGTTATATTATTCAAATCTCAAATAGCCAACATGGCTGGATTTTTCATTATGGTTGTCATAACCAGCATTGGATGATTGAGGTTTTCAAAGCCCCTTCAGTGTAATAGCTATTATTCCTTCATCCCAAAAATACCAGCTTACAGCAAAGAGCATGGTTCAACATTGATATGCAAGGTTTTCAGCAATATCATCTAGACGGTGGATATGATTTTATTCTGCAATAAAAGGAATAGTCCCGAACCTTTGCAGGCATACGACCGGCACTTGGGGGCTACATTATTCAAGTCCAGTTTGTATCAAGTATGCAAGTCCCATGTCACTGCAGGCATGCACCACGGCACTTGGGGGCTAATGCAAGTTGCTTTTCAACTCATCACATTATCAATGAACCCGGTTATCTCAGGGAGATGAGCCGGCCTTTCTATCTTTTTCTAAGTCCCAGCCCAGTATTGTCTTACTAAGCCGGCCCTTGGGGGCTACACATTGCTCCTCAAGTCTATATGATCAGATCTATAAAAAGTTCCTGCTCATTATTGCATAATGACCCGGCCCTTGGGGGCTACACTGGCTGAAGTTTTATGAGCATAAGACATTTACAAGTCCCAGGTTGCTGCAGGCAAGACAACCCGGTACTTGGGGGCTACATATGTGGAACATTCAACTTATGACTGGTGACTCAGATAAAAAAATCTGGATTTCTCTAGGTTTGCACTATGTTGAAACAAGTCTTAAGGCTATCACTACGTTTCCCTTCTTAAGACTTGGGGGCTACAGGTAATATGGATATGAGGAAGATATGTCTTCAAATTCTCAGTTATGAGGGAACCAGACGAATTTATCAAACCAAGGCAGTTGATAATAAGGGATATTTTTTCTACAAGGAGTCAGTGTCAGTGTATTCATATGACAGAGTTTCAGAATTTTCAGGAGCTGGTCAACTGGTATTTTTTACTGAACCGGTCCCTTTACATATTCTTATTTCAGGAGGTTACCATGAATAAATTCAAGCTATCCTGGGGGCTAATGTCGGGGATATACCCCGCGGTATGACCCGACAGACAGTTATAACCCGACAGACAGTTATAACCCGGTGACAGTTATGACCCGACAGACAGTTGTAAGCCGGGTGACAGTTGTAAGCCGGCAGGCAGTTATGACCTGGCAGATAGTTATGACCTGGCAGACAGTTATGACCCGGCAGACAGTTATGACCCGTCAGACAGTTATGACCCGGCAGACAGTTAAGTCCCGGAGACGAGTCCCTGAAGATGAGTCTTGAAGATAAGCCCGGTTGTAAGCCACCCGGTTGTAAGCCGCCCGGTTATAAGCCGCCCGTCGGAGATAAGAAGCCCGGGACTCAGAAGCCCATGAGGAGAAGTCCGCGATGGGAAGTCATGATAAGCTAAGCCTCAATCCGACTTAGACTCTACATGTAAACCGCCCCTTCAGCTTATATAAGGAGGGGCGGGTCACCCCAAGAGGGTGAGGTTTTTAGACGTCTCAATAGACAGGTCTTGGATAGACAAGTCATGAGAGATAGACAAGTTAGAGACACTCGAGATTAGAGGTAGCGACTCCGCACCCTTGTAACCGAGATCGTCATCATCATCATCAATACAAGACAAGCAGGACGTAAGCTTTTACCTCCATCGGAGGGGCCGAACCTGGGTAAAATACGCGTCTCTCATCCCGCTCAACCCCGTTCAAGCTACCACTTAATTGCGTTGGCCTCACGACTAAGTCCTCACACTAGGACATCTGCCGTGACAAATCCACGACACTCAGCAGGCTCACTTATACCTCACATTCTCAATACCATGTGGAAAAACTCAAAAGTACATGGCTGTAAATAAACAAAGGATTTGAGTGGAGGGAGAGGAAAACTTTAGGCCTCCTTTGCTTTGGAGGAATTTCACAGGAATTCTATATGATAGGATTTTTGTAGGAGTTTTTACTTTAGTGTTGTCTCACATCATTGTCCATTGTCCTTGGACCTCAATGCGGGCTTCCACTTTGGGAGAGGTTTAAGTTTGAGTCCTTTTGGAAGAAAGCCCCCGGGTTCCTGGACAGGGTCCAAGAAGCATGGAACTCCATTCCATCGGTGGGGAACCCTTACTTGGTGCTCAATGACAAGCTCAGGATCACAGCTCGCAAACTACAAGAGTGGAGCTCCAAGTGGATTGGCAGTGTTCAAATCCAAATCGCAATAGCACTTGAGATCATACTCTAGCTAGATGTGGCAATGGACACTCGGGCTCTTAGTAATGCCGAGATCGACCTTAGGTGGCTGCTGAAGAGAAAGCTGCTTGGATTATCGTCCCTAGAGTGAACGATTGCGAGGCAGAAATCTTGCCTCTTACACTTGAAGGATGGTAACATCAACACCAGATTCTTTCACCAACACGCGCGCCATCGTGTAGGATCCGAAGTATGTCTAGAGGGGGGTGATTAGACTACTTGACCAAATAAAAATCTAGCCTTTTCCTAATTTTAGGTGTTGGCAATTTTTAGCAATTGTAGCAAGTCAAGTACACCCTACACATGCAAGTCTAAGAGTATAGCGGGGAAAATAAAGACATGCACATGAAAGTAAAGGTAGGGAGAGGAGGATCAAACACAATTGATGACATGAAGAATTTTCCCGTAGTTCCGATAGGTGGTGCTATCGTACGTCCACACTGATGGAGACTTCAGCCCACAGAGGGTAGCGATCGCGAGAGTCCATGGAGGGCTCCACCCGTTAGGGTCCACAAAGTAGCAACCTCGTCTATTCCATCACGGCTTCCGTCCACGAAGGACTAGCCTTACTATGGGTAGATTTTCACGAAGTAGGCGATCTCCTTGCCTGTACAAACTTCTTGGTTCAACTCCACAACACGAAGAAGGAGGCTCCCAAGCGACACCTAACCAATCTAGGATGCACCACCCTCCAAAAGGTAACAAATGTGGTAACAATGATGAACTTCTTGCTCTTGTGCTTCAAAAGATAGTCTCCTCAACACACAATCACTCTCTCACAGATTTGGCCTGGTAGAAGAGGTTGATTGGATGGAAAGCAACTTGGGGAGGGTATAAATCAAGATTCATATGGTTGGAGTGGAGGATCTTGATCTCAACACATGAGTAGGTGGATCTCTCTCAGAAAAATGGACGGGGCAAGTGTAGGTATGTTCTGAGTGCTTCCTCTACGAGTGAGAGGAGGTGGAGGGGTATATATAGGCATCTCTAAAAATCCAACTGTTACAACATTATTGCCCAACTCGGTGAAGCCGATCCAAAAACTCGGTTGCACCGACTAGTGCAAAATGTGGCAACTTTCGACTTTTCGGTGAGACCGATATATAATTCTCAGTGGTACCGATATGGGTGACCTAGGCAGGTTCCAAATCTTGGTGAGACCGATTCTCAATTCTCAGAAATTCCAATTATTGAAAACGGCTAACCAGAAAGTTGGTCACTGGTTTTGGTTGCACCGAATGGAAACTTGGTGGTACCAAGAACATAGGGCTTGGCATGGGATCTGTCTAGAGTGAAACTCGGTGTGGCCGATTTTGGAAAGTTGGTGGCACCGATTTTTGTAGTAGGGTTTAGACAGAGATTTTGTGGGAGAATTTCATGTGTATTTTTGGTGGCTAATCTCTAAGCATTTGAGCAACCAGATCATCATAGAAACCTCATCCCCTTTTAATAGTATTGGCTTTCCTATGGACTCAAAAATGATTTCTCACAAAATGTAAAATGTAGAGTCTTCAAGCTTGTTGCTAATAGATATTCCTTGCATCCAGGGGATCTCCTCACATTCCTTTTGCCAATCCATTTATTGAACTTTCCTAAAATATACTTAGTGGAAACATTAGTCCAATGAAATATATGTTGTTATTAATTACCAAAACCACCTAGGGAGAAGTTGTGATTTCAATCTCCACCTTTTTGGTAATTGATGAAAACATATAGATCAAAGCTTCGATATGGATAAAACAATGAATAGCATCGTCGCTTTGAGAAGTGTGTGTAAGGGCATTCTCTTGCCTTAGTGTTTTGGTGATGATGACACCTCACTATGACTCTAACCGGGTGTCAAGTTGTTCAGGTACTATGTGTGAGACACAAGATGGTTAGATAATCCCTCCAAATGGAAAAGATCGAAGACGGTGTTCTCTACGTGTTTATTCTCTTTGGTCGTAGGGATCCTGTACTATTAAGAGGGAATCCACATTGGAAGGTCTTGGCTGAATCAGTTCTCTCGCACAACCTTATGCACCCAACTCATTCCTTCGCATCATAGAGAGAGAGGCCCCTCTTTCCCTCCTGGCTTACCGGTCGCATCGTTGTCCCGAACGATTGCATCGAGTGCTAGCTCTAGACTTCCGGCTTGACCACCACTCCAGGGGTGAGACCCTGGGGGTGCTGCCACTGAGAGGTCCCCAGCGGTTGTACCGCTGCCTCCGGGCGGTTGTACCGCCCACAGCTGGGTGACCCAGGGTGGCAGCCCTGGGCGGTTGAACCAGCCCAGCACCGGACTCCAACCGGACACCTTTCTGTTGGGGACCGGTTGTTGGGCGGACCTGGCCCGGTTGTACCGCTATATTATTATAGCCGGTACAACCGGTGTCCCAAGCGGTTGTACCGCTATGGACTTTGCCTGGTCCAGTGCTGGTGCATCGGGGAGGAACCACCGGCCATGTTTCTGTTGGGGTCCGGTGGTTGGGCGGTGGTAGGGCGGTTGTACCGGTTATACCGGTTGTACCGCCCTCAGTACCGGTTGAACCGCTGCCGTGTAAAAACGGCTGTAATGGTTGGAAAGTGGGGGGCCTATATAAAGAGGTGGTTCTTCCACCTCTCTCTTATCTCTTACCTCTCTCTCTCCACCATTGATGCCCCTTGAGCTTTCTTGCCCGATCTCTCTCTCTAGCCACCCAAACTTGTTGTCTTGCTAGGGATTGAAGGAGGAGATCTAGATCTACACTTCCACCAAAGGAAAATTGATTCCCCCATACTTGTGTGGATTTTGTTACTCTTGGGTGTTTGAGCACCCTAGACGGAAGAGGTCACCCCGAAGCCATATTCCATTGTGGTGAAGCTTCGTGGTTTCGTTGGGAGCCTCCAATTAAGTTGTGGAGAGGGCCCCAACCTTGTTTGTAAAGGTCCGGTTGCCGCCTTCAAGGGCACCACTAGTGGAATCACGGCATCTCGCATTGTGTGAGGGCGTGAGGAGAATACGGTGGCCCTAGTGGCTTCTTGGGGAGCATTGTGCCTCCACACCGCTCCAACGGAGACGTACTTCCCTTTACCGGGAAGGAACTTTGGTAACACATCCTCGTCTCCATTGGTTCCACTTATGGTTACTTCTTACCCTTACTTTGTGCAAGCTATTTATATTGTTTATTTCCTTGCTTGTATGGTTATTGTTGTTAGCATCATATAGGTTGCTCACCTAGTTGCATATCTAGCCAACCTATTTGTTGCTAAGCCTAACTTGTTAAAGAAAAGTTAAAAAGTGGTAGTTGCCTATTCACCCCCCTCTAGTCAACCATATCGATCCTTTCAATTGGTATCAGAGCAACGTCTCTTTATTAAGGGTTTCGCCGCCCGAAGAGTATGGTTGACGACGGGGACCGGCCGATTGAACTCCCCGAGGCCATGGGTGTGAACACGGTCTCTCGTGAGGATTTAAACGAGGCCATGTCCTCGCTTAAATCCTCCATGACGACCGAGGTCAAATCCATGTTTAAAGAATTCCTTGATACTCTTAAGCTTTCCACCGATGCGGTGCAAGTGGCTAATCCCACTAACTCGACATCGGATGTCAACTCCGGTAAGGAGGGGGCTAGTGCTGATAACGACACTCGTTCTCAAGGAATTAATGGGTCGGGGAATTTTGCCTCAGTTCCCCCTCCCTTGGTCTATGGAGGACCCGTGCACCCACCTCATATAGTTAATCTCGGTCCTCCTCCTAAACTTGTTAAGAATGATTTTTCTAATTGGGTTTTTCGTATCAAGTCTCATTTGGATCACAGCTCAATTCAACTCATGAGAGTCATTGAAGAAGGATACTATCCTCGTGATCCACGCAACCTCACTCCAATAGAAGAGGCTGATAAATAGCTAAATTCCTCCACCTTATTCATACTCCAAGATGTAGTTCCTACCGAAGACCTACCTCACCTGCGTCCCTTCACTGTTGCTAAAGAGTGTTGGGAACACATTGTTTCCATGTACAAGGCCAGCTCAAGCATTCAACGGTCAAACTATGAGGTTGTGCTTGACCAGTCAGATGAGTTTGTAATGATAGAAGATGAGGAACCGCGTGAGCTCTATAGGAGGGTAACTACTCTTGCCGTTGCCCTCTGAGATCATGGCAGCAAGGATGTGGATGACACCTGGATCAAACGCAAGTTTCTGAAGGCCATCATGCCCTTCAACAAGGCCATGTTTGCCGTCATCCGCCAAAGACCAGATTTTCACAACTTGTCCTCTAGCGATGTGTTGGATGAATTTATTGCAATGAACATCTTGAACACGACCGCAGACAATGCTCTTACTCGTGTGCAACGGTCAAAGAAATCATCTCCCAACCTTGCTTTGAAGGCCAAGGTCAGTCAATAGGAAGAAGAAGAAGAAGAGGAGGAGGGTTGCCCCGAGGACACCAAATATGCTTACCATGAGCATATGGCTCTAGCGTCTAGGCAATTCTGGGGCAACAAGAGAAACACAAGGCCAAACTTCTCCAAGAACAACTCAAGCGGGTCAAAGGGCAAGCAACGTGTGAGGACTTGCTACAACTGTGGTAATGTGAGTCAGTTTGTAGTGGATTGTCCATATGAGAAGAGGGAAGACAATAGTGGCAAGCTCATCCGCAAAGATAAGGCCAAGTCTTTCCCCAACAAGACCAACTTCACCAAGAAGGCTCCTCACAAAGTGTTGGTGGCTCAAGAAGAGTATGTTTCCGATGATGACGGAGATGACGAAGACACAAGTGGTGAAGGAATGGCAATGGCATCTGTGGCGATTGCATCTTCTACCCCAACAAAGGTGTCACTCTTCGCTGCCCCCAACGAGAACCACATTGCTCGGTGCCTCATGGCAAAAGGTATCACCAAGGTAACCTCCAATGCCAAAACCTCAAACATTAATACGTCTATTTCTTCCACTCCGTCTTTAGATTGTGTGGATGAACATGAGGAGGCAAAAGAGAGTGAGAATGAGTTTGATAAGTTCTTATGTAAACTCAAGGGAGAATCCAAGAAGCACTTCGTTGCTCTCTTGGAACAACTTGGTGAGGCAAATGACACTATTGAATCTAAAGAAGAATATCTTGAGGAGATGAGAGGGCATAGTCGTGATTATGCCAACGAGATAGCAGATCTTTCTATTGCTCTTGAGGAAGAGCGAGGTCTTCGTTTGACTCTTGAGGAGTCACAAAATGATGACCTTGCTAAATTACGTAAAGATTATGATCATGCTATCGTTCTTAACCATGTGCTCAAATCTGAAAAGGTTTCACTTGGGATTGGGCATGATCGTCTCAAGGATGAGTTTGACACACTTGACAATGCTCACAAGGCATTGAAGAGTATTCATGCTTCTCTTAAGGAGTCGCATGATCAACTTCAAGTAAAACTCACTAAGGAAATTGCTACGTGTCCTCCTTTTGTTTTAATTGATAATGCCTCTGCTACTAACCCGTGTTGTGAGCATGCACATCTTGTGGAGGAAAATGCCAAGATGAAAGAGCAGCTTGAGAAAGGCCTTGTGACATGTATCCAAGGTGAGAAGAATTTCAATGACCTTTTGAGCAATCAAAAGGAAGTGGTTGCAAAGGAAGGAGTTGGGTTTGCACCCAAGTCCAAAAAGAAGAAGAAGATGAAGACCACACAGGTTCCTTCGCTCAAGGAAACATTTGTCAAAGCGGGGAACATTACTCATGAGAAGAAGGACAAGGTTGTGAGTGATAGTGCCAAGAAGGGCAAGATCACTCCCTCCAACAGGGCCAGCGATTTTAACCCCTCCTATGTTTTGTGTCGTGCTAGTGATGGGCATGTTTATGCCAAATATGTTGGTTCTTCTTATGAGTACATTGAGTGGTCTATTTGGGTTCGTAAGACCCTTGTCACTAACATGAAAGGACCCATTCAAGATTGGGTACCTAAATCCAAGCATTGATCTATTGTAGGACTTTGCTTCCGGAGGAGTCTCATGGTTGCTCGATAGCAGAGCAACAAATCATATGACCGGAAACAAGGACTTGGTGGTGGATGTTCGACCCGATGCATCCGTGGCCACCCAAGTCTCCTTTGGCGATGACGCAATCTCAAAGGTATTGGGTCTTGGCAAGGTGGTTATCTCTCCAACCTTAACCATTGAGAAAGTCATGCTTGTTGAGACCCTTGCATACAATTTACTTTCCGTTCGTCAACTTGCACTTATGGGCTTTAGTACCTTCTTTGGCATTGATACCGTGACCCTTTTGTGGAGCAAGACTCTTAAAGTAACCTTTGTTGGGCATGTCGAAAATGGTCTCTATGTGATTAACTTCTCGGAGCGACCCACTAAGACCGCGACATGTCTAATGGCTAAAGTTGATGTGGGATGGCTTTGGCATCGCCGACTAGCCCATGTCAATATGAGATCTTTGCAAAGTCTCCTCAAAGGGGATCACATTCTTGGACTAACAAATGTGAGTTTTGCCAAAGATCGTGCTTGCAGTGCTTGTATCGAAGGAAAGCTACATGAAAAGGCTCATCGTCCAACTACTACAATCTACTCAAAGAGGACCTTAGAGCTCCTTCACATGGATCTCTTCGGGCCTCCATCTTTTGACAGCCTTGGAGGAAGAAGGTACTGCTTGGTGATTGTGGATGATTACTCAAGATACACATGGGTATTTTTCTTCAAGAGGAAGAGTGAGACCCAACAGACCGTCATCAACTTTGCAAATGAATTCCAACGTCAACATGAAGCAAAGATTTTGATGATTAGAAGTGACAACGGCACTGAGTTCAAGAACTACACCCTAGATGAGTTTCTCAGTGATGAGGGGATAAAACACCAATATTCCATACCTTACACCCCTCAACAAACGGTGTTGCGGAGAGGAAGAACCGGACGTTGATGGATGCGGCAAGAACCATGATGGCAGAGTTTAAATCTCCGTACAACTTTTGGGCCGAAGCCATCAACACCGCGTGTCATGCATCAAATCGGCTCTATCTCCATAAAGGCTTGAACAAGACTCCTTATGAGATTCTTACCGGGAACAAGCCCAACCTCAAATACTTCCGGGTGTTCGGTTGTAAGTGTTTCTTTCTCAAGAAAGGTGTTCGTTTGTCTAAATTTGAATCTAGAGCCCATGAGGGCATATTTGTTGGTTATGCTGCAAACTCTCATGCTTACCGTGTCCTCAACAAGTCCACGAGACTCATTGAGGAGACGAGTAACGTAGAGTTTGATGAAAATAATGGCTCCCAAGTGGAGCAAAGTGGTCTTTGTGATGTAGGTGATGAAATTCCTCCCCAAGCCATAAGAAGAATGGGTGTGGGATACTTCCTACCCGTTGAGGAACCCCTTGTGGCTGAAGGAGAAGGACAATGTTCCACTCAAGTGGAACCATCACCGATGCACGACCCACACGCTTCCGAAGAACAAATTGAAGGCCCTCAACCCCGTGATCAAGATCAAGGGCAAGATCAACTAAATGGTGATGATTCTACATCACATGATGCTCAAGATCTTGCTCACACCCCCGTGCAAGATCAAGATCAAGATGAAGCTCAAGACCAAGATCAAGCTCAAGATGAAGGTCAAGCTAAAGATCAAGACCATGCTCAAGATCAAGAGCAAGCCGGTGCTAGTACCGAAGTTCGTCAAGTTACCAAGCCTCAGCTTTCCATGGAGGAAATTCTTGAAAGACGAGCTGCCAAGATCGCTTCTAAACTAAGAGTCAAGCAACACCTATTAAAGAATGTTTATGGAAGTTTGAAGAGAGGGGTAACTACACGTCGTCAATTAACAAACTTTTGTGCACATCATGCGTTTGTTTCTTGCTTTGAACCTCTCAAGGTACAAGATGCGCTCGAAGACGAGGAATGGCTTGAAGCCATGCATGATGAAATCAACAACTTCGAGCGCAACAAAGTGTGGCGATTGGTGCCAAGACCAAAGGAGAAGCACAATGTCATTGGAACAAAATGGATCTTTAAGAACAAGCAAGATGCACATGGCATCATTATTCGCAAACAAGGCAAGGCTAGTGGCTCAAGGCTACTCCCAAGTCGAGGGTATCGACTATGGAGAAACCTTTGCCCCTATTGCTCGCCTTGAATCTATTCGCATGTTACTTGCTTATGCCTCTCATCATGACTTCATATTATATCAAATGGATGTAAAGAGTGCTTTTCTTAACGGTCCTCTTAAGGAGTTGGTATATGTCAAGCAACCCCCGGGGTTTGAGGATCCCAAGTTCCCCAATCATGTATACGTTCTCGATAAGGCACTCTATGGCCTTAAACAAGCCCCACATGCGTGGTATGAGCACCTTACCGAGATGTTGCAAGATCGTGGGTTTGAAATTGGGAAAATCGACCCCACTCTTTTTACTAAGAGGGTTAACGGGAACTTGTTCGTATGCCAACTATATGTAGATGATATTATCTTTGGTTCTTCTAACAAAGCTTTTAATGATGAGTTCGCCGCACTAATGACCAAAGAGTTTGAGATGTCTATGATGGGAGAGTTGAAGTTCTTCCTTGGATTCGAAGTAAAGCAACGAAGCCAAGGAACCTTCATCAACCAAGCCAAATACGCTCAAGACATGCTCAAGAGGTTCAAGATGGATGAGCTCAATCCTCGCAAGGCCAACACTCCTATGCAGCTCAAATGCCAACTTGACAGTGATCCCAATGGTAAAGCTGTGGATCAAAAGGTATATTGCTCCATGATTGGATCTCTGCTTTACCTTTGTGCATCTAGGCCAGATATCATGTTGAGTGTGGGAATTTGTGCATGATTTCAATCCGCACCTAAGGAGAGTCACTATGTGGCTGTCAAGCGAATCTTTCGATATTTGGCTCATACCCCAAACTTTGGCTTATGGTACCCCAAAGGTGCTTCATTTTATCTCATTGGATATACTGACTCAGATTGGGCGGGAGACCATGTGGAAAGGAAGTCCACTTCTGGAGGTTGCCAATTTCTTGGCCGCTCTCTGGTAAGTTGGTCTTCCAAGAAACAAAACTGTGTTTCTCTCTCGTACACCGAGGCCGAGTATGTAGCCGCCGCAAGCTGTTGTGCTCAGATTCTTTGGATGAGGCAAACCTTAAAGGATTATGGGGTCAACTGTGACAAAGTGACTCTTTACTGCGACAATGAAAGCACGATCAAGATCTCCAACAACCCGGTTCAACACTGCAAGACAAAGCATATTGAGATTCGTCATCACTTCATCCGGGATCACATCAAGCGTGGAGACATTGATCTTATTCATCTCTATACTAAGGAACAACTTGCAGATATATTCACGAAGCCATTGGATGAAGCAAGATTTCGCGAGTTAAGGCATGAGCTAAATATCATTGATTCGAGCAATGTGGCTTGACTTAGTGCACACCCCACCACACTCATCATCATGTCTTGTTTATGTGTAGGCATGTACATAGGGGGAGTCTAGTTCTCTCAATGAACTATCCCTCCTCCTATTATGTATAAATTGATCAAGTCTTTCACATTAGACATTTTTTATGACACTTGACCTTCAAAGACGAGTTTTGGTCATGGGCCCAAGGTTAAAATATTTGCGGTGCCATACCAATTGACTCAAACATAGGTGGCCTCGGCCACCGCCCCCTCTGAGAGAGGCATTGACCTTATTTGTGTCTTAAGTTTGTTTTATGTTTTGGGTCCTAGGTGTGGGCATTCTCCATGGTTTTTCTTTTTTGGGTTTTGTTTTCTACCAACCATGGAGTCTTCCCCACCATACTCCTATGCCTTTTTCTCTATCCCAAGCTCTTCTCATCTCAGAACCCATCTTTTTCCAATTGTACGCTTTGATGTCTTGGTGGTGGTGCCTGTGGCCAGGCGGTACAACCGGTGTGAAAAGCGGTTCAACCGCTAATCCTCCTGTTGTCCCACCCCAGCGGTACAATCGGGGGTGTCTGCGGTTCAACCGCTAATCCCCAGGCCCTATACCTGGACCGGTACAACCGCTCTTAGGAGCGGTACAACCGGTCGTGCAATCGGTACTTAGACAGGGAGGGCCGGGCCGAAGGGGTACTCAGTTTTCCCCTTCGTGCCCGACTCCTCCCTGGTGCCCTAGCCGCCGGCCGCCGTCACCACCGCCCCGGAGTGCCGCCGGCGCCCCGGATCCGTGGCCTCCTCCCGGATCTGCGCCGTGGAGGCCCTTCCTTCCCCCGATCTCCTCCCATGGATGCCGGTAATGCCCAGTTCCTCCCTATTCTTGGATTTCCTTTGAATCCACCATTGTTAGGGCATTGCTCGGTTCCCGCATTTTCTAGTCAAAACTATTGATGGGATGAGATCATATATTATATTTTCAATTAGCTGTGATGATTAGAAACCTCAAAGAGGGGTGCATCTCTCAGATCCGGATCCACCGGTTTCCCAGCAGCGGTACAACCGCTCTATTTAGTGGTACAACCGCTGCTGCGGTACAACCGCTTGGGTGACCGGTTCAACCGGACTTCCTGACACCTGCCCCCCTGTTTCTTGTTTCTTATCTTCACACCTAATTTATTCCTACTTCTGCGTACAATCCTCTCATCTTTTCTGGGTTTCTCTTCTGTGTTCCTCGTGTGTGTGTCTGCAGGTGGTTCCAGCTCTCGTTCTGCTCCTCGGAAGAAGTCCAAGAAATGTGCTCGCAGGTGCAGGATTGTTGAAGAGTCTGACAATGAGGAAGTTGTGATCCCCACCAATCCCACTCGCCATGAGAAGTCCTTGGCAGCCAAGCAAAAAACTGCCAAGGCTGTGCATTCCTGGAAGCAAGCTGATTGGGAGCGGGTCCGTCTTCAAAATCCGTATGAGGTTCCCGTTGCTCCCAGGTGGACCACCCCTCAGTTCAGGAATGAGTTGCAAATGCGGATCGTGCACGAGCTCTATGACCATCACAAGAACAAGTTTGCCAAGCAATGGACAATTGACATTGAGCACTGGAGGAACAACATGGATTACTTTGGAGAGGCTTTGGCTCTGTGCGAAGAATTTGACTTGATCAAGCTAATGACTTTCAACTGTGCCTTTGATGTGAAGCTCATTCACCTGTTCTATGCCACGGTCCACTTTGGCACTGATGAAGAACGTCATCTTTCTTTCATGTGTCGTGATGAATTCTTCCATGTTCCGTGGCGCGCTTTCTGCAATGCCCTTGGCTATGATGATACTGGGCTCACTGGGAATGGCGGCATCCGCCCTCATGATCGGGCTACTCCTATGGATAAGAAAAGGTTAGCCCCCTTGTAAATTCCCGGGCGTGGGATTACTGGAGCCTCTAAGGACCTATAGCAGGTCTATGATATTCTGCACCGTGTGTTCCGGAATGTTCTTCTGCCCAAGGTTGGAAATCAATATGAGATTCATGGGTACTTTGTCGATCTGCTTGTCGCCATGAAGACTAAAGCTGGCTCTGGGGCTACATTTGATGTTTCCAACTGGATGTGGGAGGAGATGTACTCCACGGTCTGCTACCAGAAGGTTCCCACCTATGCTCCTTTCATCATGAGTTTCCTCAAATCTGTGTGGGCAGTTCGTAGGCCTGGCGAGCCTCTCACTTCTCCAGACAACATCATTGAGCATGAGGTCAAGCAACTCCGGAAGAAGAAGCATCTTGCACCAGACTTCCCTACTGACGCCCCTGAGGATGTCCTTGTTACTTCCAGTGACAGTGATTTTGAGCTCCCTGCAGGATCCAAGCCATCTTGGGTCTCCAAGCTCTCTGAAAAGATTAAGAAGACCTTCTGCCTCCAGACTCATGTTCAGAAGAAGCTCTATGAAGCCCATGTCAACGAGAAGCTTGCCCGACACAGACAGATTCAGATTATGCGGACTCTCCATCTTGAGGCCGCCAGTGGTACTGAGAAGACCATCACTCCTGAGGGGCAGTGGATCTATGCACATAGCACTTGGACTGATGATGAGACCTCGGGTCAGTCTGCTGCCCCCTCCTCTGCTGCTGCTGCTACTGATGATGATGATGATGATGATGGTGATGATGGGGCTGGTTCTGATGAGGATGATTCCGAGGAGTACGATACCAATGAGGAGATCTACTGAGTCCGGGGCGTTAGCATCACTCTTTTCCTTTTTGGTGTCTTGATGCCAAAGGGGGGAAAAGTTACATTATGACGGGATTTGCATGGGTGTTGCGTGGTTGTATGGTGTTTTCTCTGTTGCGTCTTCCAGTTGAACTCTTATTTGCTCTTAGTCGGTCATGGACAACCTATCTTGTGTGGAGACTATTTGCGTTTCAGTAGAGTCTGAGATTAATCGTGCCCTTACTATTAAGCTCTACTTATTATCTCGTTCAATTGCTCCTTAATGTTTTATTCTATATATTTTCCCACTGGTTGGTCTATAAAATCAAGGGGGAGCTTCAATTCTTGCACAGGTCTCATCTGTGGCACACATTGAGGGGGAGCTCCACTTTTATTTTATAGATCATCTATGCAAAACGTGTTGTTGTCATCATCCACCAAAAAGGGGGATATTGTAAGGGCATTCTCTTGCCTTAGTGTTTTGGTGATGATGACACCTCACTATGATTCTAACCGGGTGTCAAGTTGTTCAGGTACTATGTGTGAGACACAAGACGGTTAGATATTCCCTCCAAACGGAAACGATCGAAGACGATGTTCTCTACGTGTTTATTCTGTTTGGTCATAGGGATCCCATACTATTAAGAGGGAATCCACATTGGAAGGTCTTGGGTGAATCAGTTCTCTCGCACAACCTTATGCACCCAACTCATTCCTTCACATCATAAAGAGAGAGGCCCCTCTTTCCCTCCTGGCTTACCGGTCGCATCGCTGTCCCGAACGATTGCATCGAGTGCTCTAGACATCCGGCTTGACCACCACTCCAGGGGTGATACCCTGGGGGTGCTGCCACTGAGAGGTCCCCAGCGGTTGTACCGCTGCCTCCGGGCGATTGTACCGCCCACAGCTGGGTGACCCAGGGTGGCAGCCCTGGGCGGTTGAACCGGCCCAGCACCGGACTCCAACCGGACACCTTTATGTTGGCGACCGGTTGTTGGGCAGACCTGGCCCGGTTGTACCGCTATATTATTATAGCCGGTACAACCGGTGTCCCAAGCGGTTGTACCGCTATGGACTTTGCCTGGTCCAGCGCTAGTGCATCGGTGAGGAACCACCGGCCATGTTTCTGTTGTGGTCCGGTGGTTGGGCGGTGGTAGGGCGGTTGTACCGGTTATACTGGTTGTACCGCCCTCAGTACCGGTTGAACCGCTGCCGTGTAAAAACGGCTGTAACGGTTGGAAAGTGCGGGCCTATATAAAGTGGTGGTTCTTCCACCTCTCTCTTATCTCTTACCTCTCTCTCTCCACCATTGATGCCCCTTGAGCTTTCTTGCCCGATCTCTCTCTCTAGCCACCCAAACTTGTTGTCTTGCTAGGGATTGAAGGAGGAGATCTAGATCTACACTTCCACCAAAGGAAAATTGATTCCCCCATACTTTCTTGTGTGGATTCTGTTACACTTGGGTGTTTGAGCACCCTAGACGGAAGAGGTCACCCCGAAGCCATATTCCATTGTGGTGAAGCTTCGTGGTTTCGTTGGGAGCCTCCAATTCATTTGTGGAGAGGGCCCCAACCTTGTTTGTAAAGGTCCGGTTGCCGCCTTCAAGGGCACCACTAGTGGAATCACGGCATCTTGCATTGTGTGAGGGCGTGAGGAGAATACGGTGGCCCTAGTGGCTTCTTGGGGAGCATTGTGCCTCCACACCGCTCCAACGGAGACGTACTTCCCTTTACCGGGAAGGAACTTCGGTAACACATCCTCGTCTCCATTGGTTCCACTTGTGGTTACTTCTTACCCTTACTTTGTGCAAGCTATTTGTATTGTTTATTTCCTTGCTTGTATGGTTATTGTTGTTAGCATCATATAGGTTGCTCACCTAGTTGCATATCTAGCCAACCTATTTGTTGCTAAGCCTAACTTGTTAAAGAAAAGTTAAAAAGTGGTAGTTGCCTATTCACCCCCCCCCCCCTCTAGTCAACCATATTGATCCTTTCAGTGTGTGATAATCAAGAGCTCCCGCTAAATTTGTGCATATATTATTTAAAAAAAATTGCGTTTGAATGCAAATGCACAGTCGATTAGGAGCATGGGTAACTATTCCATGTCACATAAAACTTGGCGGTGCGCATAAATGATATGAATGGATTACGATGCACATAACACCAAACAAGTGAATGATCATAGTATAAGCATCACATGGATAGGAAATAGCAGCATCAACAACCAAAGCGTATGATCAAACACAACTGAGTTTAAGAACAATCAAACGATAAACCAAATGTTTTTTAAACGAAGAGAGCAACCAAAAGACAAAACACACACTCTCTCTCGAAGCCCTATGATCTATACACTTCTCCCCCTTTGGCAAAAAGTTACCAAAAAAGTTCAAAGATATAGAGCTAAGCGTCACTTGGGGCTATATCTCCTCCGGTAGCCGTTGAAGGAGTCGAAAGAAGAGTGTCGACGAATGCTTCAGCTGAAGTCCTCTGAAGTGGTGGAGTAAACACTGCAGGTACAGAAGGAGCTGATGGAGCAGTTGCTAGACGTTCTGGCTTGAGTCTTGAACTGAGTGCCAGGCCGGAGAGGAGAACCATCATCATCACTGGAGTGGGGACCGAGCACTGCATCCACTTCCTATTTCAATTCATTAATTGTCAGGGTCAGCTCATCCACCTTGTTGTCTAGAGCATCAAAACTTTGTTTCCACAATCCTCTCAAGACTTTTCTGATTCTTGAGGATCTCAGCCACATTCTTTTCGATCCCTTGGATAGAGTTAATAAGATAGGATAGTTCATCGCTCTTCGTCCTAGGAATCTGAGAACTAGTGGCTCTGGCTGCCTCTGCCTCTGCCTCTGCCTGTGCAGTAGCTGAAGTAGGATGAGAAGGATCCATCACCACAACGTTGTCCTCGAACTCTGGCAAGATTGGCAGGTGTGTACAATCAAATGCATATTGGCTCCTTCCAACTTTGGAGTTGATGAGCATATCCACAAGATCGTTTCTGATCGGCAACAGTCCTCTTAATTGTCTCAACAATCAAATCCATCACCCTGAATCTGGTGTGGGTGTCTACATGATGCAACCCAATAGTTATCTTTGTTTTTGCTTTTTATTTTCTTTTGATGTGTGATAACATAATTATTGCCTCTGTAATGATTGTGTTTTTGTGTTTAAATTAGTGTTTGTACCAAGTAAAGCCTTTGGGATGACTTGCATGATAAGTAGAATCAGTGCTGAAACATAACATAAACTTTTAACTCCAGTACGGGAATTTTAATTTTTTACTGGAGAGTGATAATGATATGAAATTTTTACACATTATTTCTATATAAATTCTTCAGGCGGTACTGATTTTTCATAATTTTTAGAGTTACACAAGTATACGCGTCAACAGATCTTTACAGACTGTTCTGTTTTAGACAGATTCTGTTTTTGCTTGCATAGTTTGCTTGTTTTGATGATGCTATGGATTGTATCGGGGGTTATAAGCCATGGAGAAGTTAGAATACAGTACCTATTATGAAATATTGAAATATGAATCAATTTATAACAGTACCTAAAGTATTTGATATGTTGCCTATACTAACGGATCTCACGAAGTTTTGTCGAGTTTTATGTGATTGAAGTTTTCAAGTTTTGGGTGTTATCACGATGGACAAAGGAATAAGGAGCGGCAAGAACCTAAGCTTGGGGATTCCCAAGGCACCCAAAGGTAATATTCTAGGAAGACTCAAGCGTCTAAGCTTGGGGATGCCCAAGGCACCCAAAGGCAATATTCTAGGAAGACTCAAGCGTCTAAGCTTGGGGATGCCCCGGAAGGCATCCCCTCTTTCGTCTCAATCCATCGGTATGCCACTTGGAGCTATATTTTTATCCATCACATGATATGAGTTTTGCTTGGAGTGCGCCCTGATGTCTTGTGGGCCCCTGGCAGCTCACCCGACTGTAGGATCACAAGTATGTCTAGAGGGGGGGGGGTAATTAGACTACTTGACCAAATAAAAATTCTACCTTTTTCCAATTTTAGTTGTGGACAGATTTTAGCAATGATAGCAAGTCAAGCACACCCTACACATGCATGTCTAAGAGTATAGCAGCGGAAAGTAAAGACAAGCATATATAAAGAGGTAAGGGTAGAAGATCAAACGCAATTGTAGGCACGAAGATTTTTCTCGTGGTTCCGATAGGTGGCGCTATCGTACATCCACGTTTATGGAGTCTTCAACCCACGGAGGGTAACGGTCGCGAGAGTCCATGGAGGGCTCCACCCATAAGGGTCCATGAAGTAGCAACCTTGACTATTCCATAATGGCTTCCGTCGACAAAGCACTAACCTCACTATGGGTAGATCTTCACGAAGTAGGCGATCTCCATGCCCGTACAAACTTCTTGGTTCAACTCCACAACACGAAGTAGGAGGCTCCCAAGCAACACCTAACCAATCTAGGAGGCACCACCCTCCAAAAGGTAATAGGCTTGATAGTGATGATGAACTCCTTGCTCTTGTGCTTCAATATGATAGACTCATCAACACTCAATCACTCTCTCACAGATTTGGCTTGGTAGAAGAGATTGACAGGGTGGAAAGCAACTTGGGGAGGCTAGAAATCAAGATCCATATGGTTGGAGTGGATGATCTTGATCTCAACACAAGGGTAGGTGGCTCTCTCTCAGAAATTTGGATATGGGAAGTGGGGAACTGTTCTGAGTGCTTCTCTTACGAGTGGGATGTGGTGGAGGGGTATATATAGGCATCTCCAAAAGTCCAACCGTTACAACATTATTGGCCATCTCGGTGAAACCGAAGCAAAACTCGGTTCTACCGATATGTCAAAAATGTGGCAACTTTCGGAATCTCGCTGAGACCGATATAGAACTCTCGGTGGTACCGAAACCAGTGGCCGAGGGCAGTTCCCAAAACTCAGTGAGACCGAAACATAAACTCGGAATTTCTGATTCTATGAAAATAGTTAACCGAATTGTGGTCACCAAATCTCTGTTGCACCGATGCTGTCTCGGTTTTACCAAAGAGCTAGGGTTTGGCTAGGGTTCTGTCTTGGGTAGAAAACCGGTAGGGCCGAATGAAAAGTTGGTGGCACCGATTTTGTGAAGTTGGGTTAGACAGAGATTTTGTGGGAGAGCTTGTGGGTGTTTTTGGTGGCTAGCACTTGTGCACGTGGAGCAATTTGTTCACCAACAATACCTTACCCCCTTTAATAGTACTGGCTTTCCTATGGACTCAAAGTGATTTCTCACAAAGTAAAATGTAGAGTCTTGTAGCTTGAAGCTTTGCCAATCCATTCCTTGCATCTTGGGGTATCTCCTCACAACTTATAGCCATCCCATCATTTGACTTTTCCTGAAATATACTTAGTGGAAACATGAGTCCAATGACATATATGTTGTTATTAATTACCAAAACCACCAAGGGAGCAAATGTGCTTTCAATCTCCCCCTTTTTGGTAATTGATTACAACATATAGATCAAAGCTTCGATATATGATATAATCAATGAATAGAGTCATCGCTTTGAGAGGTATGTGATAAGCAAGAGCTCCCCCTAAATTTGTGCACTATTTTGAATTTACGTTTGAATGCAAATGCACAATCGATTAGGTTCATGGGGCACTCTTTCATGTCACATACAGCTTGGTGGTGTGCAAGAATAATATGAATGAATAACATAGCACAACACATCAAGCAAGAAGTGAATGATCATCTCATAGGAATCTCAAAAGATAAGACGTAGTAGCAACACATAAGAAGTGCATGATCAAACACCAACAAGTTTAACACAAATGAATCAAGCAAAAGATTTTAATGTTTTGGAGAGCGATAAAAAGCAACTCTCTCTCTCTCTCTCTCTCTCTCTCTCTCTCTCTCTCTCTCTCAGCCCTATTGATCTATACAACTTCTCCCCCTTTGGCAACAAGTTACCAAAAAGTTCGAAGGTATAGGACTAATCGTCTCTCTGGGGCTAATCTCTCCGGTTGTTGATGTAGGAGTCAAGAGAACCGCTTCTGCGAAGACTTTTGCCGATGTCATGGAAGGGGTTGGTGTAGACACTGGAGGTGCTAATGGAGCTGGTGGGACTGAAGGAGTTGCAGCAGGAGCTGATGTAGATGGTCTCATCTCAGAAGCTGGCACTGACATAGATCTGGCTTGTGTCTTGAATTGAGCGCTGGGACTGAGAGGTTGACTGTCATCATCATCATCATCATCCTCTGAGGTGTGGGGAAGGGGTACTGAGTCCACCTCCTTCTTGAGCTCATCAACTGTCCTAGTCAGCCCATCCACCTTGTTGTTCAAAGAATGAAACTTGTCTTCAACAATCCTTTCCAGGCTCTTTTGGTTCTTAAGAATCTCCATGATGTCATTTTGCATGCCTTGGATAGAGCTAAGAATGAGATCCATCTGCTCATTCCTTGTCCTTGGCACTGGAGCACTAGTGGCTCTGGCTGCCTCAGCTGCTGCCTGTGCAGTAGATGAAGTGGGATGATCTGTGTCCATCACCACAACATTGTCCTCAAACTCAGGATGGAGAGGCATGTGGGGTCTATCAAGAGCATATACATTCTTTTCAAGCTTGGAGTTGATAAGCATCCGAATGTATGGAGCATATCCACATAACCTCTTTTGGTCAGCAGTTGTTCTCTTCACAGTCTCTACAATCAAATCCATGACCCTGAATCTGGTGTGAAGGTCAATGTCATGCAGCATGTTGATGGAGAATCCTCTGATCATCTTCTCATCTCCTGACTTAGGCATCAAAGTGTACCTCAAAATGGTGTTGGAGGTTGGCAAGCCTGCCTGCAGATAGTACACTGAGCCAAGCTTATGTGAATGCACATAGTCAGCATGGATCTCCTTGTACATATTAGCCATGGAATTATGACTCATCTTGGCCTCTGAGTATACATCCAAGTCACCATCCTGTACTTGTGGAGCTCCTAAGATGGTAGCCCACTCTTCCACTGAAGATTCATATCTGGTGCCCTCAGTCATCCACACTATCCTGCCATCTGGATAGAAGTGTGCAGTGGAATAGAACTGCATGATCATCTCATCATTCCAGGGGGTCATCTCCTTACCAACAAAAGCATCAATATCAATAGCCTTGAAGTTATCTAGCACATGGGGAAAGTAGTCCTCATTTTCCTTAATGTAGCCCCAGTCTTCATATCTCATGTCACTGACAGCTGGGCTCTTATCAAGCAGAACAGTCTCATAGAAATCCTGGTGCTCCTTGGTGTGGAATTTGTAGTCAACATCAGTCTTTCTCCTCTGAGAATAAGGATCTACAGCTCTCCATTCTCTCAGCCCTGAATCCTTCCTCTTCTTCGTATCCTCAGCAAGTGGATAGTTGTCATTGTGTTGTGGGAGGTGAGGTCTAAGCTTCCTCAAAACTGTCATTTCCTCATCTTCAGCAGCAGCTCTGGAGGAGCATCCCTTGTTCTTGGCTGCAGCTGGAACATCCTTAGTAGTCCTCTTGGACTTAGGAGCTGTGGTCTTCTTGGGAGGAGGAGCTGCCTTGCTTTTGGAAGGGGCGTGAGAAGTCATGGCATCAGCAAGCAGCTTCTTCTTCTTCTTAGGAGGAGCCTGGGTAGTTGGCTCTTCCTCTCCCTCAGCATCTGCTGGATCTTCATACATGGAAGTTGGTCTTCCAACAACATGTACTATCCTCTTCCTGCTTCTCTTCTTGTCAGCAGGCTTCTTGGGCATAGAGCTTCTGGCTGGCTCTATAGACATGGAAGCCCTAGCACTCTCTATTGCTTTCATAGCCTCTGTGCTGGCATACTCCTTCCTGACAAGTCTTCTAGATGAAGTTGCCTCAGATGCAGCTTTCTTGGCAGCTCTGTCTGCTTTGTCCTGCCTTTGCTTGGCAAGGACCTCCTCTGGCACAAAATCAGAGTCCTATTCATCTGAATTTAACTTTTTCCTGGCTCTAGTTACAGCCTTGGGCAAACCATGGGAGCTAGGTGTGCCTGGATCTTCTGAAGAAGATGAGCTGGCCTCAGGACTAGTGCCTGGATCTGCATCAATGCTAAGCTCTCTAGAGTCATTCTGACTATCACCTGAAGCTGACATACTGTCCCTGTGAATGGAGTATAGAAGAGCAGAAAAGTTGAGTATCACAAAAACACAGACATTTTTCAAAAATCAAACTCAGAAACTAAGGGTATGAACTACTGCAAGATAAATTTCGGTAGCACCGGTTTGATGTTTTCGGAGTCACCGAGACTGACCACTGCCTTAACAGAAACTTGGCAGCCAAATTCGGTGGAACCGAAAAGGACTACTCGGTCTCTCTGAAATGGTTCTCAGTAACCCTAAATGCAGAATCGGTGGAACCGATTCTTCCAACTCGGTGTCACCGAGATGCATACTGCGGGAGTTCAGATCCAAAATTCCATCGTTTTCTATTCTATGGATTGTTTTTGTGGGATAGGAAGATTGCACATGGTGGAACATAGACGAAATCATCCAAATTCGTTAGAATCGGACATGGAACGCATGAGGAAGTCAGAGCCATACCCTAACTTGGCGGTGGTCCGACTACTGTGGCGACGATGGTGAAGATTTTCGTCGGCGGCGTGAATCCCAACGGTGAAGGCGCTCAGGGAGACAAAGGCGATGACCAAGGGGTCTGGTTTCGGCAGCTTAGGGTTGGGGACTTGGCGTTTGAAGATTGAATTTCAAAACGTTGGGTCCGCCGGCTTAAGTACCCTTTGCTGTCGGTGTCACCGAAACTAAAATTTCAGTGTCACCGAGTTCCTCTACTGTCAGTTGACAGGGAAACTCGGTGCAACCGAGATTATGGTATCGGTGGTACCAAGGTGCAAAATCAGATCAACCCTATGCTTTTGGTGGAACCGAGATTTACTGGTTGGTCACACTGAGTTGCACTATAGGGAGGTTTTGGAGGTCAGCCTTGACGAAACGGTACTCCGAGTGCTCCTCACACAAAGGGTTCGTCAAGTGCTTGTTCAAGTTTTTGTGATATAGCATGAATAGAACTTGAGGTGAGAAAGCATAGATAGCTAGAAGGGGGTCCTAGGCATTCTTGTATATCCAATTGGTAGAGGAAAAACAAAAAACCAAAGAGCTACAATTGGATATCCTCGAATGAGTAAAGATATGCAGACCAACATGCTCACACAATAAGATATCAAATGAAATCATGGCAAACATGCATAAACATTCTAGCATCTATCAAGCACTTTGGCGATGGCGTAGTCATCTATATATGAGTATTTGACTTAGGAGACAAGTAAGAATACTTGATCATAGGTCATACTCATCGTTTAAGCACAAGTGGGGATACCACTTTTACATAAAGCTTATTAATGTTGTCACATTCCAAGAGATACTTTGACTCAAGTCTTAGAGTAAAGCTCCCCCTTGATGTGACATCCCCCCTAAGAGGGATAAACTAACCTTGGGTTTTGTCGTAGAAGACTTCATGTGGGTGATGTAGAGTGGTGGATGCTCATAGTTGATGAAGATCATCTTGAGTTGGGAGCAATCCTTTTTGTTTCTTACTCTCCTCACCTACATGAGTTAGTCCCAAACACAAGAGACAAACACAAGGATATCTATGGACATGGAGTGCAAAGCATACATAATGATGTCCATTGATTCATTAATTGCCTTGTCCCTTGCTTACCTTTGAGGGAATGTGTGACTCCTTGAACTATTGCATAATGTTGATGTTGATTGCAACTAGTTCTTGCCAATAATGAATATGAGTGAATTTCATTGGCGGAGTCACCCCTCAAGAACCACTCTAGTTCTTCTTCTTGGGGACCCACATCAAGTTGATGGGGATCCTTGGTGTTGAAGTGGCACTTGTAGGAGTTGAGCTTGTAGAAGCCTTGGGAACCCACTTGACCAAAGCTTGGGATTCATCTTCATATGAGTCAATCTCCTCTTGAAGCTTGTCCTTGCCCTTGAGCTTGTGATCTTGTGGTGGAAGGTCATCTTGAGCTTTTGTTCCCTTGGGATGAGTATGTTCATACTTCTCCCTTTGAGGAACAAACTTAGGCTTGGGGTATTGACCTTCTTCCCATTCAACTCCATTAGCGTTGAAGTAGCCAATGCCATGGTTCTTCCGGTATCCTTCGTGCTTGCGTACAATTTCCTCAAATTGCTTACATCCGGCAAGACTTTTGTAGATACCTTTCTCTATAATCCCTTTCAATAGATCATTTTCTTGCTCAAGTGTAACTTGGCTAAGAGAGTCATTAGAGGAATCAATAGAACTACTAGAAGCAATATCATTGGATTTATCATTTTTATTGCTACTAGTTGAAGAACCTTTCTTGCCTTTGTTACTAGATTGCTTAGTCTTAACTTGTGGAATAAATGTAGACAAGAGTAGTCGTTTGACTAGATAAGAAGAAGTCTTCTTTCGGAGATCGTCATTGATTGCTTTAAGAAACTCATATTCTTGCTCCAAATTGAGCTTCTCGAAGCGTAGCTTATCATGAGTTCTTACAAGCTCTCTATGATCTTCCAAAGTAGATTCATGGGCTAACTTAAGAGTGTTTAATTCTTTAGTTAGTCATTCTATTTCCTTCTTATCATCATCACACGACTTATCTTGACTAGCATGATCATTATCTAGCTCATTTTGACTAATATCACTGGTTTTGTCAAATAGCAAGTCATCATCTCCAAGTAGGTCATCCTCATCACTATTGAAATCAAGATACTCGGGGTGTGATACCTTGGGGCCTTTAGCCATGAAGCAACTTCCACTCCCTTCATTTGGTGAATCAAATATGTCATAGGAGTTGGAGGAAACGAGTGCAAGTCCGGCAACACCTTCATCTTGACTATAGTCGGAGTCAGAGTAATAGCTTCTCTCAGAGTGGTCGTCAGAATTGGAGCCGGAAACCCATTCACCAACATGAGATTGATGTCTTCTTTTTGAGTAGCTCTTGGTGTATGATACGTCTCCAACGTATCGATAATTTTTGCTTGTTCCATGCTGTTATATTATCATTCTTGGATGTTTTACAATCATTTTGTAACAACTTTATATCATTTTTTGGGACTAACCTATTGACATAGTTGCAAAGTGCAGTTGTTGTTTTTGCTTGTTTTTTACTTCACAGAAAATCAATATCAAACGGAGTCCAATCGCGACGAAACTTTTTGGAGATTTTTTCTGGACCAGAAGACCCAGTGGGCCAAACAACTGCCGGAGAGGTGGGCTGTGGAGAGCACAACCCACCAGGGCGTGCCAGGGGGGCCCCGGCGTGCCCTGATGGGTTGTGCCCTCCTCGGCCCCCTTCTGCACCGCCTCTGATGCCTATAAATTCTCAAATATTCGGAAAACCCTAGGGGAGTCGACGAAACACAATTCCAGTCGCCGCAAGTTCCAGAACCGCAAGATCCAATCTAAACACCATCATGGAGGGGTTCATCTTCTTCATAGGTGCCTCTCCGATGATGCGTGAGTAGTCCACCATAGACCTACGGGTCCATAGGCAGTAGCTAGATGGCTTCTTCTCTCTCTCTCTCTTATGATTCTCAATACAATGGTCTCTTGGAGATCTATTTGATGTAAACTTTTGCGGTGTGTTTGTTGGGATCCGATGAATTTTGAGTTCATGATCAGTTTCTATCCATGAATATTATTTGAGTCTTCTTTGATCTCTTATATGCATGATTTCTTATAGCATCGTATTTCTTCTTCGAATCTTTGGTTTAGTTAGGCCGACTAGATCGATTTTTCTTGCCATGGGAAGAGGTGCTTTGTGATGGGTTCGATCTTGCGGTGTTCTTTCCCAGTGACAGAAGGGGCAGCAAGACACGCATGTATCGTTGCTATTAAGGATAACAAGATGGGGTCTATTCCTACATGAATAGATCTTGTCTACATCATGTCATCGTTCTTATTGCATTACTCCGTTTTTCCATGAACTTAATACACTAGATGCATGCTGGATAGCGGTCGATGTGTGGAGTAATAGAGGTAGATGCAGGCAGGAGTCGGTCTATGTATCTTGGACGTGATGCCTATATAATGATCATCGCCTTGGATATCGTAATGACTATTCAATTTTCCATCAATTGCCCAACAGTAATTTGTTCACCCACCGTGCGCTATACTCATGAGAGAAGCCACTAGTGAACCCTACGGCCCCCGAGTCTACTTTTCCATCATATTGCTTTCCGATCTACGTTTTTTGCAATCTTTGTTTTCAGATCTACAAAACCAAAAACCCAAAAAAATATTGCTGCATATTTACTCTTTTTATTTGTGTTCTTGAGAGATCTATCTCTCCTATCTATCACTACCTAATCTATCTTATTACCGTAGAGAGATTGACAACCTCTCTTTCGCGTCGGGTTGCAAGTATTTGTTGTTTGTGTGCAGGTGCTGCTTATTGGGTGTTGGTGATCCTCCTACTTGTTCGATAACCTTGGTTTCATAACTGAGGGAAAAATTTACCGTCGCTGTGTTGCATCATCCCTTCCTCTTTGGGGAAATACCGACGCAGTCTCAAGCCACGTCAAAGGAATTTCTGGCGCCGTTGCCGGGGAGGAAGCGGTCTCTTCTATGTGCCTATCGTAGGCGCCGAGGGGACTCCATCATCATCTACCAGGTTCCTAATCACAAATCTCATCTCCTTGCAATTACATTATTTGCCATTTGCCTCTCGTTTTCTTCTCCCCCACTTCACCAATTTGCCGTTTTATTCGCCCTCTTTTCCGTTTGCCTTTTTGCTTGTTTGCTATCTTTGCTTGTGTTGCCATGTGCCTTCTATTTGCATCTTCGCTTGCTAAAAATCTATTTATATGGATCCTCATCCACTTGCTAATCTTTTCAAAAGGCCAAATTATGATGAACGAATTGCTAGTGAGTTGAGTACACTTGATTATCTCTATGAAGTTTTGTTTGAAAATCATGAATCTGAAAATTTTGATGAAGTGTTGAAAGAAGAAATTTATAAGGTGATTCATGATAGTTCCTTGAGTGATGAGCATGATTGCAATGTTGCTAGTATGAATTCTCTAAATATACATGATGCTAACGATATGCAAAGCCACAAGCTTGGGGATGCTATGTTTCATGAAGATGATATTTCTAGTCCCCCAAGTTTTGATGAGCAAATTTATTATGATGATTGCATGCCTCCTATTTATGATGATGGTGATGACACGTATGCTATAATGAGTAATGATAACCATAAAACTTATCATCATGGTTTTAATTTGCAATGTGGTTATGTCAATCAAGTGTCTCATGATAGTTATTTTGTTGAGTTTGCTCCCACTACCATGGATGATAAGGAATTTGCTTATGTGGAGAGTAATGAAAATTCTATGCTTGTGCATCATGAAAAGAATGATTTATGTGATAGTTATATTGTTGAATTCCTTCATGATGCTACTGAAATTTATTATGAGGGAGGAACATATGCTTGTAGGAATTACAATAATATCAAGTTTCCTCTCTATGTGTTCAAAGTTTTGAAGTTATGCTTGTTTTGCCTTCTTATGCTAGTTGATTCTTGTTCCCATAAATTGTTTGCTCACAAAATCCCTATGCATAGGAAGTGGGTTATACTTAAATGTGTTTGTCATGCTATTCATGATGCTCTTTTGCATATTTCAATTACTACTTTTTATGTGAGCATCATTGAAATCATTATGCCTAGCTAGGGGCGTAAAACGATAGCGCTTGTTGGGAGGCAACCCAATGAATAAATAAATTTTTCTTTTTCCTTTCTGTTTTTGAGTGTTAACACAATTATGCCTCTGTTATGATTGTGTTTTTATGGTTTATTTAGTGTTTGTGCCAAGTAAAGCCTTTAGGATGATTCATAGGATGAGTAGAAGTGATGCTAAATCTGAAACAGAAACTTTGCGTCCAGTATATGAATTTTCATTTTTTGCTGGAACTTTATCTTTGAGCTGAAATTTTAACACAGTGTTGCTATACAAATTCCTTACGTTGTCCTAATTTTTCAGAATTTTTAGATTTACATAAGTATGGGTATAGTACAGATTACTACAGACTGTTCTGTTTAAGACAAATTCTATTTTCGTTGCATTGTGTGCTTGTTTTGATGAATCTATGGTTTGTATTGGGGGGTATAAGCCATGGTAAAGTTAAAATATAGTAGGTATAATGCAATAATAAAATATGAATGGGTTTGCAACAGTACCTAAAGTAGTGATTTGCTTTTTTATACTAACGGATCTCACAAAGATTTTGTTGAGTTTTGTGTGATTGAAGTTTTCAAGTTTTGGGTGAGATCACGATGGATGAAGGAATAAGGAGTAGCAAGAGCCTAAGCTTGGAGATGCTACCGCGCCCCAAAGATATATCCAAAGAGAAACAAGCAACTAAGCTTGGGGATGCCCCCGAGTGGCATCCCCTCTTTCTTCTAACGACCATCGGTATTTTACTTGGGGCTATATTTTTATTCGTCACATATCGTGAGTTTTGCTTGGAGCGTCTTGTATCTTTGCTTGCTTTGTTTGTTAGTTTTTCCTTTGTATCCTTGACGTACACACCTATTTGAGAAAGCCAAAATCATGCTATGATTTGTTAGAATTGCTCTATGTGCTTAAACTTTTTGAGCTATAGAAATTGCTCTAGTGCTTCACTTATATCTTTTTGAGCACGGTGTGCTTGGAAATTTTTGTAGAAATACTCTCATGCTTCACTTAGATTAATTTGAGAGTTAGTAAATTTTGAAGAAATCCTCTCATGCTTCACTTATACCTTTTTGAGAGATGAAATCTTTATGCTCATGTGCTTCACTTAAATTTGTTTGAGATTGCCAAAAAGCAATGGCAATATATGAAACTAGTCCCAAAGTGATAGTTATCCAAGGACGATATAATAAAAACTTTCGTGATGATCATTGGACAAATTAAACTTGATTCCTTGTAATAGTTTTGAAACATGATGATAGTAATATGTGAGTCATGTTGATGAGTAATCATGCTTAGTAGGAACATTGGTGTTAAGGTTTGTGATTCCCTATGCATGCACGAAAGTCAATAGTTATGCAATGAAGTTACATCCTACTTGTGGTGCATTATTCGGTGTTAGTTATGTTCAATGCTCACTTATGTGAATTTTCGTTTTTTGGTTTGGTTGCTTCCCAATCTATTTGCTAGCCTTCATTTGTACTAAGTAGAAATACTACTTGTGCATCCAAAATCCTTAAACCAAGTTTTGCTTTATGAGTCCACCATACCTACCTATATACGGTATTTCCATGCCGTTCCAAGCAAATTTGTATGTGCCATCTCTAAATTTTCAAAATAAATTTTCTCTTTTGTGTGCCCGTACCGCTCATGAAACGGTGGGGAGTGTCCAATATTTTTCTATGCTAGATGTGTTATTCTCAAGATGAGTGTTTATTCACTTGTGATTGCACGAGAGTGCGGCGGTAATAGGGATGCCCATTCCCGAAATGAAAAAGAAAAAATGTTTACTTTATGTTGTCAAATAATAAATTCCTTGGAAAGTGTTGGTATGGAAGGCAACCGTGGATACGGCCCGCCATGGAAAGTGAAAGTTTGGTGGAAAAAGGAATAAACTTTATTTTCTGTTTGGGAACCGCCTATGATATATCTAGCATGGAAAGTATTGTGAACTACTTTGTCGTTTTCGTTGACAGGAAAAGCATGCCACCCAAAATATTTTTCTCTCTCAATTTTAAACCTTGAGCTCTGGCACCTCTACAAGTCCCTACTTCCCTCTGCGAAGGGCCTATCTATTTACTTTATGCAATTTTTATTTTTTGCTTTGAGTCTCCATCTTCTCTTATAAGCACCAACTAGGGGGCACTATGATCGTACTTGAGCATTGGGCATAGCTAATATTCGAGTGTGTTTCATGAATGGATCAATGATTGAGCATGATGGGCTAGGGATAACTTTCTTTAGTGTTGATATTTTGAAAGACATGGTTGCTTGTTGACATGCTTGAGTATTGAAGTCATTATGTTAAAACTAGACTATTGCTTTGAATCATTATAAGTCCAAATGGCCATGCTATACAAAAGAAAAGAATGTGATGAACATGTTAGGCAACATTCCACATCAAAAATTCTGTTTTTATCATTTACCTACTCGAGCACGAGTAGGAATTAAGCTTGGGGATGCTGATACGTCTCCAACGTATCTATAATTTTTGCTTGTTCCATGCTATTATATTATCATTCTTGGATGTTTTACAATCATATTATAACAACTTTATATCACTTTTTGGGACTAACCTATTGACATAGTGCCAAAGTGCCAGTTGCTGTTTTTGCTTGTTTTTTACTTCGCACAAAATCAATATCAAACGGAGTCCAATCGCGACGAAACTTTTTGGATATTTTTTCTGGACCAGAAGACACGCAGTGGGCCAAACTACTACCGGAGAGGTGGGCTGTGGAGAGCACAACCCACCAGGGCACGCCAAGGGGGCCGGCGCGCCCTGATGGGTTGTGCCCTCCTCGGCTCCCTTTCGCACCGCCTCTGATGTCTATAAATTCTCAAATATTCGGAAAACCCTAGGGGAGTCGACGAAACACAATTCCAGTCGCCGCAAGTTCCAGAACCGCAAGATCCAATCTAAACACCATCACGGAGGGGTTCATCTTCTTCATAGGTGCCTCTCCGATGATGCGTGAGTAGTCCACCATAGACCTACGGGTCCGTAGGCAGTAGCTAGATGGCTTCTTCTCTCTCTCTTATGATTCTCAATACAATGGTCTCTTGGAGATCTATTTGATGTAAACTTTTGCGGTGTGTTTGTTGGGATCCGATGAATTTTGAGTTCATGATCAGTTTCTATCCATGAATATTATTTGAGTCTTCTTTGATCTCTTATATGCATGATTGCTTATAGCATCGTATTTCTTCTTCGAATCTTTGGTTTAGTTAGGCCGACTAGATCATTTTTTCTTGCCATGGGAAGAGGTGCTTTGTGATGGGTTCGATCTTGCGGTGTTCTTTCCCAGTGACAGAAGGGGCAGCAAGACACGCATGTATCATTGCTATTAAGGATAACAAGATGGGGTCTATTCCTACATGAATAGATCTTGTCTACATCATATCATCGTTCTTATTGCATCACTCCGTTTTTCCATGAACTTAATACACTAGATGCATGCTGGATAGCGGTCGATGTGTGGAGTAATAGAGGTAGATGCAGGCAGGAGTCGGTCTATCTATCTTGGACGTGATGCCTATATAATGATCATCGCCTTGGATATCGTCATGACTATTCGATTTTCTATCAATTGCCCAACAGTAATTTGTTCACCCACCGTGCGCTATACTCATGAGAGAAGCCATTAGTGAACCCTACGGCCCCCGGGTCTACTTTTCCATTATATTGCTTTCCGATCTACGTTTTTTGCAATCTTTGTTTTCAGATCTACAAAAGCAAAAACCCAAAAATATATTGCTGCATATTTACTCTTTTTATTTGTGTTCTTGAGAGATCTATCTCTCCTATCTATCACTACCTAATCTATCTTATTACCGTAGAGAGATTGACAACCTCTCTTTCGCGTCGGGTTGCAAGTATTTGTTGTTTGTGTGCAGGTGCTGCTTATTGGGTGTTGGTGATCCTCCTACTGGTTCGATAACCTTGGTTTCATAACTGAGGGAAATACTTATCGTCGCTGTGCTGCATCATCCCTTCCTCTTTGGGGAAATACCGACGCAGTCTCAAGCCACGTCAGTGTACTTGTCCATGTTCTCCGAATCCCTACTTCTCCTTGAGGGTCTTCGTTCACAATGATCATCTCTACTCCTTCTCTCTCTTCGAGGTGACTCATCTCTTGAGCCTTTTCTTCTAGGTGACTCTTCTCTTCTTTTGTGGGGGGCCGTGCACTCATTGGAGTAGTGTCCGGGCCTTCCACAATTGTAAAAATTCCGGTCACGACTAGATGAACGCTTCTCTTCATATCTTGAGTTGGAGCTTCTCTCTTTGCCTCTATTCTTGTAGAACTTGTTGAATTTCTTGACCATGAGTCTTATCTCTTCATTGGTAACAAGGTTGTCGCTTGAAGTAGCGGGAGCATCACTTGCGGCTTTGTAAGCACCGCTAGACTTGTTGTGAAGTTCTTCCTTGTCTTTGAGTGACATCTCATGAGCAAAAATTCTATCAATGACTTCCGTAGGCTTGAGATCTTTGTAGTTTGGCATCATATGGATCAATGTGCACATGGTGTCATACTTTCCATCCAAATCTCTAAGTATCTTCTTGATGATGAATTTGTCGGTCATTTCTTCGCTTCCTAAGCCGGCAATCTCAGTTGTGATGAGAGCAAGCCTAGAATACATCTCCGCAACTCCTTCACCATCCTTGATCTTGAACTTGTCAAGTTGACTCTGAAGCACATCCAACTTAGATTCTATGACGGAATCGGTACCTTCGTGCATATCAACCAAAGTATCCCAAATTTCCTTTGCATTCTCAAGACGGCTAATTTTGTTGAATTCTTCGGGGCATAGGCAGTTGAAAAGGATGTCACAAGCTTGAGCATTGTATTGCAACATCTTCAATTCATCCGTGGTCGCTTCACGATCTGGTTCCTTTCCATCACCAAAGAATTCACCTTGCAAGCCAACACGAACAACAACCCAAATGGCGGGGTTATGACCAAGAATATGCATTTTCATCTTATGCTTCCAACTAGCAAAATTAGTACCATCAAAGTACGGACCTCTACGATGGTAACTTCCCTCACTAGACGCCATACTCTCCTAGGTTGTGAAGTCAATGCAATGGAGACCGAAGCTCTGATACCACTTGTAGGATCACAAGTATGTCTAGCGGGGGGTGATTAGACTACTTGACCAAATAAAAATTCTACCTTTTTCCAATTTTAGCTGTGGACAGATTTTAGCAATGATAGCAAGTCAAGCACACCCTACACATGCATGTCTAAGAGTATAGCAGCGAAAAGTAAAGACAAGCACATATAAAGAGGTAAGGGTAGAAGATCAAACGCAATTGTAGACATGAAGATTTTTCCCGTGGTTCCGATAGGTGGCGCTATCGTACATCCACGTTTATGGAGACTTCAACCCACGGAGGGTAACGGTCGCGAGAGTCCACGGAGGGCTCCACCCATAAGGGTCCACAAAGTAGCAACCTTGACTATTCCATAACGGCTTCCGTCCACGAAGGACTAGCCTCACTATGGGTAGATCTTCACGAAGTAGGCGATCTCCTTGCCCGTTCAAACTTCTTGGTTCAACTCCACAACACAAAGTAGGAGGCTCCCAAGCAACACCTAACCAATCTAGGAGGCACCACCCTCCAAAAGGTAATAGGCTTGATAGTGATGATGAACTCCTTGCTCTTGTGCTTCAATATGATAGACTCCTCAACACTCAATCACTCTCTCAAAGATTTGGCTTGGTAGAAGAGATTGATGGGGTGGAAAGCAACTTGGGGAGGCTAGAAATCAAGATCCATATGGTTGGAGTGGATGATCTTGATCTCAACACAAGGGTAGGTGGTTCTCTCTCAGAAATTTGGATATGGGAAGTGGGGAACTGTTCTGAGTGCTTCTCTTATGAGTGGGATGTGGTGGAGGGGTATATATAGGCATCTCCAAAAATCCAACCGTTACAACATTATTGTCCATCTCAGTGAAACCGAAGCAAAACTCGGTTCTACCGATATGTCAAAAATGTGGCAACTTTCGGAATCTCGGTGAGACCGATATAGAACTCTCGATGGTACCGAAACCAGTGGCCGAGGGCAGTTCCCAAAACTCGGTGAGACCGAAACATAAACTCGGAATTTCCGATTCTATGAAAACAGTTAACCGAATCGTGGTCACCAAATCTCGGTTGCACCGATGCTGTCTCGGTTGTACCGAAGAGCTAGGGTTTGGCTAGGGTTCTGTCTTGGGTAGAAAATCGGTAGGGCCGAATGAAAAGTTGGTGGCACCGATTTTGTGAAGTTGGGTTAGACAGAGATTTTGTGGGAGAGCTTGTGGGTGTTTTTGGTGGCTAGCACTTGTGCACGTGGAGCAATTTGTTCACCAACAATACCTTACCCCTTTTTAATAGTATTGGCTTTCCTATGGACTCAAAGTGATTTCTCACAAAGTAAAATGTAGAGTCTTGTAGCTTGAAGATTTGCCAATCCATTCCTTGCATCTTGGGGTATCTCCTCACAACTTATAGCCATCCCATCATTGGAATTTTCCTGAAATATACTTAGTGGAAACATGAGTCCAATGACATATATTTTGTTATTAATTACCAAAACCACCAAGGGAGCAAATGTGCTTTCACCTACCTCGTTCGCTGGCCTATAAATTCTCATATATCGTGAAAACCCTAGAGGAGGCCCCGAAACACTTTTTACGCCGCCGCAAGTCTCTGTTCCGTCGCGAGGCCATCTGGAGCTCCGTTCCGGCACCCTGCCGGAGGGGGGATCGATCACAGAGGGCCTCTACATCAACCTTGCTGCCCTCATGATGATGTGTGAGTAGTTCACCACAGACCTACGGGTCCATGGCTAGTTCCTAGATGGCAATCGCTCTCTCTTTTGATCTTCAATACAATGATCATCGCATCTTTGCTTTGATCTATCTGATGGAATCCTTTTGTACGATGCGTTTGTTGGGATCCGATGAATTGTGGGTTTATGTTCAGATTATTCATGAAAATTATTTGAGATATCTCTGATATATATATTATGATTCTTAATTGCGTGATCATTATAGCTTCGTAATTCTCTCCGATCTATTGAAATAGTTTGGCCAACTAGATTGATATTTCTTCGATGAGAGAGGTGCGTTGTAGTAGGTTCAACCTGACGAGTTTCTATATCCCAGTGACAGAAGGGGACAAATTGTGTATTTGTGTTTCTTCTACTAAGGAGAACACGATGGGGTTTATTCATATTGATTGAGTTTACTTTGTCTACATCATGTCATTGTTCTCCAAGTATTACTCTGTTTTACTTAATACTCTAGATGCATGCTGGTAGCGGTCGATGTGTGGAGTAATAGTAATAGGTGTAGGTAGGAGTCGGCCTATTTGCTTATGGGCGTGATGCCTATATACACATGATCATTGCCATGAAAATCGCATAACTATCCGCTTTTCTATCAATTGCCCAACGGTAATTTGTTTACCCACCGTATGTTGCCTACATGAGAGATCCCGCTAGGGAAAACTATGGCCCCGGGGTCTATTCACTTATATATTTACAAAAGCTATTGTTACCTTGCTGCTATTATTTACCTTTTATTTTATTTTTCAATTTACAATTATCTACACAACTCATTTGCTTGCAAATAACGAGATCAAGGGGATTGACAACCCTCTTGCCCGCGTTGGGTGCAAGTTGTTTGCTCTTTTGTGTGCAGTCGCTGAAAACGGTTGAGGATTGATATTCATATTGGTTCGATAAACCTTGGTTTCATAACTGAGGGAAATACTTATCCGTATTGCGCTGCAATTACCCGTTCCTCTTCACGGAAAACCCAACGCAGATCACAAGTATCAGTCCTCTGCTACAGGGTGATCATTATTATGTTCTGGAAGATGGGGTCTCAGCTTCCTCAGCACGGCAACATCTTCCTCTTCTTCCATGGTGGAAGATCTCTTGTTCTTCTTAGCAAGAGGAATATCTCTGGTGGTCCTCTTGGGTTAGGGGGCATCTGGCTTGGCGTTGGGTGCAACCTGACTAGTCATGGAATCATCCAACAACTTCTTCTTCTTGGAGGGAGGAGGTTGTGCAGCTAGTTCTTCCTCTTCCTCTTCCTCCTGCATAGCTGGATTCTCATACATGGAGGTTGGTCTGCCAACCACACGAACAATCCTCTTCCTGGCTTTCTTCTGGCCTGGTTTCTTGGGCATGGACTTTGAAGTCCTAGGTGACTCAAGAGTGAGAGTCATACCTGCCCTAGCACCCTCTCATGCTCTCCTAGCTTCAGAGCTAGCATACTCTTTCCTTACAGGCCTTTTGGTAGAAGTGGCCTCATCAGCAGCTTTCCTAGCAACTTTCTCTTTCTTTTCCTGCTGCTTCTTGGCTAGAACCTCCTCAGGTACATAGCCTGAGTCCTCTTCATCAGAACTAAGTTTCCTCCTGGCCCTAGTGGCTGCTTTGGGCAAACCATGAGAACTGGGGGTGCGAGGGTCCTCTGATGATGAACTAGCTTCAGGGCTAGTGCCTGCCTCCAAATCCACACTCTATTCCCTGAAATCATTTTCATTGTCCTCTGAACCAGACATGTTGTCCCTATGAATAGATGTAGAAGAGTGGAATGGATGAGCATCACAAAACACAGCTGATTTTCAAAATTTGAACTCAAAAGTTTAGCCTTAAGTTTCAGCTGAGTGGGTTTCAGTTCCACCGAGTTTGAGTTTTCGAAGCCATCGAGACATACACCCTCATTAGAGTCTCGATTTCACCGAAAAGAGAATATCGGTCTCACCGAGAGTGTTCTCAGTAACCCTAGACTCCGAATCGGTGATACCGATTCATATCAACTCGGTGACACCGAGACACACAAAGCGGAAACATAAACCTAAAAAATCTCGTTCATCTAATCTAACGGAGTTTCTTTTGGATAGAATCATTGCAATCCGTGGCAAGAAGATGAACACGTCCTAATGTGCAAGGATTGGAGTTTGGAGCGCAAAAGGGAGCGAGATATTTACCCTAATGCGGTGAAGATCTCCTACGGCGGCGACGGCGGGGTAGATTACCGACAATGGCGAAGGACTCCAGTGGTGAGGGTGCACTGGAGACAAGGAAAAAGTCCAAAGACACGAGAGGCGGCAGTTGAGGGGTGCGGGAGGCCGAAGGATTGAAAAAAAAATCAATCTCGGGTCCACGGGGATATGTATACCCTACTGCTGTCGGTGCACCGATCCAGAAGTTTCGGTGCCACCGAGTTTCTTAACTGTCAGAGACACAGAAACTCAGTGAAGCCGAGATTATCAAATCGGTGGTACCGAGGTTCGAAAACCAGATCAACCCTTCTACTTCGGTGGAATCGAGATTTTGATGTTGGTTACACCGAGAGGCACATGGGAGGTTTTGGAAGTCAGCTCTTGTCGAAACGGAACTCCGAGTGCTCCTCACACAGAGGGTCCGGAAAGTGCTTGCTCAAATTTTGTGATGAAGCATGAATATAATTTGAGACGAGAAAGCATAGATAGATAGAGGAAGGTACTTAGGCATTCTTGTATATCCAATTGGCCAAAGAAAATGAAAGCCAAATAACAACAATGGGATATCCTCGAATGAGAAAAGATATGCATACCAACATGCTCACACATTAAAATGTCAATAGAAACATGGCAAACATGCAAAATTACTCTAGTATCTACCAAGAACTTTGGCGATGACTGAGTCATCTATATATGAGTATATTGACTTAGGAGCCAAGTAAGGATACTTGATCATAGGTCATACTCATTGTTTAAGCACAAGTGGGCTTACCACTTTTACATAAAGCATTTTATGTGTTCACATCTTAAGAGATGCTTTGACTCAAGTCTTAGAGTAAAGCTCCCCCTTGATGTGACATCCCCTAAGAGGGATAAACTAGCCTTGGGTTTTGTCGTTGAAGACTTCATGTTGGTGTAGTAGCAGTGGATGCTCATGGTTGATGAAGATCATCTTGAGTTGGGAGCAATCCTTGTTGTTTCGTACTCTTCTCACCTACATGTGTTAGTCCCACACAAGGAACAAATACAAGGATATCTATGGACATGGAGTGAAACACATTTAGATGATGTCCATTAATTCTTTAATTACCTTGTCCCTTTCTTACCTACGAGGGATTTGTGACTCCTTGAACTAACGCATAGGGTTGGAGTTGATTGCATTAGTTTTTTGCCAATGATGAATGTGAGTGAATTTTGTTGGCGGGGTCACCCCTCAAGAACTTCTATAGTTCTTCTTCTTTGGTACCCACATCAACTTGATGGGGATCCTTGGAGTTGAAGTAGCACTGGTTGAAGTAGAGCTTGTAGTAGCCTTGGGAACCCACTTGACGATGGCATGGGATTCATCTTCAAATGTGTCAATCTCTTCTTGAAGCTTGTCCTTGCCCTTGAGCTTGTGGTCTTGTGGTGGAAGGTCATCTTGATCCTTTGTTCCCTTGGGGAGAGTATGTTCACACTTCTCCTTTTGAGGAACAAACTTCAGCTTGGGGTATTGACCTTCTTCCCATTCAACTCCATTGGCGTTGAAGTAGCCAATGCCTTGGTTCTTTCTGTGTCCTCCATGCTTGCGTACAATCTCTTCAAATTGCTTACTTCCGGCAAGACTTTTGTAAACACCTTTCTCTATAATCCCTTTCAATAAATCATTTTCTTGCTCAAGTGTAACTTGGCTAAGAGAATCATTAGTGGAATTAATAGAACTACTAGAAGCAACATCATTAGATTTAGCACTAGTGTTGTTGCCACTAGATGAAGAACCTTTCTTGCCTTTGTTACTAGTTTACTTATATTTAACTTGTGGAACAAAAGTAGACAAGAGTAGTCATTTGGCAAGATAAGAAGAACTCTTCTTTCGAAGATCGTCATTGATAGCTTTAAGAAACTCATGCTCTTGCTCTAAATTTAGCTTCTCGAAGTGTAGCTTTTCATGAGCTCTTAGAAGCTCTCTATCATCTTCTTGAGTAGATTCATGAGCTAACTTAAGAGTGTTTAGTTCTTTAGTTAGACGCTCAATCTCCTTCTTATCATCATCACACGACTTATCTTGACTAGCATGATTATTATCAAGTTCATTTTGACTAACATCACTAGTTTTATGTGTAGGAGATATGCCCTAGAGGCAATAATAAATGTTATTATTTATCCCCATGTTCCTAATTAAGTTTATATTCCATGCTATAACTGCTATGGTTCTCGAGTCTACAATAACCACGAGGCTCGGAGGAAAACTCATATGCACGTGTGGAGCAATAAATGGTAAATGTATTCCTAGTCTGGCCTCTAAGACTAGCTCAAGTGTTGCATGATGGTTCTATTTTCCTGATCATGGGCATGTCTATGCCAGCAACTTTGAGGGCACAATGTTAGCAGAACATTTGTGTTGAAACGACCCGAATTGATGTTATGCTATGAGATTCATTCGTCACAAGTTAACGGTTGATTACACAGAGATGGTTAACGTTTGCATGATTCCTTAGACCATGAGAGTATCGAGTTTCTTCATGCTTGCTTCATGAACTTTGGGGTTTGTTAAACGTCATCCGTAAATGGGTGGCTATTACGGTGGCTTACGGGTTCATGGAAAAGTATGTCAAGTAACTTGATAGCTCAAGATTGGGATTTGCGCCTCCGACGATGGAGAGATATCTCTGGGCCCTCTCGGTGTTACGGTATCCATCATCGTCTAGCCAGACACTTTGTGATTTGATCACGGGGATGCCGGAACACGGAACGAGAAAAGAAAACAATACCGGTAACGAGGTAACTGGCATAGTGGACAAGGTGTTGATCCACAGGGATGCCAACATGTCTCACCTTGGGTATTTGTAATATATCGCAAAGCAACAGGAATAGCACACGGCAACTGGAGGTTCACTCGAATATTCATTCGTGTGGGTATAGGGGTCAATATGGGTGTCCACGGCTCCGATGTTGATCATTGATCGGAAGGGGTTCCGGGTCATGTCTATACTTCACCGAACCTATAGGGTCACATGCTTAAGGGTCATCTATCTACTGAATACTAGACAGGGAGTCTGAGAGAAAGTTTCCGGAAAAAGTTTTCGGAGACAGCGGAAAAGTTCCGAAGAGAGAGGTCACCGGATGAGTTTCGGTGAAACTGAAAAGTTGTTTCAGGGGATACCATTAAGTCAAATTGGTTTCGGCACACGCCTGATAATTCTTGGAGGGTGCCAGAATCATTCTGGAAACTTCTGGGAATTTTCCGGAATAAAAACCGAAATGTTCCGGAGCTGCCGGAACCACTTCAGATGCTTTTCGCAGATGAAATCACTAATCCGGAATTGTTTCGGAACGCGTTGAAAATTATTTTAGTGGGTACTGGAAATGTTCTAAGCCCACATAAATATTTTCAGTTCGAACGGACGCTGAAAAATGTCGTCGTGAATAGTGAAAGTGCTTTTTGGGATATTTATGGAAAACCACCTTTTGGGATATTTCCAAAAGGCTTCTAGAAGGCCAAGGAGGATAAGGGAGCCCCTCATGGGGGGCCCCCAAGGGGGTGGCCGGCCAAGGTGGGAGGAGCTCCATGGAGCTCCACATGGCACCCCAATTTCCTCATATACCCCTTATGTGTGACATAAAGTGGGGGTACTTTGGTATTTTTGAATACCCATCCTACCCCTTGGTTTTCCTATAAAAGGAGGTGAGGGGGCTGCCCAATCCTTCATCCCTTCTCACATACACATGCCATTTGACTTGTCTGGCTTCTCTCTCCCTCCCCGCGAAATAGTTTCGTAGAGCCGAAAGGCTGTCTGGGTTTCGGTGGGAACTAGTTCTGGACGGCGAAGCCCTGCCGGATAGATGACACCGTATGTGTGCAACTCTGTAGAGAGATCGTAGTTTCGGTCTTAGTTCGTGAGTGCCTCCCGAAGGGCTGTCCGTGTGACCGTCCGAGTTTCGAAGGTTCTCCCGAAGGGCTGTCCCTGGAATTTGCATATTTCTGATCTTGATAACAGCACGGTGGAGTTTCAATGTTCTGGCAATCCGCGATCCTGATTGATCAACGAAGTGCTAACAGTTCATTGAATTCCACCGTAGTTAAAAAGAAAGATGAAATTTCGCAGACGAAAGGGCAATGCAGATATGATCTGCACGGGGGTCATGCGTATGACGAAGTTCAGTATGGGGCTCGAGATTTTATTATCTCGTGTTTCATACACCCCGCAATGTTAATCTAGCGACTTGGATAATCATGCCTGATGATGAACGTTGGTAGCTTCGGTTTGTTTCAAAACCTTAGAAGCCACGAAAAACAAGTTTTTGCATGAACCGATTAGAGGCGTCTAACTTGGTTTTGTAGGATGGTTTGCATGTGCATGTGATGTGGTATAGCAGTGCTCATAATAATTTGATTATGTATGAGATGACTATATAATGTAAATTGATTAACATGACCTGCGTGTCATGATTCCGCATGATGGCTGGAGCCATATGATTGTAACTTTAAATGACCTGTGTGTCAACCTTGTTGTAATGCATTATTTTATTAGCTATAGAGATAGCAATATTATCTGGTGCATCGACAAGGTGGTGGCAATCTTCGCGAAGGTGAACACCGATGCGAATGCCGAAGACGAAGAAATGAAAGACTTCTCCGTCAGAAAGGGCTATACCATATCATGCTATTATGAATTGCCTGAGATGTTTATCCCTTATGATGCACCCTTCTTGATTGCGCGGTAGTCGCTTTTTATTAGGGTGATCTCTCACAAAAATATCAAGTAGTTAGTGTTCTCCCAAGTGTAGCACCGTCACGGCACCTAACTTTTTGGGGTACGACACGTACACATGAGTACGAACAATTAGATAAGTGTGAGGCGGGTGAGGTCAGACCTCGCAGCAAGATCACTTGGTTGTCTTGACGTTCAGGCAGGACAGTCCTAAGCTCGGAACACGTGCATCGAAAGATGGACAAGAGTCACATAGAGATGTGATTGGCAAGTTGGCCTACCAATTGAAATTCACGTCATCAGTGATGAACCCGTCAATGGCATCGAATTGAAATACGGATCTTGAATCACTCACAATCAATTATGAGAGATATTGATTTGAGTGAGAGCGCACTTTAGAATTAATTCTTTTAATTCTTAGTGCAATTAATTTTGAACACTGTCTAAGTGTGATTTGCATAATAGTTGTAGAATAATGGCTCGCGTTTCCACCTTCCCTATTAAAATTGAATAAGCTGTTATTTATCTGGTTAAAACTTTACGATTGATAACGTAATGTGAGGATTGTCCTCAAGAGTGCCAAGAAGGACTTTGTCCTATCGCATGCTTTCGGTATTCTCCCGCTAATGCTATGGATCATGTGACTCTCGTCCTTCGATCCAAAAGCTAGAATTCCGTTTCAGTCAAGTGCAATACGTTTGCTTCCATGAGACCTGAACTTCGAAAGTTTTGGGATAGTTATGTGATATTCATGGAACTGAAAATTAATTTTCAGATACAAACAAAGGCTGAAAGATATGAAATATCCAAAGCAATATTTGTTTGCAAACTATTAGTAAAGGTGTTTACTATGCATTAGACTGATAAGAGAGGGATCTAGAAGAACGCCTGTAATATGATGAAAGGTGAATAAAACAACAACTTAAAGAGAAAGGAAGTGTCCGAAGGGTGTTAGTAAAACTTTCACGCCTAGGAAGTCCGGGGCTAACGCCACTCTTAAGTTGAGTGCTTCTTCTGCGAGTAGGAGAAATACTGAAAGTTAAACTGTTAGAAGTATAAAGGCAAAAAGAGAGAAGACTGGAATATCCAGCTCATGTATGAATGTCATACAAGTTTTGATGTATAGAAGGCTGGTCAAAAATATAGTTCTTGGGAATTATGGTTAAACATGTTAATCACTAATTTTGGGTATTGTGAGTTGATCACAAAGATACCCGCTCGATTGCATTCTGTTGCGACTCGATGCAAGAACTACTATGGCCTGAAAGACTAGCCAGGAATGAGGTCTTGATACACGCTGGGAACATAGTAAAAGTTACTATACCTTCCATTGGTGTATTACCTATGTATTTTCTTTCATAATTCATTTTAGAGCTTTACACACTCTAGCCCTTTGCATAAGGTATCTTGCAAGAAGGTTGTTCATAAGAGAACTTTTGATGTTCGGTGTTATGAATAAACATAAGGGCCATACTTTCATTATGAATGAGATGTATGTTATGAATAATGATATTAATATATTACCTCTGTGTTTACTTTCATAATTCATTTTAGAGTTTCAAACACTCTAACCCAGTGCACAATGTTTGTTGCAAAAGGGTTGTTCATAAAAGAACAATTGTTGTTCAGTATTATGAATAACATGAAGGGCCATGCTTCCATCCAAGATGGGATGTATGTTATGAATATTGATGGAAATATGATACATCCATAACACAGATGCTAAATGTCGCAAGACTAAAAGAATACCACACAAGTGTGGCACTGCATTTGGTCACATTGGAGAAACCCGCATGGAAAATTCCATTATGATGGATTTTGAAGTCGTTTGATTTTAAATCATCTGACACTTGCAACTTTCGTCCGAAAAGTGAAGTGACTGAAATACCGTTCACAGGCCATAAGGAACGAGCAACAAACTTATTGGTGATCATACATTTTTGATGTGTGTAGTTCAATAAATGTTGTTGCAAGTAGTGGATTTATATCTCTTCAGAAATGACTCAAGTAGATATATGGATATTTACTTGATGAGACGAAAGTCTGGATCTTTTGAAATCATTCGAAAGGTTTTCAAAAATGAAGTAGAAGTTGTTGTAACAAGAAAATTATGTTTCTACAATTCGATTGCAGAAAGGAATATTTGAGTTACAAGTATAGCGAATGTCTGATGAGTTGTGAAAGGGGTTTCATAACTTGCACCTCCCGGAACACCACTGCAAGTGGAGAGTCCGTGAAGATGTAATCGAACCATTCATGACATGGTAAGATCAAAGATGACATAAATAAATTTGCCATTATCCCTTTTAAAGTGATGCTTTAGAGACTGCGGCTTTTACACTGAAAAGAGCTCCATCGGGTCTGTTGAAATGACGCCATGGTATGGTACGCCCAACCATGTTATATCTTTTCTTAACATTTGGAATATGGGGCTTGTGTAAAAGGTTACAAACCTATTCCAAATCAGACAACTGCTGCTTTGTAGGTTATCCCAAGTTATTGGGTATTCCCCCACCACTATACCGAGGCTAAGGTTTTTGCCACAAAGAACGGTATGGTTTTTGAAGAAAATTGTTCTTTCAAAAAGGTGAGTGGGAGAACAGTGCAACTCGACGAGATAAACAGTATCTTCGTCATCAGATCAAAGGAAAGAGACCTTGGAAGTAATTCCGGAGTTTCCTACTGCGACTGATACGGAAGCCTCTACATGAGATGTATGTTCTTCGGTCGAACTTGCAGCTGAACCACGTAGGAAAAACTCGTGCAAACCTCTCAGGTGCACATACGAGATATTGTTGTTAGACAACAGTATACCTACGATACACAAGGAAGCGTTGATGGGCCCTGACTCTGGAATTGGCTAAATGCCAATACAATCCGAGATAGTTTCCATATAAGTGATTCAAGATTAAAACCTTGATACACCTTTCGGAAGACTTAGAGTCTAACGAATTTTTATGAAACTATAAACTGATGTGGATAAAATGTTTTATCCATAAAGCTCGACTTGTTGCAATAACAAGTTCAAGGAGTTGACTACGATGAGGTTGTTTCACCGTAGCGATGCTTAAAGTCGGTTCGGGTTGAACTAGCAATTAATACATATTTCAAACATGAGATATGAAACATGGATGCCAAAAAGGATTTCCATGAGATGGAAATGCAACCTAGGACTTGTATGTAATACAGTCCGAAGTAACTTTTCGATCCAGAGGATGCTAGTAAGTATGCAAACTTCAAAGTTCCAGCAATGGATAGAAGAGAGCAAAATGGAGTTGGAATCTTCGTTTTTGATGAAATGGTCAAAAGAGTTTGACTTCATCAAATGGGTATCGAAGATGCTTGTGGTTGAAGAAAGTAAGTGGGAGCATAATAATATTTCTAAAACCCTTGTGTGCTTGACACATTGTTAATTGGAAATAAATTTCTTGACACGAATTAGGACTTCATTTTAAAATAGTTTTCGATGAAGTGCTTGAGCTAAATAGCCTTGCTATTAGGCATAATGATCTATGGAGATAGATTTACCTAATGGGGCTAAGCAAAAATACATATTGACAAGATGCTAAAACAATTTAGCACTAAAACCGCCAAGGAGTGATTCTTGCCGAAGTCACATGGAAAGAGTTTTGTAAGACTCGGTGTCCCAAAACACTGATGAGCAAAATACATGATGGAGATTCCACACACTCTTGTGTTTGGATTAATCATGTATTCCATGGTATGTAAATCAACCAGATATGTCCGATACTCCCAAACTGTTGCGAGTATAGATACCAAAGTGATCAAAGTACTGATCATAGGACAATAGTGAAAAATGTCATTGAGTACTAAAGTAGCACTGATGACACGTTTTCTCGCAAGCAGGGATTATGAAGTGCTCGTTGTAAGTAATTACATCGATACAGTCTTCATCAATGCTCCATGCGATTTTCGATTTAAGTTAAGGTTTTGTGTAATACACAATACGGTGGCACGGTAAGTTGGAATTGTTCTAAACAGGTTACTGTGGCGAATTCTATAACAAAGGCTAAGTATGTTGACGTTTTGGAAGCAACAAAGACGATGTTGAATAATATAGTTCATTCATGAACTTAGTATGGTTCCAAGATGGCTTTGGTCAATGGGACACTATTACTGATAGTTGCTCCATAGCTTAGTCTGAGGAATCAAGGTTTGACCTATGATTCACATATATACAAATCCAAGTCCACACAAAATATGAATTTTGTGAAAGCGTGAAAATGCGAGGATATGCAAAGATACACACGGAGCTGAAGTTGTCAGATCCGTTGGACATCAGGCTATACCACAACCGAAGCATATTTTACACCAGTATGCCATAGGTGTAAAGTGCATTAGCATTGAATAGATTATTGACTCTAGTGCAAGTGGGAGTCTGTAGGAGATATGCCCTAGAGGCAATAATAAATGTTATTATTTATCCCCATGTTCCTAATTAAGTTTATATTCCATGCTATAACTGCTATGGTTCTCGAGTCTACAATAACCACGAGGCTCGGAGGAAAACTCATATGCACGTGTGGAATAATAAACGGTAAAATGTATTCCTAGTCTGGCCTCTAAGACTAGCTCAAGTGTTGCATGATGGTTCTGTTTTCCTGATCATGGGCATGTCTATGCCAGCAACTTTGAGGGCACAATGTTAGCAGAACATTTGTGTTGAATCGACCCGAATTGATGTTATGCTATGAGATTCATTCGTCACAAGTTAATGGTTAATTACACAGAGATGGTTAACGTTTGCATGATTCCTTAGACCATGAGAGTATCGAGTTTCTTCATGCTTGCTTCATGAACTTTGGGGTTTGTTAAACGTCATCCGTAAATGGGTGGCTATTACGGCGGCTTACGGGTTCATGGAAAAGTATGTCAAGTAACTTGATAGCTCAAGATTGGGATTTGCTTCTCCGACGATGGAGAGATATCTCTGGGCGCTCTCGGTGTTACGGTATCCATCATTGTCTGGCCAGACACTTTGTGATTTGATCACGGGGATGCCGGAACACGGAACGAGAAAAGAAAACAATACCGGTAACGAGGTAACTGGCATAGTGGACAAGGTGTTGATCCACAGGGATGCCAACATGTCTCACCTTGGGTATTTGTAACATATCGCAAAGCAACAGGAATAGCACATGGCAACTGGAGGTTCACTCGAATATTCATTCGTGTGGGTATAGGGGTCAATATGGGTGTCCACGGCTCCGATGTTGATCATTGATCGGAAGGGGTTCCGGGTCATGTCTATACTTCACCGAACCTATAGGGTCACACGCTTAAGGGTCATCTATCTGCTGAATACTAGACAGGGAGTCTGAGAGAAAGTTTCCGGAAAAAGTTTTCGGAGACAGCGGAAAAGTTCCGAAGAGAGAGGTCACCGGATGAGTTTCGGTGAAACTGAAAAGTTGTTTCAGGGGATACCATTAAGTCAAATTGGTTTCGGCACACGCCTGATAATTCTTGGAGGGTGCGAGAATCATTCTGGAAACTTCTGGGAATTTTCCGGAATAAAAACCGAAATGTTCCGGAGCTGCCGGAACCACTTCAGATGCTTTTCACAGATGAAATCACTAATCCGGAATTGTTTCGGAACGCGTTGAAAATTATTTTAGTGGGTACTAGAAATGTTCTAAGCCCACATAAATATTTTTAGTTCGAACGGACGCTGAAAAATGTCGTCGTGAATAGTGAAAGTGCTTTTTGGGATATTTATGGAAAACCACCTTTTGGGATATTTCCAAAAGGCTTCTAGAAGGCCAAGGAGGATAAGGGAGCCCCTCATGGAGGGCCCCCAAGGGGGTGGCCGGCCAAGGTGGGAGGAGCTCCACATGGCACCCCAATTTCCACATATACCCCTTATGTGTGACATAAAGTGGGGGTACTTTGGTATTTTTGAATACCCATCCTACCCCTTGGTTTTCCTATAAAAGGAGGTGAGGGGGCTGCCCAATCCTTCATCCCTTCTCACATACACATGCCATTTGACTTGTCTGGCTTCTCTCTCCCTCCCCGCGAAATAGTTTCGTAGAGCCGAAAGGCTGTCTGGGTTCCGGTGGGAACTAGTTCTGGACGGCGAAGCCCTGCCGGATAGATGACACCGTATGTGTGCAACTCTGTAGAGAGATCGTAGTTCCGGTCTTAGTTCGTGAGTGCCTCCCGAAGGGCTGTCCGTGTGACCGTCCGAGTTTCGAAGGTTCTCCTGAAGGGTTGTCCGTGTGACCGTCCGGGTTTCGAAGGTCCTCCCGAAGGGCTGTCCGCGTCACCGTCCGGGGGACTGTCCGACCGCCTCCCGGAGGGCTGTCCGAGGGGCAGATGAGGGTATACATCCTCGCGGTTGGGAGGTTGTAAATCCTAGCTGCGGGGATCTGCACCACCGATCGTCATCGACTCTACTTCCGCTGCGCTACGAGTCGGTAACGAAAAGATCAAACCTTGTATGCAGTCTTCATAGTGGTCCTGGGCTGGTGCGTAGGTCGGAAAATTTTTGTTTTCTGCTGCGTTCCCCTACATTATGAATCACCAAGTCATCTTCTCCTAGTAAATCATCCTCATCACTATTGAAGTCAATGTATTCGGGATGTGATACCTTGGGGCCTTTAGCCATGAAGCAAATTCCACTTCCTTCATTTGGTGAATCAAATATGTCATAGGAGTTGGAGGTTACAAGTGCTAATCCAGAAACACCTTCATCTTGACTATAGTCTGATTTGGAGGATAGCTTCTCATGGATTGGTTGTCGGAATCGGAGCCAGAAACCAATTCACCAACATGAGCTTGATGTCTTCTTCTTGTGTAGCTCTTGGTGTACTTGTCCTTTTTCTTCGAGTCCTTGCTTCTCCGAGAGGGTCTTTGTTCATAGCGATATTCTCTAGTCCTTCTCTCTCTACGAGGTGATTCATCTCTTGAGCTTCGTCTTCTAGGTGACTCTTCTCTTATTTTGTGTGTGGGGGGTGCACTCATTGGAATAGTGTCCGGGCCTTCCACAATTGTAACAATTCCGTTCACGATTAGAGGAACGCTTCTCTTCATATCTTGAGTTGGAGCTTATCTCTTTGCCTCTACTCTTGCAGAACTTGTTGAATTTCTTGACCATGAGGCTTATCTCTTCATTGCTAACAAGGTTGTCACTTGAAGTAGCGGGAGTATCACTTGTAGCTTTGTATGCACCGCTTGACTTGGTGTGAAGTTCTTCTTTGTCCTTGAGTGACATTTCATGAGCAAGAATCCTTCGAATGACTTCCGTAGGCTTGAGATCTTTGTAGTTTGGCATCATTTGGATCAATGTGCACATGGTGTCGTACTTTGCATCCAAGGCTCTAAGGATCTTCTTGATGATGAATTTGTCGGTCATCTCTTCACTTCCTAGGCCGACAATCTCATTTGTGATGAGAGAAAGTCTAGAGTACATTTCCGCGACTCCTTCACCATCCTTCATCTTGAACTTGTCAAGTTGACTTTGTAGCACATCCAACTTAGATTCCCTGACGGATTTGTACCTTCGTGCATATCAACCAAAGGATCCCCAATTTCCTTTGCATTCTCAAGACGGCTTATCTTGTTGAACTCTTCGGGGCATAAGAAGTTGAATAGAATGTCGCATGCTTGAGCGTTGTATTGCAACATCTTCAATTCTTCCGTGGTCGCTTCACGATCCGATTCCTTTCCAGCTCCAAAGAATTCACCTTGCAATCCAACACAAACAACAACCCATACGACAGGGTTATGACCAAGAATATGCATTTTCATTTTATGCTTCCAACTAGCAAAGTTTGTACCATCAAAATATGGACCTCTATGATGATAACTTCCCTCACTAGACGCCATACTCTCCTAGGTTCTGAAACCAATGTAATGGAGACCAATGCTCCAATACCACTTGTAGGATCCGAAGTATGTCTAGAGGGGGGTGATTAAACTACTTCACCAAATAAAAATCTAGCCTTTTCCCAATTTTAGGTGTTGGCAATTTTTAGCAATTGTAGTAAGTCAAGTACACCCTACACATGCAAGTCTAAGAGTATAGCGCGGAAAATAAAGACATGCACATGAAAGTAAAGGTAGGGAGAGGAGGATCAAACACAATTGATGACATGAAGATTTTTCCCGTGGTTCCGATAGGTGGTGCTATTGTACGTCCACACTGATGGAGACTTCAGCCCACAGAGGGTAGCGGTCGCGAGAGTCCATGGAGGGCTCCACCCGTTAGGGTCCACAAAGTAGCAACCTCGTCTATTCCATCACGGCTTCCGTCCACGAAGGACTAGCCTCACTATGGGTAGATCTTCATGAAGCAGGCGATCTCCTTGCCCGTACAAACTGCTTGGTTCAACTCCACAATACGAAGAAGGAGGCTCCCAAGCGACACCTAACCAATCTAGGAGGCACCACCCTCCAAAAGGTAACAGATGTGGTAACAATGATGAACTCCTTGCTCTTGTGCTTTAAAAGATAGTCTCCTCAACACACAATCACTCTCTCACAGATTTGGCTTGGTAGAAGAGGTTGATTGGGTGGAAAACAACTTGGGGAGGCTAGAAATCAAGATCCATATGGTTGGAGTGGAGGATCTTGATCTCAACACATGAGTAGGTGGCTCTCTCTCAGAAAAATGGATGGGGCAAGTGTAGGTATGTTCTGAGTGCTTCCTCTACGAGTGAGAGGAGGTTGAGGGGTATATATAGGCATCTCTAAAAATCCAACCGTTACAACATTATTGCCCAACTCGGTGAAGCCGATCCAAAAACTCGGTTGCACCGACTAGTGCAAAATGTGGCAACTTTCGGCTTTTCGGTGAGACCGATATATAATCCTCGGTGGTACCGATATGGGTGACCTAGACAGGTTCCAAATCTCGGTGAGACCGATTCTCAATTCTCAGAAATTCCAATTATTGAAAATGGCTAACCAGAAAGTTGGTCATTGGTTTTGGTTGCGTCGAATGGAAACTTGGTGGTATCGAGAACTTAGGGTTTGGCATGGGATCTGTCTAGAGTGAAACTCGGTGTGGCCGATTTTGGAAACTTGGTGGCACCGATTTTTGTGGTAGGGTTTAGACAGAGATTTTGTGGGAGAATTTCATGTGTATTTTTGGTGGCTAATCTCTAAGCATTTGAGCAACCAGATCATCATAGAAACCTCATCCCCTTTTAATAGTATTGGCTTTCCTATGGATTCAAAAGTGATTTCTCACAAAATGTAAAATGTAGAGTCTTCAAGCTTGTTGCCAATAGATGTTCCTTCCATCCAGGGGATCTCCTCGCAATCCTTTTGCCAATTCATTCATTGAACTTTCCTGGAATATACTTAGTGGAAACATTATTCTAATGAAATATATGTTGTTATTAATTACCAAAACCACCTAGGAAGAAGTTTTGCTTTCACATCAGCAGAGGAAGAACGCGTTGATGACCTTGAGGCACAACGACGAGCTCATCACGGGTCAAGAGAACATTGATTCTGTGGTGGATGATTTCTATAACATGTTGTTGGGCACGACAACACCGCGAGACGACGGGATCAACCTAGACATCCTCAATCTTCTTGTGCGGGATCGAAGAAAATTAGAGGGTTCATCCTCGGAGGATTAGGTACTACAAATCATCAAGTCAATGCCGCTTGATAAAGCTGCGGGGCCTGATGGCTTCACGATTAGGTTCTACCGTTACATGTTGGGCCATCATTAAACATGATCTTTTGGCGGCTTTCTCACTATTTCACTGTGGAGGTATGAGGGGACTGGCTTCTATCAATAAAGCACTAGTCACACTCTTACCAAAGAAACATGGTGCGGAGGCTTTGCGGGACTACATGTCAGTCAGCTTGGTCCATGGAGCAATTTTTTTTTGACAAAGTGCTCGCGCGCCGGCTTGCAGAGGAGCTACCACACTTGATCGGACTCCATCAGAGTGCGTTCGTCAAGGGTAGAGCATTGCATGACAATTTCATGTTGGTTTAGAGCATGATGAGGCGCCTCCACGCGCTCAAGAGGCCGTCCATCATGTTGAATTTAGATATATTGAAGGCTTTCGACACAGTTCACTGGCCGTTCTTGCTTGAGGTGCTCCAGGCAATGGGTTTTGGCAGAAGGTGGATCACTTGGATTGTGGGACTTCTCGCTACTTCTTCTACCCGCATTGTGGTGAATGGCATGCCCGGAGCTCCAATATTCAACTGCAAAGGTATCCGGCAGGGTGGCCCCCTATCCCATATGCTCTTTATCATCATTATGGAGCCCCTACAACACTTGTTCGAGTTGGCCGTGGACATGAACGTCCTAGATCCGCTTTATTGCGATGGCTTGAAGCAACGACTCTCCATATTCGTGGATGATGTGATTGTTTTCCTCAAGCCGATCGTCACCAACCAAAGGGCTTGTGCAAACATCCTGGAGTTGTTTGGATCGACATCCAGGATGCGTGTCAACCTTGGCAAGACGGCAACCATCCCGATCCGCTGCTCGGAGGACGAGAAGCTACTGACAGCGACAAGCCTCGGGTGTGAGCTTGGGACCTTCCCATGTCGATACCTTGCCCCCCCCCCCTCTACCTCAAGAAACCATCCGCTGCCCAACATCAGTACCTGGTGGAATGCTTGGCACAATGCCTGCCAACGTGAAAGGCAGTTACCCCTCCTAAGAGTTCAAGGCTCATTCTTGTCCTATCAGTGCTCTGCTCAATTTCTATACATGCTATGATCACCTTGGCCCTCCCAATAACGACCATCCATGCCCTGGACAAAATCATTAGAGGCTTCTTGTGGTGTGGCAAGGCCTAGGCGAACGGTGGGAACTACTCCGTGGCTTGGGACACGATGTGCACACCCAAGTGGGCAGGCGGATTGGGAATCCCGAATATTGCATGGTTGAACGTGGCCTTGCAAGCTAGATGGCCATGGCTTCAACGAGTGGATCAGCTACGACCTTGGCATGAGTTTAACGTAGTGGTTCCAAAAGCATCGAGGGCTCTTTTTTCAGTCGCCACAAAGGCGACAGATGGAAGTATCATCCTATTCAGGGAGGATCGCTGGTTGAATGGCTCTCGCCTAGAGGAGATCATGTCGTTGGTTTATGCCACTGTACCTAAGCGCGCCAAGGCCTCTCGGCTGCTCAAGGACGCCATGTCCTCGGGAGTTTGGGTCTCTGACATCCGGCCAGACTTGAGCTTCGAGGCCCTCACCCAATATCTCACCCTTTGGCATATGGTACAAGGGACCACACTTCGAGAGGGGGTGGAAGATGTCCTGTCTTGGGCATGGGAGGATGATGGAAAATTTTCGGTTCAATCAACGTATGCCTCCAAGTTTGCTGGGAGAGAGGTGGCGGCCACAACGCATTTGATGTGGAAGTCGGGTGTCCCCTTGCGGTGTCGGTTCTTTGTGTGGTTGGCCATGAAGAACCGGTGTTGGACGGCAGATCGCCTTGCTCGTAGAGGCCTACCACACAATGACACCTGCCCATTCTACGATCAAGAGGAGGAGACCCTTGAGCACATCCAACTAACTTGCGTGTTCGCAAGAACGGTCTGGAGGACGATTTGCACCGTAATCGGGAAACCACTATGGACAGCAACGGTAAACGACATGTTGGCGGCTTGGTGTGCGGATAAGCCCAAGAACGTGCAGACCCTGATGACCCTCGTGTTGTGGGAGATGTGGAAACACTGTAACACTTTTGTCTTCTACGGTGCCTCACCTTCGCTTGACGTGGCCATCCGGAAGATCGTGACCGAGGGGAATGCATGGCATCAAGCGGGATTGGTAAAAGGAGACTGGAGTGGCATCATCGCGGAGCTACTAAGGGGGGCGAGGCGCGAGTAGTTGTAGTAGTTTTGCCGCCTATAGAGGTAGGAGTCGCGGCTCATTATGTTATTAGTTTCATTGTAACATCAAGTGTGGATCTCGGGTCCTTTCCCATCCTTTTCTATAAAATATACTCCCTCCGTCCCAAATTATTTGTCATAGAAATGGATGTATCTAGATGTACTTGTCATAGAAATGGATGTATCTAGATGTATTTTAGTTCTAGATACATCCATTTCTTTCCATTTTGATGACAAGTAATTCCGGACGGAGATAGTACGTCATATTCGAAAAATGTTCTTCCGGCAAGGTGTTTCTATATCTGGATCATAGTATGCCCAAGGCATGAATGATCCTCCCTCGCCCCCGCCTATCGTTGCGTTTTTCAACATCTTCAGGCGATCATGTGTCTTTGTCATCATCTAGCAAGTGTTGCCACAGATGAACTTTAACTCTTCTTACTTTTCAAGATACACATAGTCATGTTTGTATCCTTACTGTATACGTATAAACATATGCACTTGCATATTTTTTTCAGAAAAAGAAAAGATACAACCATTATCTCAAGAAGCAAAGACAGTTTTAAGCAAAAATATTAATACATCTAAAACATGATAGGTGTTCATCATTCCTTAAGCAGAAGCCGTATCTTCATTTATTCATATTTCATACAGTTAAACGAGAAAAAAGGACTTGCTTGCCAATTGCTACCCTACTAGAAGGGTTGGGCGCGCTTTGCTGCACCGTTAGTGTTGCTGCGTTTTCATAAAAGAAATTGCTTCATATGTTTTAAAATATAAGGTATAATTTTTTGAAAAGTCAAATCTTTTAAGTTTGGCCAAATTTGTAAAGAAATATATCAATATACAAAATATCAAATCGGTGTCATTAGATTCATCATAAAATAAATTTTTATTTTTATTTAGTTAGTATTGTGGATGCCAATATTTTTGGCTCTGAATTTGGTTAAAGTTAAAGATATTATACATTTCAAAAATTTAATACACCTTATATGTTAAAACTGAGTGAGTATTTGGTTTGGCGAGAGGGGAAGACGATGGAGTGTGTTTTCTTTTCATTTATAATGCAGCATGTTCGGTGGGCCTTCAACGGTGTGATTCAATGTTAATTGCTAATCAATCAATACTCTTGTGTGAAAATTTCGTCTATGGCTGCATGTTCTATATTTGTGCTACAATATCACATATTGGCACTTCTTTTTTTAGGTGGTGAGAGGATGTGCGTGATTGATATGTTTTTATAAATCGATTACTGTCGATTGATTTGGAAAATCGTTGGACCGGTCAAAATCGTGAACCAAATCCAAAATTAAATACCTCGTTTGAATGAAAGAACTTCAAAATTAGAGAGCATATGAAATAAAAGAATATAATAACAGAGGTATTAAAAGAATTTATTAAGAGAGATGAATTAAAAGAATTAAATAAGATAGCTCCTTGAGAAATTGTTGACCCGGTCAAAATCGGATGACCCAATTATAAATTGAAGACTTTAATTAATTGTGAGGCCTTAAAATTAATGGACATAATGTATTTATAGATATAGTATAAAAAGTTTAGTAAGAAAGCTTTAAAAAAGTGTTGACCCAGTCAAAATCGGGTGATCCAATGTCAATTAGAGACCTCAATTGAATGTTGGCTCTTCAATTCTAGGAGGATTAGTGTTATAGTATATATGACACACAATACATACTGTTATTGCCAATCTATTTCCTTTAGCTATACATACATATACACTCCTACGTACTCCCTCCGTTCCATAATGTAGTGCATATAGATTTTTAGGAAAGTCAAACTTTACAAACTTTGACCAAATTTATAGAAAAAACTATTTATATCTACAATACCAAATATATACAATATGAAAGTATGTCTTGTGATGTATCTAAGGATATGTATTTGGTATTCTAGATGTATATATTTTTCTCTACAAACTTGGTTAAAGTCTATAAAGTTTGACTTCTCAGAATATCTATACGCACTACATTGTGGAACGGAGGGAGTACATAACATTGACAATAATAATGCAGACATTTCAAAGTACAGAAGAATGCTTGATCATCCGAAAAACATAGCATCTTTCCTCCAGTTCAGGACAAATCAACCTGACAAAAGCCATCTCAGATACTCAGTTCCATCATTGTAAACAGGAGGAGCATCAGGAGCAGCTACCCTCTTCCGCATCAAAGTGTCGACTGAAATGGGCTTCCTCTTGCCGCCGCCTGGATGATGTCGGAGTTGCTCATCAGCCTCCACGAAATCGCCCTGCCAAGATTTGACGGCAAATTATAAGTTCCACACTTAGTGATGGTGGTAGTGGTTGTCTTGTATTTACCTCAAAAAGCACGTCATGATTGTCCCTTACATGTTTCTATGAAAACTGCTGGCCACACCCAGAGAATCCGCATGTGAAACTGCCTTAATATGCTTGTGCAAATTGGATTTCTGAAGTTCAAAGTATTGAGAATGAAAACAGAACAGTTTTGAAATTTATTGCAGAGAAACAAATCCATAAAAAGGCAACACGTGAGATTGCAAATCACACCTTTGAAAATGAACACTTGCAATCCTTGAAGTTGCATTTAATCCTCTCAGTGACAAATGAACCTTTCATGCATTCACTGATGACGCTTGAAGTTTCCTTAAGCTGCTTAGTGCAACAACAATCACACTGAATATATCAATGACACTATTGGTTATGGGCCTCGATGCATTTCTTAAGCTGTTTAGTAAAAATCTATATGCAGTCAGGTTCACAGCAGATAACTTCAGTCTAGTCCAACTTGACTGCATCATAAGATTAGAAAAATCAACTTACAAGATTGTGACTGCTAGGCAATTATCATTACATTAAGAAAAATAGCTATGGAAAATTTATAGGAAGTAAGTCTCTCACCATGTGATTCCCAGTGTTTCTGTAACTTTGGAAGCATATTTAAAATTCCTCCCACAGTAACCTCTATACAGATGGACAATTCTTGTATCCAGTGCAAAGTTCAGTTAATATTTATGCATACTGAGGGCCATTCTCGTGAATTTCTTCAACAGTCCTTCGATAGGGCATATAAGTAGTTTTCCTTGATGAATAAGTAGATGATGGTTCAAATACTTCATAAGGCAAAGGGTCTCTGCAACAATTTTGAAAACGATACACATCATAATTATTTGAAACCACATGATCTGATTTGCTTCCAACATCACATACTTTTTTCATAGACAGTGCAACGTCATACATCAGATATGGGTTTTACATGTTTTTCTAGAATAACAACCTTCGATGTGCCCAATTTCGTTGACTGTGACCTGCTTCACGGCCCGAAAGAACGACCTAAGACTACAGCTTAATGAAAATTTGTTTGCCAATGGTTTCAAGATGAATTTCCTTTTGTTCCGGGAAAAGGCTATGTGCGGTCTTGGATCAGCTTGTCAATATCAATCTCGTATTTCTTGGGAAGCATGGCATAGACAGAAAACAACTGCTTCATATGCGATGGCAAGTCATTGTAGATGAGCTTGCTAAAAAATTCCAGTCCCCTGTGCAACTTTTGTGCAGTACAGACTCCCATTTTTTCTGCACTTGTCTTGGTGCACATCACAGATCCTTGTCCAAAACTGCAATGTCATGAGCTCTAACTGTACCCATGATTTATACAATGCAATTCTATAGGCATCTTCCAGTACTGTTAGGTACCCAAGTCCACCGAGCTCTCCTCGGACTCTGAGCTCCTGGAGTGCCTTCTCATTTCCCTTCTCTCGAGAGCTTTGGAAGATCTTGCAAGTTAGGATACAAACATCAAAATCCTGCACAGACCCACCTCTGCAGTCGGAAATGCTTCTGGATATCAGGGTCGTTGTAGATAGTTGTGCTAGCTAGGGTTGTCTTGCCTAATCCACCCATTCCAACATTGGGAAGGACTATGCGACTGTCAGTGATAAGTCAACCAGTTAAGTGTCTGTAGAATGTCACGCTTCTCTTTATATCTTGATCGAACAATGATGTTCTCTGGGCCAATGACAGAATCTGTTTTGGGCCACTACTTGGGCGCCGGTGCCTGTTGCCCATATTTAAACACAAAGTCATTCATATCAGCCACATGCTGTCTCAACGGCCTGCACTGTCTTGTAAAGCATGCATCCCATCATGTTATGGAATATAAAACGGTTGTAATCCATAAAGAGCTTTTATCACATCAAAGCCGGCCTCAGAGTAGTGTCACTTCTTCTTGGCTTGGCCACGAAAACCTCGTACTTGAACTCATCTAAGACTAACTTCATTCGCTTCGCAAGCGACCTTGAGCTCCCTCAAGGTAGGCTTTTGCCCTTTCTCTGTGGGTTGCTGCCTGCTCAACCATGGTGATGACTCCAGGATGGCCGGCAACTTCCATTTCAGGATCTTGTGCTCCTCCTCCATGCCCTTCGTCACCTCGTACTAGTCTAGGATGTAGCTGGACACCTTCTTTCATCATGGCCACCACCAGCCCAACCACCACGGTGGCCACCAGCTCAGCCATTGTTGCAAGCATGAACATGAAAAATCGAATCGAGCGAAGCAGTGCACATGCAATTGCTACTACCGGAGAATGTACCCTATATCTGTTGTGTTTTATTGTTTCTTAGACAACCATCTATTAGCGTGTGCCTTGATGCTGGGATGAGATGTCTGTTCACCTGCGCTGCCTATGGATGTCTTGGGAGCATGTGCATTTTAGTCCCGTATCGATGAGCATGTGTGCATTGCATGCTATAGAGTCATACAGTAGACACCTTTGCTGCACAGAAGAACCATGGCATTGATTCTTCCTATTTGTGACACCACATTGACCATTTGTGTGCGGTTATAGGATAATCATTTAGAAAGTGTAAAGCATATACAGACAGTATGGTAGGAGCTAGGGCTCTACCGGGTCTAGGGCGTAGTTTGTAGGGGAAGGAGGGGGGTTGGCGAGGGCGAGGTCGCGGCTGCCGGCGCGAGGGCGCCGTCGTGCGCGGAGGAGAGGCGGCGCGATGGGAGAGAGACGGCTAGGGTTAGGGATTCCGGCTCCTCAGGGAGCCGGGCAATAGAGTTATGTCTTATTGCTTGATTTCTAAAAGAGGTCTTACACTGTTTATATAATCTCGATGCTAGGGAAAATAAAATAACTTGGGCTAAGCCCTTAACTAAACTGGGCGCCCCCAACTAAACTTGCCCATTGGGCCTCCTCCTGTGATATGAGACGCCGGTCATAACATCTCTCCCCGCCTGCGCAAACAGCTCGTCCTCGAGCTGGAAGTCTGGATAGTGTTGGCGGAACTTGTCGCGCTGCTCCCAAGTAGCGTCCTCCTCAAGAAGGCCTTCCCACTGGATCAGCACGAACCACACCCCACGACGAAGCTGGGCCTGCAACACCTTTGCTGGCCCGGGAAGGAGGCGCCCGTCGGAGGTCGGCGGAAGCGCCGGTGTGGCCGCCGGCGGCTCCCCACGGAAAGGCTTCAACAGCCCCACATGGAAGACGTCGTGGATGCGAGCACCGGCCGGAAGCTGAAGGCGGTAGGCCACCTTTCCGATGCGCTCCAACACGGAAAATGGCCCGGCGTAGCGAGGGCCCAGCTTGCGCCTCGCGCGCGGGTCAAGGGACTGCGTAGAGCGGTGAAGAAGGCGCAGCCACACCCAGTCGCCCACCGCGAACTCTGCCTCACGGTGGTGACCGTCGTAGTAGTGCTTGGCCAGCTGCTGGGCCTGAATGAGGCGTTGCCGCACCTCAGCAAGCATCTCGTCCTGGCTGCGAAGAAGATCGCCCGCCGCCTCCGTCCTAGCCGTCTCCGGATCAACCGGCAGGATGGGCGGGGGCAGTCGGCCATAGACGACCTCGAACGGCGTGGCGCGCGGGGCGGAGTGATAAGAGGTGTTGTAGCAGTACTCCGCCCACGCAAGCCAGTCCACCCAAGCACGAGGACGATCACCTGTAACACAACGCAAATACATGGCAATCACCTTGTTAACCACCTCGGATTGGCCGTCCGTCTGGGGATGGAAGGCCGTGCTGAGGCGGAGCTTCACGCCCGCCATCCGGAAGAGATCGCGCCAGACGTGGCCCGTGAACACCGGGTCCCGGTCGCTGACGATCGAAGAGGGGAACCCGTGTAGGCGGACTATGCCGTCGAAGAAGGCACGAGCCACGGAGGCGGCGGTGTAGGGATGGCCGAGCGCGATGAAGTGTGCGTACTTGGAGAAGCGGTCGACCACCGTGAGGATGACGGACTTGCCGCCCACCTTGGGAAGGCCCTCGATGAAGTCCATGGAGATATCGGCCCAGACCTGAGAGGGCACCTCCAAGGGCTGTAGCAGCCCAGCCGGCCGCAGTGTCTCGGTCTTGTTACGCTGGCAGGTAACACAAGACCGCACCCAGTCCCGGACCAGGGCCCGATCGTCGGGTATGTAGAAGTCGGCGCGGAGACGGTGGAGGGTCTTGTGCACACCCTCGTGGCCCGCCGAGTGGGCCAGCTGCAGCACCTGGTGACGGAGGTCACCGTGATCCGGCACAAAGAGGCGTCACCCATGCAGGAGCAGACCATCCGCCAAACGCCACGGCACCTCCAGGTCGCCGGCATCGAGGCGCTGCCGAAGGAGCTGCGCGTCCGGCGCGTCTGCGGTGGCCCGGCGGATGTCGTCAAAGAGGGCGAATGAGGGCCCTGAGCGGATGCAGAGAGCCGCCCCATCGGAGTCGCCGGCGTCAGCGTCGTGGTCAGCGTCGCGGCGGGACAAGGCGTCGGCCACGGTGTTAAGGCGGCCCGGACGATACTCGACGGTGAAGTCGAAGCCAAAGAGCTTGCTGATCCACTGATGATGCGGCACGGTAGACAGCCTCTGGTCCAATAAGAACTTGAGGCTGTAGTGATCCGTGCGAATCCGGAATGACCGCCCCCAAAGATATGGCCGCCAGTGGCGCACGGCCTGCACCAAGCCAATGAGCTCTCTCTCGTAGGCCGCGAGCTTATGATGGCGCGCGGCGAAAGGCCTGCTGAAGAACGCGAGCGGCCCCTCGCCCTGATGAAGGACGGCACCGAACCCCACACCGGAGGCGTCGCAGTCCACCATGAACGGCCGGTCGAAGTCGGGCATCTGGAGGACGGGACCCGTCGTGAGGGCCCGTTTGAGGGCCTCGAACGCCTCCGTGGCCTCCGCATCCCAGGCGAAAGCGTCGCGTCGCAATAGGCGCGTGAGTGGAGACACGATGAGGCCGAACTCCCGGATAAATTTCCGGTAGTATCCCGCGAGGCCCAGGAAACCGCGGAGAGCTCGCGGTGTGTGCGGCGTCGGCCAGGCCGCGACGGCCGCCACCTTGTCGGCGTCCATAGCAACACCCTCGGCCGAGATGACATGGCCGAGGTAGGCGACTGAAGGCGTGCCAAACGAGCACTTCGAGCACTTAAGATGAAGATGGTGCGCTCGAAGCTCGTTGAAGATGATGGCGACGTGCTGAAGGTGCTCCGCCCACGAAGTGCTGTAGATAAGAATGTCATCAAAGAAAACGAGCACAAACCGACGCAAGTAGGGGCGGAGGACGTCGTTCATCAAGGCCTGGAAAGTCGTCGGGGCGTTGGAGAGGCCAAAAGGCATCACCAAGAACTCGAAGTGGCCGTGATGAGTCCGAAACGCCGTCTTCGCGACATCGTCCGGGTGCATCCGCACCTGGTGGTAGCCCGAACGAAGGTCGAGCTTGGTGAAGAAGCGCGCCCCATGCAGCTCGTCCAGGAGCTCGTCGACGACCGGAATAGGAAATTTATCCTTGAGCATCTGGGCGTTAAGGGCACGGTAGTCGATGCAGAAGCGCCACGAGCCGTCCGACTTGCGGACGAGGAGGACCGGCGCCGAAAACGGTGAAATGGAGATCCGGATAATGCCCAAGGCGAGCATGAGCGCGCACTGCCGCTCCAGCTCGTCCTTCTGTAGCTGGGGATAACGGTAGGGGCGCACCGCAACCGGCGCCGTGCCCGGCAGGAGATGAATGCGGTGATCATACACCCGGGCTAGCGGCAGACCCTGAGGCTCGGCGAAGAGGTCGCTGTGCTGCTGCAAGAGATGATCCAACAGAGGGTGCTCGGGCTCGGCAGCAGTCGCGGCCAGCTGCAGCGGCGGCGTCGCTGGTGAGGCGTCACCCGCGCCCTCCCACCGGACGCGGCGACCCAGGCGCCAGAAGGTCATCGTCATGGCGTCGAAGTCCCAGAGGATGGGACCTAGGGTCCGTAAGAAGTCGACGCCGAGGATGAAGTCGAAGCAACCCAAGTCGATGCCGGCGCACGTGATGGTGAAGTGTTCGTCGCCGATGATGATGGGAACGTCCCGCGCAAGCCCATGGCATCGGAGACGGTCGCCGTTAGCCACGGTGACCCGAAGCTGCTTCCCGCCCGTCGGCTGAAGCGCCAAGCGGCGCATGGTCGACTCGGGCAGGAAGTTATGCGTGGAGCCCGTATCCAGGAGAGCCAGGAGGCGCTCGCCGTTAATCATCACCGGCAGGAGCATAGTCTTCTCCACTCGTATACCCGCGAGGGCATGGAGGGAGACCACGAGAGCGGTCGCCGGTGCGACCTCCGCAGCAGTTGGTGCGGGCAAGTCGCCCAGCCCATCGGCGGGCGTGTCCTCCTCGACGTAGTCGGCCGCCTCCAAGTAGAAGAGGCGCGGGCAGACGTGGCCCGGCACGTAGGGCTCGTCGCAGTTATAGCAAAGGCCCTGGCGACGGCGCTCGAGCTGCTCGGCCGGGGAGAGCCGGCGGAAGGGCCGCGTCGGAACCGGAGGGGTAGTCGCGGAAGGGACCGGGGGCGGACGGCCCGACACAACCGGAGTCTGGGGGGGCCCGGGCCGGCTGTCGGCCACCCCGAGCCGGTGTCGTCTGCTGCAAGGCCTGCGCGCGACGCTCGAAGGCGCGGGCGTAGTACATGGCCGTCTGGAGGTCCTGGGGTCCCCGAAGCTCCACGTCCACGCGGATGTGATCCGGCAGACCGCCGACGAAGAGCTCGGCCCGCTGCTGAGCCGTCACTCCGGGCGCGTGGCACGCCAGGGCCTGGAACCGGTCGGCAAAATCCTGCACCGTGGAGGTGAAGGGGAGTCGGCCGAGCTCCGCTAGCCGGCTCGCCTGTATCGTAGGCCGGAAGCGAAGGAGGCAGAGCTCGCGGAAGCGCTCTCATGGGGGCATGCCACCCTCGTCCTGCTCGAGGGCGTAATACCATGTTTGTGCGGCGCCTCGGAGGTGATATGAGGCGAGCCAGGTACGGTCCGACGCGAGCGTGCGTTGCCCCCGGAAGAACTGCTCACACTGATTGAGCCAGTTGAGGGGGTCCTCTGTACCGTCGTAGGTGGCGAAGTCGATCTTGGCGAAGCGCGGCGGTGTCTGAGTATGCCCGCCGTGGCCGTACGGCTCGGCGGTGCGGAGCAGCGAGGGGGGCGGCGCCGGGTTGGTGGTCACGGGGGGTCCCCCGTGGAACGGCGTCCCGTTGACGCCAGGGTAGGGGTCCGCGGAGCTGGAGGAGCCGCCGTACTGCATGGTGGTCGCCGGCTGCGCCGAGGCCATCGTGTAGACCGGCGGCGGCGCTGACCCGGCCAACCATGCCGGAAGCGGTGACGGCGAGGATGGGAACCGGACATGTTGGATCGGGACGCCCGCCGGCGCTGTGGAAGTTGGCCCGGAGCTGATCGGCGGAGGGGCCGGCAGCTGCAGCGGCTGCTGCAGCGGCGCAGTGGGCACGGGCGATGCCGCGGGCGCCTGGGACGGCCAGAGCAGCCAGGGCGAGGTCGTCGCGGGTGGCGGCGGCAGCTGCAGCTGGGGCTGCAGCGGCCCGGCGATCGCCGCGGGGCCCGTCGGGTAGAGCTGCTGCCACGGCAGCAGCGGCGGCGCAGGGGTGGCGGCCGGCAGCGTAGCCGGCGGCGGCCCGTAGGGCCCGGCCAGAAACTGGCGAATACCCTGGACCGCGGTGGCGAGGTCACGTAGGGCAAACGTGTCCTCCTCCGGGGTGAAGACGGCGGGGGCCGACGCGGCGTTGGTGGTCGGCGCGGTGAGGGCGCCCGACGTGGCAGCCATCGGCGTGGTGGTGACGAGCGGCGGTGGCGCGGTGGTGGCGAGCGGGAGGGTGGCGGTGGTGGGCGGCGACGAAGAGATGATCGAACCGAAGCTATCTAATACCAAATTGGTAGGAGCTAGGGCTCTACCGGGTCTAGGGCGTAGTGTAGGAGATATGCCCTAGAGGCAATAATAAATGTTATTGATTATCTCCCTGTTCATAATTAGGTTTATGTTCCATGCTATAACTGTTGTGGTTCTCGAGTTTGCAATAACCACGAGGCTCGGAGGAAGACTCATATGCACGTGTGGCATAATAAACGGTAAAATGTATTCCTAGTCAAGCCTCTATGACTGGCTCAAGTATTGCATGATGATCCTGTTTTCCTGATCATGGGCATGGCTATGCCGGCAATTTTTGAGGGCATAATTGTTGGTAGAACACTTGTGTTGAATCGACCCGAATTGATGTTATGCTATGAGATACATTCGTCATTAGTTAATGGTTAATAACACAGAGATGGTTAATGTTTGAATGATTCCTTAGACCATGAGAGTATCGAGTTTCTTCATGCTTGCTTCATGAACTTTGGGGTTTGTTAAACGTCATCCGTAAATGGGTGGCTATTACGGCGGCTTACGGGTTCATGGAAAAGTATGTCAAGTAACTTGATAGCTCAAGATTGGGATTTGCTCCTCCGACGATGGAGAGATATCTCTGGGCCCTCTCGGTGTTACGGTATCCATCATCGTCTGGCCAGACACTTTGTGATTTGATCACGGGGATGCCGGAACACGGGAACGAGAAAAGAGAACAATACCGGTAACGAGGTAACTGGCATAGTGGACAAGTTGTTGATCCACGGGGATGCCTACATGTCTCACCTCGGGTATTTGTAACATATCGCGAAGCAACAGGAATAGCACACGGCAACTGGAGGTTCACTCGAATATTCATTCGTGTGGGTATAGGGGTCAATATGGGTGTCCACGGCTCCGATGTTGATCATTGATCGGAAAGTGTTCCGGGTCATGTCTATACTTCACCGAACCTATAGGGTCACACGCTTAAGGGTCATCTATCTGCTGAATACTAGACGGGGAGTCTGAGAGAAATTCATCGAAAAAGTTTCGGACGAAACGGAAACGTTCCGGAGAGGATATCGGAATAGTTCCGGTGAAACTGAAAAGTTGTTTCAGGGTATTCCATAAAGTCAAATTGGTTTCGGCACATGCCTGGAAATTATTGGAAGGTACCAGAATTGTTCCGGTAACTTCTGAGATTTTTCAGAGACAAAAACCGGAAATGTTCCGGACTGCCGGAACCGCTTTAGTTGCTTTTCACAGATGAAAATCACTAAACCGAAAAGTTGTTTCGGAGTACACCATAAAGTCAAATTGGTTTCGGCACATGCCTGATAATTCTTGGAGGGTGCCAGAATCATTCTGGAAACTTTCTGGAATTTTCCGGAATGAAAACCGGAAATGTTCCGGAGCTGCCGAAACCGCTTCAGATGCTTTTCGCAGATGAAAATCACTAAACCGGAATTGTTCCGGCTCGCGTTGAAAATTATTTTGGTGGGTACTGGAAATGTTCTAAGCCCACATGAATATTTTCAGTTCGATCAGACGCTGAAAAATGTCGTCGTGAATAGTGAAATCAGATTTATGGATATGGTTGGAAGTTGGCTTTCCACAAATATCTTCCCAAGATATTTTGGGATGACATGGCATTTTGGATATGCCCATCCTACCCCTTGTTTTTCCTATAAATAGAGGGGAGGAGGCAGCCCCATATGCTTCATCCTTGCTCTCACATACACATGCCATGACATTTCTGGCTTCTCTCTCCCTCCCAGCGAAATAGTTTCGTAGAACCGAAAGGCTGTCTGGGTTCCGGTGGGAACTAGTTCTGGACGGCGAAGCCCTGCCGGATAGATGACACCGTATGTGTGCAACTCTGTAGAGAGATCGTAGTTTCGGTCTTAGTTCGAGAGTGCCTCCCGAAGGGCTGTCCGTGTGACCGTCCGAGTTTTGGAGGTCCTCCCGAAGGGCTGTCCGAGTGACAGTCCGAGTTTCGGAGGTCCTCCCGAAGGGCTGTCCGCGACACCGTCCGGGGGACTGTGCGACCGCCTCCCGGAGGGCTGTCCGCGGGGCAGATGAGGGTATACATCCTCGCGGTTGGGAGGTTGTAAAATCCTAGCTGCGGGGATCTGCACCGCCGTTCGTCATCGACTCTACTTCCGCTGCGCTACGAGTCGGTAACGAAAATGATCAAACCTTGTATGCAGTCTCCATAGTGGTCCTGGGCTGGTGCGTAGGTCGGAAAAATTTTGTTTTCTGCTGCGTTGCCCTACAGTGGCATCAAGAGCCGTGCTATGCGTAGATGCAAGTTGCGATCTAGAATACATAGAGATGTATGGGTGTTGCACAATATAATTAGGTAGTAGATGAGATCTATTGCTGAAAATTATTTGTGCGGGTGACAGATGAAGTCTGTTACCCGATGTTCTTGTTGCTTCCCTAGAATTTGCGTTTGCTCAATCTCGAGACAGTATGGTGGAATTTCACAAAGTTCTGGCAATCCGCGATCCTGATTGATCAACGAAGTGCTTCAGTTCTTTGGGTTCCGCCATAGTCAAAAGAAAGATGAAATTCGCAGATGAAAGGGCATTGCAGATATGATCTGCACGGGGGTCATGCGTATGACGAAGTTTAGTATGGGGCTCGAGATTTAATTATCTTGTGTTTCATACACCCCGCGATGTTAATCTAGCGACTTGAATTATCATACTTGATGATAATACGTAGGTAGCTTCGGTTTGTTTCGAAACCTTAGAAGCCACGTAAAACAAGTTTTTGCATGAACCGATTAGAGGCGTCTAACTTGGTTTTGCAGGATGGTTTGCATGTGCATGTGATGTGGTATAGCAGTGTTCATAATAATTTGATTATGTATGAGATGACTATATGATGTAAATTGATTAACATGACCTGCGTGTCATGATTCGGCATGATGGCTGGAGCCATATGATTGCACTTTAATGACCTGCGTGTCAACCTTATGTAATGCACTTATTTTATTAGCTATAGAGATAGCAATATTATCTGGTGCATCGACAAGGTGGTGGCAATCTTCGCGAAGGTGAACACCAACGCGAATGCCGAAGACGAAGAAATGAAAGACTTCTCCGTCAGAAAGGGCTATACCATATCATGCTAATTATGAATTGCCTGAGATGTTTATCCCTTATGATGCACCCTTCTTGATTGCGCGGTAGTCGCTTTTTATTAGGGTGATCTCTCACAAAAATATCAAGTAGTTAGTGTTCTCCCAAGTGTAGCACCGTCACGGCACCTAACTTTTCGGGGTACGACATGTACACATGAGTACGAACGATTAGGGATGTGTGAGGCGGGTGAGGTCAGACCTCGCAGCGAGATCACTTGGTTGTCTTGACGTTCAGGCATGAGAGTCATGAGCTCGGAACACACGCATCGAAAGATGAACAAGAGTCACATAGAGATGTGATTGGCAAGTTGGCCTACCGATTGAAATTCACGTCATCAGTGATGAACCCGTCAATGGCGTTGAATTGAAATGCGGATCTTGTATCACTCACAATCAATTATGAGAGATATTGATTTGAGTGGGAGCGCACTGTAGAATTAACTTGTTTAATTCTCAGTGCAATTAATTTTGAACACTGTCTAAGTATGATTTGCATAATAGTTGTAGAAGGATGGCTCGCGTTTCCACCTTCCCTATTAAAATTGAATAGCTGTTAAATATCTGGTTAAAACTTTACGGTTGGTAACGTAATGTGAGGATTGTCCTCAAGAGTGCCGAGAAGGACTTATCCTATTGCATGCTTTCGGTATTCTCCCGCTAATGCTATGGATCATGTGACTCTCGTCCTTCGATCCAAAAGCTAGAATTCCTTTTCAGTCAAAGTGCAATATGTTTGTTTCCATGAGACCCAAACTTCAAAAGTTTGGATAGTTATGTGATATTCATGGAATCTGAAAATCATTTTCAGAGACAGACAAAGGCTAAAAGATATGAGATATCCAAAGCAATGTTTGTTTGCGAACTGTTAGTAAAGGAGTTTACTATGCATTAGACTGATAAGAGAGGGATCCAGAAGAACGCCTGTCATATGATGATGGTGAATAAAACAACAACTTAAAGAGAAAGGAAGTGTCCGAAGGGTGTTAGTGAAACTTTCACGCCTAGGAAGTCCGGGGCTAACGCCACTCTTAAGTTGGGTGCTTCTTCTGAGAGTAGGAGAAATACTGAAAGTGAAACTGTTAGAAGTATAATGGCAAAAGGAAAGAAGACTGGAATATCCAGCTCATGTATGAATGTCATACAAGTTTTTGATGTATAGAAGGCTGGTCAGAGATATAGTTCTTTGGAATTATGGTTAAACATGTTAATCACTAATTCTTGGGTATTGTGAGTTAATCACAAAGATACCCGCTCGATTGCATTCTGTTGCAACTCGATGTAAGAACTACTATGGCCTGAGAGACTAGCCAGGAATGAGGTTTAGATACACGCAGGGAACATAGTAAATGTTACTATGCCTTCCATCGGTATATTCCCTATGTATTTACTTTCATAATTCATTTTAGAGTTTCACACTCTAGCCCTTTGCATAAGGTATCTTGCAAGAAGGTTGTTCATAAGAGAACTTTTGATGTTCGGTGTTATGAATAACATAAGGGCCATACTTTCATTATGAATGAGACGTATGTTATGAATATTGATATTAATACATTGCCTCTGTATTTACTTTCATAATTCATTTTAGAGTTTCACACTCTAGCCCTTTGCATAAGGTATCTTGCAAGAAGGTTGTTCATAAGAGAACTTTTGATGTTCGGTGTTATGAATAACATAAGGGCCATACTTTCATTATGAATGAGACGTATGTTATGAATATTGATATTAATACATTGCCTCTGTATTTACTTTCATAATTCATTTAGAGTTTCATACACTCTAGCCCTTTGCATAAGGTATTTTGCAAGAAGGTTATTCATAAGAGAACTTTTGATGTTCGATGTTATGAATAAAATGAAGGGCCATGCTTCCATACAGGATGGGATGTATGCTATGAATATTGATGGTAATATGATACATCCATAACACTGACGCTAAATGTCGCAAGACTAAAAGAATACCACATATGTGTGGCATTGCATTTGGTCACTTTGGAGAAACCCGCATGGAAAATTCCATTATGATGGATTTTAAAGTCATTTGATTTTGAATCATCTGACACTTGCAACTTTCCTCCGAAAAGTGAAGTGACTGAAATACCGTTCACAGGCCATAAGGAACGAGCAAAGAACATATTGGTGATCATACATTATGATGTGTGTAGTCCAATAAATGTTGTTGCAAGTAGTGGATTTATCTATCTTCAGAAATGACTCAAGTAGATATATGGATATTTACTTGTTGAGACGTAAGTCTGGATCTTTTGAATTCATTCAGAAGGTTTTCAAAAATGAAGTAGAAGTTATTGTAACAAGAAAATTATGTTTCTACAATTCGATTGCATAAAGGAATATTTGAGTTACAAGTTTAGCGAATGTCTGATGAGTTGTGAAAGGGGTTTCATAACTTGCACCTCCCGGAACACCACTGCAAGTGGAGAGTCTGTGTAGATGTAATCGAACCATTCATGACATGGTAAGATCAAAGATGACATAAATAAATTTGCCATTACCCCTTTTAAAAAGGTGATGCTTTAGAGACTGCGGCTTTTACACTGAAAAGAGCTCCATCGGGTCTGTTGAAATGATGCCATGGTATGGTACGCCCAACCATGTTATATCTTTTCTTAACATTTGGAATATGGGGCTTGTGTAAAAGGTTACAAACCTATTTCAAATCAGGCAAGTGCTACTTTGTAAGGTTATCCCAAGTCATTGGGTATTCCCCACCACTATACCGAGGCAAAGGATTTTTCCGCAAAACGGTATGCTTTTAAAGAGAATAGTTCTTACAAAAGGCGAGTGGGAGGACAGTGCAACTCGACGAGATAACCAGTATCTTCGTCATCAGATCAAAGGAAAGAAACCTTGGAAGTGATTCCGGAGTTTCCTACTACGACTGATACGGAAGTCTCTACAATAAAATGTATGGACTTCAGTCGAACTTGCAGCTGAACCACGTAGGCAAGGCTCGTGCAAACCTCTCAGGTGCGCAAACGAGATATTGTTGTTGGACAACAGTATACCTACGATACATAAGGAAGCGATGATGGGCCCTGACTCCGGAATTGGCTAAATGCCAATACAATCTGAGATAGTTTCCATATCAATGTTTCAAGATTAAAATCTTGATACACCTTTCGGAAGGCTTAGAGTCTAACGAATATTTATGGAACTAAAAACTGATACGGATAAAAATGTTTTATCCATAAAGCTCGACTTGTTGAAATAACAAGTTCAAGGAGTTGACTACGATGAGGTTGTTTCACCGTAGCGATGCTTGAGGTCGGTTCGGGTTGAACTAGCAATTAATTCATATATCAATCATGAGATATGAAACATGGATGACAAAAGGATTTCCATCTGATGGAAATGAAACCTAGGACTTATATGTGATACAGTCCAAAGTAAATTGTTGATCCAGAGGATGCTAGTAAGTATGCAAACTTCAGAGTTCCAGCGATGGACAGAAGAGAGCAAAGTGGAGTTGGAATCTTCGTTTTTGATGGAATGGTCAAAGGGGTTTGACTTCATCAAATGGGTATCGAAGATACTTGTGATTCAAGAAAGTAAGTGGGAGCATAATAATATTTCTAAAAACCTTGTGTACTTGACACATTGTTAATTGGAAATAAATTTCTTGACACGAATTAGGACTTCATTTGAAAATAGTTTTTCGATGAAGTGCTTAGGCTAAATAGCCTCAATATTAGGCATGATGATCTATGGAGATAGATTTACCTAATGGGGCTAAGCAATGAATACATATTGACAAGGTGCTAAAACCTTTTAGCATTTAAAACGCCAAGGAGTGATTCTTGCCGAAGTCACATGGGAAGAGTTTTGCAAGACTCGGTGTCTCAAAACACAGATGAGCAAAAATACATGATGGTGATTCCACACACTCTTGTGTTTGGATTAATCATGTATTCCATGGTATGTAAAACAACCAGATATGTCCAATACTCCAAAGTTGTTGCGAGTATAGATACCAAAGTGATCAAAAGTACTGATCATGGGACAACAGTGAAAGATGTCATTAAGTACTAGAGCAGTACCGATGACATGGTTTCTCGCAAGTGGAGATCATGAAGAGTTCGTTGTAAAAGGTTACATCGATACAGTCTTCATCGATGCTCCATGCGATTTTCGATTTAAGTTGAGGGTTTTGTGATACACATCATGGTGGCACGGTAGTTGGAAATTGTTCCAAACAAGATACTGTGGCGAATTCTATAACAAAGGCTGAGTATGTTGACACTTAAGAAGTGACAAAGAAGTTGTTGAATCATATAGTTCATTCATGAACTTAGTATGGTTCCAAGATGGCTTTGGTCTCTGGGACACTATTGCAGATAGTTGCTCCATAGCTCAGTCTAAGGAATCAGGTTTCGACCAATGATTCACACATATGCAAAGCCAAGTCCACACAAAATATGAATTTTGTGAAAGCATGAAAACGTGAGGATATGCAAAGTTACACACGGAGCTGAAGTCGTCAGATCCGTTGGACATCAGGCTATACCACATGCGAAGCATATTTTACACCAGTATGCCATAGGTGTAAACTGCATTAGCATTGACTAGATTATTGACTCTAGTGCAAGTGGGAGTCTGTAGGAGATATGCCCTAGAGGCAATAATAAATGTTATTGATTATCTCCCTGTTCATAATTAGGTTTATGTTCCATGCTATAACTGCTGTGGTTCTCGAGTCTGCAATAACCACGAGGCTCGGAGGAAGACTCATATGCACGTGTGGCATAATAAACGGTAAAATGTATTCCTAGTCGAGCCTCTATGACTGGCTCAAGTATTGCATGATGATCCTGTTTTCCTGATCATGGGCATGGCTATGCCGGCAATTTTTGAGGGCATAATTGTTGGTAGAACACTTGTGTTGAATCGACCCGAATTGATGTTATGCTATGAGATACATTCGTCATTAGTTAATGGTTAATAACACAGAGATGGTTAATGTTTGAATGATTCCTTAGACCATGAGAGTATCGAGTTTCTTCATGCTTGCTTCATGAACTTTGGGGTTTGTTAAACGTCATCCGTAAATGGGTGGCTATTACGGCGGCTTACGGGTTCATGGAAAAGTATGTCAAGTAACTTGATAGCTCAAGATTGGGATTTGCTCCTCCGACGATGGAGAGATATCTCTGGGCCCTCTCGGTGTTACGGTATCCATCATCGTCTGGCCAGACACTTTGTGATTTGATCACGGGGATGCCGGAACACGGGAACGAGAAAAGAGAACAATACCGGTAACGAGGTAACTGGCATAGTGGACAAGTTGTTGATCCACGGGGATGCCTACATGTCTCACCTCGGGTATTTGTAACATATCGCGAAGCAACAGGAATAGCACACGGCAACTGGAGGTTCACTCGAATATTCATTCGTGTGGGTATAGGGGTCAATATGGGTGTCCACGGCTCCGATGTTGATCATTGATCGGAAAGTGTTCCGGGTCATGTCTATACTTCACCGAGCCTATAGGGTCACACGCTTAAGGGTCATCTATCTGCTGAATACTAGACGGGGAGTCTGAGAGAAATTCACCGAAAAAGTTTCGGACGAAACAGAAACGTTCCGGAGAGGATATCGGAATAGTTCCGGTGAAACTGAAAAGTTGTTTCAGGGTATTCCATAAAGTCAAATTGGTTTCGGCACATGCCTGGAAATTATTGGAAGGTACCAGAATTGTTCCGGTAACTTCTGAGATTTTTCAGAGACAAAAACCGGAAATGTTCCGGACTGCCGGAACCGCTTTAGTTGCTTTTCACAGATGAAAATCACTAAACCGAAAAGTTGTTTCGGAGTACACCATAAAGTCAAATTGGTTTCGGCACATGCCTGATAATTCTTGGAGGGTGCCAGAATCATTCTGGAAACTTTCTGGAATTTTCCGGAATGAAAACCGGAAATGTTCCGGAGCTGCCGAAACCGCTTCAGATGCTTTTCGCAGATGAAAATCACTAAACCGGAATTGTTCCGGCTCGCGTTGAAAATTATTTTGGTGGGTACTGGAAATGTTCTAAGCCCACATGAATATTTTCAGTTCGATCAGACGCTGAAAAATGTCGTCGTGAATAGTGAAATCAGATTTATGGATATGGTTGGAAGTTGGCTTTCCACAAATATCTTCCCAAGATATTTTGGGATGACATGGCATTTTGGATATGCCCATCCTACCCCTTGTTTTTCCTATAAATAGAGGGGAGGAGGCAGCCCCATATGCTTCATCCTTGCTCTCACATACACATGCCATGACATTTCTGGCTTCTCTCTCCCTCCCAGCGAAATAGTTTCGTAGAACCGAAAGGCTGTCTGGGTTCCGGTGGGAACTAGTTCTGGACGGCGAAGCCCTGCCGGATAGATGACACCGTATGTGTGCAACTCTGTAGAGAGATCGTAGTTTCGGTCTTAGTTCGAGAGTGCCTCCCGAAGGGCTGTCCGTGTGACCGTCCGAGTTTTGGAGGTCCTCCCGAAGGGCTGTCCGAGTGACAGTCCGAGTTTCGGAGGTCCTCCCGAAGGGCTGTCCGCGACACCGTCCGGGGGACTGTGCGACCGCCTCCCGGAGGGCTGTCCGCGGGGCAGATGAGGGTATACATCCTCGCGGTTGGGAGGTTGTAAAATCCTAGCTGCGGGGATCTGCACCGCCGTTCGTCATCGACTCTACTTCCGCTGCGCTACGAGTCGGTAACGAAAATGATCAAACCTTGTATGCAGTCTCCATAGTGGTCCTGGGCTGGTGCGTAGGTCGGAAAATTTTTGTTTTCTGCTGCGTTGCCCTACACGTAGTTTGTAGGGGAAGGAGGGGGGTTGGCGAGGGCGAGGTCGCGGCTGCCGGCGCGAGGGCGCCGTCGTGCGCGGAAGAGAGGCGGCGCGATGGGAGAGAGACGGCTAGGGTTAGGGATTCCGGCTCCTCAGGGAGCCGGGCAATAGAGTTATGTGTTATTGCTTGATTTCTAAAAGAGGTCTTACACTGTTTATATAATCTCGATGCTAGGGAAAATAAAATAACTTGGGCTAAGCCCTTAACTAAACTGGGCTAAGCCCCCAACTAAACTTGCCCGTTGGGCCTCCTCCTGTGATATGAGACGCCGGTCATAACACAGTAGCAGTTTGCAATCACAGCTCTTGTCTTCTCACCAAAAGTTAATAAAATAAACAAATGTAAAAGCAGCAAATAATTCTTCATATGAACTATAATAGAAAATCGTAATTACAGTAAAGTTTCATAACAATATATGTCGCAGCCCAGATATATTGTTACGATATGCTTTTCACACCCCAAGGCTTCCTCAACGCTGGCTTCTTGTTCTCTCAAGCTAGGAAAGAGAAGTTTTCATACTGGAAGTGAATAATACGAATGCAAGGATTTTACTCGGCTTTACAGTATTATCTGTCGAGTGGGTGGAGAAAAAAGTACAACTTCCATAATTTTATCTGTGTGATACAGAAGACGACCTGGAACTAATTTGGCAGATGCAGCTAGTATGGCAAAGTTGGTTTAGTTTTGATGCTTCCATGGAAGTAAAGACTGCCAAAAGGCAAAAAATAGTGGGAATGGGATGCTCATAGACATGCTACTTCATGAACAAGTGAACCACAATTCGCTCATCTCACAGTGCAACGGCGTAAAAAAAGATGAGGACTTAACATTCCAACAACTTATATGTCTCTTTTGCGTCTACAATAAACATTACTTCGAAAAGACAATTAGCAGGAATAGAACGCGACTATGACTATACAGCTCAAAAGGTAAATAACTAAGAATTCAAATAGCTACATGAATTAAGAAAAACATAAACAGGAAAACAGTTTTAGATGATACCTTAGCATAACTGCCCACAAAAAGGACCCCCTGAGTGGACCCTGTCATATCCTTACGACCACCCGACCTCGAATATCATAGTGTAAGATTGGAGTAAAACATTTTAGATTCACAGAAATAAAGATCATAATGTGAGATCGGAGGAAAGTACTTCAGATTAGCATAAACATTCACATCAACATTGGCAAAAGAACATTTTCAGATTAGTCAAAATATTAACATCGACATCAACAAGAAGGCAAGCTTTCACTCTGCACAGCTGGCATCTCCAACAAAAAAGAATAACAAAGAAACCTAGTAATAATTAATGCATGACAAAATTTGATGGAAAGTCAGAGCTAAGATGGGAACATGAAGGGCAACGAAAGAAAGAGGAAGTCTGGTGTGCAAAGCACTCACGTCAACTAACTACAGATGCAAGGGATAGATTAAGTCACAGGTTGTGAAATATTTTTATATATGCATAGCAATGCAACTTCTTTCACACCATAGGTAATACCAAAATGAGAATGACTGTAGAAAAAAATCATGGGTCCACAAAAACTACTATCCCTCCGATCCATATTACTTGTCGCAGCTTTAGTACAACTCTGGATCGGAGTGAGTAATTTAATTTGGCAGAGGAACAGTACTGCAGGAACAAAATAAGTTATCCTAACATACAGATATATGTTAAAGTCATTTCCTGATCAACATGAAACCAGACAACTAACACTTGAGACTTCAGCACGAGCACTGAGAATTATAAGTAAATCCACCCTTGCATACGTAGCAGACCACTGAGAGTGACATTGCTAAAAATGCGTTCACATGAAGGAAAGGCATGTTGAAGTTACGGCCTACCCTCTGTTCCTCACCCTAATCCGTGGTGCCGCTCACAATGGTATTGAGGCCAGAGGGTAGAGACCAATATATATAAAATTATTCCGGTTTAGTTTAAACCGTGTACAGATAGGTTTCCAGATAAACAATCTGTTTAAACAAAGACTCCAGATTAGCACAACCAACCACGATCATTAGTAATCAAATAGGAGTCTCAGATTAATCTGTAATAAGGTCTCATCACGCATGTATGAGTCATGCGCCGGATTTGAATAAATTCCAATTCAAATCCGCAGGCTTTTAAACAATCCATATTGCCAAATTATGGACAACCTGGTCATTCCTATCATGCTGTGCCCGGGTTACATAAACAAAGTTTAATTTCCAGTACACATGTACTGTACTTCCAGCATGAAGTATCGGCTTCCTCGGACAAATTTCCGTCCAAGTTTCCATGTACACATACATGTATATACGATGCTTTCAATTCCACATCAACAATTTCCAGGAGATAAAAAATAGCAGTATAACAAATGTTGTAAGCCACACACACATATACTGAATATTCCAACATCTCCCACTTGGCTAAAACATTTAGTTCCAGAAATGAAGACCCATGTTCTTGACATGTTTACAAAAAATTTCCTGACTAAGAGCTTTAGTCAGTGGATCAGCAACCATATCAATGCTGGGTAAATAATCTAACCGGACTGTCTTCAAACGATTTATCACATCACGTATATAGTGATATCTACCTTCTATATGCTTAGTCTAACTATGAAATTTAGGATCCTTTGCTACCTTGATCGCTGCCTGGTTATCACAATAAATAGTGACTTGATCAAATGCCCTTTCGATGAACTTGAGTGACGCAAGAAACTCCCTCAGCCATACCACTTCCTTCACTGCCTCTGAAGCTGCTATATACTCAGCCTCCATAGATGAGAGGGCCACAGATTCCTGCTTCTTGCTCCTCCATGAAACAGCACCTCCAGCCAATGTAAACAGATAACCAGACGTCGATTTACGGTCATCAGGATCACCCTGCCAATCGGCATCAGTAAAGCCCTGCAGCTGGAGATTATGACCATTAAAACATAAGAAGTAGTCCATCGTTCCTTTGACATAACGCAAAGTATTTCTTATTTGCTTCCAATGTTCTTCCCCTGGATTCCTTTGGTATCTACTCAAAATTCCCACAGCATGGCATAAATCAGGTCTAGTAAAGAGCATAGCATACATTAAAGAACCCAAAGCAGATGCATATGGAATTTCACTCATTTTCTGCTTTTCCTCAGGAGTTTTAGGGCACATTTCCTCGCTGAGTTTAATTCCCTTAAGTATAGGTACTTTCATGGGTTTGCAATGTTCCATAGAGAATCTTTTAAGTATAGTTTTCAGATATGACCTCTGAGTTAAACCAAGTACTTTCCTTTTCCGATCTCTATGTATTTCCACTCCTAACACATAAGAAGCTTCCCCCATATCTTTCATATCAAACTTAGAAGATAACCAGGCCTTAACTTCCATCAGCGTAAATTTATTGTTAGATGCTATCAGAATATCATCTACATAAAGAGACAAAAGCACAAATTTATCTCCTATGAGTTTCCAGTAAATGCAATGATCTCCTTCCGTCATAGAGAACCCATATGACGTTATTGCATTATCAAACAGAATATACCACTGACGTGAAGCCTGTCTAAGACCATAAATGGACCTTTTCAATTTGCAAACTTTCCCTTCATTTCCTTTTTCTATAAAACCATCTGGTTGACACATATAGATTTCTTCTTCCAGATTTCCGTTTAGGAATGCTGTTTTAACATCCATTTGATGCAATTCCAGATCATAGTAAGCAGTTAAGGCACCGATGATCCGTATGGATGTAAATTTAGCTACAGGTGAAAATGTTTCCACAAAATCAACTCCTTCCTTTAGTGTGTAGCCCTTGGCAACCAGCCTGGCTTTGTATTTTTCTACTAGTCCAGACGCATTTAGTTTCCTTTTAAAAATCCATTTAGACCCTATAGGCCTTCGGTTATTTGGTGGATCGACCAATTCCCAAACACCATTTTTCCTCATAGATTCTAATTCTTCCTTCATGGCATCTATCCAAAATTTGGATTCAGAACACACCACTGCATCCTTATATGTTCTAGGTTCTTCCTCTAGGATAGAAACCATAGAGTGCACTTCCCCCAGAAACACATAATAATCATTTAAATGCGAAGGCAATGTAGTATTCCTCCCACTGTTCCTAGTTATACTAGTTGAGGGAGTGTCTATTTGGTCCATGCTAGTGTCAATATTTCCCTGAATCGGATGCTCAAGATCAGGTTCAGTTCGATTAGTGTCTAAGGATTCCACTAATAATTCCACTCTAGCACGTTTAGCACGGCGAGGTGTGTCCTGGTCTAAGAAAATGGCATCACCACTTTCAATCAATTTCTTCTTCTCAGGGTCATAAAACCGGTAGCCATTTGATCCTGAAGAATACCCAATAAATATTCCTGCATTGCTTTTAGGCTGCAGTTTGGTGCGGAGTTGACTGGGCACCCTTATTTGTGCATTACACCCCCAAACTGCCAAATGGCGCAGCGAGGGTTTCCTCCCTTTCCACAGTTCATAAGGTGTTACCTTAACTGCTTTAGATGGCGAGTGATTAAGTAAATAGACTGTTGTATGTAAAGCTTCTCCCCAAAAAGATAATGGCAAATCAGAATAAGCCATCATTGATCTAACCATGTCCATTAACGTCCTATTCCTTCTTTCCGCCACCCCATTTTGTTGTGGAGTATAAGGCAAGGTATAGTGGTGGACAATTCCATGTTCTTTGCAAAATTCATCAAGAATTCCTGAAGTGTACTCGCCACCACGATCAGTTCTAAGTATCTTGATTTTCCTATTTAATTGATTTTCCACTTCGGTTTTATAAGTCTTAAACATCTCAAATCCCTCTGACTTGTGTTTAAGAAGATAAACATATCCAAAGCGAGAGTAGTCATCTATGAAAGTGATGAAATAAATCTTCTGTCCTCCCAATGTAGGAGTAGAGAATTCTCCACAAATATCAGAGTGTACTATCGCAAGCGGCTCAGTGGATCGGTTAGCCTTAGGAAAAGGGGACCTAGTCATCTTTCCCATAATGCAAGCTTCACAGACACCATAATCCTCCCACTTAAAATTTAATATCCCAGAACTAATCAATCTTTTAATTCTGTTCTTGGAGATATGACCAAGCCTAAGGTGCCATAAGTAAGATTCTGAGCAATTATTTGTACCACTAATATTCCTCACGGTGGAGTTTGGTTCCTCTCCCACTAAACAATTAGGAGAGTTATCTTCAGTGATATCATCAAGAAAATATAATCCTTCATGACCAATTCCTGAATGTGCTAATTTTCCATTCAGTAGCAATTTTACTTTCCCATCACCAAACAATGTTTTATATCCAATGGTTTCTAGTTTAGACACAGAAACTAGGTTCCTTCTCATATTGGGTGAATACAGGGTATCATATAGTATTAGCTTTCCTCCATTAGGGAGTTTGAGAATGTAATTTCCTATCCCAAGTATGTCTGCCTTAGCTGTTGTTCCTAAGTAGACATGTCTAGTTCCTTTGGGAATAGTTTTTAAATCCAAGAATGATTTACAATCTCTAGCTATGTGTGATGTTGCCCCTGAATCAACCACCCAACTGTGCTGAAAAGTAGTACTAGTAAATAAAGCTTCTGTACAAACATAAGCATTAGGTATACCTTCAGGGGATTGGTTCCCCTTGCGGCTGTCTTGGTCACTAGAATTGCCCTTCCTGTCATTTGGCTTCTTCCTCTTGCTGCATTCAGACCTGAAGTGTCCAAATTCTCCGCAGCTATGGCATTTATAGTTCTTCTTGTCAAATTTTTGTTTTGATTGATCATTCCAGCGATCACCCTTGTCACGCCTGCCATCACTTTCCTTTCTGTAGTCCCTATCTCTTTTCCTATTAATCTTCTCTCTTAAATCAGTGCCATCCTTTTTCCTCTGAAAATTCCTTTTATTCCCTTGGTTCTTGTACTCACCAAGGTGAAGTTCAGCTGCATATGAATTCTTTTCCTTCCCTTGAGATTTCTTCCGATCTTCTTCCATAAGAAGATGGTGCCTCAAGGTGCGCATGTTCAGAGTACGCTCAGTATGGCAAAAAGAAATTTTAAATTGTTCCCAAGAGTTTGGTAGTGAGTTTAAGGCCACCATCACCAAAACTTCCTCCTGAAAAGGATATCCAGCAATCTTTAATTCCTCACTTAGAACAGAAAGTTTGTTCATATGTTCATTCACGGAGCTACCATCAGACATCTTTGCAGTCAAAAATCTATTGACTAAGCTAAGCACTTTAATAAGCGAGACCTCCCCAAAATCCTCCTCCAACCTTCTCATTATTTTGTAAGCTGTTTTCTCTGACTCATATTCTCCAGCCAAAGAATCTGACATTGATCCCAGAATAAAAACTCTAGCTTTCTTATTATCTTTTGTCCAGTCCTTCATCTCTTCTGCAAAATTTTCCTTTTCCTCGTCCGAGGCATCATCAGCAGGTTCATCAGGTTCAGCAGTAGCAATCACATAATCAATATTTTCAGCGGTGAGTAAAAAATTGATCTTCCTTTTCCAAACAGTGAAGTTGGATCCATCCAACTTGTAATTCCTCAGCAACTCAGCAAATACGCTATTGGAGGCCATTGCCAGGTAAGAGAGAATTACCGATTTCCTGTTTAGAGAAGTTGTCCTTGACTTGGTCCGACGGCAGCAGGCGAACAGCAACAGAGAAGCAACCGAACAATTTCCAAGCAGCCAACTCGAGCGGAGGGCGAGGCTTGTTCCGCGACTGAATCGCGTGCAGGTGGATCACAGCAGGAGCAGGAGCGCGACGACGTTCCCAGCGACCAGCAGCACGCAAGACGGGGAGGAGCGTGCTTGCCGGGCGGTGGTGGACGGCGGCTTGGGGAGGACGGACGGCGGAGCGAGAGGAGCAGCGCTGGAGGAGTTCGACGGGGCGCTGCAGCAGTTCGCCGGTGGATCGATCTGGGAGCGGCGGCTTGGGCGAGTGCGTGTTGTGGAGGCAGAGTAGATCGATTGGATCTTGCGGGTTGGCTTGTCCAGGAGCAACGGGTCACGTGTACTAGTAGTTGACTAGTACGAGGCTTCCTCTGATTTGGATAGACAGAGGTGCGCAGCGGATTAGAATCGAGATCGAACTCAGAATTAACGACAATACATCGTTAACCCTTAATCGGCTCCGATGCCAATGTCGAAGTTACGGCCTACCCTCTGTTCCTCACCTTAATCCGTGGTGCCGCTCACAATGGTATTGAGGCTAGAGGGTAGAGACCAATATATATAGAATTATTCCGGTTTAGTTTAAACCGTGTACAGATAGGTTTCCAGATAAACAATCTGTTTAAACAAAGACTCCAGATTAGCACAACCAACCACGATCATTAGTAATCAAATAGGAGTCTCAGATTAATCCGTAATAAGGTCTCATCACGCATGTGTGAGTCATGCGCCGGATTTGAATAAATTCCAATTCAAATCCGCAGGCTTTTAAACAATCCATATTGCCAAATTATGGACAACCTGGTCATTCCTATCATGCTGTGCCCGGGTTACATAAACAAAGTTTAATTTCCAGTACACATGTACTGTACTTCCAGCATGAAGTATCGGCTTCCTCGGACAAATTTCCGTCCAAGTTTCCATGTACACATACATGTATATACGATGCTTTCAATTCCACATCAACAATTTCCAGGAGATAAAAAATAGCAGTATAACAAATGTTGTAAGCCACACACATATACTGAATATTCCAACAAGGCAATGTTTTACAAAGATTACCGAATCACAAGTGGCTGGTAGAAAAAGCTTGTGTACCTTCCCCAATCGCCATCAGAGGTCCTTGCCCCTAAAGTACCAACCAGTGATGTTAGATTACTTGGGTCTACCTTCCTCACCCATTGAAAATTAGAAGATTCAAAGACATCTGACATTGTTGTGATTTCACACACCACAAAACGAAATCAACTCTACAGGTAGGCAGTTTGGATTTCTTATACAGTTATACTGGCGGGAGGGACTTATGCAAGCAAAAACTCAATTCTACTTTCCGAGTTAGTCTCATATGCAACATATCAACTAGTCAACCAAATTCACCGAAAAATTGATACTTTGCAGGGAGCAATTTCATGTCCTCCTGATATTTCCCTTTCCTTGAAAACAGAGACAACATCAATGAAGTAGTTGAAGCTTCAAGTGAGATGCCCTGCCCATCAACTTTAGACAAATAATTTCCAGCCTTGACGATCTCACCTTTTTCCAACAACATTCTGATAATATCATTTATCAGACGAGAGCTGGGAGCTATACCACTCTTGTCCATCGACGAGAACATATTGTCAGCTTCTTCCACAGATCCTTCTTCCAAAAGATTTTTTATCATTACTCTGTAAGTAGATTCATTAGGCACCAACCCACTGGCTGATATTGCAGCAAACAAATCCTTAGCTTCTTCTTTTCTTTGAACGTTGTACATTGCATTAATCATGGTATTGAGTGTTTTAATATCAAACTTCACATTCATTGCTCGTAATTTCTGGAACAGTGCGATCGCTTCGTCTGCACAATTATTTCTACAAAGACCTCCTAGTATTATATTGTATGTGAAAATATCCACCACTGTTCCACTCTCGATCATCTCATGGAACATGTTCCTGGCGGCAACAGTTCTCCCAGCACGAAACAACCCATCCAACATGATGCCATATGTAACAGTGTCAGGTTTAATTCTCTTTCGCGGCATTTCTCTGAACAGAGTCAGACCATCATCTATCCTTCTGTTTTTAAAATAGCCATCAATAAGTGTACTATAAGTAACAACATCAGGCTCAACACCAACTGATTCCATGGCATCAAGCACTCTGAGTGCTGTATCCATCTTGCCGACTAAGCAATATCCATCGATTAATGAACTGAATGTAGTGACATTAGGCCTCTCACCTATGTCTATAACCAAGTCAAAGATATCATGTGCGTCCATAACCCTTCCTTCTTTGCATAAATAATTTATTATTGAACTGAAGAACACGATGTTAGGACGAGGAATTCCTCTGTTCACCATTTCAGAAACCAGCTCCTTAGCTTTAACCAAATCACCGTGTGTACAACAACCCTGAATTAGGGAGTGATAAACAGCTGCGGATGGCTGAATTCCCCTGGCAATCATCTGATTAAATTTGTCCATAGCATGAGTCACCCTATCCATTCTGGAAAGTGCAGCTATGACAGTGGAATAGGTGACTACATCGGGACTCACTCCTTGTTGCTGCATTTCCGTAAATATCAGCATCGCATCATCCATCATTCCGCGTTTAGCATAAGCATCAATTAATATGGTGAAAACACGGCAGTTGGCTGCAATACCATTGCTTTTCATTGAATTAAAGAGACCAATCATATCAGCAAAGCATCCTTCACTGGCATACCCATGAAGCAAAGTACTGTACGAGACGATATCAGGTTTGTGGCCCTTGGCTGTCATGGAATCAAAAAATTCTGCAGCTTCTTTGCTTCTTCCATGCTTGCAAAAGGAGGCCAGGAACGAGTTGCAAGTAACAATATCTGGTATAAGACCCCGGCTTTTCATTTCTCTGAACATTTTAGCAGCCTCTTTCAACCGCCCAGATGTGGAATATCCATTGATCATGCAAGTATATGTCACTTTATTGGGTTGAACACCAGTATCGACCATCTGCCGAAGGACCAGCTCTGCCTTGTCCATCGCTCTGGCCTTGCACAATGCATCAATAATCGAGCTATACGTCACCACATCAGGCACAAGGCCTTGCTGCATCATTTCATGGAACAGATTGCATGCCTTGCCTGTTTCACCTTCCTTAAAGAAGCCATGGATGACCGTGCTATATGCCACCATGTCAGGGAAACAGACACCTCCTTTCGCCATCATTTGGAGCAGGTCGAGCGCCTGCTGGCTCCTGCTACCTTCACATAAGCTCTTCAGAACAATGGAGTATGAGATTGCATTGGGCACACAGCCGAGACCAGACATCCTATGAAGCAGCACATTCACAGCCTCTTCCGTTCGTTTCGAGTAGCAGAGGCACTTGAGGAAGGTGCTGGCCGTGATCTGTTCTGTCTTCAGGCCTGTCCTGAGGATACGGCCAAATAAGGCAAGCCCTAGGTCCGGGCGACGCGCACGGCAGCAGCAGTCCATGAGGATGTTGTAGGTGCAAACTGTGAGCGCCGCCACCTGCGGCCCGGCTTCCTCCCTGCACATACGGCTGAAGAGAGACACTGCAAGGGCAGGGCCATCTCTGATGCAGGCCGCCGAGGCTGGTGCACGGGCGAGGGCGGAAAGGAAGCTGTTCAGGGAGCGCTCCGGGACCGGGGTGGCCTGCCGAAGCAATTCGTCGAACAGGTTGTGTGCGTCTTCCGGCCTGAGCGTCCCGGCGCGGAGACGCTCCGTGGCCGCGGCAAAGGCGGCATGTGGGGTCCAGGAGCGTGAGGTTGGCGACGTGGGGGTGGGGCTGGGGGTGGGGCTGGGGCTGGGGGTGGAGGTGGAGGAGGAGATGTGGCGGAGGAGGCGGAGGCTGGAGATCGGCGTGGCGGAGGGTCGGCGGAGGCGGGACATCGGCGAGCCGCGGAGGGTCAGGAGAAAAGGAGTGGTGGATGCGGAGACCTGACTTCGGCTAGCCGCGGGAGGAGGAGCGGCGGTGGATGCGGCTGCGGCGCCGGCGGCGGAGGCGGCGGCGTCGGGAACGGCCGCCGTGTTCGTACGCAGCGAAGAGAGTTTGGAGCTGCACAGCCGATGAGTGTCGCTTGGCGTGAGTCGAGAGCGGGTGGGTCCCATCTTCCTGTCACACAAATATGCTCCCGTCCTACTTCCCAAACCAGCAGCCCCCAAACCAAACCAAAGTCTGAGATCAGAACTCATACTACAAATTATGAATGGATACCACATTAAGTTTAGGTTTTTTGAGTCTCGACTAGGTTTAGCTTCAGTGGCCAAATCATGAATGGACGCCACATTATAGCATGTAAACATGTACGTTTGGAGTCATACATGCATGATGTAGATGTCGATTTAATTTTCGTAGTTCATTCCATTTCCAAATCAAATTAATGCCATGGTATAATACTACATGAAACTCATATGAATATATCTAGCACATTTGTCTTTAGTTATCCGCATTGCAGTTTTGAGTAACTAGTATTGCATCTTCAGACACGAAATAATTTTTATGAAGGTGTTGTCATAGGCTAAGGTGTTGTCATAGGTGAAAGGACGTGGATGTCGCCTAGAGGGGGGGTGAATAGGCGCTTTAAAATAATTACGGTTTAGGCTTGAACAAATGCGGAATAAAACTATCGTTTAATTAGTCAAGCACAAAACCTAAACCAACTAGGCTCACCTATGTGCACCAACAACTTATGCTAAGCAAGATAGACAACTAAGTGATAGCAAGATATATAACAAGAAACAATATGGCTATCACAAAGTAAAGTGCATAAGTAAAGGGCTCAGGTAAGAGATAACCGAGGCACGCGGAGACGACGATGTATCCCGAAGTTCACACCCTTGCGGATGTTAATCTTCGTTCGGAGCGGTGTGGAGGCACAATGCTCCCCAAGAAGCCACTAGGGCCACCGTAATCTCCTCACGCCCTCGCACAATGCAAGATGCCGTGATTCCACTAAGGGACCCTTGAGGGCGGTCACCGAACCCGTACAAACAAGGTTGGGGCAAACTCCACAACTTAATTGGAGGCTCCCAACAACACCACGAAGCTTCACCACAATGGATTGTGGCTCCGAGGTGACCTCCAATGCTCGGGGCAATCTCCACAACCTAATTGGAGACCCCGAAGCTTGCCCGGAGCTTTGCACCACAATGATTGAGCTCCGAGGCACCACCAACCGTCTAGGGCGCCAAAGCACCCAAGAGGAACAAGCTCAAGGGTGCTCAAACACCCAAGAGTAATAAGCTTCTCAAACTTCACTTCCACGTATCACCGTGAAGAACTCAAACCTATGCACCAAATGCAATGGCAAGGGCACATAAAGTGCCCAAGTCCTTCTCTCCCAAATCCCACCAAAGCAACTAATGCTAGGGAGGAAAATGAGAGGAAGAACAAAGAAGAACACCAAGAACTCCAAGAACTAGATCCAAGGGGTTCCCCTCACATAGAGGAGAAAGTGATTGGTGGAAATGTGGATCTAGATCTCCTCTCTCTTTTCCCTCAAGAACTAGCAAGAATCATTGGAGGGATTGAGAGATAGCAAGCTCCAAGAGGTCAACAATGGTGGGGGAAAACTTGCTCAAAGGTTGGGGAACCATTGGGGAAGAAGACCCCCTTAAATAGGTCCCCACAAATCTGCCCGTTATGTGCAGAATAGCACACGGGCGGTACAACCGGTGGAGTGGGCGGTACAACCGGTACAACCGGCAAGACCGGTACAACCGCCCTACTACCGCCCAACCACCGGACCACAACAGAAAGTTGGTCGGGTGCAACCGCTCAACTCGATCGCTGGACATGGCAAAGTCCCAAGCGGTAGAACCGCTTGAGACACCGGTAGTACCGGGCTATAGTAATATAGCGGTACAACCGTCCAACCTCCGCCCAACAACCGCAGCACAACAGAACCGTGTTCGGTTGTAGCCCGGTGTTGGGCCGGTACAACCGCCCAGGGCTGCCACCCAGGGTCACCCAGCAATTGGCAGTACAACCGCCCAGAGGCAGCGGTACAACCGCTGGGGACCAGATAGTGGCAGCACCCCCAGGGTATCACCCCTGGGGTGGTGGTTATGCCGGAAGACACGAGCGAGCGGTACAACCGTATCAAGAAAATAGGTAATACCAGAACTGCCATAACCTCTGCAAATGAGCTCCGATTTGAGCAAACTCAAGCTTGTTGGATAAAGGACAACAAGAGCTATCCAACAATAACTAGATAAATTAAGAACAAGCAATGGATAATAAATGCCACTAGGATAAGGAAGATGACCTTCCCAATAGATATCCGGCAAAATCTCCAACACCGAAAACACAATATGATGCATACGAAATCTGTTTTTGATGAGCTTGAACTTATCACGATGAAGACCATAAGCTCAAAAACTCACATAGAGAAAAACCAAATAAGGACCAAGAAAGATGATGATGCAAGGATGCAAATGGTTTGAGCTCTCAACGAACGATACGATCAAGCTACTCACTTGAGAGCCTTCCTTGATAGTACGGCTATCGATCCTATAACCCGGTCTCCCAACTACCACCATGAGACCGGTAAAATGGAAAACCCTATCAAGGTCAAACCTTTGCCTTGCACATAGTCCACTTGAGCTAGATGATAACGATCTTGTCCTTCTCAGGATGGACCACCTTTCTTGATTGCGCCGCCTCGATGAAGACTAGTAGATTGCTCCCCCATACTCCACTATGGGTGAGCCACTCTTCGGCACATCTTCACAAGTCCATTGTCACCACAATGGACGGCAAGCTTCAAGCATGATCTCTCCATGATGCTTCACTTGAACTTGCACACCGCAACCTTGATGACGATCACCACTTGATGTCATCTTCCATGGGTTGTATGTGATCTTCCTCTTGATGCAAGCCCATGGAAATATACCTAACCCCACAAAGAACACTCACGTAGACCATGGGTTAGTACACAAAGCGTAATGGACAATGCTTACCATACCATGGGATCACTTGACCCCTCTCGGTATATCGTGTACGCTTTGTGTGTTGATCAACTTGGTTCACTCTTTGACTTAGTCTTGATCAACCTTGTATCTTATCTTCTCTCTTCATAAAGATGATGTCTTGAAGGTCACCATGAATGCTCACACAATATTCTTCTTCAAGACACGCTTGCAATAAGCTCAACTCTCACATGACCAATCTTTGGATAAAGCCTTGAATACCACCTTGGTCACCATATAAACTCCTTGAAACCAACAGATGGACTTCAAGAAGTACCTACGGACAAATCCTTCGAATATAACTCAAGGCAACCATTAGTCCATAGGGATTGTCATCAATTACCAAAACCACACATGGAGAAATGTGCTCTTACAATAGGCTTGAATAAAAAGGTTATAAATTAAGTGTGGATGGCAATTCTTTTAGAGGAAAAAAATTGCGGGGTGCGGGGAGGATAAGTATGAAAAAGTCTAGAACAAATCAAAAGTGTCTCTGATGTGTGCATATTGTTCAGTCAAAATCGTAAAGTGAAAAAAGAATTGTCAATCATTGAGAAGAGAAAAGTTTGGATAACTAAAGCATGGAAGATTCTGAAACAAAGGAGAAGTGTTTGTGTTTTGAGGTTAGTGCATGTTGTGCAGTGTAAATCATAAAGTAAAAAAATATAATTCTTCTAGAAGTAAAACTTTTTATTGGATAACTGAAGTATAGAAGATTCTAGAAAAAAGAAGTTAATCTATTGCATGGTTGTATTCCCAAACAACCCGACTCGTTGACGACGCCTCTTGGGGTGATAGAGTCCGTGTCAGATGGGGCTCTCACCCTCCTAGGCGCCCCTTTCCAGGGGACTTGGATCTGGTCCGTTGCTGAGGACGCATCTCCAGACTACAATCCGGATGGCATAGCCGCCAAATTCTTAAGCTTGGCTGCTAGATTCGTTTCGGATGTGAACCATTGACGCCACATCCAACGATGGATGGAGAACTAGGTTAGGGCATCTCCAACGTTGGCCCGCAAAACGGACACCGCATCCTTCCGCGGATCGGGGACCAGTTCGCGAACACTGGTGCGTGAGCTAGCCATACAAAGCTATCCGCATAAATATTGAACATTGTAAAGCACAAAGTAAAAACAAAGAACGACGATCCATTTAAAAGACAAAAGTTTGGATAATTAAAATATGGAAGATTCTAGAACAATGGAGTTTGGATTGCTCCCCCGACTAAGTTTGGATGTCTCCCTAGACCCACACAAAAAGAACCCATTTAGAAGAAAGAGGCCTTTATGTTTTCTTAGCTTGAACTTGTGAGTTGTAACACTTGTAATGATCTACCCCCATCTTCTTGACCAGCCCTCACGTTGGTTCCCCTCATCTCCTCGGGGCACCACTGCAGGTCCCGTCAAAGGAATCTCAAATATGTGTTGATGGATAGATGGTGATGCTTCTTTGGGGGTTAGATCTTGGGGTTGGGGCTTGTTCGTAGTTTATGTTTCGACGGTTTGCGGCAACCATGCTTCCAACAATGTGCATATAGCTCCCTTGACTAGTTGTTTTTTCCACCAGTGGCTAATAGGATCAAGGGCTATGGTCTAGAGGAGTGAATATGCCTAACAATATTTTCTACTCCAAATTTAAGGTTGGCAATTTTCAGCCTACACTAACGAGGTTACATAGGGAGACAAACAAACAACTCTACAACAAAGTAAGCATGTGGAAGCTAAACAAGCATGAATGTAAGGACTAGAGTTAGAAAGATGCAAACATGGGGGACTCGTCAGTATTTTCCCGAGATTCAGAGAGTTGACGCTATCCACTCCTCGTTCATGGAGGTTCGATCCACAAACATGGGGGGCTCTACAGTATTTTCCCGAGGTTCGGAGAGTTGAAGCTATCCTACTCCTCGTTCATGGAGGTCCGAACCATAGACTCTAAGACCACAAAGGGATCGACATCGTCACCCACAGAGAGCCAACACAGTCCATGCTCACCTATTCCGTCATGGCTTGCACGTAGAAGACTCACTCAAGGTTGATCTTTCACGAAGAAGGTGATCAAACCTTGTACAAACACTAAATTCCTTTACACAAAGCTTGTAGGCTCTCGAGTGACCCAGAACCATCTAGGAGACGCACACTCTCCAAGAGTAACAAGTAACATCACTTGGATGAACTCCTGAAAAAGATCTTCAATCAAAAAATAGCTCGAGTCTCTTTCCACATGAAACGGGGTGGGATATATTATAGAGAAAGCATAAATTGGACTGGCTTAGAAAAAGTAACAGGCTGGGAGGCATCGAAGAAAAAACATTGGAACTATCGGGCTCATTCAGAAATTGAACGACTAGAAGGAGAACACCTGTTCCCAGAAGTGTGCACCACCTTAGAGGTATTGTTTTGTACAAGAAGCCTCCGAAAAAGTTTAGGTGCTTGGAAGAACCATGAAAAGAAAATGCGGTGATAGCGAACCAAAAGCTGGCACTTTTCCACAAAGTTAGAATCGTCACAGAAATACCAGAGAAAATGAAGTCTCGACGGTAGTTCCAAACGAAAAACTTGACGGAAATTACCAAGTCCCGGCCCGAAGGTTCGGGGTGGATTTTGCTCGGGAATACCAGACCTATACTGAGACTTTGATGTTGAGGCAAACTGGCAAGGGCTCATAATTGTCAGGATAAATGTATGCTTCGTCGTGTCAGAGCTAACATAGATGGTCTTAAAGATAACATAACTCGACGGTACTGGAGAAAGATTCTCGTCAGTTTCGATGCCACAAGGGAACATGGTTCGCTCAGCAGGCTCACTCATACCTCACATGCTCAATACCACATGGAAAAAACTCAAAAGTACATGGCTATGAATAAACAAAGGATTTGAGTGAAGGGAGTGGAAAACTTGAGGGTTTTGGTTGAGGATCTTTACTTGGAGTTCAACCTAACATCTTTTGCATGTATCCCTGTTGGTACTACGATTTTCTTACACTCAATGTGAATATCGAATTAAGTAAAAGCCTACAAACTACTCCCTATGTAATCAAAAAATAAGACATTTTTTTGGTTCATATTTAGGAAGAAAACCATTTGCAGAACCAAAAATAGGGCTCACCATTGATGTTTCCACTCGAACATGAGCACTAATTACTTGAAATAATTAAACTTGATAAAACGGTAGTCGCCTTTTCAGTTGCCTTGTCGTCATCAATCACCAATAACAAATAGTGCTATACAAGACACTTTCACGGGCGACTCGTGCTCAGACGATGTGTTCTTAGTGCCAACTTCGAGGAGATCAGCGAGTGGATTGTAGGGTTTAGTCATCAAGGAGCATCACATTCGACAAGGTGTATGTGGAGCGGTGTGCGGTGTGCAGGATCTTTCTTCATGTTCTTCGGACAAGGTGTTGTTAGATCTGGGCGTCATAGTACCCAGGGCATGAATGATTCATTTTTCAACATCTTGAAGCGATTATGTCTTTGTTATCATCTCTCTCTCTCTCTCTCAAGTGTTGTCACGGATGTGCGGCGAATTTCACTATACCGTGGAGCAGCGGAACTCTAATTCTTCTTACTTTTCAAGATACACATGTCATGTTAGTATCCTTATTGTATATGTATAAACATATGCACTAACATATTTTTTCAGAAAAAGAAAAGATACAGCCATCATCTCAAAAGAAAATAAAATTTTAAACGAAAATATTAATACATCTAAAACATGATCGATAATCATCATTACTTAAGCGAAAGCCGCATCTTCATAGATTCATATTGCATACAGTTGAACGAAAAAAAAAAGGACTTGCTTGCCAATTGTAACCCTATATGACACACAGTACATACTGTTCTTGCCAATCTACTTCCTTTAGCTATACATACATACATACATACACACTCCTACATACATAACACTGACAATAATAATGCAGACATTTCAAAGTACAGAAGAATGCTCGATCATCCGAAAAGCATAGCATCTTTCCTCCAGTTAGGACAAATCAACCTGACAAAAGCCATCTCAAATACTCAGTTCCATCATTGTAAGCACGAGGAGCATCAGGAGCAGCTACCCTCTTCCGCATCAAAGTGTCGACTGAAATGGGCTTCCTCTTGCGGCCGCCTGGATGAGGTCGGAGTTGCTCATCAGCCTCCTCCACGAAATCACCCTGCCAAGATTTGACGGCAAATTGTGAACATCATGCGGATCATAAGTTCCTAGAACATGGCATTGTGTGCAGGTAAACTATGTGATATGGTGGTAGTGGTTGTCTTCTATTTACCTCAAAAAGCACGTGAACACTAGATTTCTCATGATTGTCCCTTACATGCTTGTATGAAAACTTCTGGCCACACCCAGAGAATCCGCACGTGAAAGGTCTACTCTGCTCATGAACTGCCTTAATATGCTTGTGCAAATTGGATTTCTGAAGTTCAAAGTTATTGAGAATGAAAACAGAGCAGTTTTGAAATTTATTGCAGAGAAACAAATCCATAAAAAGGCAACACGTGAGATTGCGAATCACACCTTTGAAAATGAGCAGTTGCAATCCTTGAAGCTGCATTTAATCCTCTCAGTGACAAGCGAACCTTCATGCATTCGCTGATGCCGCTTGAAGTTCTTCTTAAGCTGTTTAGTTTCACAGATATCACACTGAACATACTGATGACACGATTGATTATGGGCCTTGAGGCATTCCACATTAGTAAAAGTCTTCATGCAGCTTGGTTCGCAGCAGATAACTTCAGTGTAATCCAACTTGACTGCACCATAAGATTTGAATAATCAACTTTCAAGATTGTGATTGCTAAGCATATTTATATCACAGTAAGAAATATAACTATGGAAATATTATAGAAAATCAGTTTCTCACCATGTGATTCCTCGTGTTTCTGTAGCTTGGAAGCATATTTGAACGCCTTCCCACAGTTAGCCTCTGGGCAGATGAACTCTTTCTTGGCTCCACATTGAGGGCCATTCTCGTGAAATTCCTGAACATGTCTCTGAATATTACCCTTGATACTGAACTTACGGTTGCATCCTTCCATAGGGCATACGAATAGTTTTCCTTGATGAGTAAGTAGATGGCGGTTCAAATGGTCCTTCCTGCTATAGCTGAAAGGGCAACCATCTACATGGCAGACAAAGGGTCTCTGCAACAGTTTTGAAAAGGATAAAAATCAGAATAGTACTCTCATATCCAAAGAAAAGTTCAATTGACATAATATAAGTTTATGCGCATTTATATACATGCTCAATAGCACTAGCATAATTATTGTGCACATGTTAAAACTATTTGGATGTATTATCTATAAGACCATCAAATGGTAGTAACAACGTGAATAGTACAACAACATCAGTTATCCAACGCGACTAAACAAAACTACATGTAATTCTTTTACATACACTCTGCCTGCTAAGACTGCACATTTTTAGTATGTTGAGAATGCTAAGTAGTACATACATAGTAGCTTTGGTATACATACACATTAGTAGCTTGAGAATGCTTAGTACATTAATACACATCACACCCAATAAACAGAGCTTGGAACAAGAAGCAAGGGCTAGGGTTAAAGCAGTTCCAAATGAACAAGCAAACCTGAGGAAGCGCGTGACCGAGGCATTCTTGATGGAGCTTCTCAGGAGGGTCTCCCCTTCCTGATACTGGTCCATTCAAGGCCTTCTGGCATTTTGGAGTTCTTTGGGATCCAATGCTTCACACATTCATATCCCAACATGTAGTCTGCCAAAATCAGCACAATTCAGAGAATCAAACCACGGTGCACCCACACAATAATACAGCAAATGATCCAAATAGTAGTAGTTTCATATCAAAATAATTCGCTGTCTAATGAAATTGTTGTTTTTCCTGCAAGGTTTTTTATTTTGAGAATCTCCTGCAAGGAATATTACTGCGGAACTAAACAGACAAGTGATTTGTGCCAAAGAACATGATTTTTTGTTATTTCAGCGATAATTTGTTTAGACCTCAGGAAACACATAACCATCATTCACATAAAAATATGGTCAATGAAACATATATTGCTATCTTATCATGTGCACATGCTACATACAACTACTTGGTTAACTATTGGATCATAGATGGAAGGCCATTAAGTGGCTATTGCACTTGAATACCGAGTATAATAACTCAAATGACGCAGCACCAACTATGACATACGAGTATATGATTGACAAGAAGGCACAATTTTTTGACAAAGTGGTGGCATGCTTTGACATGAGCATGCAGTAGCTTCAAAATACTAAGAGTGCATCACATGTAACGATCAAGAACTAACAGCAAGTAATTTGACAAAAGAAGGAATAACCTGAAGAAGGGCGTGAAAGAGGCATTCCTGAAGGAGCTTCCCAGGAGGGTCTCCCCATCCTGGTACTGGTCCATTCAGGGCCCTCTCGCATTTTGGAGTTCTTTGGGATCCAATGCTTCACACAATTAAACAGCCTGCAAAAAGTCAGCACAGTTCAGCAAATCGGAATACCATACAACAAGCACACTTGATCAAGCGGCAATTCTTAATCATCTACGGAGTTCATCACTGTTAAGAGCTGGGTTTCAAACACCACTTCTAAGCAGCGCTTATTTTGCTCTCGAGCATCGACTGAGCAGCCAAACAGGATGCATCACTTGCGCCGACAATACTGAAATCCCCCGAACACAAAACTAAAACTCAGGACCATTCAGATACCTCGGGGGAATGGCTCTGCATATGCTGCTTCAGATGCGCCGGCTTCTTAAACCTCGCGCCGCACTCCTTGCAATCATGGCCGATCTCCTTGCCCGGCGCACTGCCACCACCACCACCCACGTTGTACTCATCCAGGCCATCCACCTCTTCCTACAGCACACAGAGGTAACCCTTCAGCTCACCCACAATTCATAGTTCCCGCGGAAATCAGTCGTAGCGCGGGTGCTTTAACAAGAACAGAAAAACACACGTCCTACAAGTCCTACCTTATGGTGTTCGAGGACGTGATCTCGTATCAGTCGCTTCTTCGAACGCACGACGTCGCAGAACTCGCACTTGTACCGCCTAATGTCCCTCACAGGGGCGGCCGCCGCCGGCGACGTCGCCGAGGTCGAGGTCGCTGTCGCTCCGACGACGACGCCACCGTCGGGATCTCCTTCTCCCATCTGGTCTGACCAACCCCGGAATTCTTGTCAGGAAACTCACGAAGCAGAAACGATTACAGCGAGAAATCGACCGAGATCGACGAGATCGGCGGCTCCGGCGGCTCCGGTAGCCGGAGAATTACCTCGGATCGTGGAGGAACCCGCCGGATCTCGCAGAATCGCGGCCGAGGGGTCGGGAGGCTCGCGGCGGCGCGGTGGAGGAAGAGGAACCCTCGAGCACACCACCCGAATGGAGAGGAGGATGAGGAGCCAGTGACACGTGTCGAGGAATTAGTAGCAGAGCCTAACCGGGCCCACTTTTCGGGTTCGAGCTGGGCTGCGGGCTGTGGTCTGTGGGTCTTGGTTGGGCTTGTAGTGGGCCGGTGGCCCGCCGGGCGGCGACTCACACGTGTGCTGCCGTTTCCTCGGCTCGCTCTCCCACCCGCTGTGGCTGAGGCGCGAGACCGTACGCTGGACTGCCGCTGCACGCCCCCCGGCCTCCCCCCCGACCTCGTCGCCGGCGATGGCCGCCATGGTCGCCGCCGCCGCCCCCGCGCGGCTCGTTCCTCCGCGCCTCTCCGCCCCGTGGCTGCACGCGGTTCAGCTTCGTCCGGCGCCGGGGCGGCTCCTCACGGTGGTCGCCGCGTCGCGTCGGAGCCCCGGCGACGGCGGGAGGAAGGGGAGGAAGAAGCGGGGGAGGCGCGCCACCGAGGCCGACCAGGAGGACGGCCTCTCCGTCGGCTCCGGTAAGCCGCTCGCCCCCACCCTGGTAGCTCCAAGCGTCCTCCACTCCTCCTTATTAGCTTGGGTGGAAACTGTGAAGCTCCATGAGCTTAATTAGAGTTGGTTGAGAACCCATAGAGCCAAGGATATTGTTGTTAGCTTAGAATTTTTGTGATGATTTCTGAACATGAATTCCAGGTCAATTTTGATTGCACAGTGACCTGCGCTATCCACTGAAGCACTGCTCATATTAGTTGTGAGCTTAATTACGAGCTTCCTCTTGTGGACATATATGTTGCAGAGGTGGAGAAGAAGAGTTCCACCCCGCGTGCAACGGTCGACAATGGAAGCGTGAAGCCTGCGCTGGAAGCCAGCGTGACCCTGAAAGGCTCGGCCATCAGAAGAGTTGCATTGGTGGTCAGTCTTTACATGTGGATGTGGTGAAATTAGTTTTGGTGGCTTAACAATACTTAACCGTTTGTGCCGAGAGGTGAGCTCGAAAATTTCTCTTGCTGCAGGTCATCGCCGCAGTATTATTCGGTGTGAGCATCGCCTTGAAGGATGGGGTTGAGAAGGCATCGGAATATTTCGCAGGGTGTGTGCTATGCATCTCTACTAATCTTTTACATTGAGGCTGTTTTACCTAACTTTTGGAGGTGTGGTTCCTTTCTGCATTAGAATATTCAAGACCATATAGGACCCCATTTGAGAATCGAATGCATTATTGCGTACTAGCTTCACTAGATGCTTGAATGAATGCATGGCTATGTTTCAGACATAATCGTGTAGGAATATGTTCTACTCACTCCGTTCACAAATATAAGATGTTTTGGATATTTTAATTTGGACTACATGTGGACTGAAATGAGTGAACAAACACACTAAAACGCGGCTGTACACTTCCGATTCAGAAAAAAGTTAGAACATCATATATTTGTGAACGGAGGTAGTAACAAATAGGATGAGGGTTAGTAAAAGTAACAATCAGTGCACTGTGTAAGCTCACTCTTTGGCTTGTGCAAGTTAGTTTGCTACTTTGCTTAGTTGTGACTTTGCATATCTTTACATGATTTCTTAGAAAAGCTCTCCTTGATTTCTTCTATATTTGAGGTATAACAATGTGATCAGGTTCTGTTATGTAACAGCTATTTGTTGGAACAGAGTTTGTCGGTGGACAATCTCTTTGTTTTTATTCTGGTCTTCAAGTATTTTAAAGTGCCACTGGAGTACCAGGTACAGTTAATAGCTAATGTGATAGGCAAAGTCCTAAATATACTTTGTGATTTTCTTCTCACTCTTTCTGTGTTATTGGAAACAAGAATCGGGTGCTTTCTTATGGTATTGCCGGAGCAGTGATCTTTCGTGCAGTGTTGATCATCCTAGGAGTAGCTACCATTCAGGTAGGTTGTTCTCCCATGTTACCATCATTATTTTTATCCGTTTGTAATAATGCTTATAAGTTCTTCATGTTCTGTAGAGTTTTGAATCGGTGAACTTATTTTTTGCTGCGATCCTGCTATTCTCTTCCTACAAGGTAAAGCTGTTCTCCCGCGTTAAAAAAAGGGGGTCATGCTTTTCATATTTCCTTTTTCTTTTGCATATATAGTTACTTTGGCTGTTATTCATTGGCAACTTCCTTTATGAGAAGTTCTTGCTAGCACTTCTTTTTCCGTACGATTCCAGAAAAGGATTGGATTCCACTATCATAAGATAACGGAACAGAAAGCATAAACTTCATTGGGAATAAAAGGAAGTAAATCCTTTTGTAAGTGCTAATCTTTTTTTTAAGTGCTAGCAAGAACTGCAATGGAGGATGACTAAAAACTGAGGGCTTTGAAGGCTGATGCACGATTGGATACGGATGGTCTAAAAGCCTATTTGATGCTGGTTATTTTGGCTGAAATATGAGCTGCGCTGGGGTGCAGATATCCCCCATGTAATATGTAATAAGTTTGCACTTGTCTAAAACTTTGCTTTCCTAGATCAGCTGATTAGCCTTAGGAGGTGGCAGCTTTAGCTCGCTCTTTTACCTTTTGCACCAGGATGATTTTTTCCTTTGGCAAAAGCACAGTCTGATCCCTATCTTTTAACAATTTGTTCAAGCAATTTAGTTCCATGTACTATCTTACCACAAACTTACTCAACAGAACCCTTCCATCGGTTTTTTTTACGGGTAACCCTTCCATCGTTTAGCAGCTAGTGGTCCAATGGACCCCCCCCCCCCCCCCCCCTCTTTTCGTATATTGGGTCTTGTTCCAGTATATAATAACAATTGGACCTAGTTCTTACATGAGTCCGTAAGTTGTCACTGACCCAATTCAATTTTTGGTTGCTTAATTGGAGTGGCACTTGAATAAGTAGTATGATTTTTTTAGTAACTTCAGGTATATTAATATATCCAATACATGTGGATGCTAACGGCCATACTCATATGACAGCTATTTGCTGGAGAGGATGAAGAATCTGATCTGACTGATAACTTCATTGTGAAAACATGCCAAAAATTCATTCCTGTCACTGGTAAATAACTTCATTAAATGATTTTCAGTTTTTCATATCTTTTTATTATTTAGGTTATCAGCCTCTTCCGCTTTCAGTTCCAGATAATAGCCACGATGACCAGATCCTCACTGGAATTTTGAAATATTTCTTTTGGGACTTAACTCCTTATTTACAGTAATTAGTAGTCACTCGTTTGCATGGGTGATGAACTCACTCTTTTGTTTCTTTTATCAGATTTCTATGACGGTGATCGGTTTTTGACAAATCAAGATGGTATATGGAAAGTAAGTGGTGTCCGATTTAAGCATGACCAATTATCACAACAGCTATTGCATAAGCTTGTTACTCAATATGATTACTAACTAGTTACGGAACGTGATATGTCTATGCCCTGTTCCTGTAACATGGAAATTTTATCAATTCCACTAAATGCTTGACTGGTTTACTAACTCTGCATGCACGGAAAGCTAACACCAGCAGCAACATTGTGTGTTTGAGTGAACCATCTCAAAGACATATTTCAACTTCGTAAAGCTATTTGTTCCTGAATATGCCATTCTTTGTTTGATGTCTGCAGGCCACCCCATTACTCTTGACTCTGGCCGTGATCGAGCTAAGTGATATTGCTTTTGCTGTAAGTTCGTTCTCAATATTTCCCGCGTGATGTTTCCCTTTCCATTTTAGGGCCATGAGCATGGGGATTAACATCTTCAGTTTGTAGGTCGACTCAATACCAGCAATCTTTGGTGTGACAAGAGACCCACTTATAATATTGTCATCAAATATTTTTGCTATTTCTGGTAAACCTTCTTTCTGTCCCTACGAACAAACTGTGTGCTACGTTTTTTTTCTATTCATAGACAAATGGAACATTTTTTAAGTTTAAATTCTCCATCATTAGTGATGGATTACATTGCCGACTTTTGATCTGTGTATGTTTTCAAAACGTGTCTTCCTCGTAAGACTTTGTTCTTTCATTCTTGCTTTCTATACACGGTTTTGAAGTTATCTGTTCCACCGAGTTTTCGTAAGTTTGTATAATGTGAAGTTAATAGCTCAATCTTTATTTTTTAAATCTCTGAAATCTGCTTCTGTTGATTCGGCCACATGTTGGGGCTATTGCCTATTAGTAATGCCAACCCTGGCTTCGTAGCAGTCTTTGATGTTCACGTTTGTCTTCTCTAATTACAAGAAACTGATACGTATGGCCAAGTAATTTCATCATTTTTATGCTGTTGAGCAATTGGTAATCACATGTATTATACAATGAGAAATAAGTGATTCATGAAAAAGCACCTTGGATACCTTAGGTGTTGATGTAGAATATTTAGACATAGTGCAAATATGTGCATTCGGAATATACTGTGAAGTGTTAACGTAATAACATGACGGAATTATCCTGTAGGCCTGAGGTCACTCTACGTACTCATTTCTGAAAGCATGTCTGAGTTGGAGTATCTGCAGGTAAATGTCCTTTGCACTTTTAAAGTTTCTTGAAATATTTAGTGGTTAATATTGAATACATAATATCACTTCCTCTTTTAAAGTTTCTTGAAATATTTACTTATTGTTATTAAATACATAAAGAATATCCAGTAGTTATGCATTTTTATCATTTATAGTTTCTACACTTAACTTTTAACAAACCAAACATTCAAAATTTTCAAATTTTCCATTGAGACCTGTCCAGGTAGCGATAACTGGCTGGTGATTGCCTTCTTGCTGCCATTTTCTTAAACCCCCATGCACATGTATTGGTTCATGATGGTCAAGGGTGTGAACATATCCATATTTGTAGGGGTGCAAGCGGCAACTTGCTTCGTCCCGTGAAACTCATCAATTTGTTTAAAATTTGCTTGTCACTTGCTTAAAATTAACACTACATTTATACTATGGTATTGTCCGCTGGCCCGCCCCACTTGCATCCCTACATATTTGTCTATTATCTATTTCGTGTCACTTATTGCTGTTGGCAATGTGCTCTCCAGCCTGCTGTTGGTATCGTTTTGGGCTTCATAGGGGCAAAGATGATCTTTGACTTTTTTGGTGAGCAATCATGGTTGTTATACTCATTGCATTCCACACTATGATCTGTCACCATTAACAGACCACGCTGATTTGTGGCAGGTTATCATATACCAACTGAAGCCTCCCTTGCTGTTGTTACCACATGTCTTAGCGGTGGAGTAATATTGAGTCTTAGGAAAGCATCAAGTGAGAAACCTGACAAGTAGCCAACATGGTGTGGAGAAGGTAAAATCATTGAATTTAACATTGCTGTATTCTTTCACAGATGGTCATACTACAACATACGGATGTTATTTACAACCTAGAAAACTTTGCCCTTTTCTCACTAAAGAATGTTTACGAGACTGTGTTGAAGAATCTAGCTTGATAAAACATGTATGGGCTTCTGTAATTCAAAGGATTCTCAAAGGAATTTTGGAGGATTCTAATCCTTAGGAATTTTTCCTACGTGGGTTGTTTGATTCGTAGGATTGTAAAACCATAGGAGTTTTTCCTTAGGATCCATTTGCACTAGACTTCTTAGGAAATTTCATCCACTCCAACCTCTTTGAAAGAATCCTACGCTTTTCCTATGCACAATCAAACAACATTACAATCCTGTAGTATCACGCTGGCATGCCAGTCTTTTCCTACGTTTTGGAAATCCTGTGAAACAAAGAGGCTTAACTGGTCCTGGTTCGTAGTTCAAATACCCTTGTTTTCCTTTTACCGTAGATCAAATTTAACTAGAAAGAATCTGCAAGTGTTAACCGTTAAAAGAACAAGAAGCGCCTCAAATGGATTTGGCTTCTTAACGATTGTTAGGGCTTTGTGCATGCTTGGCATAAATTAGGCTGATACGTAATTAACTACTTTGAGTCGTCCATGTACTACCATTCTACATCTGGTATGATTTTGGAGCTAGTGACCTGATCCTTTTGCCAAGAATCCTATAGAGTACAATATATGAGCAGCCTTGGATTTGTCTACACCCATCAATATTTTAGTTCAAGTGATTATTATTGAAAATTCTGGAGCTTATTTTAAGCAACCTTCTGGGTGCTGTAGGCAAGAACCACACCATGTAGTATGCATAGTATGACATATCCTTCTGATTTGCTTTCCAGTCTTTGCTTTTCGAATATGTTCAGATCAGACTCATTCTAGTTGTCGTTCCATCAAAATCTAGTAATTCATTTTTTTTAAATGACGGGACAGTCATGTCATGAGTTGTTGGAAAACTCGTGTTGGATCATACGATACTTGTGTTGTTAGACATTACATATTCAACAAAGCAATTATGCCTATGTGCAGGGAACATGTTAGTATATCTTGGTTTCTTCCATGTGGAATTCTTGTTGCATGTCATGGCACTTAACACATACATTTAAACAGTTTCCTTTCTCTCAATGCAGCATGGTTCACTCACTATCCGCAGCCATGAGTGAGTATAGAAAGAAGCAACATACACCATTTGTTCAAAGTTTGCATAATGCAACAGCACAACAGTCTGCATTTGCCAGTGAATTTGATAGCAATCAAGCTGATTGTGACCAAGATTGATGCTCAAGGCATGACATAGATGCCCGATGCCTGAATTGATAAGTTACAAGTTCCAAATGCTACAAGTTCCTTCTAAAGCAGAAGGTTTTGGGGACAGGTGATGCTAAGTCGGCGACCAGTCGTTGCAAGGCAGGTTAGCTGTTCAGAAGATTTAGATTGTCCTAGACATCATGCATGTAACTTAGCAATGCTATGCCTGGTGCGGCCGTGTAAGTAGCAATTGATTCTTTGATTCTCCTGCCGAACAAACCTCACTTGTAGAAACATGATGACAAATGTAATTTGTTTCTGCATTTCCACAATGTGCAGCCATTTCAATATGTACAATGTAACGTGATTTTGTTGCTTACAAACCGCAGACATAGATTCAGAATCACACATCCTCCAGAATTACAATAGCATAATAGCACAACAACAGAACACAAAATCAAGCCATAAAACATTTACAGATAACATGATAATTTCACCAAGGGAAGAAGCAAACCAGAATACTGTTTATTGCTCAAGCTGAAGTCTGAAACTGGAGACACGACATATCTACAATTTTTGGAGAACTAAAAAGACCTTCTCAAAGACATGATGTATCTAGAATATACTCCCTCCGTTCACTATCATAAGATGTTCTAACTTCTTTCTGATTTGAATGCATATAGACGCATTTTAGTGTGTTTGTTCACTCATTTCAGTCCATATGTAGTCCATATTGAAATATCCAAAACATCTAATATTTGTGATCGGAGGAAGCATATAACTAAATGGTGCAAACTTTGAAATCCGGCAGGTAACTGACTCAGACCTTTGTGCCATCAGCATCAGCAGCATAAACCTGGCCATATTCGCCCTTGTCATCCTCATCCTCATCCAGATAGTCAGCCCTCGCATTGAGGGCCAGCATCTGGCAAACAAGCCAGAACAGAGCAGCGTCAAGGGCCAGGAAAGCGGCGCCTCCAAAGAGGCCGGTCTTTGCGGTGGGGCACAGGGTATCCATGTCGTGGTGAACGTTACTGGTGCGATGGTGACCCTCCGTGATCGTTGCCCAGAGCAGCATTGCAAAAGCCAGAGCTGACACCAGCCTGATTTTATAAGAGCAGTTAGTAGAATGAACAATGTGAAACTTGATTGCCATAAGTAAATTAGTATTAAGTGCAGGAGACAGCAGCGTGCATAATGTAATGACTCAATTAGTCATACAGGGGAAATATAACAGCTTGCAGAATTAAACACTTGAACATCAAGCCTCAACCATCAACGGCAGAATTAAACACTTGAACATTAAGCCTCAATGAATCCCCTAGAGGACAATCCATTTAACTGAAGAACTATAATGTTGGCAATGTTCAGCGTTTATTATCTATGAAGTGTACACCATCAAACGAAATAAGGGTCCATCAAACGACTGACAATGCATAGCTAAACTTTATCAAATGGCAGAGCTCAACAGGTGAACCAACATCCAAACAATAGATACTATTGCATCTAGTCCATATGAAATTCTTGGCCAAAGAGCCAAAGGGAACTTACTCAGCAACAACAAAGAACACAGACAAGCTGGTGCTCTGGAATAACGCTCCGCGAGGAACCGACTTGCCCTTGTACGGGTAAAAGATGGCCACGTGCCCAATGATAGCAGCTAACACAAGTGCCACAATGGACAGGCTTCCCATTGCAATCGTTGGGTCACTCGGGAACTTGCAGATGACAACATCCTTTCCTTTGATAGGAGTTCCGTAAGGAGGCTGCATTAACGGCAAAACGAAATTCACACCGAGTTAAATTATACAGAAGAGATCCATAACAAGTTATGGTCAGCTAAAAGGAAATATGCAGTTTGAGGTTTCCATAATTAATCTGATTATTATTATGCTCCCCTATTACACAGTTGGACTGTTTCGAGTGAAGTAATTATACATAATTAATTTGATTATTATTCCCCCTATACTTAATTTGATTATTATGATTCCTTATTATGAAAAGTTCACACCGAGTTAAAATATTTGGAGATCCATAACAAGCCACAGTAAGGTAAGGAAATAGGCAGTTTGAGCTCTCCATAATTAATTTGATTATGCTCCCCTATACACAGCTGGACTGTTTCGAGTGAAGTAAATAAATTCGATTGTGGTCCTGACATGGGACCCGAAATTCGCAGGCCAGTAATATTATCGCAAAGGAGGTGGTTACTGAAAAACATATTCCGGAACATGTACTGAATTCAGCGCTCTCCGCAAGAGAGCGCATGCATGATTCATCATTGTACAACCGATGAACAACACAGACCTTTTTGTTTTCCGCGACGACGCCGAGCAGAAACGCGAGGAGGCCAAACAGGGAGACGGTGAGGGCGATCCGTTTCGCCGAAGTGAAACCCATCGCTGCTGCATAACAATGCACACGTACAAAATCAACAGCAATGCAACGTGAACGAATGTCATCACGACGGCAAGGAAACAGCAGTGAATGCAACTAGGCTAGTAACAACCTCTTATCCCAAATAAATAAACTAGCGCTAAATAAATAAACAAACTAGCAGTGAATGCCTTTTTGAATTCTAAATAAGGACGAGTATGAGTTGTCGAGGGAATCTGCGCATCCGAAATCACATTGGGGGACAAAGAAAATGGTGGTACTACTCTAGCACCGATCTACCGAGACCCGTCGCACCCGCACCGGCCGATCGACTCCGGCTGCCGGACGGAGAAGAGAAGCTGATCGGTGAAACCACCTTCCCATCCGGAGGAGGGAGAACCGATGGATGGATCGGTCCGCGTCCCACTCCTATCCCCATCCCCACCGGGCAACCGACGGGAAGAGAATGGAGAGGAGATCGAGATCGGGCCGGATTACCGTGGGCGGAGACGTCGCCGGAGGCGAAGGGGGTGGCCGGCCGGGAACCCTAGCTCCGCCGCGCGTGAATCTCTCTTCTCTTATCCCCAGTCTGCGGGACGACGGAGGAAGGGAGGGAGGGAGGGAGGTCTGTGGTCAACTCCACCGCACAGGCCACGGAGGGAGGGATATAGGAGTGTGCGGTGCGAGGCTGCGGGGTGGGGCCGGCGGGCCCGACGAGGCCGCTTCGGACGGCGCGCGGTTGGGCTTTTCCGGGTCCGCGGGGAGCGCGGGGGCAACAGAACGGAGTATCTCTGTCTTCTGTTACAGAAAGACCGAATCTTTTTTTTAACTGAATCTCGCCTGAAAATATAATAGTACTAACTGAATCTCGTAGCCAAGATTGCAAATTAAGCACCGGAGGATTGCTTGGGGTTGAAAAACACATAATAAGGGTACTGCTACGCGTCCACCGGCTGATCCGTATGAAATATCCTCCACTTCGACGGCCGTTCGATGTACGCGCGCAGCCGTCCGATCTACTTATAGCACGCGGCTCGGTCGCCTCTCCCGACTCATTAATTCCTGAAACGACGGTCGAGCTACAGAAACAAACGCTTTGTTGCAGAATAACTTTGCAACATCGGTCGCTTCCCCGACTCATTAATTCCTGAAACAACGTTCGAGTTGCAGAAACAAGCGCTTTGTTGCAGAATAACTTTGCAACATAGATGAGGTTACAGAAACCTTTTGCAGTAGAGTTTATGTTGCAGAAAAACTTTTACAACAGAGATCATGTTGCAGAAATGTCTGTAGAATTTTTTGCAACAGAGAATATGTTACAGAAACATCTGTAGATTTTTCTTGCAACAAAAGGCATGTTACGGAAAAATTATGCAACAAATATCATGTTGCAGGAACTGTTGTTGTGGCGGCACCCGTGATTGCAGCTGAGCTCGAGGAGGCAGCAACCATAGAAGCCGGTGCTCCCCTGGAACGTTGGCGACGTGGAATAACGGTCGTGGAATGGCGGACGACGGCGAACGCGGTCTCCGGCACGGCATGGTGGTGGAGTCTAGCGGCTTCCTGAGCGGCCGGCACGCAGCACTTGGCCAAACATTGGGCTATGGCCGGTGGCTGGCGGTCGACGTGCGTCCGCATCCGGTGCGCCGGTGGAGTGCAGCAGCGCTTGAAAACAGCGCGGGACGAACAAGTGGACAGATTGGAACGAATGAGTGGATAAAAGGAGGACCGGGGTGAACGACTGGATAAGAGGAGGCTCAGGAGTCGGGACACGCGTCGAGCAAACAAGACGGTCGACGTTTCTAAAGATCCGCCCGCACGGCAACCGTCAGATGTTCAACTATCCAACATCTAACACCGTTCTTATTTTGCAACAAGGTTAGTGTTAGGGAAATACTTTGTAACAAAGATGGTGTTTCAGAAATACTTTGCAACAAAGTTTACATTTGCAGAAATATTTTGCGACATAGTTAATGTTGTAGATTTATTTTTCTTCGCTATTTTTGCAACATGGGTGTTTTTGCGGTAAACAAATTGCAACACAAACCATGTTGCAGAAAATATTTGCCATTTATTTGGTCTTTATTTTTTTGCAACACATATGTTGTTGCGGAAGAGAATTTTGCAACACACATGATGCTGCAGAAAAAGAGACAGGCATGCGTACACGCGTCACATTAAGGAGGCGACGGATCGCTCGCGTGCGATCCGCCGGCTGAAGGCAAGAGTTTTCCTACTAATAAGTAGAGAAGGAGGAGAAGTATCTACAGGGGGGCTGTCATTCGACGCACTCTTTATTTTTGAGACCATATGATAGTTACATCGTTCATGACATATGGCGAAATAAAACTAAGGGATGGTTCACCCTCCTAGCACAAATGGAAATTCGAATCACGAGCATGTCGGGCCAGAATGTGCGCTTGCGATTCTGGCGCGGTCGAGACAGAATGCGATGCCCACGCCCACGCTCCTGCGACGCGCTGCTCCGGCGCCCGCAGCCACCGCCGCCGCCGCATCCCCGCCTCAGTTCCGTTCCCAGGCTAGCCCCCCTCCGTCCCCGCTCCACCCGCCGGGCTTCCCCTAGCCCCTGGTCGCCCGTGGAGCTTCTACGGGGCAGAGCTCTCCCCTGCCAGCCGCGAGTGCGTCAGATCCAGATCCAGTTTCACCGCCAAGGCTGCTCGCCGCTCCGAGCTCCTCCTCCCTCGTTTTGGATTCCCAGCTGGCTACCACCGAGGGGGATGGGGCGAGGTCCTGCGGCGCTCGGTCTGCTTCGCATTGAAGGCGGTCGTGCTGGATTCAACTCCGCCCCTCCCCATTGAAGGAGCAACGATCGGCCACCCCCAATAAGAAACAGCAGGGGCTATGCTAACGGATGGAGTAGGCAGGCTATCGGGTTTTGTTAATTAGTTGTGGCCTTACTACTATCGCATGACCCAAGCCCAACTGGGTTTATGGCCTATCTGCCGCACTATCGATTCAGATCACGAGATGGAAATACAGCCGAGCCCTAGACCTAGACGATTCGATCCCAGTATCGGCAGTTCGCCGCCGCTAGGCCGTCAGACTGCCTCTGCGATGCCATGGTCGTCAGCAACCGCTTTGGAAGAGGCTTCCCCTGGTGCTGGTTGGGTCTCATCCGCATACAAATATGTCCACTCGCCGGCGCTGCTGATCGCCGTTGCTAGCTTTGTGGGCACAAGCATGTCATCTTCAAGGGAACTCATCACGTTATCATCTCTCAAGGTATATAAATGACATTAATCTACGCTGATGCAGTAGCGCCTGATGCATTCGTTAGTATAGGTGTACTAGTACGTCTGTATGTGCTTAGTTAGATGATAGATAGAGATCTAATTATCCTTTGTTTCAGTTTAGACATACTTCTATTATACATAAAAAATAAGGAAAAAATACTATAACATGATATTGTTGTTTCCAATCCATTTGCTTCAAATTCGAACAGTTTGTGCAGAAAATTCACATCAACCTGTTAATGCTAGGATCTTGTAGATAATCACAGAGATAAATTTAATGTGGCCATTTCAAAAAATGCGACATGTTGTCGTACACAACTTATAGCGTCATTTTTTTCATATCCATATTATAACAAGTACAAGCATTTACAAAAGATATGTTGGGGGTGCCATTTTATGTGATTATCTACAAAAAAAATATGTGTGACCGTTGTCCCCTTCGCCCCCCCTATACTCAAATCCTGGCTCCGCCCCTGTCAAGGAGCGCACCGGCCATGCCTCAAGACGGCTCCTGCAGGCGCCTTCAAGGCCCGCCGGCGTGCGGTGCGGACGTCGCATTGCTCGATCCCTGAGACCGCCGCGTCCTCTGGCTCCTGCCTCGAGGAGGGTTGGCAGCTCGTCAAGGCGTCGTACTGGTGGCGTGCGCTGCCCAGCTACCGGCATTCAAAGCGGGGAAGGGTCGCTGCTTCTTATTCCCCTCCAACGGGCAGGAATTTCGTCCACCATCGCTTCCGCACCTGCCATCGGTGTCTCGACGTCGGCCATTGAAAGTTTGACTGAGGAAATCCGCTCAAGTGTCGGCCGTGCAGACAGTGCAGCCACCGCGCTCGGGACTGCAGCGCCTCGCCCGCCTCCTCGCCTCGGACTCGCGCGACGCCTCGCTCAGCTCCTCGTCCACGGTCTCACGTGGCGCCTCGCTCCTCGTGGTGTCGCCCGTTTCGCCGAGGTCCTCTCTATCGCCGGCTTCTCTACCGACCCAAGCCCCGCTGCCTGTTGCGATGCCGCGCATTGGGGATCCTTCGCTGCGCCCGGAGGAGGCGCATGTGGTCATCACCTCACCCAGGCTATGGAAGACAGCGCCGTCACCCTCTCCACCCTTGGCGTGCTGGTCTGGCTTGGAGGGAACCGGCCGTGCGTCAACGCTGCGGAGGTCGGGAATGCCATCGCCACCAAGTTCGTCATCAACCGCAACTTCATCAAGGTGGTGCCGCACTACCCAGAGGACTTCTTCGTCCTGTTCTCCCACCAGCACCACCGCGACCTGGTCACCGCGTCGTTGGGCCGCTTCAGCCACGGAGGGTTGGACTTTCACTCTGCCAAGTGGAGGCCTGAGGCCAATGCTGATCTGGTAGAGGCATACTACCATGTCCACCTATGCATCGAGAACCTGTCGCTCAACGCGTGGTGTGACGAGGTGGCAACGCAAGTGCTCGGCCCCGACACATTCCTGCACTACTTCGACGTCGCCACCGTCAAGAGAGAAGACTCCTCCTCCCTCAACCTTTGGGCATGGTCGGCCAACCCCTCTGTCATCCCCAAGGTCCTGCGGCTGACGATCACCGGCAACCAGCCGGCGGGCTACAGCAGCGGGCCAAGCGCTGTTGTTGGCCGCCGCGGTCTCAAGCGGCGCATTCTGGTGCACCTCGACCAAGTTGAGGATTTCACCCCCGACGCCAATGACACCATCCCTCGGCGCCCTCGTTCCTCGCATCCGTTCACCTTCCGCTACGGGATCATTGATGGAGAGTCCAAAATGCGGGACAGAGCGGAGGTGGCCGAGCGGCGCCATGACGACCACGACCAGGACCGGGACCGGGACCGAGACCAAGACAGGGACCGATGGGACGACGACCGCGACCGTGGGCGCCGTGGATACGACGGGCGCCCTTCCTCCTGAAGGGACCGCTTCTTCCGAAGCAGGTCACGCGCCCCCGAGCGTCGCGAGGGCGAGGGGCGTCAAGATGCCAGAGAAGATCATGATGACGACCGTGGCCGCGATGGCGGTCGCCATCGACGGGTGGTCCCTGATGCGTGCTCCATCGACAACAAGCTCGTCCAACGTCTCCCGGGCGGCGGTGTCATCCCGGCCTTTGGGAGGCGTGGTCGTCGCCGTCCTGCGGACTTCCCATCGCGCTCGGGGCGCGCTGGAGGTGTTGCCAGCCCGGTCAGCGAGGACTCCCGTGGCCGTTCGCCTCCTCCCTCGCCACGAACAACCTCCTGTGACGTGATACAGCTCACCTCCCAGCCAGAAGAGACCACTTGGAGGCGATGGATTGCTCCCTGCTTCGGGGCCAAGCAGTGCCCGATGGCTGTGTGCCCTGTTTCGGCTTTGAGATTGGGGCCGGCTTCGGGGCTAATGATAACCCACAAGTATAGGGGATCGCAACAGTTTTCGAGGGTAGAGTATTCAACCCAAATTTATAGATTCGACACAAGGGGAGCCAAAGAATATTTGAGAGTATTAGCAGCTGAGTTGTCAATTCAACCACAGCTGGAGATTAAATATCTGCAAAGTGATCAGTATCATAGTAATATGATAGTTTGGATAGTAGTAGCAGCAGCAACGGTAACACTAGCAGTGATAGCAATAGTTTTGTAGCAATTGGAATAGTAGCGGTAGCAATAGTGACTTAGCAAGAACAATAAGTGGAGAACTCGTAGGCACTGGATCGGTAAACTCGTTGGATGACATTCATCATATAACAATCATAAACTAGGGCGACACAGAACTAGCTCCAGTTCATCAATGTAATGTAGGCATGTATTCCGTAAATAGTCATACGTGCTTATGGAAAATAACTTGCATGACATCTTTTGGCCTACCCTCCCGTGGCAGTGGGGTCCATAAGGAAACTAAGGGATATTAAGGCCTCCTTTTAATAGAAAACCGGAACAAAGCATTGACACACAGTGAATACATGAACTCCTCAAACTACGGTCATCACCGTGAAGTATCCCAAATATTGTCACTATGGGGTTGACGGATCATAACACGTAAGAGGTGCATATGACTAGGCAAGATCGGATCAGGAACATAGATATAGTGGTGATAACATAAACGGTTCAGATCTGAAATCATGGCACTCGGGCCTGACGTGCTTGGACTGCGTCGGTATTTCCCCAAAGAGGAAGGGATGATGCAGCACAGCGACGGGAAGTATTTCCCTCAGTTATGAAACCAAGGTTATCGAACCAGTAGGAGGATCACCACCACCCAATAAGCAGCACCTGCACACAAACAACAAATACTTGCAACCCGACGCGAAAGAGAGGTTGTCAATCTCTCTATGGTAATAAGATAGATTAGGTAGTGATAGATCTCTCAAGAACACAAATAAAAAGAGTAAATATGCAACAATATATTTTTGGGTTTTTGGTTTTGTAGATCTGAAAATAAAGATTGCAAAAACGTAGATCGGAAAGCAATATGATGGAAAAGTAGACCCGGGGGCCGTAGGGTTCACTAGTGGCTTCTCTCATGAGTATACCGCACGGTGGGTGAACAAATTACTGTTGGGCAATCGATAGAAAATCGAATAGTCATGACGATATCCAAGGCGGTGATCATTATATAGGCATCACGTCCAAGATAGATAGACCGACTCCTGCCTGCATCTACCTCTATTACTCCACACATCGACCGCTATCCAGCATGCATCTAGTGTATTAAGTTCATGGAAAAACGGAGTAATGCAATAAGAACGATGACATGATGTAGACAAGATCTATTCATGTAGGAATAGACCCCATCTTGTTATCCTTAATAGCAACGATACATGTGTGTCTTGCTGCCCCTTCTGTCACTGGGAAAGAACACCGCAAGATCGAACCCATCACAAAGCACCTCTTCCCATGGCAAGAAAAATCGATCTAGTTGGCCTAACTAAACCAAAGATTCGAAGAAGAAATACGATGCTATAAGCAATCATGCATATAAGAGATCAAATAAGACTCAAATAATATTCATGGATAGAAACTGATCATGAACTCAAAATTCATCGGATCCCAACAAACACACCGCAAAAGTTTACATCAAATAGATCTCCAAGAAACCATTGTATTGAGAATCATAAGAGAGAGAGAAGAAGCCATCTAGCTATTGCTTACGGACCCGTAGGTCTATGGTGGACTACTCACGCATCATCGGAGAGGCACCTATGAGGAAGATGAACCCCTCCATGATGGTGTTTAGATTGAATCTCGAGGTTCTGGAACTTCCGGCGGCTGGAATTGTGTTTCGTCGACTCCTCTAGGGTTTTTGGATTTTCTCGGAATTTATAGGCATGATAGTCGGTTGAGGGGGTGCCCGAGGTGCCCATCCCCCACCAGGCCCTGGTGGAGGGTGGCCACCCTGGCCCCCCTCTTCTGGTGTTCTTTGGCCCATCTTCTTTCTTCTGGTCCAGAAAAAATCCACAAAAAACCCCGTAGCGTTTGGTCTCCATTTGGTACTGATTTTCTGCGAAGTAAAAAACAAACAAAAACAGCAACTGGCACTTTGGCACTATGTCAATAGGTTAGTCCCAAAAAATGATATAAAGTTGTAATAAAATGATTGTAAAACATCCAAGAATGATAATATAACAGCATGGAACAAGCAAAAATTATAGATACGTTGGAGACGTATCAGCATCTCCAAGCTTAATTCCTACTCGTCCTCGAGTAGGTAAATGATAAAAACAGAATTTTTGATGTGGAATGCTGCCTAACATGTTCATCATATTCTTTTCTTCTTTGTATAGCATGGACATTTGGACTTATAAATGATTCAAAGCAATAGTCTAGTTTTAACATAATGACTTCGATACTCAAGCAAGTCAACAAGCAACCATGTCTTTCAAAATATCAGCACTAAAGAAAGTTATCCCTAGCCCATCATGCTCAATCATTGATCCATTCATGAAACACACTCAAATATTAGCTATGCCCAATGCTCAAGTACGATCATAGTGCCCCCTAGCTGGTGCTTATAAGAGAAGATGGAGACTCAAAGCAAAAAATAAAAAATGCATAAAGTAAATAGATAGGCCCTTCTCAGAGGGAAGTAGGGATTTGTAGAGGTGCCAGGGCTCATAGTTTTAAATTGAGAGAAAAAATATTTTGGGTGGCATGCTTTTCCTGTCAACGAAAACGACAAAGTAGCTCACAATACTTTCCATGCTAGATATATCATAGGCGGTTCCCAAACAGAAAATAAAGTTTATTCATTTTTCCACCAAACTTTCACTTTCCATGGCGGGCCGTATCCACGGTTGCCTTCCATACCAACACTTTTCAAGGAATTTATTATTTGACAACATAAAGTAAATATTTTTTCTTTTTCATTTCGGGAATGGGCATCCCTCTTACCGTTGCACTCTCGTGCAATGACAAGTGAATAAACACTCATCTTGAGAATAACACATCTAGCATGGAAAAATATTGGACACTCCCCACCGTTTCATGAGCGGTACGGGCACACAAAAGAGAAAATTTATTTTGAAAATTTAGAGATGGCACATACAAATTTGCTTGGAACGGCATGGAAATACCGCATATAGGTAGGTATGGTGGACTCATAAGGCAAAACTTGGTTTAAGGATTTTGGATGTACAAGTAGTATTTCTACTTAGTACAAATGAAGGCTAGCAAATAGATTGGGAAGCAACCAAACCAAGAAACGAAAAATCACATCAGTGAGCATTGAACATAACTAACACCGAATAATGCACCACAAGTAGGATGTAACTTCATTGCATAACTATTGACTTTCGTGCATGCATAGGGAATCACAAACCTTAACACCAATATTCCTACTAAGCATAATTACTCACTAACATGACTCACATATTACTATCATCATGTTTCAAAACTATTACAAGGAATCAAGTTTAATTTGTCCAATGATCTTCATGAAAGTTTTTATTATATCCTCCTTGGATATCTATCACTTTGGGACTAGTTTCATATATTGCCATTGCTTTTTGGCAAGCTCAAACAAATTTAAGTGAAGCACATGAGCATAAAGATTTCATCTCTCAAAAAGGTATAAGTGAAGCATGAGAGGATTTCTTCAAAATTTTACCTACTCTAAAATTAATCTAAGTGAAGCATGAGAGTATTTCTACAAAAGTTTCCAAGCACACCGTGCTCAAAAAGATATAAGTGAAGCACTAGAGCAATTTCTATAGCTCAAAAAGTTTAAGTGAAGCACATAGAGCAATTCTAACAAATCATAGCATGATTTTGGCTTTCTCGAATAGGTGTGTACAACAAGGATACAAAGGAAAAACAAAGCAAGCAAAGATACAAGACGCTCCAAGCAAAACACATGATATGTGACGAATAAAAATATAGCTCCAAGTAAAATACCGATGATCGTTAGAAGAAAGAGGGGTTGCCACTCGGGGGCATCCCCAACCTTAGTTGCTTGTTTCTCTTTGGATATATCTTGGGGGTGCGGTAGCATCCCCAAGCTTAGTCTTTTGCTACTCCTTATTCCTTCATCCATCGTGATCTCACCCAAAACTTGAAAACTTCAATCACACAAAACTCAACAAAATCTTCGTGAGATCCGTTAGTATAATAAAGCAAATCACTACTTTAGGTACTGTTGTAAACCCATTAAATTTTTATAATTGCATTATACCTACTGTATTTTAACTTTACCATGGCTTATACCCCCCAATACAAACCATAGATTCATCAAAACAAGCACACAATGCAACAAAAACAGAATCTGTCTCAAACAGAACAGTCTGTAGTAATCTGTACTCTACCCATACTTCTGTAACTCTAAAAATTCTGAAAAATTAGGACAGCGTAAGGAATTTGTATAGAAACACTGTGTTAAAATTTCAGCTCAAAATCACGTTCCAGAAAAAAAATGAAAATTCATATACTGGACGCAAAGTTTCTGTTTCAAATTCAGCATCACTTCTACTCATCCTATGAATCATCCTAACGGTTCTACTTGGCACAAACACTAAATAAATCATAAAAACACAATCATAACAGAAGCATAATTGTGTCAACACTCAAAAACAGAGAGGAAAAAGCAAAAAATTATTTATTCATTGGGTTGCCTCCCAACAAGCGCTATTGTTTTACGCCCCTAGTTAGGCATATTGGATAGATTCAAGTATTGTCATCTTTGGTTTTGGTCACTTTTGTGAGGGCCTTCTCGAATCCGGGGGGCTCTTTCCGCTTCCCCAAATTTTCAGGAGAAGAAACCATCTTAAGATCCAAAATATCCAAACGCTTATTGCAAAGGGTAATCAAAGTGTTCAAACGATTGAGGTTCCCACTAATATGTTTGAGGGGTTCATGATATTTTTGTAACTCGGCCAAGTGCTTATGTAAGTCACTTAATTTGTCAAGAATTTGAACTCCCTCTTGTGAAAAAGCAAGCCCCTTTTTTGGTGGAGGAACCCCCAAAATCCCTTCCAAAACTTCATAAGCGGCATTTGCATCAAGTTCGATAAAATTGCCTTTTGAGGCGAAATCCAAAAGCTCTCTATGATGCAAAGCCAGTCCAATATAAAAATTTCTAAGCAAAACTTTTGCGTCTCCTTTTAGATTGGAAATACGATAGGATTCCATTAGCCTATACCAGGCATCCTTCAAATTTTCCCCTTGTTTTTGTTTGAAGTATAGAACTTCAAAATCTGGTGACAAAGGGGGAGTAGTAACGCTAGTCATAGCAACAAGCAAGAGATCCGGCGAGAAAAAGGGCAAACGAAGAAGAGGTCGAATAAAACGACAAATTGGTGAAGTGGGGGAGAGGAAAACGAGAGGCAAATGGCAAATAATGTAACTGCAAGGAGATGAGATTTGTGATTAGGAACCTGGTAGATGATGATGGAGTCCCCTCGGCGCCTACGATGGGCACGTAGAAGAGACCGCTTCCTCCCCGGCAACGGCGCCAGAAATTCCTTTGATGTGCTTGGACTGCGTCGGTATTTCCCCAAAGAGGAAGGGATGATGCAGCACAGCGATGGGAAGTATTTCCCTCAGTTATGAAACCAAGGTTATCGAACCAGTAGGAGGATCACCACCACCCAATAAACAGCACCTGCACACAAACAACAAATACTTGCAACCCGACGCGAAAGAGAGGTTGTCAATCTCTCTACGGTAATAAGATAGATTAGGTAGTGATAGATAGGAGAGATAGATCTCTCAAGAACACAAATAAAAAGAGTAAATATGCAGCAATATATTTTTGGGTTTTTGGTTTTGTAGATCTGAAAATAAAGATTGCAAAAACATAGATCGGAAAGCAATATGATGGAAAAGTAGACCCGGGGGCCATAGGGTTCACTAGTGGCTTCTCTCATGAGTATAGCGCATGGTGGGTGAATAAATTACTGTTGGGCAATTGATAGAAAATCGAATAGTCATGACGATATCCAAGGAGATGATCATTATATAGGCATCACGTCCAAGATAGATAGACCGACTCCTGCCTGCATCTACCTCTATTACTCCACACATCGACCGCTATCCAGCATGCATCTAGTGTATTAAGTTCATGGAAAAACGGAGTAATGCAATAAGAACGATGACATGATGTAGACAAGATCTATTCATGTAGGAATAGACCCCATCTTGTTATCCTTAATAGCAACGATACATGCGTGTCTTGCTGCCCTTCTGTCACTGGGAAAGAACACTGCAAGATCGAACCCATCACAAAGCACCTCTTCCCATGGCAAGAAAAATTGATCTAGTTGGCCTAACTAAACCAAAGACTTGAAGAAGAGATATGATGCTATAAGCAATCATGCATATAAGAGATCAAAGAAGACTCAAATAATATTCATGGATAGAAACTGATCATGAACTCAAAATTCATCGGATCCCAACAAACACACCACAAAAGTTTACATCAAATAGATCTCCAAGAGACCATTGTATTGAGAATCATAAGAGAGAGAGAAGAAGCCATCTAGCTACTGCCTACGGACCCGTAGGTCTATGGTGGACTACTCACGCATCATCGGAGAGGCACCTATGAGGAAGATGAACCCCTCCGTGATGGTGTTTAGATTGGATCTCGAGGTTTTGGAACTTGCGACGGCTGGAATTGTGTTTCGTTGACTCCTCTAGGGTTTTTGGATTTTCTGGGAATTTATAGGCACGATAGTCGGTTGAGGGGGTGCCCGAGGTGCCCATCCCCCACCAGGCCGCGCCAGGGGGCCTCTGGCGTGCCCTTGTGGAGGGTGGCCACCCTGGGCCCCCTCTTCTGGTGTTCTTTGGCCCATCTTCTTTCTTTTGGTACAGAAAAATCCACAAGAATCCCTGCAACGTTTGGTCTCCGTTTGGTATTGATTTTCTGTGAAGTAAAAAACAAGCAAAAACAGCAACTGGCACTTTGGCACTATGTCAATAGGTTAGTCCCAAAAAATGATATAAAGTTGTAATAAAATGATTGTAAAACATCCAAGAATGATAATATAACAGCATGGAACAAGCAAAAATTATAGATACGTTGGAGACGTATCAGGGCCCTAGTGACAAGCATTAGGCATAGCAAAGTCATAGCAACATCAATCTCAGAACATAGTGGATACTAGGGATCAAGCCCTAACAAAACTAACTCGATTACATGACGAATCTCATCCAACTCCTCACCGACCAGCAAGCCTACGAAGGAATTACTCACTCCCGGCGAGGAGCATCATGGAATTGGCGATGAAGAAGGGTTGATGATGACGAAGACCGAAGATTCCCCTCTCCGGAGCCCCAAACGGGCTCCAGATCTGCCTCCCGATGAAGAACAGGAGGTGGCGGCGGCTCCGTATCGTAAAACGCGATGAAACTTTCTTCTCTATTTTTTACTCCGAAAATAGGAATTTATAGTGGCGGAATTAGGGTCAGTGGGGCCACGAGGTGGGCACAACCCACCAAGGCGCGCCTGGGGGGGCTGGCGCGCCCTGGTGTATCCTGGCCAGCCTCTGGCCCCCCTCCGGTGGTTGTTGACTCCAGTATTTTTTATTTATTCCAAAATAATTCTCCAAAAAATTTTGTCCAATTCCGAGAACTTTTATTTCTGCACAAAAAACAACACCATGGTAGTTCTGCTGAAAACAGCGTTAGTCCGGGTTAGTTTCATTCAAATCATGCAAATTAGAGTCGAAAACAAGGGCAAAAGTGTGAGGAAAAGTAGATACGATGGAGACGTATCAACTCCCCCAAGCTTAACCCATTGCTTGTCCTCAAGCAATTCAGTTGACAAACTGAAAGTGATAAAGAAACACTTTTACGAACTCTTTTGTTCTTGTTTACATATATATATGCTTAAGTAGCACCCAGGTTTTCAGCAAAGATTATGACTAACCATGCCAACAATAACTCTTAGAAATTATATTAACTCATATCAATAACATAAGCAACTAGCGAACAATAATAAGATATCTCAAATACCAACACTTTGTCAAAACAATCATGATACCCTATGACAATAGTGGTATCTCGCTAGCCCTTTCTGAGACCGCAAAACATAAATGCAGAGCACCTCCAAAGTTCAAGCAGCGACTAAACATTGTAATTCATGGTAGAAAAGATCCAGTCATGCTGCACCCAACATCAACTATACACAATGCATGAGGATGACAATAGTGCTCTCAGGTCTGGCGCTTAATTGAGAAGGTGATGACTCATCATAAAAGTAAATAGATAGTCCCTTCACAGAGGGAAGCATGGATTTGCAGCGGTGCCAGAGCTCAAAGCTTAAAACAGAGATAGATATAATTTTGGGAGGTACACCCTTCCTGTCAACGTCACAACCAAGAGTTATCAATATCTTCCATGCTAAACAAATTAGCGGCGGTTCCCAAGCGGTAAAAGTAAAGGTTTACTCCCCCTCCACCAATAATCACACTCCACGGCTGGCCGCATCCACGGGTACCGTCCAGACCAACAACATTCCTGGGAGAGTTTTGTTTAATTATTTTTGATTTTTGATTTCGGGACTGGGAATCCCTATTACCGCCCCTCTCGTGTAAGGACGAGTGAATAAACACTCATCATGAGAATAACCCGCTTAGAATGGAAGATACTGACCGCCCCCTTTCGCTCCATGAGCGGTCCAGGCATACAAAACATATGTTCATTTGAATTTTTAGAGATGGCACATGCAAATTTACTTTGGAACGGCAGGGTAATACCGCATATAGGTAGATATAATGGACTCATCTGGCATAACTTGGTTTAAGGGTTTTGATGCACAAGCAGTATTCCCGCTTAGTACAGGCGAAGGCTAGCAAATAGATTGAGAAGCGGCCAGCTAGAGAGCAAAAACGGTCATGAACATGCATTACATATAATAAACATTGACTACTAGCATGAGTAGGATATGGACACCATGAACATAAATATCATGAAGGCTATGTTGGTTTTGATTCAACTACATGCATGAACATGTGCCAAGTTAAGCCACTTGAAACATTCGGAGGAGGATACCATATCATCATACCACATCACAACCATTTTAATGCATGTTGACACCCAAGATAAATCATTATCCACTCCTAGCTACTTAAGCATGGCATGAACAACTATAATCTCTAATGGTCATTGCAAACATGTTTGATCATAATATGCTGAATCAAGGATACTAGGTTAAACATATTTACAAAAACAAAAACAAGTTGAGTTCATACCCGCTTTTCTCTGCCACAGTCAATTCATCGAATATCGTCATTATTGCCTTTCACTTGCACGACCGAATAATAGGAAGATAATAATAGTGCAAGAGTGCCGTGGACTAAGCTGGGATCTGCAAACATTTTATTCAAGAGGAGAAGACAAAGTAATATGGGCTCTTTGTTAGATAAACAATAATGCATATGAGAGCCACTCAACATTTTCATTGTGGTCTTCTCCTTGGTACGACTCAAATAAAAGGAAAAGAATTTCAGAGAAACACCCTGAAATATTTTTGGAGTTTTTGTTTTTACTTGAAGAAAGCAAATAAAAGAGGAAAAAAATAAAAGAGAAAAACTATTTACACGGGAAAGCTCCCAACGAGCAAAAGAAGAAACGAGAAATCTTTTTGGGTTTTCTTTCGATGCTACAGCTAAACTAAGCTAGAAAGAAAAGCTAAAAAGAAGTAGGAAATATTTTTGGGTTTTCTCAAAGTTTTTCAAACACACAAGAAGAAAGCGAGAAAAAAAATCTAGCATGGATATTACAATGAAAAAATGTGAACACCGACAACTGAAATGAAATGTGTGAACATGAATGTAATTTCGGTGGAAATACGTACTCCCCCAAGCTTAGGCTTTTGGCCTAGCTTGGTAATCACCATCCATAGAAACCATCCGGTCCTAAGTCAAAGTGAGGTGGAGGCGACACCTGAGCGTCCCACCCCTGGGGCTCCTCCTCAGCAGCTGTTATGTTGTTCCGGTAGGCTGTAATGTCATCTGGCATGATCCTGTATCCGTTCCTGGCAATAGAATCAAACAGAGCAGGTGCAGGCAACGGAATAATATTGCGGGTTTCTTTGCTGAATACTATGTTGTAATGAATGTCACGGGGAGAATCAGTTACGTCAAGAAATTGGTGGTCTTGCAATGACTTGTGATCCAGGTAAACTTGGGACAAGAGATAATCATGTGGGCGAATCTGAACATTAAAGTGACTCTCTAAACGAGTAGCATAAATACCACCATGTATCTTTCCCTTAGTCTTGTTAAGGTTTAAGCGACGTGCAATAATAGCCCCCATACTAATGGTGTGGTCATCATATAGTGCACGGAGTAAAATAGCGAGGTCGGGGGCACTGTGTGCGCCGACCTTCTCCCTAGCGGTTAAGCACTTCGTGATGAACAAAGCCAAGTAATGCACTGAGGGAAACTGCAAACTGGTAGGAGTAGCATTTGACACGCCCCTATCTTCACCCACTGTTAAAGTGAGGAGAAAATCCTCAAACTCTGATGGTCTAGGTTCTCCCAATTCCCCATCAGAGGGGATCAAGCATATGTTGCAAAAGTCAGTTAGCGGCATTTTGTGAGTTTCAGCGTAAAGGTTAAACTGCACTTCAGGAGGATTATTCTTTCTCAGAAAATGAAAATTTTGCACAAAGGAATTTGTAAGGATGTGATATTGGTCACACTTAGCTGCGAGGAACTTGGTCAGCCCAGCGTTTGCAACAAATTGAGCGAACTCTTGATGAAACCCGGCCTCCTCCATGAAGGCATCATGCGGCCATTCACACGGCCGCACATCCACCGTTCTTGGAGTGTGAAGGTCATTGTCCGATGATTCCCGAATGACTCCTTTGGCATTTTTCTTGGAGGAAAACTTCCTAAAGAAATCCATCTTATTCCTAAAATAATTTTTCTGAAAATTCTTAGTCCACAAAATTTTTGTCAACAAAACTTTGTGAAATTGATAGCAACTACTCCTAAGCATGCATAGAGGCCATACTAAGCATTCAAACTACTTAGAACTCTAAGAATTCAACATGCAAGCTCATCTACAGCAGCACCAAGAGTAGCTAATTACTCTAAAGATAACCAACTAAATCAAAAACTAATTGGAGCAATGGAGGAGTCACATACCAAGTAGCAATCCCTCCAAACAGTTTCAGAAATAGAGCTTCGAGCAAAGAGATCGAAATCCGCGGGTTTGAGAGCAAGAACACGTGAATGGTGGATGTGGTGATTTTTTTCTGGAGGTAGGGGATGATGTGGGCTAAAGGAATAAGTGAGGGGGCCCACGTGGGGGCCACAACCCACCAGGGCGCGCCTGGGGTTGCTGGCGTGCCCTGGTGTCTTGTGGGCACCAGGTGCACCCCCTCTGGTATTATTTGCACCAGATATTTGGAAATTCAGAAAAAAAATTGTACCAAATTTTCAGGACATTCTGAGAATTTTTATTTTTTGGGTCATTTTTTATTGCACGGAGAAAACAGAAAACAGGATAATCATGGCATTTTATTTTATTTGACTAACTAAAACAGAAAATAAAAGGTGAGGACAAAGAGTTGTGCTTACTAGATTCATCAACTTCATACCTCTCAAAAATGATTCATTAATAAGGTTGATCAAGTCTTATAAACAACCACTTACGATTAGCATGAAACCGAAGAACTTTCATAAAACACTAAGTTACCTCAATGGGGATGTGCATATCCCCAACAATAAGTATATCATATTTCTTTTTGGCAGTAGGTAGAGGTAATTGAAAGCTTCCAATAATGATGGTCGGAGATTCTTCAATAACATTTATACTATTCACTTGGAATTGTTTCTTCGGAAAGTGCACCGTGTGCTCATTACCATTGATATGAAAAGTGACTTTGCTTTTGTTGCAATCAATAACAGCCCCTGCAGTATTCAAAAAGGGTCTACCAAGGATAATCGACATGTTGTCGTCCTCGGGCATCTCAAGAATAACAAAGTCCGTTAAGATAGTAACATTTGCAACAACAACGGGCACATCCTCACAAATACCGATAGGTATGGCAGTTGATTTGTCAGTCATTTGCAATGATATCTCGGTAGGTGTGAGTTTATTCAAATCAAGTCTTTTATATAAGGAGAAAGGCATAACACTAACACCGGCTCCCAAATCACACAAAGCAGTTTTGACATAGTTTCTTTTAATGGAGCAAGGTATAGTTGGTATTCCAGGGTCTCCAAGTTTTTTAGGTACTCCATCCTTAAAAGAGTAATTAGCAAGCATGGTGGAGATTTCAGCTTCAGGTATCTTTCTTTTATTAGTGATGATGTCTTTCATATATTTTGCATAAGGGGCCATCTTCAATATATCAGTTAAGCCGGTACGCAAAAAGACTGGCCTAATCATTTCAGCAAAGCGCTCAAATTCTTCATCATCCTTTTTCTTAGATAGCTTAGGTGGAAATGGCATAGGTTTCTGAACCCATGGCTCTCTTTCTTTACCATGATTCCTAGCCACAAAGTCTCTTTTATCATAACGTTTATTTTTAGGTTGTGGGTTATCAAGATCAGCAGCAGGCTCTATTTCAACATCATTATCTAGTTCTTTATCATTGCTAGGTTGAGCATCTTCATGAACATCATCATTATCATTTTCATTAACTAGGTGAATGTTCATTACCAGACTGTGTTTCAGCATCGGAAATAGAGACATCATTGTTATCAGGAGGTTTTTGTATCTCAGGTTCACTAGAGGTATGCAAAGTCCTATCATTTTTCTTCTTCTTTTTCTTCTTAGAAGGACTAGGTGCATCAGTATTAATTCTCTGAGAGTCTTGTTCAATTCTTTTAGGATGACCCTCGGGATAAAATGGTTCTTGGGTCATTCTACCTCCCCTAGTTACTACTCTAGCAGCAAATTATTCATATTATTATTCATTTAATCAAGCAATTCCTTTTGAGATTTAGCAACTTGTTTAACTGAGTTTGAACCATAGAGGCATGCTTTCCTACACCTCTAACATCATTACTGATTCTAAATAGCAAGTCACTCAAGCGAGCAATCATATCAGAATTGTATTTCAATTGTTTCAGAACATGTGCATTGAAATGATCTTGCTGTTGGGAAACGTTGCATGGGAAACAAAAATTTTCCTACGCACACGCAAGATCTATCCATGGTGATGAGCATCTACGAGAGGGAGAGTGGATCTACATACCCTTGTAGATCGCTAAGCAGGAAGCGTTAAGAAACGTGGTTGGTGTAGTCAAACGTCTTTGCGACAAATCACAGCCGTCCCGCGATCCGTCCCGATCTAGCGCCGAACGGACGGCACCTCCGCGTTCAGCACACGTATAGCTTGATGACGATCTCCGCCTTCTTGATCCAGCAAGAGGGGAGAAGAGGTAGACGAGTTCTCCGGCAGCGCGACGGCGTGGTGACGATGGTGGTGGAACTATTCCGGTAGGGCTTCGCCTAAGCACTGCCGAAAACTAGGGGAGACGATCTATTGGGGAGAGAGGGTTGCACCGTGGCTTAGGTGTGTTGGCCCTATCTCCCCTATAGTATATATAGGAGGGAGGGAGGAGGGTCGGCGCCCCTAGGGTTCCCCCTAGGAGTCGGCCGAACCAGGAGGAGGTGGAGGAGTCCACCTCCAATCCTACTCCAAGTAGGATTCCTTTCCTACTTGGAGTTTCCCTTCCCCACTTGGGGTTTTTTCTTTCCCCTCACCCTAGCCGCATGGGCCCTTAGGGGCTGGCTTGCCCAGCCCACTAAGGGCTGGTGCGCCACCCCTAAGGCCCATGTGGCCTCCCGGCATGAGTGGCCCCTCCCGATGGCCCTCCGGAACCGTCCCGGCACCCCCAATACATTACCGGAATTACCCGAAACTTTTCCGATGACCAAAACGGGACTTCCTATATATCAATCTTTACCTCCGGACCATTCCGGAGCTCCTCGTGACGTCCGGGATCTCACCCGGGACTCCGAACAACCTTCGGTCACCAACATACATAACTCAACTATACCGAAACGTCACCGAACCTTAAGTGTGCAGACCCTGCGGGTTCGAGAACTATGCAGACATGACCGAGACACCTCTACGGTCAATAACCAATAGCGGGACCTGGATGTCCATATTGGTTCCTACATATTCTACGAAGATCTTTATCGGTTGAACCTCTATGTCAAGGATTCAGTTAATCCCGTATGTTGTTCCCTTTGTTCTTCGGTATGTTACTTGCCCGAGATTCAATCATCAGTATCTCTATACCTAGTTCAATCTCGTTACCGGCAAGTCTCTTTACTCGTTCCGTAATACAAGATCCCGTGGCTAACTCTTTAGTCACTTTGCTTGCAAGGCTTGTTGTGATGTTGTATTACCGAGTGGGCCCTGAGATACCTCTCCGTCATACGGAGTAACAAATCCCAGTCTTGATCCATGCCAACTCAACAGACACCCTCGGAGATACCTGTAGAGCATCTTTATAGTCACCCAGTTACGTTGCGATGTTTGATACACACAAGGTATTCCTCCGGTGTCAGTGAGTTGCATGATCTCATGGTCATAGGAACATATACTTGACATGCAGAAAACAATAGCAATAAACTGACACGATCATATGCTACGTTCATAGTTTGGGTCTTGTCCATCACATCATTCTCCTAATGATGTGATCCTGTTATCAAATGACATCTCATATCTATGGCCAGGAAACCTTGACCATCTTTGATCAACAAGCTAGTCTACTAGAAGCATACTAGGGACACAGTGTTGTCTATGTATCCAGACATGCAATTGAGTTTCCAATCAATACAATTATAGCATGGATAATAAACGATTATCATGAACAAGGAAATATAATAATAACCACTTTATTATTGCCTCTAGGGCATAATTCCAACAGTCTCCCACTTGCAATAGAGTCAATAATCTTGCTCACATCACTATGTGATTTACATTGTAATGAATCTAACACCCATACAGTTCTGGTGTTGATCATGTTTAGCCCTTGGAAGAGGTTTAGTCATCGGGTCTGCGACATTCAGATCCGCGTGCACTTTGCAAATATTTATGTCCTCCTCCTTGATGTAATCGCGGATGGAATTGAAACGTCGCTTTATGTGTCTGGTCCTCTTGTGAAACCTTGGTTCCTTGGCCAGAGAAATGGCACCAGTGTTGTCACAGAACAGAGTCATTGGGTTTAGTGCACTAGGCACTACTCCAAGATCTGTCATGAACTCCTTCATCCAGACACCTTCCTTCGCCGCCTCCGAGGCAGCGATGTACTCCGCTTCACATGTAGAATCAGCTACCACGCTCTGCTTGGAACTGCACCAGCTTACCGCACCCCCATTGAGAATAAATACGTATCCGGTATGAGACTTAGAGTCATCCAGATCAGTGTCAAAGCTTGCATCGACGTAACCCTTTACGACGAGCTCTTGATCACCTCCATAAACGAGAAACATGTCCTTAGTCCTTTTCAGGTATTTAAGGATATTCTTGACCGCCGTCCAGTGTTCCATTCCTGGATCACTTTGAAACCTTCCGGCCATACTTATGGCAAGGCTAACATTGGGTCTTGTGCACAACATTGCATACATGATAGAGCCTATGGCTGAAGCATAGGGGACGGCACTCATCTTTACGCTATCTTCTGCAGTCACTGGGCATTGAGTCTCACTCAACTTCACACCTTGCAATACAGGCAAGAACCCCTTCTTGGACTGATCCATTTTGAACTTCTTCAAAACTTTGTCAAGGTATGTGCTCTGTGAAAGTCCTATTAAGCGTCTCGATCTATCTCTATAGATCTTGATGCCTAATATGAAAGCAGCTTCTCCTAGGTCCTTCATTGAAAAACTCTTGTTCAAATATACCTTCACGCTTTCCAACATTTATATATTGTTTCCAATCAGCAATATGTCATCCACATATAATATTAGAAACGCTATAGAGCTCCCACTCACTTTCTTGTAAATACAAGCTTCTCCGTAAACTTGTATAAAACCTAACGCTTTGATCACCTCATCAAAGCGAAGATTCCAACTCCGAGATGCTTGCACCAGTCCATAAATGGATCGCTGGAGTTTGCAAACTTTGTCAGCATTCTCTGGATCGACAAAACCTTCTGGTTGCATCATATACAACTCTTCCTTAAGGAAACCGTTAAGGAATGCTGTTTTGACATCCATCTGCCAAATTTCATAATCGAAAAATGCAGCTATTGCTAACATGATTCTGATGGACTTAAGCATCGCTACGGGTGAGAAGGTCTCATCGTAGTCAACTCCTTGAACTTGTGAAAAACCATTTGCCACAAATCGAGCTTTATAGACGGTGACATTACCGTCCGCGTCCCTCTTCTTCTTAAAGATCCATTTGTTCTGAATGGCCTTTCGCCCTTCAGGTAATACTTCCAAAGCCCATACTTTGTTTTCATACATGGATGCCATCTCAGATTTCATGGCATCTAACCATTTCTCGGAATCCGGGCCCATCATCGCTTCTCCATAGCTCGTAGGTTCATCGTTGTCCAACAACATGACCTCTAAGACAGGGTTGCCGTACCACTCAGGAGGAGTACGCGTCCTTGTCGACCTACGAGGTTCGATAGCAACTTGATCCGAAGCTTCATGATCATCATCATTAACTTCCTCTTCAACCGATGTAGGCTCTACAGAAACATCTTTCTGCGCTGCGCTACTCTTAGGTTGAAGTAAAGGTTCAACAACCTCATCAAGTTCTATTTTCCTCCCACTCAATTCTTTCGAGAGAAACTCTTTCTCAAGAAATGTTCCGTTTTTAGCGACAAACACTTTGCCTTTGGATCTAAGATAGAAGGTATACCCAACTGTCTCTTTTGGGTATCCTATGAAGACACATTTCTCCGCTTTGGGTTCCAGCTTTTCAGGCTGAAGCTTTTTGACATAAGCATAACATCCCCAAACTTTAAGAAATGACAACTTTGGCTTCTTGCCAAACCACAGTTCATATGGCGTCGTCTCAACGGATTTCGATGGTGCCTTATTTAAAGTGAATGCAGCTGTCTCTAATGCATAACCCCAAAACGATAGTGGCAAATCGGCAAGAGACATCATAGAACGCACCATATCTAATAAGGTTCGATTATGACGTTCGGACACACCATTACGTTGTGGTGTTCCAGGCGGTGTCAATTGTGAAACAATTCCACATTGTCTTAAGTGACTGCCAAATTCATAACTCAGATATTCTCCTCCTCGATCAGATCGCAGGAATTTAATCTTCTTGTTACGATGATTCTCAACTTCACTCTGAAATTGCTTGAACTTTTCAAACGTTTCAGACTTGTGTTTCATTAATTAAATATACCCATATCTACTTAAGTCATCAGTAAAGGTGAGAAAATAACGATATCCACCGCGCGCCTCAATGCTCATCGGACCACACACATCAGTATGTATGATTTCCAATAAGTCACTTGCCTGTTCCATTGTACCAGAGAACGGGGTCTTAGTCATCTTGCCCATGAGGCATGGTTCACATGTGTCAAGTGATTCAAAATCAAGTGACTCCAAAAGTCCATCAGCATGGAGCTTCTTCATGCGTTTTACACCAATATGACCTAAGCGGCAGTGCCACAAGAAAGTGGTACTATCATTATCAACTCTACATCTTTTGGCATCAATGTTATGAACATGTGTATCATCACTATCGAGATTCAATAAGAATAAACCCCTCACACTGGGTGCATGACCATAAAAGATATTAATTATATAAATAGAACAACCATTATTCTCTGATTTAAATGAGTAACCATCTCGCAATAAACAAGATCTAGATATAATGTTCATGCTTAACGCATGCACTAAATAACAATTATTCAGGTTCATCACTAATCCCGATGGTAATCGAAGAGCGAGCGTGCCGACGGCGATCACATCAACCTTGGAACCATTTCCCACGCGCATCATCACTTCGTCCTTTGCCAGCCTCCGTCTATTCCGCAGTTCCTATTTTGAGTTGCAAATGTGAGCAACTGAACCGGTATCAAATACACAGGCACTACTACGAGAGTTGGTAAGGTACACATCAATAACATGTATATCATATATACCTTGTTTGGTGTTGGCCGCCTTCTTGTCAGCCAGATATTTGGGGCAGTTCCGCTTCCAGTGACCAGTTCCCTTGCAATGAAAGCACTCAGTTTCTGGCTTGGGTCCAGCCTTGGGTTTCTTCACAGGAGGGGCAACTGCTTTGCCACTCTTCTTGGAGTTACCCTTCTTACCCTTGCCATTCTTCTTGAAACTAGTGGTTTTATTGACCATCAACACTTGATGCTCCTTCTGAATCTCAGACTCAGCGACTTTCAACATCGCAAACAGCTCGGCGACTGACTTGTTCATCCCGTGCATGTTATTGTTCAACTTGAAGCTCTTTTAGCTAGGTGGCAGTGATTGAAGAACTCTGTCAGTGATCGCCTCTGGCGGAAGGGTGTGACGCCCCCGATTTCGACCGTACGCTAATCATACACGCAACGCGTACGACCAAGATTAGGGACTCACTAATTAATATCACAACACAACTCTAGACACAAATTAAAGTCATACAGCTTCATATTACAAGCCAGGGGCCTCGAGGGCTCGAATACAAAGCTCGACAAGCACGAGTCAGCGGAAGCAAATAATATCTGAGTACAGACATAAGTTAAACAAGTTTTGCCTTAAGAAGGCTAGCACAAACATAAGTAGCGGATCGAAAGAGGTGAGTCCTCCTGCCTGGGAACCTCCTAACTACTCCTGAGCGTCGACACTCTCCACGTAGTAGTAGGCTCCAGCGGTGGTGTAGTAGTCGTCTCCGGCGTACTCCATCTCCTGGGCTCCATTGTGTGAACGCGGTAATCGTATCGAGGGGGAAAAAGAAAGCAAAGCAGCGGTGAGTACTCATCCAAAGTACTCGCAAGACTGACATCAGAACTATGCTAAGTATGCATCAGTATCAAGGAATGGGGTTATATCTGGGCTGACTGCAGAAAGCAAGAATAAGGGGAAGGCCTAGTCCTATCGAAGACTAGCATCTTCAACATCTTGCAGCATTAGAAGAGAGTAGACTGGTATCTCATATATAGTCATATTATTGTAGCAATTTTATTAAGTAACCACACCCAGAGATTCTTCCTTGACTCCCTGCGAGGAAGCAATCCCGGAGCCAACATTCATTTCAAATTTAAGTCACAGTTATAATTGTATATGGTCAAGGTACAACTCCAAGTCGTCCTGTTACCGTGGACACGGCTATTCGAATAGATGATTCATCCCTACAGGGGTGCACCACATTTCCAACACGCCTGATCACCTCCGGCCGGACACACTTTCCTGGGTCATGCCCGGCCTCGGGATAGAAGCACGTCGTCGCCCCACCTAGGCTCAACGAAGAGGCCAGCCCGCCGGTCTAAATCCTAAGCACACAGGGGTCGTGGGCCCACTTGCCCTACGCGCTCCTGCACGATGCGTACGCGGCCGGAAGCAGACCTAGCACACTCCAGTCCAAGAGCTGTACCGTCCAGTCCAATCCGGCGCGCGCCGCTCCATTGCTGACGCCCAAAGAGCTTCGGCTGATACAACGACGCTGAGTACCCATAACTTCTCCCACGCGATGGTTTGGTGCGTAAAAAGGCCAACGACCCAACTCAGATCAAATACCCAACCCATTAGCATTTTATTAATGCGGGGCAAGCGCGACCCATGAAGTGCGGTCCCGTCGCCCCGTCTCGAGGATGTGTGGCAAGGGCCTCTCCTGCCCGTCCGCGCCTCATAATAACCCTTTGGATGCCTTACCGGCGCATCCCACCACATATCACACACGGGTACCCTTGGGGCCGACCCGTCTCAAGACTGTCGGGAACTCAGGTCCACCTCAACCAGGGTGGTACCGCCTGTCCCTCCAGTCCCGTCTTTCACATGTAAACAATGTCAAGTTAAAGTAACTGTGTGTTTATACACCAAGTGGAAATCCGAGGAATCACCCTCGATGGATCCCACTCGAGGTATGTGTATGGCAAGAGTCGCTATCGATAAATGGGAAGGAGGAATCACCCTCGATACCCACGACCGATTAGCTACGCTACAGAATTAACACCGGAAGTGCTAAGTGAGGTATCACCCTCGGCACTCTATAGTAGCTCTGCAGTGCCATACTTAAGGGGTGTGCGGTGATGTGAGGGGCCTGGCTCGTCGGTCGGTTGACCGAGTCTTCGGGTCTTTGAGTCGTCGAGTCATCGATGAAGAAGCAGGGGCAACTGGGACTAAGGGGGTCACAGGGGATTCACTGATCAACCTATACTAAGCAGTTGATATGATTGCAGGTATAGTAGCAGTTTATCAAAAACAGGCTATGCATCAGAAATAGGAGCTAGCTAATACAGTAGCAAAATCTAATGCAAGACTGGGAGGGAAAGAAATGGGCGATATCGGAATGCTCAAGGGGGGGGGGGTTGCTTGCCTTGCTGCTCTACGGCAAAAGGCTGATCATCAACGGCGTAGTCGTACCCGGCAGTAGCGTCGGTCTCGGGGTCTACCGGTAAGAAGAGGGGGGAGAAACAATAAATACAAAGCAGACAAATGCATCACGATGCATGACATGGCAATATGCAGGGCTACGCATGCACTAACGCAGTATTACACATCGCAGACGGGTCGGAAGAATATCTGACGATATTTCCCGGGTCTCGGGCTTTTACCGGACAGATGAAACCGATGGAAAAGTTCCATGTTCGCTATGCTAGAGGCATGTGACAGACGAACAGACAGCGTAGTCGGATTCGTCTCGTCGTCCTGAGCAACTTTCATGTATAGATTATTTTCATCTGACTTACGGATTATTTTATATTAATTTTTAAAGTTTTATTAATATTCAAAAATTAAAATAGATTATTTTAATTCAATAAATATATATATGACATCAGCATGATGTCATGCTGACATCAGCAGTCAACTATTTGACTGCTGACCTGGTCAACTGACAGGTGGGGTCCACTGTCATTGACTGCCCTAATTAACCTAGGATTAATTAAGTCAAATAGCTAATTAACAGAATTAATTAGTCTAATTAGGTTTAGGTTAATTAAGTTAATTAATTATCTAATTAATTAATTAATTTATTTATTTAATTTAATTTTTTAGAAACATTTTTATTTTTTTGTTTTAACAGGGCGGGCCCCGCATGTCATAGGGCTAGCCACACATACACATACACTACACGCACACGCACATCGCACACACGCACCGGGCCAGTGCGGCAGCGCGGCCGGGGGGGGGGGCTCACAGGGGGGGGGGGCGAACGGCGGCGGCGCGAGGCGGCGGGGCGGCGAGGTGGAGAGGCGGCGGCGGTGCGGGCGACGGGCAGCGGGTGGCGGTGCGGCGACGGTCGGCGGCGGGATGGCGGCGAGCTGGCGGGGAGGCGACGGACGGCGGGCGCGGCGCGGCGCGGGTCGGGGCCGGCCGGATCCGCCGGCGGGGGGGGGGGAGGGACCGGGTCGGTCGGGGGGGGACGAGCGCGGGCGGGGCTCGGGCGCCTCTGGCGCACGGCGACGGCGGGGGGGGGGGGGGGAATCGGGACGGGGAGGCTGGGGGCTCGCTAGGGCTCGCCCCAGCTGGCTCCTTATAGGAGCTGGCTGGGCCGGCCCTTTCGGCCCAGTTAGGTTTTTTTTCTTTTTTTTCCTTTTTCTTTTTTTTTTTGAATAATTAAAACTGAAGCTGTTTTAATTATTTTGAGCACCAAAATACTTCGAAAATTGCCGGTTTCAATTTTATAAAATATTAGGGAATATTTGCAACCCATCCAACATTTTTAATTCTGGTTTTGCACAACTTTTAAATCCACTTTTTAAATGAATTTAAATTGCGATAAAAATTGAATTAAGGACCGATTTCAACGGTGATCAAACTTGGATTAGCAAAATTAATTAAGCTTGATCAAGATCATTACTGTAGCTTAATTACACTAATTACTGTTGTAGCAAACCCAGGGCGTCACAATTCTTCCCTACTAAAAAGAATTCTCGTCCCGAGAATTAAGAAGTAGCAGGAAAGAGCCCGGGGTATTCTGCACGAAGATGATCTTCGCGTTCCCAAGTGGCTTCATCTTCAGAATGATTTGCCCACTGCACCTTGAAGAACTTGGTAACCTTCTGACGAGTCCGACGTTCAGTTTCATCGAGAATGCGGACTGGTTGCTCCTTGTAAGAAAGGTCTTGTTGTAGCTCCAACATATCGTGATCCACTGCTCGGATAGGATCCTTGAAACAGCGACGAATCTGTGACACATGGAACACATCGTGAACCTGAGAAAGGTTTGGCGGTAGCTCCAGTTGATATGCCACTTTACCACGCCTTTCGAGAATAGTGAAAGGACCAATGTATCGAGGAGCCAGCTTGCCCTTGATCCCAAAACGGTGTGTACCTCGCATCGGCGTGACTCGAAGATAAGCCTTTTTGCTAGGTTGATAGACCATATGTTTGTGATGACGGTCATACTGACTCTTCTGACGAGACTGAGCAGTCTTCAGTTTTGCATGAATAATGCGGACTTGGTCTTCGGCATGTTGGATAATATCCGGACCGATAAGTGTACGTTCCCTAGTTTCTGACCAATTCAGAGGAGTCCGACACTTACGTCCATATAACACTTCAAAGGGAGCCATCTTCAGACTAGCTTGATAGCTATTGTTGTAGGAGAACTCAGCATACGGGAGAGATTCCTCCCATTTCTTGCCGAAAGAAATGACACAAGCTCGAAGCATGTCTTCAAGAATCTGATTGACTCTTTCAACTTGTCCCTGGGATTGAGGGTGAAAAGCGGTGCTGAAGGACAAATGAGTTTCCATGGCTTCCTGGAAACTTGCCCAGAACCTTGAAGTGAATAAGCTACCACGGTCCGAACTAATCACCAGTGGAATACCGTGGAGTGAAACAACTCTGGACATGTAAAGATCTGCGGGCTGGCTAGCAGTAATAGTTTCCTTGACAGCCTGAAAATGTGCAACTTTGGATAGTCGGTCAATGAGGACAAGAATAGCATCATTGCCTTTCTGCGATCTGGGAAAACCAGTGACGAAGTTCATTTCAACATGGTCCCATTTCCATTCAGTAACCGTAATAGGTTGTAGAGTTCCAGCAGGCTTTTGATGTTCTGCTTTGATACGACGGCAAACATCACATTCAGCAACATAGCGAGCAATGTCTTGCTTCATGTTAGACCACTAGAATCTTCGACGAATGTCTTGGTACATCTTGGTACTACCAGGATGAATAGACAGCGGAGTGCCATGTGCTTCCTTCATGACCTCCTGAGTCATATCATGGTTTTTCTCCTTACTCGGTACCACTAGGCGGCCTTTGAAGTACAAAGCGCCATCCTCAGCAATAGTGAAGGATGAGGGCTTTCCTTCTGCGAGATCGAATTTAATCCTCTCGACTTCATTGTCACACTTCTGGATCCACTTGATGACGTCCACAAGATCTGGTTTAGCAACCAGGGTATTAAGAGAACCTTGGGAAACAACGTGGAGGTTCATCTTGTAGGACCCTTCAGGAGGGGGAGCGAGATAACCCTAAGGAACAATATGGAGATTCAACTTGCGGAATTCCTTTTGAAGAAGGGGGTGAACCTTGTGAACCTGAAGGTGGTTGCAGTACGACTTGCGGCTCAAAGCATCAGCCATTACATTAGCCTTGCCTGGTGTATAAGAAATACCCACGTTGTAATCTGCTATGCGCTCCATCCATCTTTGTTGGAGGAGATGCAGATCTGGCTGAGTAAACAGGTACTTCAGACTTTTGGTGATCGGTGTAGATCTCGCAACGATTACCAACAAGGTATTGCCGCCACTCTTTCAGTGCATGAATTACTGCAGCAAGTTCAAGGTCATGAACTGGGTAGTTCTCTTCATGAGGACGCAATTGACGAGATGCATAAGCAACCACTCTGCGTTCTTGCATTAGGACACATCCCATTCCTTGACGTGAAGCATCACAATAGATGACGAAGTCCTTCTGAGTATCCGGAGGAGCAAGCACTGGAGCAGACGTAAGTTTGTCTTTAAGTGCCTGAAAGCTCTCTTGACATTTTTCGGTCCACTCATATTTAACACCTTTGTGAAGCAAATTGGTTAAGGGCTTTGCAATCTTGGAGAAGTTCTCGACGAATCGACGGCAATAGCTGGCGAGTCCGAGAAAAATTCTGACTTGCTTGACATTCTTTGGGGGAGTCCAGTCAAGAATAGCCTGAACTCGTTCAGGGTTGACCGCAATACCATCCTTGGAGATCACATGACCAAGGTAGGTCACTTCGTCCATCCAGAACTCACACTTTGAATACTTTGCATAAAGTTGATGTTCTCGAAGCCTCTCCAGTATAAGACGAAGATGTTCAGCATGCTCTTCTTTATTCTTGGAGTAAACCAGGATATCATCCAGATAAACCACGACGAATTTATCGAGGTAGTCCATGAATATATAGTTCATCAGGCGAGAGAAGGTTGCTGGAGCATTGGTTAAGCCGAAGGACATGACGGTGTACTCGTATGAACCATAGCGAGTAACAAATGCAGTCTTGGGAATATCCTCTTCATGAACCCGAATCTGATGGTAACCCAACCTCAAGTCGAGTTTTGAAAACACTGATGAACCGGCAAGTTGATCATACAGATCGTTGATCCGAGGAAGCGGGTATTTGTTTTGAATCGTTGCTTGGTTGATGGGACGGTAATCTTGGACCAATCGATTCGTACCATCTTCCTTCTTGACAAAGAGAGAAGGTGCTCCCCAAGCAGAGGAACTTGGACGAATGAAACCTCGACGAAGCGAATCATCGATTTCTTGTTTCAGTTCAAGGAGTTCATGTGGAGGCATCTTATATGGCCGCTTAGCAATAGGGGTGGTGCCTGGCACTAAGTCGATGACAAACTCGACAGCTCTAGCAGGGGGGATCCCTGGAAGTTCTTCTGGAAAGACATCTTGAAAATCACGGACCACTGGGATGTTTTCAATCCCCTCAAGAGGTGACGCATTCAATGCATCCAAGGCATACAGTCGGGCTTCGGCATCTCGAACAAGATGAGCATGGTCAAGCTCTAGCATGACGATAATGATGGGGCCTAACGGCTTGGAAAGACATGATTGAGTACAAACTCATAAGCATGGAAGATTCTAAGAGTTGTTGAATCGCAAAGCATACTCGATTCAGATATCGGTGTCCCTGAGTGTCCCACAACTCAGAACATGAGGAAACTGGAATCAGTGAAATATCATAGTTGATGAGGAGCTCATAAGAAGTTATATAGCTCCGTGATATTTATCAAGATACCAGTGATAATACTCGGAGATAGATCAGAATAGAGGTTAGACTAGCGTATTGATCTGTGGAAGACAAGCACTTTAACTTGTCTGAGAATGAAATCAAAGTAGAACAACATGGTCGGAACCACGATTGCAAAGGACAAGATCAAAGATACAAGATCAAATCATACATTGAATGATTATTGAAAGGAGAAGCTTCTATGATAAGATGAACATCGTTTCCATGGGCATGAACACAAGGTTCAAGGTCGACTCCCACTTCATCAATGCATCACCTTCCATTTACACCTCGCCTTTGATGAAGTTGTAGTTTTGAAAGTTTAACTGGCAAAACACCAGGAGAGTATGACTCGTGAAAACTGTCAGGTTCACACGAATTAAGGAAGGCATAGGTTCAACCCATCGGGGCATCTTAGGAACATATACCACAAGCTTCAAGAGTAATTAACACATGCTTGTCAATAGAATGGCTGACAAAAGCATAGGATACAACTTATCAGAGGGAGAAGACATAGTTACATCACAAGAATTTTGAATGTGAAGGATGCTATCGGATAATAACCCAACACTCGGTCTAGCGGTCCACCAAGGACCTGATGTGAGTATCGGTACCCAATCAGAGGAAGAAGGAATGTAAGGCATCAGATCATAGAACATCCAAATAATTTGATGCTTAAATAACCAAAGGAATTACGATTTCTCAATTGGTGTATCGGAAACAGATGTTGCGATCAAATGCAAGTAAGATGAAAGGACTTAGATGGGCAATCAATCAAAGTTGGATTGTTGAGAACCAACTCATGTTTGGAAAGACGTCTGAGCCGGGCGGACAATCTATGATAAACAACTGATGACTGTGTGCATTCACACACAGGTTGAATCAATAAAACCAAATGAAAACCACAAAGGAATTACTTAATATTGCTAGACATATGGAATTAACCACAATGCAAGCAGGTGAGAAAGGTCAAGAGCAAAAGGCTACTGAGGATTACGGAAAATCGAATAGCGTTTCAAAGAATTCTGTGAAACACATGATCAACCAAGGAAGAACGAATCTCCGGTAAGATAATTCGATGTACCTTGTAATAACAAGAGCAACTGGATATGATAGTATGAGCGACAATTGCATGTAGTCATCCATAGGGGTTGACGGCGGAAGGGAATCGCAAAAGCGATGAGCACAAGTTCTCGGGAGAACATCAGAGAGTATCTTCGGAGTCTTCTGATGAATCAAGCCATCATCTGGAATGAGGGGCTCTCCGGGGGAAGTAGTTACGAGAACCTAGAGTTAGAGTTATTAAAATCTTTAACCCGAAAGAGAAGAGAGATCAGAACCCAGAGTATAGACAAGGAATAAAAGATCCTAATACCACCCGATTGAGATGTGGGCCCGTAAGCCACACAACTATGTTAGTAAAGTTTTTCAAGTACTAGACTCAACTTTGGCCAAGGAGTTGGAAAGGGGGCTACCTATAGGCAGTCGGCTCTGATACCAACTTGTGACGCCCCCGATTTCGACCGTACGCTAATCATACACGCAACGCGTACGACCAAGATTAGGGACTCACTAATTAATATCACAACACAACTCTAGACACAAATTAAAGTCATACAACTTCATATTACAAGCCAGGGGCCTCGAGGGCTCAAATACAAAGCTCGACAAGCACGAGTCAGTGGAAGCAAATAATATCTGAGTACAGACATAAGTTCAACAAGTTTTGCCTTAAGAAGGCTAGCACAAACATAAGCAGCGGATCGAAAGAGGCGAGGCCTCCTGCCTGGGAACCTCCTAACTACTCCTGAGCGTCGGCACTCTCCACGTAGTAGTAGGCTCCAGCGGTGGTGTAGTAGTCGTCTCCGGCGTACTCCATCTCCTGGGCTCCATCGTCTGAACGCGGTAATCGTATCGAGGGAAAAAAAGAAAGCAAAGCAGCGGTGAGTACTCATCCAAAGTACTCGCAAGACTGACATCAGAACTATGCTAAGTATGCATCAGTATCAAGGAATGGGGTTATATCTGGGCTGACTGCAGAAAGCAAGAATAAGGGGAAGGCCTAGTCCTATCGAAGACTAGCATCTTCAGCATCTTGCAGCATTAGAAGAGAGTAGACTGGTATCTCATATATAGTCATATTATTGTAGCAATTTTATTAAGTAACCACGCCCAGAGATTCTTCCTCGACTCCCTGCGAGGAAGCAATCCCGGAGCCAACATTCATTTCAAATTTAAGTCACAGTTATAGTTGTATAAGGTCAAGGTACAACTCCAAGTCGTCCTGTTACCGTGGACACGGCTATTCGAATAGATGATTCATCCCTACAGGGGTGCACCGCATTTCCAACACGCCTGATCACCTCCGGTCGGACACACTTTCCTGGGTCATGCCCGGCCTCAGGATAGCAGCACGTCGTCGCCCCACCTAGGCTCAACGAAGAGGCCAGCCCGCCGGTCTAAATCCTAAGCACACAGGGGTCGTGGGCCCACTTGCCCTACGCGCTCCCGCACGATGTGTGCGCGGCCGGAAGCAGACCTAGCACACTCCAGTCCAAGAGCTATACCGTCCAGTCCAATCCGGCGCGCGCCGCTCCATTGCTGACGTCCGAAGAGCTTCGGCTGATATAACGACGCTGAGTACCCATAACTTCTCCCACGCGATGGTTTGGTGCGTAAAAAGGCCAACGACCCAACTCAGATAAAATATCCAACCCATTAGCTTTTTATTAATGCGGGGCAAGCGCGACCCATGAAGTGCGGCCCCGTCGCCCCGTCTCGAGGATGTGTGGCAAGGGCCTCTCCTGCCCGCCCACGCCTCATAATAACCCTTTGGATGCCTTACCGGCGCATCCCACCACATATCACACACGGGTACCCTTGGGGCCGACCCGTCTCAAGACTGTCGGGAACTCAGGTCCACCTCAACCAGGGTGGTACCGCCTGTCCCTCCAGTCCCGTCTTTCACATGTAAACAATGTCAAGTTAAAGTAACTGTGTGTTTATACACCAAGTGGAAATCCGAGGAATCACCCTCGATGGATCCCACTCGAGGTATGTGTATGGCAAGAGTCGCTATCGATAAATGGGAAGGAGGAATCACCCTCGATACCCATGACCGATTAGCTACGCTACAGAATTAACATCGGGAGTGCTAAGTGAGGTATCACCCTCGGCACTCGATAGTAGCTCTGCAGTGCCATACTTAAGGGGTGTGCGGTGATGTGAGGGGCCTGGCTCGTCGGTCGGTTGACCGAGTCTTCGGGTCTTTGAGTCGTCGAGTCGTCGATGAAGAAGCAGGGGCAACTGGGACTAAGGGGGTCACAGGGGATTCACTGATCAACCTATACTAAGCAGTTGATATGATTGCAGGTATAGTAGCAGTTTATCAAAAACAGGCTATGCATCAGAAATAGGAGCGAGCTAATACAGTAGCAAAATCTAATGCAAGACTGGGAGGGAAAGAAATGGGCGATATCGGAATGCTCAAGGGGGGGGGGGGTTGTTTGCCTTGCTGCTCTGCGGCAAAAGGCTGATCGTCAACGACGTAGTCGTACCCGGCAGCAGCGTCGGTCTCGAGGTCTACCGGTAAGAAGAGGGGGGGAGAAACAATAAATACAAAGCAGACAAATGCATCACGATGCATGACATGGCAATATGCAGGGCTAGGCATGCACTAACGCAGTATTACACATCGTAGACAGGTCGGAAGAATATCTGACGATATTTCCCGGGTCTTTGGCTTTTACCGGACAGATGAAACCGATGGAAAGTTCCATGTTCGCCATGCAAGAGGCATGTGACAGACGAACAGACAGCGTAGTCGGATTCGTCTCGTCGTCCTGAGCAACTTTCATGTATAAATTATTTTCATCTGACTTACGGATTATTTTATATTAATTTTTAAAGTTTTATTAATATTCAGAAATTAAAATAGAATATTTTAATTCAATAAATATATATGACATCAGCATGATGTCATGCTGACATCAGCAGTCAACTATTTGACTGCTGACCTGGTCAACTGACAGGTGGGGTCCACTGTCATTGACTGCCCTAATTAACCTAGGATTAATTAAGTCAAATAGCTAATTAACAGAATTAATTAGTCTAATTAGGTTTAGGTTAATTAAGTTAATTAATTATCTAATTAATTAATTAATTAATTAATTTATTTAATTTAAATTTTTATAAACATTTTTATTTTTTCGTTTTAACAGGGCGGGCCCCGCATGTCATAGGGCCAGCCACACATACACATACACTACACGCACACGCACATCGCACACACACACGCGCACACACGTGCACGCACGCACCAGGCCGGTGCGGCGGCGCGGCGGCCGCCGGCGGGCGCGGCCGGGGGGGGGGGGGGAGGGGGGGCGGGCGGCTCACAGGAGGGGGGGCGATCGGCGGCGGCGGCGCGAGGCGGCGGGGCGGCAAGGTGGAGAGGCGGCGGCGGTGCGGGCGACGGGCGGCGGGGAGCGCCGCGGGAGGCGGTGCGGCGACGGTCGCCGGCGGGGCGGCGGTGAGCTGGCGGGGAGGCGACGGACGGCGGGCGTGGCGCGGCGCGGGTCGGGGCCGGTCGGATCCGCCGGCGGGGGGGGGGGGGGGGAACCGGGTCGGTCGGGAGGGGGACGAGCGCGGGCGGGGCTCGGGCGCCTCTGGCGCGCGGCGGCGGGGGGGGGGGGGGAATCGGGACGGGGAGGCTGGGGGCTCGCTAGGGTTCGCCCCAGCTGGCTCCTTATAGGAGCTGGCTGGGCCGGCCCTTTCGGCCCAGTTAGGCTTTTTTTTTCCTTTTTTTGAATAATTAAAACAGAAGCCGTTTTAATTATTTTGAGCAACAAAATACTTCGAAAATTGCCGGTTTCAATTTTATAAAATCTTAGGGAATATTTGCAACCCATCCAACATTTTTAATTCTGGTGTTGCACAACTTTTCAATCCACTTTTTAAATGAATTTAAATTGCGATAAAAATTGAATTAAGGACCGATTTCAACGGTGATCAAACTTGGATTAGCAAAATTAATTAAGCTTGATCAAGATCATTACTGTAGCTTAATTACACTGATTACTGTTGTAGCAAACCCAGGGCGTCACAAAGGGGCATCCCCAATTCAGCAAGACGGGTGGAATACCCAGACGTTTTGAGTATGTGTTCACTGACAGACCCGTTCTCCTCCATCTTGCAAGCATAGAATTTATCGGAGGTCTCATACCTCTCGATCCGGGCATTCTTCTGAAAGATAAACTTCAACTCCTGGAACATATCATATGCTCCATGATGTTCAAAATGTCTTTGAAGTCCCGGTTCTAAGCCATACAACATTGCACATTGAGCTATTGAGTAATCATCAGAACATGTCTGCCAAGCGTTCGCAACGTCTACAAACTCTACTGGAGCGTGTGGTTCACCAAGCGGTGCATCAAGGACATAAGCCTTTTGGGAAGCTGTAAGGATAATCCTTAGATTACGGGCCCAGTCTACAAAGTTACTTCCATCATCTTTCAACTTAGCTTTCTCTAGGAACGCATTAAAATTCAGGGGTGCTACTGCGCGAGCCATTGATCTACAACATAAATTTTGCAAAGACAACTTAGACTATTGTTCAAGATAATGAGTTTCGTTAATCATATTACTTAAAAAAACTCCCACTCAAATTGACATCCCTCTGGTCATTCGAGTGTCACATGATCCAAATTCACCAACTCAAGTCCGATCATCACGTGAGATGAGGTGGTTTCAATGGTGAACATCTTCATGTTGATCATATCTACTATATGACTCATGTTCGACCTTTCGGTCTCTTGTGTTCCGAGGCCATGTCTGTACATGCTAGGTTCGTCAAGATTAACCCGAGTGTTCTGCACGTGCAACACTGGCTTGCACCCGTTGTATGCGAACGTAGAGTCTATCACACCCAATCATCACGTGGTGTCTCGAAACGACGAACTTTCGCAACGGTGCACACTCGGGGAGAACACAATTTTATCTTGAAATTTTAGAGAGGGATCACCTTATAATGCTACCATCGTCCGAAGCAAAATAAGATGCATAAAGGATTAACATCACATGCAAATCATAAGTGACATGATATGGCCATGAACTTGTGCTTTTGATCTCCATCTCCAAAGCACCGGCATGATCTCCATCGTCACCGGCATGACACCATGATCTCCATCATCTTGATCTCCATCAACGTGTCGCCCTGAGGTTGTCGCGCCAACTGTTGCTTCCACGACTATTGCTAACTCATAGCGATAAAGTGAAGCAAAAATGACGAAAATAAATTAAAGACAACCCCATGGCTCCTGCCGGTTGCCGTACTCATCGACATGCAAGTCGTGATATTCTATACAAAACATGATCATCTCATACATCACATATATCTCATCATGTAATTGGCCATATCACATCACAATATACCCTGCAAAAACAAGTTAGACGTCCTCTAATTGTTGTTGCATGTTTTACGTGGCTGCTACGGGTATCTAGCAAGAACAATTCCTAACTACGCAAAAACCACAACGGTGATACACAAATTGCTATTCAACCTTCTCAAGGACCGCCTTTGTCGAATCCGATCCAACTAAAGTGGGAGAGCAGACACCCGCCAGCCATCTTTATGCAGCAAAGTCACATGTCAGTTGATGGAACCGGTCTCTCGTAAGCGTACGAGTAAGGTTGGTCCGGGCCGCTTCATCCCACAATACCACTGAATCAAGAAAAGACCAAGGGAGGAAGCAATCTGAGCATCAACGCCCACAAACTCCTTTGTGTTCTACTCGTGATCTCATCTACGCATAGACCTAGCTCATGATGCCACTGTTGGGAAACGTTGCATGGGAAACAAAATTTTTCCTACGCACACGCAAGATCTATCCATGGTGATGAGCATCTACGAGAGGGAGAAGGGCTCTACATAAGCGGGAAGCGTTAAGAAACGCGGTTGGTGTAGTCGAACGTCTTCGCGATCCAAATCGCAGCCGTCCCGCGATCCGTCTCGATCTAGCGCCGAACGGACGGCACCTCCGCGTTCAGCACACACACAACTTGATGACGATCTCTGCCTTCTTGATCCAGCAAGAGGGGCTGATACGTCTCCGTCGTATCTACTTTTCCAAACTCTTTTGCCCTTGTTTTGGACTCTAATTTGCATGATTTGGATGGAACTAACCCGTACTGACGCTGTTTTCAGCAGAATTGCCTTGGTGTTATTTTTGTGCAGAAATAAAAGTTCTCGGATCGTCCTGAAAATTTACGGAGAATATTTTTGGAATTAATAAAAAATTGGCGAAAGAATCAAGCCAGGGGGGCCCACCTGTTGGCCACAAGTCAGGAGGGCGCCCCCCCTAGGGCGCGCCCTGGTGGCTTGTGGGCCCCCTGTGGCTCCTCCGACCTCGATTCCACTTCTATATATTCACATCCATGGAGAAAAAATATTAGAGAGAAGAGTTCATCGCGTTTTACGATACGGAGCCGCCGCCACCTCCTGTTCTTCCTCGGGAGGGCAGATCTGGAGTCTGATTTGGGCTCCGGAGAGGGGAAATCGACGCCGTCGTCATCACCAACCATCCTTCATCACCAATTTCATGATGCTCTCCGCCGTTCGTGAGTAATTACATCGTAGGCTTGCTGGACGGTGATGGGTTGGATGAGATTTACCATGTAATCGAGTTAGTTTTGTTAGGGTTTGATCCCTAGTATCCACTATGTTCTGAGATTGATGTTGCTATGACTTTGCTATGCTTAATGCTTGTCACTAGGGCCCGAGTGCCATGATTTCAGATCTGAACCTATTATGTTTTCATGAATATATATGTGTTCTTGATCCTATCTTGCAAGTTGTAGACACCTATTACGAGTTATGATCCGCATCCCCCAGGGTGACAATAACTGGGATTCTTTCCGGTGATTACCGTAGTTTGAGGAGTTCATGTATTCACTAAGTGCTAATGTTTTGGTCCGGTTCTCTATTAAAAGGAGGCCTTAATATCCCTTAGTTTCCATTAGGACCCCGCTGCCACGGGAGGGTAGGACAAAAGATGGCATGCAAGTTCTTTTCCATAAGCACGTATGACTATATATGGAATACATGCCTACATTATATTGATGAATTGGAGCTAGTTCTGTGTCACCCTATGTTATAACCGTTGCATGATGAATGCCATCCGACATAATTATCCATCACTGATCCATTGCCAACGAGCTATCCACATATTGATCTTTGCTAAGTTACTTTTCTGTTACTACTATGACAATCACTACAAAACTGCTACTGTCACTTTGCTATTGTTACCGTTACTTCCATATTACTTTGCTACTGAATACTTTGCTGCAGATATGAAGTCTTTCAGGTGTGGTTGAATTGACAACTCAGCTGCTAATACTTGAGAATATTCTTTGGCTCCCCTTGTGTCGAATCAATAAATTTGGGTTGAATACTCTACCCTCAAAAACTGTTGCGATCCCCTATACTTGTGGGTTATCAAGACCTTTTTCTGGCGCCGTTGCCGGGGAGCAAAGCTCTATTCTCTGAGTCACTTGGGATTTATATCTGTTGATCACTATGAAGAATCTGAAAGATGCTAAAACCAAGATCTACCCCTCAACTACGAGGACAGGTAAGGAACTGCCATCTAGCTCTGCTCTTGATTCACCTTCTGTTATGAGTAAACTTGCGACACCACCACCTGCTAGTAATTCTGATATGTCGCACGTAATCGATGATGCTACTTCTGCTATGCATGATGCTTATGATGATGCTTTGCTTGATACTACTGTGCCACTGGGTGAATTTCTTGATGAACAAATTGCTAGAGTCAATGTTGAAACTGATGATATTTTTGAATCTGATGAAATTATTAAAACTGAACACTATGATACACCTGCTAGACCTAGCTCTCCTAGATATGAATTGCCTAATATACCTGAAGGTTATGTTATGGAAGGAGAGGTAGCTAGGGACTTTCTTGCTTGTAAAGATAGAGATGATCTTAAGAAATTGCTATGCAAGTGGAAAGAAAAATCTTTGAATGCTAGAATGCAATATGATCCTAAGTTTGCTACTTCACCTATCTTTGTCACTGATAAGGATTATGAATTCTCTGTCGATCCTGAGTTAATTACTTTGGTTGAATCTGATCCTTTCCATGGTTATGAATCTGAAACTATTGTGGCACATCTTACTAAATTGAATGATATAGCCACCCTATTTACTCATGAGGAAAAAATTCGCTATTACTATATTCTTAAGTTGTTTCCTTTCTCACTAAAGGGTGATGCTAAGATATGGTTTAATTCTCTTGCTCCTGGTTGTGTGCGTAGTCCCCAGGATATGATATATTACTTCTCTAAAAAATATTTTCCTGCCCATAAGAAACAAGCTGCCTTGCAGGAAATATTTAACTTTGTGCAAACTGAAGAAGAGAGTCTCCCACAAGCTTGGGGGAGGCTTCTCCAGCTACTTAATTCTTTTCCTGATCACCCTCTCAAGAAAAACGAAATACTTGATATCTTTTATAATGGACTAACCGATGCATCTAGGGATCACCTAGATAGTTGTGCTGGTTGTGTTTTCAGGGAACGAACTGTTGAACAAGGTGAACTACTATTGAATAATATATTGAGCAATGATAATGATTGGACTATTCCCGAACCACCTCCAAAGCCAACTCCGAAGAAAAGAGGTATTCTATTTCTCAGTCCTGAAGATATGCAAGAGGCAAAGAAATCTATGAAGGAAAAAGGTATTAAAGCTGAAGATGTTAAGAATCTACCACCTATTGAAGAAATACATGTTCTTGATAACCTGACACAGGTAGTGGAGGTAAATTCTCTCCGTAGATTTGATGAAGGTGATATACCTTATAATAAGTCTGCTAGTCAATGCTTGGATGAATTTGATAACTTTGTAGTTAAGCAAGAAAATTTCAATGCTTATGTTAGTAGACAATTGAAACATAATGCTTACATGCTTGATCGCTTGGGTGATTATTTGAGTAGAACTGTCAATGATCTTAAGCTTATTAGTAAACATGCTTCCATGGTAACTACTCAAGTAGAACAAGTACTTAAGGCACAAAATGATTTGCTTAGTGAGATGAATAGTAAGAACAATGATCCTTCTATTAAAGTTGTGACTAGAGGTGGTAGAATGACTCAGGAACCTTTGTATCCTGAGGGCCACCCTAAGAGAATTGAGCAAGATTCTCAAAGAGCTAATACTGATGCACCTAGTCGTCCCAGTAATAGTAGGAAAAAGAATGACGATAGGACTTTGCATGCTGCTAGTGAACCTGTTATAGATACACCTGAGAATGCAAATGATATTTCTATTTCTGATGCTGAGACACAATTTGGTAATGAACATGAGCCTAGTAATAATATTAATGATGATGCTCAACCTAGTAATGATAATGATGTGGAGATTGAACCTGCTGTTGATCTTGATAACCCACAACCTAAGAACAAAAGATATGATAAAAGAGACTTTGTTGCTAGGAAGCATGGTAGAGAAAGAGAACCTTGGGTTCAGAAACCCATGCCCTTTCCTCCTAAGCCATCCAAGAAAAAGGATGATGAGGATTTTGAGCGCTTTGTTGAAATGCTTAGACCTGTCTTTTTGCGTATGCGCTTGACTGATATCCTGAAAATGTCTCCTTATGCTAAGTATATGAAAGATATTGTGACAAATAAAAGAAAGATACCGGAAGCTGAGATTTCCACCATGCTTGCTAATTATACTTTTAAGGGTGGAATACCAAAGAAACTAGGAGATCCCGGAGTACCTACTATACCATGCTCTATTAAAGGAAATTATGTTAAAACTGCTTTATGTGATCTTGGAGCCGGTGTTAGTGTTATGCCCTTCTCTTTATATCGTAGACTTGATTTGAATAAGTTGACACCTACTGAGATTTCTTTGCAAATGGTTGATAAATCAACTGCTTTACCCATCGGTATTTGCGAGGATGTGCCTGTTGTGGTTGGAAACGTTACTATCTTAACAAACTTTGTTATTCTTGATATCCCTGAGGACGACAATATGTCGATCATCCTTGGTAGACCCTTTTTTAATACTGCAGGGGCTGTTATTGATTGCAACAAAGGCAATGTTACTTTTCATGTTAATGGCAATGAGCATACGGTACACTTTCCGAAGAAACAACCTCAAGTTCATAGTATCAATTCCATTGAAAAGGTTTCAACGATTATTATCGGAGGTTTTGAATTCCCCCTTCCTACTGCCAAGAAGAAATATGATATACTTATTGTTGGGGACATGCATATCCCCATTGAGGTAACCTAGTGTCATTCGAAAATTCTCCGGTTCCGTGTTATTCGAAAAAGGTTTGTCAATAAGACTTGATCAACCTTATTGATGGATTCTTTTCGATGAGCATGAGATGAATGAATTTAGGAGACACAACCTTCTGTACCCAATTTTTACTTTATGTTATTTAGAGTAAACTAAGTAAAATTGTTATTATTTCTCTGTTTTCTGATTTATTCGTGCAATAGAAAAATGACCTGAAAATAAAAGTCCTCAGAATGCCCTGGAAATTTAGTATGATTTTTCTGGAATATTTAAGAATTTTTGGCACTGAGAACACATCAGGGGGCTGCACCAGTGGGCCACAAGCCTGCAGGGCGCGCCCACCCCCCCTGGGCGCGCCCTGGTTGCTTGTGGGTCCCACGTGGACCCCCCTCACTTATTCCAGCCACCATCCACTTCGTCTTCCTCCAGAAAAATTCCCACCATTGCTCAAACCCGTGTTCTAGCTCATTTTCCTGCCATTTTCGATCTCCTTGCTCAAAGCTCCATTTGCAAAACTGTTTTAGGGGATTGCTCATCGGTATGTGACTCCTCCAATGGTCCAATTAGTTTTTGTTCTAGTGCTTTATATATTGCAAATTTTTGCTGCTGTGGTGACCTTGTTCTTGAGCTTGCATGTCAAATTTGTATGGTCCCAAGTAGTTTTGATGCATGATATGGCCTCTAGGCATTTGTGGGAGCAGTTGCTATAAGTTTTGTTGAGTTTTGTTTACCTTTATTTTGAGTCACTAAAAATTTCAGAAATTTTTCAGAAAAAGAAAATGTTGAGGAGATTATTAAGAGGTTCTTCAAGCCGAGGCTCTAAAGATGATGAAAGTGAGGTGGAAAAGAAGCCCAGATATAATCTCCCTCGCGTCGCGTAGATATTGGGGTTTGTCGCAACCCCCGGCATCTGAGCCGGTACCAGCCCTTGATCCATATCAGGCTCCGGTTTTTCAATGGGAGCCACAGGAGCTCGCAAACCAGTGGAACCCTCAGTATCCTCCGGAGCATCCCGGAGATGGTTATTTCCAGCCATGGCCCTAGACCAACTTAGGCCAAAAGCCTAAGCTTGGGGGAGTACGTATTTCTCACCCACATTACATTCATGTTTACACACTTACTTCAGTTGTCGGTGTTCATACTTTTTCATTGTACCATCCATGGTAGTTTATTTCTTCTTTTCGTTTCCTTCTTGTGTGTTTAATTAATATTGAGAAAATCCAAAAAAAAAGTTCTAGCTTTACTTTCTAGTTTGTTTAGTTGTAGTATTAAAAGAAAACCCAAAAAGATTTCTCGTTCTTCTTTTGCTTGTTGGGAGCTTTCCCGTGTAAATAATTTTCCTTTCTTCTTTGGGTCGTAAGGAGAAGACCACGATGACATGTTGAGTGGCTCTCATATGCGTTAATTGTTTATCTATCAGAGAGCCCATATTACTTTGCCTTCTCCTTTGAGTTATTGCTTGCAGATTCCAGCTTAGTCCAATGCACGTGAACTCTTATTATTATTCACACCGTTCGGTCGTGCAAGTGAAAGGCAATAATGACGATATATGATTAAATGTTTGAGATGGAGAAAAGCTGGTATGAACTCGACCTATCTTGTTTTTGTAAATATGATTAGCTCATCGTTCTGGATTCAGCTTGTTATGGGTTGAACATGTTTGCAATGACAATTAGAGATTATAGTTACTCATGCCATGCTTAATTAGCTAAGAGTGTATAATGGTTTGTCTTGAGTGCCAACATGCATTTTAAAATGATTGTGATGTAGTATGATAGGATGGTATCCTCCTCTGAATGATTCGAGTGGCTTGACTTGGCACATGTTCACGCATGTAGTTGAAACAAAACCAACATAGCCTCCACGATGTTTATGTTCATGGTGATTTATATCCTACTCATGCTTGCATTCAATGTTGGTTAATCTCAAAGCATGTTTATGACTGTTGTCGCTCTCTAGTTGGTCGCTTCGCAGTCTTCTGCTAGCCTTCACTTGTACTAAGCGGGAATACTGCTTGTGCATCCATCTCCATAAACCCAAAGTTGTTCCATATGAGTCCACCATACCTACCTATATGCGGTATTTACCTGGCGTTCTAAGTAAATTTGCATGTGCCATACTCCAAACCTTCCAATAAATATTCTGTTTTGTATGCCCAAATCGCTCATGTGGCGACTGGGGGCTGTCAGTATCTTCCATGCTAGGTGGGTTATTCTCACGATACGTGTTGATTCACTATCATTCACGAGAAAGTGGCTGGTATTCGGGATGCCCAGTTCCATGCTCAAAATTTAAGTCAAAATATAATAAACAAAACTCCCCCAGGATTGTGTTTGTATGGACGGTACCCGTGGATTCGGCCCGCCGTGGAGTGTGATTGATTGGTGGAGGGGGAGTAAAAACTTTACTATTCTGTTTGGGAACCACCTATAATGTATCTAGCATGGAAGATATCGAGATCTCTTAGTTGTTATGTTGGCAATGAAAGCATACCTCTCAAAATTATTATTCATCCCTGTTTTAAAAGCTCGTGCTCTGGCACCACTGCAAATCAATGCTTCCCTCTGCGAAGGGCCTATCTATTTTACTTTACTGTTGAGTCATCATCCTCTTATTAAAAGGCACCAGTTAGAGAGCACCACCGTCATTTGTATGCTTTGTTATTAATTGGTGTTGAGTATGAGTGTGACTGGATCTCTTTTACCATGAATTACAATGTCTAGTTAGTCCTTGTTCTCCAGAGGTGCTTTGCATTTATGTTTTGCGGTCTCAGAAAGGGCTAGCGAGATACCATTATGTCATATTGTATCATGATTGTTTTGATAAAATTGTTGTCATCCGAGACTTATTATTATTGCTCGCTAGTTGATTATACCATTGATATGAGTAAATGTGAGACCTAAATGTTATTGTGAACATGGTTAGTCTATAATCTTTGCTGAAAATCTGAACATCAGTTAGACATATTTACAACAGCAAGATCAAATAGAGTTTGTAAAAGTTTTTCTTTATCACTTTCAGTTTGTCAAGTGAATTGCTTGGGGACAAGCAATGGGTTAAGCTTGGGGGAGTTGATACGTCTCCGTCGTATCTACTTTTCCAAACTCTTTTGCCCTTGTTTTGGACTCTAATTTGCATGATTTGGATGGAACTAACCCGTACTGACGCTGTTTTCAGCAGAATTGCCTTGGAGTTATTTTTGTGCAGAAATAAAAGTTCTCGGAACGTCCTGAAAATTTACGGAGAATATTTTTGGAATTAATAAAAAATATTGGCGAAAGAATCAAGCCAGGGGGGCCCACCTGTTGGCCACAAGCCAGGAGGGCGCCCCCCTAGGGCGCGCCCTGGTGGCTTGTGGGCCCCCTGTGGCTCCTCCGACCTCGATTCCACTTCTATATATTCACATCCGTGGATAAAAAAATCAGAGAGAAGAGTTCATCGCGTTTTACGATACGGAGCCGCCGCCACCTCCTGTTCTTCCTCGGGAGGGCAGATCTGGAGTCTGATTTGGGCTCCGGAGAGGGGAAATCGACGCCGTCGTCATCACCAACCATCCTTCATCACCAATTTCATGATGCTCTCTGCCATTCGTGAGTAATTACATCATAGGCTTGCTGGACGGTGATGGGTTGGATGAGATTTACCATGTAATCGAGTTAGTTTTGGTAGGGTTTGATCCCTAGTATCCACTATGTTCTGAGATTGATGTTGCTATGACTTTGCTATGCTTAATGCTTGTCACTAGGGCTCGAGTGCCATGATTTAAGATCTGAACCTATTATGTTTTCATGAATATATATGTGTTCTGGATCCTATCTTGCAAGTTGTAGACACCTATTACGAGTTATGATCCGCATCCCCCGGGGTGACAATAACTGGGATTCTTTCCGGTGATTACCGTAGTTTGAGGAGTTCATGTATTCACTAAGTGCTAATGCTTTGGTCCGGTTCTCTATTAAAAGGAGGCCTTAATATCCCTTAGTTTCCATTAGGACCCCGCTGCCACGGGAGGGTAGGACAAAAGATGTCATGCAAGTTCTTTTCCATAAGCACGTATGACTATATATGGAATACATGCCTACATTATATTGATGAATTGGAGCTAGTTCTGTGTCACCCTATGTTATAACCGTTGCATGATGAATGCCATTCGACATAATTATCCATCACTGATCCATTGCCTACGAGCTTTCCACATATTGATCTTTGCTAAGCTACTTTTCCGTTACTACTATTACAATCACTACAAAACTGCTACTGTCACTTTGCTATTGTTACCGTTACTTCCATATTACTTTGCTACTGAATACTTTGCTGCAGATATGAAGTCTTTCAGGTGTGGTTGAATTGACAACTCAGCTGCTAATGCTTGAGAATATTCTTTGGCTCCCCTTGTGTCGAATCAATAAATTTGGGTTGAATACTCTACCCTCGAAAACTGTTGCGATCCCCTATACTTGTGGGTTATCAAGGGCGAAGAGGTAGACGAGTTCTCCGGCAGCGCGACGGCGTGGTGACGATGGTGGTGGAACTATTTCGGCAGGGCTTCGCCTAAGCACTACCGAAAACTAGGGGAGACGATCTATTGGGGAGAGAGGGCTGCACCGTGGCTTAGGTGTGTTGGCCCTCTCTCCCCTATAGTATATATAGGAGGGAGGGAGGAGGGCCGGCGCCCCTAGGGTTCCCCCTAGGAGTCGGCCGAACCAGGAGGATGTGGAGGAGTCCACCTCCAATCCTACTCCAAGTAGGATTCCTTTCCTACTTGGAGTTTCCCTTCCCCACTAAGGGCTGGTGCGCCACCCCTAAGGCCCATGTGGCCTCCCGGCGTGAGTGGCCCCTCCCGATGGCCCTCCGGAACCCTCCCGGCACCCCCGGTACATTATCAGAATTACCCGAAACTTTTCCTATGACCAAAACGGGACTTCCTATATATCAATCTTTACCTCTGGAGCATTCCGGAGCTCCTCGTGACATCCGGGATCTCATCCGGGACTCCGAAAAACCTTCGGTCACCAACATACATAACTCAACTATACTGAAACGTCACCGAACCTTAAGTGTGCAGACCCTGCGGGTTCGAGAACTATGCAGACATGACCGAGACACCTCTACGGTCAATAACCAATAGCGGGACCTGGATGTCCATATTGGTTCCTAAGTATTCTACGAAGATCTTTATCGGTTGAACCTCTATGTCAAGGATTCGGTTAATCCCGTATGTTGTTCCCTTTGTTCTTCGGTATGTTACTTGCCGGAGATTCGATCGTCGGTATCTCTATACCTAGTTCAATCTCATTACCGGCAAGTCTCTTTACTCGTTCCGTAATACAAGATCCCGTGGCTAACTCTTTAGTCACTTTGCTTGCAAGGCTTATTGTGATGTTGTATTACCGAGTGGGCCCTGAGATACTTCTCCGTCATACGGAGTAACAAATCCCAGTCTTGATCCATGCCAACTCAACATACACGCTCGGAGATACCTGTAGAGCATCTTTATAGTCACCCAGTTACGTTGTGATGTTTTATACACACAAGGTATTCCTCCGGTGTCAGTGATTTGCATGATCTCATGGTCATAGGAACAGATACTTGACATGCAGAAAACAATAGCAATAAACTGACACGATCATATGCTACGTTCATAGTTTGGGTCTTGTCCATCACATCATTCTCCTAATGATGTGATCCCGTTATCAAATGACATCTCATGTCTATGGCCAGGAAACCTTGACCATCTTTGATCAACAAGCTAGTCTACTAGAGGCATACTAGGGACACAGTGTTGTCTATGTATCCACACATGCAATTGAGTTTCCAATCAATACAATTATAGCATGGATAATAAACGATTATCATGAACAAGGAAATATAATAATAACCACTTTATTATTGCCTCTAGGGCATATTTCCAACACTTGCTTCATAATATAGTTGTCAAACTCATATAAGCATTGACTAGGATGTTTATTGTGAGGGATATCACCTTCATCAAACTTTAATAAAGAATTTACCTTTACCACTTGTGTAGGTGGTGGTGTGTCAAGGCCATGTATTTCTTCAATAGGTGGCAAATTCTTAACATCCTCAACTTTAATACCGTTTTCCTTCATAGATTTCTTTGCCTCTTGCATATCTTCAGGACTGAGAAATAAGATACCCCTCTTCTTCGGAGTTGGTTTAAGCTGTGGTTCAGGAAGAGTTCAATCATCATAATTCTTCAATATGTTATTCAATAATTCCTCAGCTTGTTCAACAGTTCGTTCCTTGAAAACACAACCAGCACAACTATCTAGGAAGTCCCTAGAAGCATCAGTTAGTCCATTATAAAAGATATCAAGTATTTCATTTTTCTTGAGAGGATGATCAGGCAAAACATTAAGCAACTGGAGAAGCCTCCCCCAAGCTTGTGGGAGACTCTCTTCTTCAATTTGCACAAAGTTAAATATTTCCTGTAAGGCAGCTTGTTTCTTATGAGCAGGAAAATATATTTTAGATAAATAGTAAATCATATCCTGGGGACTACGCACACAACCAGGAGTAAGAGTATTGTATCATGTCTTAGCATCACCCTTTAATGAGAACATAAATAACTTAAGGATGTAATAGTAGCAAATCTTCTCATCATGAGCAAAGAGGGTGGCTATATCATTCAGCTTAGTAAGGTGTGCCACTACAGTTTCAGTTTCATAGCCATGGAAAGGATCAGATTCAACCAAAGTAATTAACTCTGGGTCGACAGAGAATTCATAATTCTTATCGGTAACAAAGATAGGTGAAGTAGCAAACTTAGGATCACATTTCATCCTAGCATTCAAAGTCTTTTCCTTATACTTGCGTAGCAATTTCTTAAGATCGTTTCTATCCTTGCAAGAAAGAATTTCTCTAGTTACCTCTTCGTCCATAACATAACCTTCAGGTATCTTAGGAATTTCAAATTTAGGAGAGCTAGGATTAATAGGTGTTTCATAGTCATCATCAGTTTCATAGGCTTCATCAGTTTCAGCAATCTCATCAGTTTCAGTAGTTTCATTCTTTAGCTCTACCAATTTGTTCATCAAGAAATTCTCCTAGTGGCACATTATCCTCAAGCATGGTACTAGCATCCACTAGTGCAAAAAAGCCTAGCTATGGCGTGGCCAAAATGGCCTTGCTGGCATAGACACCCGATGCCAGCAATATGGCGCCACAGTTAAAACATAGTGGTGGCGTTGGATCCTACGCCAGCAGTATGGTACATGATGCTGGCGTCGAAATTGGCCAACGCCAGCTATATATCTACACTACCTTTGTCGTGTGTTGTTGTCCAACGCCAGCAATTTGTTTTTTTTTTGGATAATAAAAAAAACTCCTTCAGAAACTATGAGCTTAAACTTCACAAAAGGTACATATCAAAACATACTCATAAACTTAATAAGAGTTTAAAACTTAGTACTAATGAACTAAACATACTCATAAACTTCAAACTTCATAACTTAGCTAACTAGTACTCAACAACTAAACATACTCATAAACATCATAGTTTAAAACTACTCAACATCATCAAGGATTAAGTTCAACTGGCGAAGCTTTTTCCGGTAGTTCTCTCCATCTTTTTTTGAAGTGATCAACGTCTGTCTGTAGGTTATGCTTCTCTAGCCTGTATTTCTTTTTCTCCATCTTCAAGTTGTCTCTCTTCTCCGTCAACTCATCCCTCAGATCCCTCAGTTCGTTTAACTTAGTTCGGGCAATAGCATCCTCTGCGAGCAGACTATCCCTTTCATTCTTCAGTGCGGCATTGCCTTCTTCGACTTTTTTGATGCGCCAGTCTGAAGACTCTAATCGCCACTGATTCCAGTTCTGCACGTTGATACGTCTCCAACGTATCTATAATTTTTGATTGTTCCATGCTATTATATTATCTGTTTTGGATGTTTTATATGCATTAATATGCTATTTTATATTATTTTTGGGACTAACCTATTAACCTAGTGCCCAGTGCCAGTTTCTGTTTTTTCCTTGTTTTTGAGTATTGCAGATAAGGAATATCAAACGGAGTCCAAACGGAATAAAATTCTACGATGATTTTTCTTGGACCAGAAGGAACCCAGGAGACTTGGAGAAGAGGCCAGAAGACCCACGGGTGGGCCACAAGCCACCTGGGCGTGCCCCTGGGGGGTGGCGCCCCCTGGCTTGTTGGCCCCCCGTGGCTCCTCCAACCCTAATTCTCTGCCTATAAATTCAGAAATATTCCCCAATACCAAAAATAGCCACGATAATACTTTTCCGCCGCCGGAAGCCTCTGTTCTCGTGAGATCCCATCTTGGGCCCTTTTCCGGTAATCTGCCGGAGGGGGATTCGATCACGGAGGGCATCTACATCAACTCCATTGCCCCTCCGATGATGCGTGAGTAGTTCACCTCAGACCTTCGTGTCCATAGCTAGTAGCTAGATGGCTTCTTCTCTCTCTATGTTCTTCAATACCATGTTCTCCATGATCTTCATGGAGATCTATCCGATGTAATACTCTTTTGCGGTGTGTTTGTCGAGATCCGATGAATTGTGGATTTATGGTCAGATTATCTATGAATATTATTTGAATCTTCTCTGAATTCTTATATGCATGATTTCATATCTTTGCAAGTCTCTTCGAGTTATTGGTTTGGTTTGGCCAACTAGATTGGTAATTCTTGCAATGGGAGAAGTGCTTAGTTTTGGGTTCAATCTTGCGGTGTCCTCACCCAGTGACAAAGTAGGGGTAGCGAGGCACGTATTTGTATTGTTGCCATCAAGGGTAAAAAGATGGGGTTTTCATCATATTGCTTGAGTTTATCCCTCTACATCATGTCATCTTACCTAATGCGTTACTCTGTTCTTCATGAACTTAATACTCTAGATGTAGGCAGGAGTCGGTCGATGTGTGGAGTAATAGTAGTAGATGCAGAATCGTTTCGGTCTACTTGACATGGACATGATGTGAAAGGATCGATATGGTTGACTAGAGGGGGGGGGTGAATAGGCAACTACCAATCTTTAGCTTTTCTTAACAAATTAGGGTTAGCAACAAAATAGGTTGTCTAGATGTGCAACTAGGTGAGCAACCTATATGATGCTAACAATCACAACACAAGCAAGTAAAGGATACAATACAAGTAAAGCAAGTAAAACGTAAAGGTAAGAAATGACCACAAGTGGAGCCGGTGAAGACGAGGATGTGTTACCGAAGTTCCTTCCCTTTGAGAGGAAGTACGTCTCCGTTGGAGCGGTGTGGAGGCACAATGCTCCCCAAGAAGCCACTAAGGCCACCGTATTCTCGTCACGCCCTCACACAATGCGAGGTGCCGTGATTCCACTAGTGGTGCCCTTGAAGGCGGCGACCGAACCTTTACAAACAAGGTTGGGGCAATCTCCACAACTTAATTGGAGGCTCCCAACACCACCACGGAGCTTCACCACAATGGAATGTGGCTCCGAGGTGACCTCTTCCGTCTAGGATGCTCAAACACCCAAGAGTAACAAGATCCGTAAGGGATTAGTGGGGGGAAATAAAATATCTCTTGGTGGAAGTGTAGATCGAGGCCCTCTCCTCCAAACCCTAGAACATCAACAAGTTTTGTTGGCTAGGGAGAGAGATAGGGCAAAAATGGAGCTTGGGGGTAACAATGGAGATAGAGGATAAGAGGTGAGACTGGTTGGAGAAGAAGACCCACTTTATATAGTGGGGATAGAATCCAATCGTTACCTGTGCTCAGCCTGCACACACAAGCGGTACTACCGCTCCGGAGAGCGGTACTACCGCTTGAGCGGTAGTCCCAAATACTGAGCGGTAGTACCGCACTGAGCGGTACTACCGTGCCCACAAAACGGTACTACCGCTATGGGCCGCAGAACAGCAGAGACCAGGGAGTAGAGCGGTACTGGAGCAGCCGCACCGCAGAGCGGTACTACCGCTCAACTAACGCTCTACTACCGCGAGAAGAAAACAGGATACCAGAAGAATTTCAGCAAGCGGTACTAAAGCGGTACTAGAAAGCGGAAGTACTGCATTGCGGTACTACCGCACTACTACCGATCTACTACCGCAAGAAGAAACAGGATACCAGAAGAAAATCCCCCAAGCGGTACTAGCTGCGGTAGACCACAGCGGTACTACCGCATAAGCGGTACTACCGTGGTACCGAGCGGTACTACCGCTTGGGTGACAGGAAAACTGCCCAGACAAGATCTCCAAGTTGCCGGAAGGGAATGTGGGTGCATATGGGGTTGTGTACGTGTTGATTCCACCCATACCTTTCCAAAGCGGACCCCCTCTTAATAGTACGGTTTTCCTACGACTCAATACCACCGAAAAAGAAACGCAAGAAAAACACCGTCTTTATAAAAGCTCTGAGGGACATCAATCGTCTTGTGCCAAATGATGGAATATCTGAAATGCTCAATGCACACGATTAGTCCGCAAAAGTATTGTCATCAATCACCAAAACCACTAAGGGAGAAATATGCCCTAACAATCTCCCCCTTTTTGGTGAATTGGTGACAACACGGGATTTGCACAATTAATAAAACGAGATAATAAGCAAACCCAACATCTACAAAATATAGACGGGCTCCCCCTAGCTGTGTGCACTATTTAGGTATGCTTTTGGAATGCAAAGCACACACACTAGGATCAACACTCCCTCTATATTTTATATACCAGGCAATACTTGCAACAAACATAATATAAGCACTAAGTATGGTTGCAAGCAAGTGTAAGAGAGCATGAAGATAAAGGGCAACATAATAACCATAGCTCCACACACAGATAATATGACATAGTAAGATAGATAAGGTAGCGTATGTCTCACACCATACAGGAACATAGTCTCATGGTCTCAACACAAAGCAAATAAGATAAAAGAGTTCACAAGCATAAAAACCAACGCAAATAAAACATGAGCTTGTGACTCGACAACACCCTGCAAAAGCAAATCCCCGGTCCTAAACTCTCTCCCCCTTTGGCATCAAGACGCCAAAAAGGTAAAGAGTGACACTAAAGCAACCCGAGGTGGTAGTACTACTCAGCATCCTCATCAGACTCCGCGGTCGCGTCCTCATCAGACTCCGCGGTCGCATCCTCATCCGTCTCCTCTAGGATCTCGTTATCATCAGCAATATCACCAGCAGCAGACGAAGTAGCACGGGTAGAGCGAGTAGCACGAGCAGGTGGAGGTGCAGAAGTAGCACCAGTAGAGTCATCTGAATCTGTCCAGCGGCAGTGACCTGAGATCCACCTCTCCTCTGACGTGATCCTGTCCTCTGAGCCACTGGCGACCTCGAGGCCAATCTTCCTCATGATGGCCTTGTCTCGATTGCGAGACATCTTCTGTGCTACATGTGCCTTGTACTGACCCTGTGCCTCGATACAGAACAGTTTCTTCATCTTCTTATTGAGCTTGGCAGCCCATGAGGGCTGCTCAGAGGCTGGCACATAGTCAGGCTCTGCTGACTCATCTGACGCTGCAAAGGGAAACTCAACCTCAGGAGCCAGTGCAGGACCCCAGCGCTCCTTCTGCCTCAGCTTAATCTCCTCGTGAGAGACCAAAGGGCCGGTCTCAAGCAACTCACCAGGGAACTGCCTCTCCCAATTGTCCATAATGAGCTTGTAGATCATAGGGGCATAGATAGGTACCTTCCGGCCATACACAGCAGAACCGAGCTCAGTCCACATCACATGTGACACATCCAGAACCGTGGTCTTACCCTTCTCCTTCTCGCACATGAGGAGCATGTCAACCAGATGACCATGCACCATGTCAAAGTTTCCCACCCTAGGGAAAAGAGAGTGCCTGAAAATGCGATGCATAATGTCCAGAAACGAATTCAGCTCCTTGACATCTCCCTTGGCAGTCTTCCTAATGGTGGTGTACCGGAGCAACTTGGACTTGTGAGCCGGAGACTGACGCAGGTGAGGGCGAAGACCAAGAGAGTTGTGCAGACCATCATCACCATAGCCCAAACTGTTCATGAAAGTCTTCCAGGTGGTCTGCATCCGCCTACCAAGTGTCATCCAAGTGAGGGTCCTGTCATCATCAGTGCCGAAGAACACTGTGGCGTAGAACTGTGCCACCAACTCAGGGTCAAAGTCAAGGTTGAAAGTGATGATCTTGACAATGTCAAACTGCTCACATAGGGCAAGAGCTTCTCCAAAGTACTCTGGGTCATTCTGCATGTGTTCAATATTCACTGACTTGGTCTTGACAAACAAGTTCTTCTTGCCCTTGATCACATCATGATAGACCAATGCCTGATCTTTGTTCCAGAACGGCCTACCCACCAAACTTGGATCTTGAGGTCGAGGGTAGGGATTTCGCTCACAGTAGGCCCAGTACTCATTGGAATTCAACTCGGACACAGACTTGGCCTTCTCCTCCTTCTTCTTAGCAACGGTTTTCTTGACTAACTGCCTGGCAGGTGCTGGTTGAGCCTCTTCTTCTTTACTTGCAGAACTGTCATCTCTGGCCAGTTGAGTGCGTCCACGCTTCGGGTTCTTGCGACGAGCCACATAAGGACCGGAGCCACTACCACCTGAACCAGACACACAAACACGAGGGAAAGCAGGTGTAAAAGCAATGCATAAGCCAAAGGAAATAAAATGTGAGAAATAGAAGCAAGTTTACAGCAGTAGTGGCTGCTGAAGACTCAAGCGGTAGTACCGTGGACTTACAGTGGTAGTACTGCTTAAAGCGGTAGTACTGCTCTATACAGAGCGGTAGTACCGCCCGAAGCCCAGACCGAACTCCGGCTGTCAGAACCAGTAGTACCGGAGTCTCCAATCTCCACTAAAACTGCAAAGTAACCCCTAAACTCCTATCTAGCAGTCAAACCTCGTCCTACTCATGCCACAATCTAGCCAAAGATTGATTTTTCACCATGCATTACCCTAAAGCCTAGATTCAAAAGATAGAACCATCGGAACGAGAAACGGGGGCAATACCGGCGTCCATAGCACGAGGGAGTGGTGGGGATCGACTCCACCGGTCGGAATCAAGGAAGACGGCGTGGAAACAGCGTACCGGAGGCGGCGGCCGCGGCTCCTCTTCGCTGCAGAGAGAGAGAGTCGTGGGGAAGAAGAGATGAATGGGTATGGGGAAGTAAAACTTCCCTTGCCCCCACTGAACCCTTCCCACAGTCCTCTAAGCGGTAGTACCGCTCGGACAGCGGTAGTACCGCTAAAGCGGTAGTACCGTCCTGTCACAGCGGTAGTACCGCTCGCAGCTCAGAAAACAGCCAAGTTCAAAAATGAAGTGGTGGCTTATGCAACTATGAGATGTTTAGAGATGAAGTGGGCTTGGGTTAGAGACACAAAACACAGCAAATGGGTAGAGACACTCCAAGTTCAAAAAGTGCGAAAAAGCGAGGAGCAAACTTGGAGTGACTCAAAGCACAAACAAACCCCTAACGACAAAAACTCTCAAAAGAGAGGGCGGTGGCCGAAGCCACCTATGTTTGAGTCAATTGGTATGGCACCGCGAAGATTTTAACCTTGGGCCCATGACCAAAACTCATCTTTGAAGCACAATTACCATCAAAAATGGCTAATGTGAAAGACTTGATTAATTTATGCATAATGGGGGGAGGGAGAGTTCATTGAGAGAACAACACTCCCCCTATGTCCATGCCTATATCTAGAACAAGATAAACATGATGAATGCGGTGGGGTGTGACGAGATTCAAGACACGTTGCTCGAATCAATGATATTTAGCTCATGCCTTAACTCGCGAAATCTTGCTTCATCCATTGGCTTCGTGAAAATATCCGCTAGTTGCTCTTGAGTTCCTACATGAATAATATCAATCTCTCCCCGCTTGACGTGATCCCGGATGAAATGATGACGAATCTCAATGTGCTTCGTCTTGCTATGTTGCACCGGATTGTGGGAGATCATGATTGCACTTTCATTGTCACAGAAGAGAGGCACTTTGTCACAAGTGACACCGTAATCCTTTAAAGTTTGCCTCATCCATAACAATTGTGCACAACAACTTGCGGCAGCTACATACTCAGCCTCGGTGGTGGAGAGACACACAATTTTGCTTCTTCGAAGACCAACTCACCAAAGAGCGACCAAGGAATTGGCACCCTCCGGAGGTTGACTTCCTATCCACACGGTCTCCCGCCCAATCCGAGTCCGAATAACCCATGAGATCAAAGCTTGCTCCTTTGGGATACCATAAGCCAAAGTTTGGGGTATGAGCCAAATATCGAAAGATTCGCTTGACCGCCACAAAGTGACTTTCCTTAGGCGCGGCTTGAAACCGTGCACACATTCCCACACTCAACATGATATCCGGTCTAGATGCACAAAGGTAAAGCAAGGAGCCAATCATGGAACGATATACCTTTTGATCCACCGCTTTACCATTGGGATCGATGTCGAGTTGGCACTTGGTAGGCATTGGAGTCTTGGCCGGTTTGACATCTTTTAGCTTGAATCTCTTGAGCATGTCTTGGGTGTATTTGGCTTGGTTGATGAGGGTTCCTTCTCTTCTTTGCTTGACTTTGAACCCAAGAAAGAACTCCAACTCTCCCATCATAGACATCTCAAACTTCTCGGTCATTAGTGCGGCAAACTCATCATTGAAAGCTTTGTTAGGAGAACCAAAGATAATATCATCAACATATAGTTGGCATATGAACAAATCCCCTTTAACCCTCTTAGTAAAAAGAGTGGGATCGATTTTCCCAATTTCAAACCCACGGTCTTGCAACAACTCGGTAAGGTGCTCATACCACGCACGTGGGGCTTGTTTAAGGCCATAGAGTGCCTTATCGAGCTTGTATACATGATTGGGGAACTTGGGATCCTCGAACCCCGGGGGTTGTTTGACATATACCAACTCATTAAGAGGACCATTAAGAAATGCACTCTTCACATCCATTTGTTGCAACTTAAAATCATGATGAGAAGCATATGCAAGCAACATACGAATAGATTCAAGACGAGCAACAGGAGCATAGGTTTCACCGTAGTCGATACCCTCGACTTGGGAGTAGCCTTGTGCCACCAATCTTGCCTTGTTTCGAGTGACAACACCATTCGTATCTTGCTTGTTCTTGAAGATCCATTTGGTTCCAATGACATTATGATTCTCCGTTGGCCTTGGCACCAATGTCCACACTTTGTTGCGCTTGAAGTTGTTGAGTTCATCATGCATGGCTTCAAGCCAATCCGTGTCCTCGAGCGCCTCATGTACCTTTTGGGGTTCAACACACGAAACAAACGCGTGATGCTCACAAAAGTTTGATAATTGTTTACGAGTGGTTACCCCTTTCTTTAAGCTTCCATAGACATTTTCCAAGACATGCCCTTTTTTCTCGAGTTTGGAAGCAATCTTGGCGGCACGACGCTCCAATAGCTCCTTCGGAGTCACTTGAGTAGGATTATCTCGAGCGTCATCTTGAGCTTGCTCTTGATCATGAGCTTGCCCTTGATCTTGAGCTTGCTCGGTGTCGTGATCTTGATCTTGGGCATCATTTGGTGCATCACCAACATCTTGAGATTGATCTTGCCCTTGATCTTGATCACTTGGTTGAGGGCCTTCGGTTTGTTCTTCGGAAGCGTGTCGGTCTTGTGTCGGTGATGGTTCCACTTGCGTAGAACATTATCCTTCTTCTTACACCACAAGGGGTTCCTCAATGGGTAGGATTTGGCCCACACCCATTCTTCTTATGGCTTGAGGAGGAATTTCATCACCTACATCACAAAGACCACTTTGCTCCACTTGGGAGCCATTATTCTCGTCAAACTCCACGTTACACGTCTCCTCAATGAGTCCAGTGGACTTGTTGAGAAGACGGTAAGCATGAGAGTTTGTAGCATAACCAACAAATATACCCTCTTGAGCTCTAGAATCAAATTTAGACAAGCGAACACCTTTCTTGAGAATGAAACACTTACAACCGAACACCCGGAAGTACGTGAGGTTGGGCTTGTTGCCGGTAAGTATTTCATATGGAGTCTTGTTCAAGCCTTTGCGGAGGTAGAGCCGATTGGATGCATGACAAGCGGTGTTGATGGCTTCGGCCCAAAAGTTGTATGGAGACTTGAACTCCGCCATCATGGTCCTTGCCGCGTCCATCAACGTCCGGTTCTTCCTCTCCGCTACACCATTTTGTTGAGGGGTATAAGGTGCGGAATATTGATGCTTGATCCCCTCATCACCAAGAAACTCATCCAAGGTGTAGTTCTTGAACTCGGTGCCGTTGTCGCTTCTAGTGACCAATATCTTTGCATCATGTTGACGTTGAGCTTCATTAGCAAAGTCGATCATGGTTTGTTGGGTCTCGCTCTTCCTCTTGAAGAAATATACCCAAGTGTATCTTGAATAATCATCCACAATCACCAAGCAATACTTTCTTCCCCCAAGATTGTCAAACGTTGGAGGACCAAAGAGATCCATGTGAAGGAGTTCCAAGGGCCTCTTTGAAGAGATAATGGTCTTGGGTCGGTGAGCCGTCTCATGTAACTTCCCTTCGATACAAGCAATGCAAGCACGATCTTTGACAAAACTAACATTTGTTAGTCCTCGGATGTGGTCCCCTTTGAGGAGACTTTGCAAAGATCTCATATTGACGTGGGCTAAATGGCGATGCCAAAGCCATCCCACGTCAACTTTAGCCATTAGGCAAGTCGCGGTCTTAGTGGGTCGCTCCGAGAAGTTAACCACATAGAGACCGTTCTCGACATGCCCAACAAAAGCTACTTTAAGAGTCTTGCTCCACAAAAGGGTCACGGTATCAATATCAAAGAACGTTGCAAAGCCCATAATAGCAAGTTGACAAACGGAAAGTAAATTGAATGCAAGGGTCTCAACAAGCATGACCTTCTCAATGGACAAGTCCGGTGAGATGACCACCTTGCCGAGACCTAATACCTTTGACATTGAAGCATCACCATATTGGACATGGGTGGGCATAGATGAACTTGCTTGAACGTCCACCACCAAGTCCTTGCTTCCGGTCATATGATTTGTCGCTCCACTATCAAGCAACCATGACACCCCACCGGAAGCAAACTCCTACATAAGATCAATGCTTGGTTTTAGGTACCCATTCTTGAATGGGTCCTTTCATGTTAGTAACAAGGGTCTTAGGAACCCAAATGGACCATTCAATGTACTCATAAGAAGAACCAACAAATTTGGCACAAACATGCCCATCACTAGCACAACATAAAACATAAGAAGGGTTAAAATCGCCGGCTTTGTTGGGATGAGTGGTCTTGCCCCTATTGACATTACCACCCACCGCCTCATTCTTCTTCTTCTTCTTAGGAGCACCCTCTCCCTCTTTCATAAATGTATCTTTGAGAGGGAGAGCTAGCTTGGTCTTGCTCTTCTTGTTTGACCTCTTCTTCTTCTTCGATTTGGGTGCAAATCCAAGTCCCTCCTTTGCCACAACTTCCTTTTGATTGCTCAAAAGTTCGTTGAGATTTTTCTCACCTTGTATGCACCCGACAAGGCCTTTCTCAATTTGCTCTTTCAACTTGGCATTCTCCTCAACAAGATGTGCATGCTCACAACAAGGGTTAGTTGCACGAGCATTATCAATTAAAACAAAAGGAGGACAAGTAGCAATTTCTTTAGTTAGCTTCACTTGGAGTTGATCATGAGACTCCTTGAGTGTAGCATGAGCACTTTTCAAGGCCTTGTGAGCCTTGTCAAGTAAATCAAACTCCTCTTCGAGTCTAGCATGGCCAACCCCAAGTTCATCCTTCTCAGTTTTAAGCACTTTAGCAAGAACAATAGCATGATCACGATCTTTCTTTAATTTAGCAAGATCTAGATTGTGTGTCTCCTCAAGAGCCACTCTATGACCTTGCTCTTCCTCAAGAGCAATAGAAAGATCGGCAATCTCATCGGCATAATCTCTACTATGCCCTTCCAACTTAGAGATGGTCTCTTCATGAGATTCGATGATTTCATTGGCCTCACCTAATTGTTCCAAGAGAGCCACAAAGTGCTTCTTGGTCTCACCTTTGAGCTTGGCCATGAACTTGTCAAATTCATTTTCCTCCACCTTTGCCTCCTCACTTTCTTCCACACAATTCATCAAAGAAGGAGTGGAAGAAATGCTGGTTTTGATGTTGGAGGTTACCTTGTTGGTGGCCTTGGCCATGAGGCACTTGTGGGTGGTGATGGAGTTCTCGTTGGGGGAGTCGAAGAGGGACACCTTTGGTGATGGAGAGGTGGCGATGGCGACGGAGGCCGTAGCAACCCCTTCACCACTAGCAACTTCATCATCATCGGAGTCGTACTCTTCTTGCACCACCAAACTCTTTTGAGGCACCTTCTTCATGTAGTTGTTGTTCTTGTTGGGGAAGGACTTGGCCTTTTCTTTGCGGATGAGCTTGCCACCATTGTCCTCCCTCTTCTCATACGGACAATCCCCCACAAAGTGACTCACATTGCCACAATTGTAGCACGTCCTTACCCGTTGCTTGCCCTTTGAGTTGTTCTTGGAGGAGTTGGGCCTTGAGTTTCTCTTGTTGCCCCAAAATTGCCTTGACGCAAGAGCCATGTGCAAGTGGAAATCATATTTGGTGTCTTCGGGGCAATCTTCGTCCTCATATTCTTCTTCTTCTTCCTCTTCATGAACTACCTTGGCCTTCAAAGCAAGGTTGGGCTTCTTCGAGCGTTGAACACGAGCAAGTGCGTTGTCGGTGGTCTTGTTCAAAATGTTCATAGCAATAAACTCATCCAACACATCACTGGAGGACAAGGTGTGGAAGTCCGGTCTTTGACGAATCACGGAGGACATGCTCTTGTTGTAAGGCATAATGGCCTTGAGGAATTTGCGCTTGATCCAATTGTCATCCGTGTCCTTGCTCCCGTGATCTCGGAGTGAGACCGCAAGAGTAGTCAATCTCCGGTAAAGCTCACGAGGATCTTCATCTTCATTCATAACAAACTCATCGGCCTCATCAAGAATAACCTCAAAGTTGGAGCGTTGAATGCTCGAGCTTCCCTTGTACAACGAGTTGATATGCTCCCATGCATCTTTGGCAAGAGTGAATGGGCGCAAATAAGGAAGCTCTTCGGGAGGCATGGCGGCTTGAAGAATGAACAAGGCGGATGCGTTGAGTTGGTTGTCCACTTCTTCTCTTGGGGACAAGTTGCTTGGGTCATGCGGATAATAGCCTTGTTCAATGATTCTCCAAAGTTGAGTTGAGCTATAATTCAAATGAGACTTAATACGAAACACCCAATTAGCGAAGTTAGTCAAATCAAGCTTAGGAGGAGGACCATGATTGTTTATATGAGGTGAGGGGACCGGTCCTCCATAGACCGGGGGAGGGGGAACCGAGGCGTGCGTTCCCGTCCCATTCTTACCATGAGGGGAAGATGTTTGAGAGTCTTTAGCCGCTTCCTTGCCGGAATTGGCCTCCGATGCCGATGCGGTGGGATTAACCACAAGCAACGGATCGGGAGTGGACTTCAACCCGTCAAGGTGCTCTTTAAGCATGGACTTGACCTCGGCCGTCATAGACGTCTTAGGTGAAGCCATAGCTTCGTTTAAGACGTCTCGGGTGACCGTGTTCATCTCCACGGCCTCGGGCACTTCCTCAACCCGTTCCCCATCGTCAACCATACTCTTCGGGTGGTGAAACCCTTAATAAAGAGACAAGGCTCTGATACCAATTGAAAGGATCGATATGGTTGACTAGAGGGGGGGGTGAATAGGCAACTACCAATCTTTAGCTTTTCTTAACAAATTAGGGTTAGCAACAAAATAGGTTGTCTAGATGTGCAACTAGGTGAGCAACCTATATGATGCTAACAATCACAACACAAGCAAGTAAAGGATACAATACAAGTAAAGCAAGTAAAATGTAAAGGTAAGAAATGACCACAAGTGGAGCCGGTGAAGACGAGGATGTGTTACCGAAGTTCCTTCCCTTTGGGAGGAAGTACGTCTCCGTTGGAGCGGTGTGGAGGCACAATGCTCCCCAAGAAGCCACTAAGGCCACCGTATTCTCCTCACGCCCTCACACAATGCGAGGTGCCATAATTCCACTAGTGGTGCCCTTGAAGACGGCGACCGAACCTTTACAAACAAGGTTGGGGCAATCTCCACAACTTAATTGGAGGCTCCCAACACCACCACGGAGCTTCACCACAATGGAATGTGGCTCCGAGGTGACCTCTTCCGTCTAGGATGCTCAAACACCCAAGAGTAACAAGATCCGCAAGGGATTAGTGGGGGGAAATCAAATATCTCTTGGTGGAAGTGTAGATCGAGGCCCTCTCCTCCAAACCCTAGAACATCAACAAGTTTTGTTGGCTAGGGAGAGAGATAGGGCAAAAATGGAGCTTGGGGGCAACAATGGAGATAGAGGATAAGAGGTGAGACTGGTTGGAGAAGAAGACCCACTTTATATAGTGGGGATAGAATCCAACCGTTACCTGTGCTCAGCCCGCACACACAAGCGGTACTACCGCTCCGGAGAGCGGTACTACCGCTTGAGCGGTAGTCCCAAATACTGAGCGGTACTACCGTGCCCACAAAGCGGTACTACCGCTATGGGCCACAGAACAGCAGAGACCAGGGAGTAGAGCGGTACTGGAGCAGCCGCACCGCAGAGCGGTACTACCGCTCAACTACCGCTCTACTACCGCGAGAAGAAAACAGGATACCAGAAGAATTTCAGCAAGCGGTACTGAAGCGGTACTAGAAAGTAGAAGTACCGCATTGCGGTACTACCGCACTACTACCGCAAGAAGAAACAGGATACCAGAAGAAAATCCCCCCAAGCGGTACTAGCTGCGGTAGACCACAGCGGTACTACCGCATAAGCGGTACTACCGTGGTACCGAGCGGTACTACCGCTTGGGTGACAGGAAAACTGCCCAGACAAGATCTCCAAGTTGCCGGAAGGGAATGTGGGTGCATATGGGGTTGTGTACGTGTTGATTCCACCCATACCTTTCCAAAGCGGACCCCCTCTTAATAGTACGGTTTTCCTACGACTCAATACCACCGAAAAAGAAACGCAAGAAAAACACCGTCTTTATAAAAGCTCCGAGGGGCATCAATCGTCTTGTGCCAAGTGATGGAATATCTGAAATGCTCAATGCACACGATTAGTCCGCAAAAGTATTGTCATCAATCACCAAAACCACTAAGGGAGAAATATGCCCTAACATGATGCCTATATGCATAATCATTGCCTTGGATATCGTCATAACTATGCGCTTTTCTATCAATTGCTCGACAGTAATTTGTTCACCCACCGTATTATTTTCCTTCAAGAGAGAAGCCTCTAGTGAAACCTATGGCCCCCGGGTCTATTTTCCATATTATATTTTCAGATCTATAAACCAAAAATACCAAAAATACTTTGCTGCAATCTTTTTACTTTTATTTTACTTTTCGTTTTAGTAATCTTTTATATCTATCTCTATCAGATCTCATCCTTGCAAGTAACCGTGAAGGGATTGACAACCCCTTTATAGCGTTGGGTGCAAGTGTTTGATTGTTTGTGTAGGTGCAAAGATTGGGGCCTTGCTTGTACCTCCTACTGGATTGATACCTTGGTTCTCAACAACTGAGGGAAATACTTATCTACTTTGCTGCATCACCCTTTCCTCTTCAAGGGAAAACCAACGCAAGCTCAAGAAGTAGCAAGAAGGATTTCTGGCGCCGTTGCCGGGGAGGATACGTAGCAAGTCAAGACATCAAGCCTACCAAGTACCCATCACAAACTCATCTCTTGCATTTACATTATTTTCCATTTGCCTCTCGTTTTCATCTCCCCCACTTCTAAAATGATTTTCAGAAAAAACCAAAAAGATTTGCCTTTTTATTTGCCTTTCTTACGTTCGTCTTTTCGTTTGCTTTTTGTTTGCTTGTGTGCTAGATTGCTTGCTTTGTCACGATGACTCAAGAGAAGATCAAGTTGTGTGACCTCTCCAATACTAATAATAACGATTTTATTAGTACTCCGATTGCTCCCACCACTAGTGCGGAATCTTATGAAATTAATGCCGCTTTGCATAATCTTGTTATGAAAGAACCATTTTCCGGCCTTCCTAGTGAAGATGCCGCATCCCATCTAAATACTTTCGTTGAGTTGTGTGATATGCAAAATAAGAAAGATGTGGATAATGATATTGTTAAATTGAAGCTATTTCCGTTCTCACTACGAGATCGTGCTAAAACTTGGTTTTCATCTCTGCCTAAAAATAGTATTGATTCATGGAATAAGTGTAAAGATGCTTTTATTTCCAAGTACTTTCCGCCCGCTAAGATCATCTCCCTTAGGAACGATATAATGAATTTTAAGCAACTTGATCATGAGCATGTTGCACAATCTTGGGAGAGGATGAAACTAATGATTAGAAATTGCCCCGCACATGGTTTGAGTTTATGGATGATTATACAATTTTTTTATGCGGGATTGAATTTTGCTTCTAGAAATATTTTAGATTCCGCCGCGGGTGGTACTTTTATGGAAATCACATTAGGAGAAGCTACTAAACTCCTAGATAATATTATGGCAAATTACTCTCAATGGCATACCAAAAGATCTCCTACTAGTAAAAAAGTGCATGCTATTGAACAAATAAATACTTTGAGTGAAAAGATGGATGAATTAATGAAATTGTTTGCTAGTAAGATTGCTCCTATTGATACTAATGATATGCGTTTGTCTTCTTTGATTGGAAATAATAATGAATCTATGGATGTGAATTTTGCTGGTAGGAACAATTTTGGTAATAACGCGTATAGAGGTAATTTCAACCCTAGGCCGTTTCCTAGTAATTCCTCTAATAATTATGGTAATTCCTACAACAATCCTTATGGAAATTATAATAAGATGCCCTCTGATCTTGATAATAATATTAAAGAATTTATTAGTTCTTAAAAGGTTTTCAATGCTATGATTGAAGAAAAATTGCTCAAGATTGATGATTTGGCTAGGAACATTGATAGGATTTCGCTTGAGATTGATTCTTTGAAAATTAGATCTACTCCACCCAAGCGTGATATTAATGAGTCCTTAAAAGCTATGAGAACTTCTATTGATGAGTGTAAGGAAAGAACCGCTAGAATGCGTGCTAAGCGTGAATGGCTTGAAAAAGTGTGTTCTCGTGATAATAATGATGAAGATCTTAAAGTGATTGATGTGACTCCTATTGAATCTTTGTTTTCTAATACAAATCTTGATAAATATGGGACTGGAGATAAGTCAACTTTAGTTAAAAGTCGTCCCAATGATTCGGAGTTTATAGATCTTAATGCTAAGATTGATAAAAGTGGGATTGAAGAGGTCAAAACTTTAAATAGCAATGAACCCACTCTTTTGGATTTCAAGGACTTTAATTATGATAGTTGTTCTTTGATTAATTGTATTTCCTTGTTGCAATCCATGTTGAATTCTCCGCATGCTTATAATCAAAATAAAGCTTTTACCAAACATATCGTTGATGCTATGATGAAATCTTTTAAAGAAAAACTTGAGTTGGAAGTTTCTATACCTAGAAAGCTTTATGATGAGTGGGAACCTACTATTAAGATTAAAATTAAAGATTATGAGTGCCATGCTTTGTGTGATTTGGGTGCTAGCGTTTCCGCGATTCCGAAAACTTTATGTGATGTAATAGGTTTTCATGATCTTGATGATTGCTCTTTAAATTTGCATCTAGCGGATTCCACTATTAAGATACCTATGGGAAGGATTGATGATGTTCTTATTGTTGCAAATAGGAATTATGTGCCTATAGATTTCATTGTTCTTGATATAGATTGCAATCCTACATGTCCTATTATTCTTGGTAGACCTTTCCTTAGAACGATCGGTGCAATTATTGATATGAAAGAAGGAAACATTAGATTCCAATTTCCGTTAAGGAAAGGCATGGAACACTTTCATAGAAAGAAAATTAAATTACCTTATGAATCTATTATGAGAGCTACTTATGGATTGCATACCAAAGATGACAATACCTAGATCTATTGCGGTATGCCTAGCTAGGAGCGTTAAACAATAGCGGTTGTTGGGAGGCAACCCAATTTTATTTTATGTTTTTTTGTTTGTTTCTGTTTTTGAGTGCTTTACACATTATTACCTCTGTAGTAATTGTGTTTTATTGTTTTAATTAGTGTTTGAGCCAAGTAAGACCTTTGGGATGGTCTACGGTGATTGTTGATTTGATTTTGCTGAAAAACAGAAACTTTTGCACTCAGTCCAGGAATTTTATGAATTCACCAGAGCGTCGAATGAGTCTGAAATTTTTACACCAGATTGATATACAAATTTACCAGATTTTACTAATTTTTCATAATTTTTGGAGTTATAGAAGTATTCGAAGTTTACAGATTGCTACAGACTGTTCTGTTTTTGACAGATTCTGTTTTCTTTGTGTTGTTTGCTTATTTTGATGTATCTATGGGTTGTATCGGGGGGTATGAACCATGGAGAAGTTGGAATACAGTATATATTACACCAATATAAATAAAGAATGAGTTCACAACAGTACCTAAAGTGGTGATTTATTTTTCTTATACTAACGGATCTCACGAGTTTTCTGTTGAGTTTTGTGTTGTGAAGTTTTCAAGTTTTGGGTAAAGATTTGATGGACTATGGAATAAGGAGTGGCAAGAGACTAAGCTTGGGGATGCCTAAGGAACCCCAAGCCATATTCAAGGATACCAAAGATCCTAAGCTTGGGGATGCCCCGGAAGGCATCCCCTCTTTCGTCTTCAATCCATCGGTAAATTTACTTGAGGCTATATTTTTATTCACCACATGATATGTGTTTTGCTTGGAGCGTCTTGTATGATATGAGTCTTTGCTTTTTAGTTTACCACAATCATGCTTGCTGCACACATCTTTTGAGAGGGACACGCATGAATCGTGAATTTATTAGAATACTCTATGTGCTTCACTTATATCTTTTGAGCTAGGCAATTTTGCTCTAGTGCTTCACTTATATCTTTTTAGAGCACGGTGGTGTTTTTATTTTATAGAAATAATTGAACTCTCGTACCTCACTTATATTATTTTGAGAGTCTTTAAACAGCATGGTAATTGGTTTAGGTTATGAATTTAGTCCTAATATAATGGGCATCCAAGAGGGATATAATAAAAACTTTCATATAAAGTGCATTGAATACTATGAGAAGTTTGATTCCTTGCATATAGTTTTGAGAGATAAAGATGGTGATATTAGAGTCATGCTAGTGAGTAATTGTGGATTGGTAGAAATACTTGTGTTAAAGTTTGTGATTCCTGTAGCATGCACGTATGGTGAACCATTATGTAACGAAGTCGGAGCATGATTTGTTTAATGATTGTCATCCTTTGTGTGAGGGTCGGGAGCGCGCGATGGTTAACTCCTACCAACCTCTCCCTTAGGAGCATGCGTCTAATACTTTGCTTCGATAACTAATAGACTTTTGCAATAAGTATGTGAGTTCTTTATGACTAATGTGAGTCCATGGATTATACACACTCTCACCCTTCCACCATTTCTAGCCTCTCTAGTACCGTGCAACTTTCGCCGGTACATTAAACCCACCATATACCCTTCCTCAAAACAGCCACCATACCTACCTACTATGTCATTTCCATAGCCATTCCGAGAGATATTGCCATGCAACTTCCACCGTTCCGTTTATTATGACACGAACACTACTAGAAAAACGGCTATAGCTAATATGGACATTAATGGCGCACCATGTATGTGGTGCGCCACTGCTATATAGCAGTGGCGCACCAGATATGGGTGCGCCATTAATGTCCATATTACTAATGGCGCACCTGGTGTGTGGTGCGCCACTGCTAAGTTTCTCCTGGGCACACCCCCCTCCCCAGACTTACCAGTGGCGCACCGGGGCGTGGTGCGCCATTACTAGTTAAAACTAGTAATGGCGCACCACCACCCGGTGCGCCACTACTAACAAATTTTTTTTCAATTTTTTTTTCAAAACTAGTAATGGCGCACCGGGGTGTAGTGCGCCATTACTAGTTTAACTAGTAATGGCGCACCACACCCCGGTGCGCCATTACTAACCCTGGTAGGTGTGGCGCACCCTACGTAGTGCGCCATTGCTATCCCCACCACTCCCGTCCCCACCACTCTCCCTTATCCCCTTATCTCTCTCTCCCTTATCCCCACATCTCTCTCTCTGGTAACCCTGCAGCCGCCTCGCCTCACTCGCCGGTCACCCCACCCTGCCCCGCCCCGCCTAGCTCGCCGCCGGCCACCCCGCCTCGTCTCCCTCGTCGGCCATCCCGCCCGCCCCGCCTCGCTCGTCGGCCACCCCGCCCCGCCCCGCCTCATTCCCCGTCGGCCACCCCGCCTCGCTCGCCACCGTCGTCCACCCCGCCCTCTCTGCTTCTCCTGTTCGTTCCCGCCGTGGAGCAGATGGAGCGCTGGGCGCCGGAGCGGAGGGAGCATGGGGGAGCACCCCGCCTCGCTTGCAGCCTCGGCGAGCTCTGGATCGAGGCATCCGCCTCCTCCCGTGCCGTCCGAGCTCGCCGGAGGGAGTACCAGCAGCCGCACCGTCCGAGCTCGCCGGAGGGAGCACCAGCAGTCGCCGCCGTCCGAGCTCGCCGGAGGGAGCAAAGCAGCCGCCGCCGTCGTTTTACTACGCCACCAGAAGCTCCATCGGAACATGCGAACCACCCCGCTCCAAGTCCCCGCCGCCGCGACTGTGCTTCCAGGCGAGGAGGACGAGCACCTCGACCCAATACCTCTCCCGAGCCCCTCACGTGCGTCCTCTCCCCTCCCTCCATCCCGAGCTCTCTCTCTCTCTCTCTTATTTAGTTTGTTATATAAGAGGAAGGGGTAAGGGACTGTTAGTTAAGAACAATTGCATCTCTGTGTTTTCAGCAAGAAAGAGAATGACACAGTTAAACATTCAGATTTAAGCAATAGATCAATGGAACATTTGTTCTGCAGTCTAATAACGAGATAAGATAAAAGTTCTTTTAATTTACTGAAATTAACTTTTAGTTGAGTGATGCGCTAAGGTCAACCTCTATACATGCACATCCCTGAACTGAAAATACACTCAGGCACCAATTTCGGACAGTACAAAATTGATATGATGCTTGCTTTGTGAGTAAGTATCTTATTGCACAATGTCTCCGAATAAAATGCATGGTTAGAAATAAACTGAACCAAACTATTGACATCAGAGAGCATACAGTTATGAGTTTAATTTCTCAGTTACAACAGTAATTGTACTGTATTTGTAACCATACATTCTTACCACGCCAATAATTGTTCTTTACATTAGCCATACAATTGCACAAATAGACCATATAAAATGGGATTCTGTCATATGTAAACCATATAAATAGAATTCAAGCTGATTTGATTATGTTTCATCTCCATAATTATTTTCTCTTGGTCCAGAGAACATAAGCTGGAACATATAAATTAATTTTCTGCTCATTTTGAGACGATATAAGGATTTCTGCTATTATACTGATAGTTAATGACAGCAGCACCCCAAGAATATGATGTTCTCTAGCAAGAAATTTGTTATTTCCTTACACTACTTTATTTTTCCATGTTTGCTTTAATCACCTATTTATTTATTTGAACAAGCAGCAGTTAGCCTTTGTTTACTTAACATGAATGTTGTTGTAATCATGAATATGTCCTGAGAATTAGTGTAAGAATGAAGCCATTGTCGGTAGAATGTCTGCAGATGTAGCTCTTTCACTCGTGTAAAAGTTAGTCCTATAGGTCATTAAGATTATTGTAGTTTCAGTTTTCTCTGACGAGGCATATTCTGTTTACTATATGTTCTTCTGACCTATCAACAGAAGTGTATGAATTCATTAAATGTTCCTCGCAAGGTGTTCTCTTGGGGTACGTCGAAACGCAGCACGTGGAGAGAAAAATCAGTTCAGTATCTTTCAATTAGGATGCGTGCAACATTGGGATTTATATACAGTACTTTTTCCTCTTTCCGTACTTATGTGGTTCACACAGATTTTGCACTCTTCACAAATATCGTTGATTTGCTATGCTTATGTGTTTTCAGGCTTGCCTATACTCCTTTTAGTGTTCCTGTATATCATCTTTCTCTGTTGAATTTTTTCTGCAGTTTGTTAGAATCTTGCGGAAGTAAAGGAACATGTGAATGCAAGCAACACGTCAGTATATGGTTCTCTGAAGGTAATCCAGTTCATGTCTAAAAAAGATTAAATCCATCATATTACCAGACAACTAAAACTGTGTTATGTTGCTACTCTTTTCCTTTGGATTTTTGTAGCTTCATATTCAATTAATGCCTCAAGTCCGAATGAGACTGCATGTTTTGTCTAATTGAAAAATTACAGAGAAAATGATGCTTATATTCAAGGAGCGGTTTTTAATCTGTGCTTGGTGATCAATTTATAAACAAGATACATTCATGACCATGCTCCATGATGTAGGAATAGGAACCAAGTTCAGTATAATCCCTAGGTAACAACTGTAAGTTGTGCACAACATGAAATGGTTTTTTTGGCATAATATTCGGGGTTGAGGGCATTTGTTAATCACATAGTTATAGCATTCAGTCCAGATAACATCTGCATGTGTTGTACTTTCGAATTTCTGTTTCCATATTCAGTCTCATCTCAAGAAAATTATACTTAATATTGTTTTTGCTATATGCAGGCGTATGCATCAAGTTCTACATTTTCAGGATCCTCTGCTAAGAAATATATTTTTGCAGTACTTGAAAAAATAGTTATATGTAGAGAATATGTAATTCTTGCTTTTGTGCTGTCAAAATTCTTGAGCAAAGATCTTTGGAGTGATTTCCGGTCATCTTTTTCAGGAAAGCGTAAGTGTTCTGAGAACCCTTTCTTCAGTGTTCTACCTTCTCCAATCGTTTGCAGGTCTATGGGAAAAATATATGGTTCTAATTCCAGGCATACTTAAAATCTTTCTTAAGATATGGATGTGGATTTCTTCAGTGTTTTCCCGTACAGATTTCCCTTTTTGATCTTTGTAGACATACTGCCACAATGATTTTATGATTTAGCAACTTTATTTTTATTTTCTTCTGCAAGAAATGTTCGAGGAATTGGACTGTAGCTGTTAATTCTTTTCTTGATATTTGTTTGGCAAGTTTGTTAGCACCAAACTCTCTTTAGAACTTGCTTCACAGTCTTGGTGGCAGTTTGACTCCCTCCTTCTGTAGGCTCACTTTGTTTCAGGTTATCAACTTCAGTGCCTCATGTGCTTATAGTACTGTAAATAAGTTTTTTTTGTTTTTTTTGCAAATGCTCATATGCTTATGGTACTGTAGATAAGATTTATTTGTTGGTTGTCTGACTTTTGTTACAGAACATGTGCCAATTGTAATTGTGTTTAATAGAATGATTTGTGCAAAACCTTATCCGAGTAAGAATGCAAACCATTATAGGTGCTGAGTAGAATCAAAATTGATACCAAGCTGGAGCCTTTTTCCAGTTTAGTATTTTTGTAGAAAAACTGTATTATCCAATGAATTAATTGGAGCAGGACATGTTCTCTATTTTAACTCAATCCTCTGATCTCTTTGAATTCTTGAGCATCATCATTGTTCTATTATTAATTAGATGGAGATGGTGGCCGGTGCAAAAATTCCTCCATCGTTATGTCATTGTAAATGACAGTGAGATAAAGGTTGTATCATCAGGAGATTCTACAGTGTGTTTAGAATTTAAGAATGTTCTCCCAGGCATATGATTAGTCGGTTGTTCAAAGACATGCAAAATGTTCAGAGGCTTAAAGAATTTCTCTTAACAGTAGCACCACTAAGTCTTCCTGTAGGTGTAGATGTGGGTTGTAACAGTTCTAGTTCTGCATAAAAAATGACAGTATTGACACCATGTAATCTTACTCATACAATATTCACACCATGTAATTCTGGAAATATATGCTCATATCTAGTTCTGCATAAAAAATGACAGTATTGACATGTTATAAATAGTTTATTTGTTTTTCTGTTTATTTTGTTACATTTTGCAGGGATAAAGTGAAGAAAAAGAAGAAAAGATTACTAGAAGATTAGTTTTAGGATTTTCTTTTATTTCCTTGCAATTTTCCTTTTATTGGATACTTGTAAAGACATTGTAATATTCTTACTATAATAAAAAATATGATTCTATTTCATTTTTTGTTTTTAAATTATTTTTCCTTATAGGTTGTTTTCTGTAAATTTGGATTTTTTTTGTTTTCCAAATACATTACTAGTGGCGCATTTCAGCCCTTATTAGTGGCGCACCTTCCTTTATTACTAGTGGCGCACCTATAAGGCTATTAGTGGCGCACCTGGACGGAATACCAGTGGAGCACCTAAAGGTTAGTAGTGGCGCACCTGTAGCAATAGTAGTGGCACACCTGTAGCAATAGTAGTGGCGCACCTGTAGCAATAGTAATGGCGCACCACATGGTGCGCCACTAGTATTTGGAATAGTAATGGCGCACCAGAGGTGCGCCATTACTATTTATTACTAGTGGCGTGTTAATAGTGGCGCACCTATAGTGCGCCATTAATAGCCAAAATAGGTGCGCCACTAATTGGGTTTTTTCTAGTAGTGGCACCATCATTTTCATATTGCTTTGCATGATCGTAAGATAGCTAGCATGATGTTTTCATGGCTTGTCTGTTTTTTGATGTCATTTACTATGCTAGATCGTTGCACATCCCGGTACACCACCGGAAGCATTCATATAGAGTCATATTTTGTCTAGGTATCGAGTTGTAATTCTTGAGTTGTAAGTAAATAAAAGTGTGGCGATCATCATTATTAGACCATTGTCCCATGAGAGGAAAGGATGATGGAAGCTATGATTCCCTCACAAGTTGGGATGAGTCTCCGGACTTTACAAATAATAAAAGAGGCCAATGAAGCCCAAATAAAAAAAGAGGCCAAAGATGCCCACCAAAAAAAATGAGAGAAAAGAGAGAAGGGACAATGTTACTATCTTTTTTTCCACACTTGTGCTTCAAAGTAGCACCATGATCTTCATGATAGAGAGTCTCCTATTTTGTCACTTTCATATAACTAGTGGAATTTTTCATTATAATGCACACCCACTTAGTTTCTTTTTGAGCTTTCATACACTTATAGCTCTAGTGCATCCGTTGCATGGCAATCCCTACTCACTCACATTGATATCTATTGATGGGCATCTCCATAGCCCGTTGATACGCCTAGTTGATGTGAGACTATCTTCTCCTTTTCCTCACAACCTCCACCATATTTTATTCCACCTATAGTGTTATATCCATAGCTCACGCTCATGTATTGCGTGAAAGTTGAAAAGGTTTGAGAACATAAAAGGTGTGAAACAATTGCTTGACTTGTCATCGGGGTTGTGCATGATTTAAATACTTTGTGTGGGGAAGATGGAGCATAGCCAGACCATATGATTTTGTAGGGATAACTTTCTTAGGCCATGTTATTTTGAAAGGACACAATTGCTTTGTTAGTATGCTTGAAGTATTATTGTTTTTATATCAATATTAAGCTTTTGTTTTGAATCTTACGGATCTGAACATTCATGCCACAATAAAGAATATTACATGGATAAATATGTTAGGTAGCATTCCACATCAAAAATTCTGTTTTTATCATTTACCTACTCGAGGACGAGTAGGAATTAAGCTTGGGGATGCTTGATACGTCTCCAACGTATCTATAATTTTTGATTGTTCCATGCTATTATATTATCTGTTTTGGATGTTTTATATGCATTAATATGCTATTTTATATTATTTTTGGGACTAACCTATTAACCTAGTGCCCAGTGCCAGTTTGTGTTTTTTCCTTGTTTTTGAGTATTGCAGATAAGGAATATCAAACGGAGTCCAAATGGAATAAAATTCTACGATGATTTTTCTTGGACCAGAAGGAACCCAGGAGACTTGGAGAAGAGGCCAGAAGACCCACGGGTGAGCCACAAGCCACCTGGGCGCGCCCCTGGGGGGGCGAGCCCCCCTGGCTTGTGGCCCCCCCGTGGCTCCTCCAACCCTAATTCTCCGCCTATAAATTCAGAAATATTCCCCCAATACCAAAAAGAGCCACGATAATACTTTTCCGCCGCCAGAAGCCTCTGTTCCCGTGAGATCCCATCTTGGGGCCTTTTCCGGTAATCTGCCGGAGGGGGATTCGATCACGGAGGGCATCTACATCAACTCCATTGCCCCTCCGATGATGCATGAGTAGTTCACCTTAGACCTTCGGGTCCATAGCTAGTAGCTATATGGCTTCTTCTCTCTCTATGTTCTTCAATACCATGTTCTCCATGATCTTCATGGACATCTATCCGATGTAATACTCTTTTGCGGTGTGTTTGTCGAGATCCGATGAATTGTGGATTTATAATCAGATTATCTGTGAATATTATTTGAATCTTCTCTGAATTCTTATATGCATGATTTCATATCTTTGCAAGTCTCTTCGAGTTATTGGTTTGGTTTGGCCAACTAGATTGGTAATTCTTGCAATGGGAGAAGTGCTTAGTTTTGGGTTCAATCTTGCGGTGTCCTCACCCAGTGACAAAGTAGGGGTAGCGAGGCACGTATTTGTATTGTTGCCATCAAGGGTAAAAAGATGGGGTTTTCATCATATTGCTTGAGTTTATCCCTCTACATCATGTCATCTTACCTAATGCGTTACTCTGTTCTTCATGAACTTAATACTCTAGATGCAGGCAGGAGTCGGTCGATGTGTGGAGTAATACTCAGAATCTTTTATATCTATCTCTATCAGATCTCATCCTTGCAAGTAACCGTGAAGGGATTGACAACCCCTTTATAGCGTTGGGTGCAAGTGTTTGATTGTTTGTGTAGGTGCAAAGATTGGGGCCTTGCTTGTACCTCCTACTGGATTGATACCTTGGTTCTCAACAACTGAGGGAAATACTTATCTACTTTGCTGCATCACCCTTTCCTCTTCAAGGGAAAACCAACGCAAGCTCAAGAAGTAGCACACGTCACCCACCGATTCGTTGTTGGCTGATGAATTGTCCATATGTGCTGTAATGAAAGCTCACCATCTTATAGAATGAAGAATTTAAAAATAACATGCCGAATTTAAAAAGAACTTAAGGAACAAAATTATTTATCATGACTTATCTTCTATATCTAAATAGCTAGACCCCATTATTAGGAATTCTCTAGCCACAACTCTTGGAACTAGAACATAAGGAACAAAATTATCTATCATGACTTATCTTCTATATCTAAATAGCTAGACCCCACTATTAAGAATTCCCTAGCCACAACTCTTGGAACTAGAACATAAGTAACAAAGTTATCTAGCCACAACTCTTGGAACTAGAACATAAGGAACAAAATTATCTAGCCACAACTCTTGGAACTAGAACATAAGGAACTTACATGTGCTTCAGTCGGACGGGGAGGGTCGACGCAGTGTCGGGTGGAGACGGGCAGCGTTGGGCGGCGGCGGGGGGGGGGGGGGGGGGGCTCACGCTCCTCCTCCGACGAAGACGGGTAGGGTCGGGCGTGGCGGCGTCGGGTGGAAACCGGCAGCGTCGGGTGAGGCGGAGACGGGCAGCGTCGGTCGAGGCGGAGACGGGCAGCGTCGGGTGAGGCGGAGATAGCCAACGGCGGGGGGGGGGGGGGGGGATCGAGAGGAGGACGGGTGGAGTTGGGGATCGAGAGAGAGTGAGGACGAATGGATCCGGATTTTACCTCTTAAAACCGACTATTGCTGGCGTGGGCCAAATGGGCATGAATGCGCCACGCCGGGCCTACGAAAATACCTATGGCGTAGGAACTTTAGTCACGCCAACAATAATAGGTGAAAGGCGAGAGCGTTGGGGTCCTCATACAAGTGACATTCGGCAGAATTTACACGCCACCACTAAGTCTGTACCAATAACATACAAATTTAGGCAACGCCAGCACTATTTGAAAATGTTAGTGCTGGCGTCGGCTGAAAATGGCGCGCCACCAACAAGAGTTGTGGCTAGCCATTTCTTTACTAGTGATCATCAATAGCATCATTCATAGCAGAGGTAGCATCATCAATAACTTGCGACATATCAGGATTACTAGCATGTGGTGGTGTTGCAAGCTTACTCATAACAGAAGGTGAATCAAGTGCAGAGCTAGATGGCAGTTCCTTACCTCCCCTCGTCTTAGAGGGAAAAATCTTGGTCTTTGGATCCTTCAGATTCTTCATAGTGATCAATTGATATAAATCCCAAGTGACTCAACAAATATAGCTATGCTCCCCGACAACGGCGCCAGAAAAAGGTCTTGATAACCCACAAGTATAGGGGATCGCAACAGTTTTCGAGGATAGAGTATTCAACCCAAATTTATAGATTCGACACAAGGGGGCCAAAGAATATTTAAGAGTATTACCAGCTGAGTTGTCAATTCAACCATACCTGGAGATTAAATATCTGCAGCAAAGTGATTAGTAGCACAGTAGTATGATAGTTTTGATAGCAGTAGCAATAGTAACAGTAGCGGTAACAGTAGTAGCAATAGTTTTGTAGCAGTTGGAACAGTAGCATCAGCAGTAGTAACTTAGCAAAAACAATAAGTGGAGAACTCGTAGGCTCTGGATCAGTGAACTCGTTGGATGACATTCATCATATAACAGTCATAACCTAGGGCGACACAGAACTAGCTCCAGTTCATCAATGTAATGTAGGCATGTATTCCGTAAATAGTCATACGTGCTTATGGAAAAGAACTTGCATGACATCTTTTGTCCTACCCTCCCGTGGCAGCGGGGTCCATAAGGAAACTAAGGGATATTAAGGCCTCCTTTTTATAGAGAACCGGAACAAAGCATTAGCACACGGTGAATACAAGAACTCCTCAAACTACGGTCATCACCGTGAAGTATCCCAAATATTGTCACTATGGGGTTGACGGATCATAACACGTAATAGGTGCATATGACTAGGCAAGATCGCATCAAGAACATAGATATAATGGTGATAACATAAACGGTTCAGATCTGAAATCATGGCACTCGGGCCCTAGTGACAAGCATTAGGCATAGCAAAGTCATAGGAACATCAATCTCAAAACATAGTCGATACTAGGGATCAAGCCCTAACAAAACTAACTCGATTACATGATAAGTCTCATCCAACTCCTCACCGACCAGCAAGCCTACGAAGGAATTACTCACTCCCGGTGAGGAGCATTATGGAATTGGCGATGGATAAGGGTTGATGATGACGAAGACCGAAGATTCCCCTCTCCGGAGCCCCAAACGGGCTCCAGATCTGGCCTCCCGGTGAAGAACAGGAGGTGGCGGCGGCTCCGTATCGTAAAACGCGATGAAACTTTCTCCTCTATTTTTTTCTCCAAAAATAGGAATTTATAGTCGCGGAATTAGGGTCAGTGGGACCACGAGGTGGGCACAACCCACCAGGGTGCGCCTGGGGGGGCTGGCGCACCCTGGTGTATGCTGGCCAGCCTCTGGCCCCCCTCCGGTGGTTGTTGACTCCAGTATTTTTTATTTATTCCAAAACAAATCTCCAAAAAGTTTCGTCCAATTCCGAGAACTTTTATTTCTGCACAAAAAACAACACCATGGTAGTTCTGCTGAAAACAGCGTTAGTCCGGGTTAGTTTCATTGAAATCATGCAAATTAGAGTCCAAAACAAGGGCAAAATTGTGAGGAAAAGTAGATACAACGGAGACGTATCAATAACCTGAAGGACGCTTTTTTCCAGGAGCTGGTCAACGAGAAGCCACCTCAGGGCTCCAAATGGTTGGTCACCGGGGATTTCAACCAAATTTATCGTGCTAGAGACAAAAAAAGAGCGAACGTTGACCGAAGCAGTATTGTGCGCTTTCGCAATGCACTGAACACTTGCGAGCTCAAAGAAATTCATTTACAAAACAGAAATTTCACTTGGAACAATGAGCAAAACGACCCAACTTTATGCAAACTCGACTCCTTCTTCTGCAATGAAGATTGGGATCTTGAGTTTGGCACGCACCTTCTGCATGCGCTATCGTCATCTTTGTCTGATCATTGCCCCCTTCTGCTCGCAAATGACAACGGCCCAAAGAGATCAAAGTCCTTCCGTTTTGAAAACTTTTGGATCAAAATGCCTGGTTTCAAAGAGGTTGTCAAGGAACCTTGGGCCAAGAAGGTCAACCACCACGACCCATACCACATCCTCTTTCACAAGTTAAAAGAGACTAGCCAAAAGCTGAGGAGATGGAGCAAGACGATCATCACACACTCAAAAGTCCAGCTCCACATGGCTCTTGAAGTTATCCACCGTCTTGACGTGGCCCAAGAATCTCGGCCCCTCAGCGCTGACGAGCGCAACCTTCGGAAATGTCTCAAGCGGAAGGTCATTGCCCTGGCCGCCCTTGAGCGTGCACGGAAAAGACAAAGCTCAACTGGAGAGGAGATCGAGATCGGGCCGGATTACCATGGGCGGAGACGTCGCCGGAGGCGAAGGGGGTGGCCGGCCGGGAACCCTAGCTCCACCGCGCGTGAATCTCTCTTCTCTTCTCCCCAGTCTGCGGGACGACGGAGGAAGGGAGGAAGGAAGGGGGTATGTGGTCAACTCCACCCCACAGGCCACGGAGGGAGGGATATAGGAGTGTGCGGTGTGAGGCTGCGGGTGGGGCCGTCGGGCCTCACGAGGCCGCTTCGGACGGCACGCGGTTGGGCCTTTCCGGGTCCGCGGGGAGCGTGGGCACAACAGAACGGAGTAGTATCTTTGTCTTTGTTACCGAAAGACCGAATCTTTTTTAACTTAATCTCGACTGAAAAATATAGGACAGTGCTAACGTCCGATCGTTTGGATATTAGAAACAGGTCCGAATGAGTGCATGTGTAATTCCTCTATCTTATTCTGCTTGCTCATGCATGTGCGTAACATCCCCTTCTTATTAGAGCAACTAATTGCATGCATTCAGGAAAAGACAGATTTAATGATGTCATCAAAGATTCTTCCCACTTTAAAAATTCAAAATGTTTTATAGCTCAAACCGTCGCTCCGATTCAAAATCCGTTTTCACATAAAAAAATTGTCATGACGAGACTTTCGAAACTAGATCCCATGTTGCTATGTTTCGACGACTTTTTTTGGCTAGAAAGTTATCACGTCTCTACCACATAAGTTATCATGTTTGTGGTACATAACTTATCATGTTGTTTACATAGCAATTACGGGGCATAAAATGGTTCCTCCAACCTTCTCTTCACATGCACATGCGTGGATGCATTAGAGGGAGGGGGGGATCTGATGTTATCCTATATTCTTTATATTCCAAAATTTTAAAATGTTTTGTAGCTCGAATCGTCAGTCCAAAAAAATATCTTTTCACATAAAAAACTCGTCACGATGAGACCTTCAAAACTAGATCCCATGTTGACATGTTTTGACAACTTTTTTCCACGCAAATTGTTACCAGACTTGGGCTAAATAAGTTATCAGCTCTGATGTACGTATATTATCATGCTACTTACACATGAGTTACCGTGGTACGTTTTCATCAACTTGTTTTCTGGGACAAAGTTACCGCAGTGGTTGTATGTCAGTTACCACACCCGCGGTTCTTATATTACCATGCTATTTGCACATAAGTTATCGAGGGTATGTTTTCAAACAACTTCATCCCCCCGTGGTCAATGTTACCACAATGTTTATACGTGAGGTATATCAAGTCTATGGTGCGTATATTACCGTGTTATTTACGCGAAACTTATCGGCAGGGGGTATGTTTTCAAAAAACTTCTTCACCTCCCCCCACCCACGGGTCAAAGTTAGCTCGGTGTTTGTGCGCGTGTTATCATGTATATGTTGTATATAGTACCATGATATTTACATGAAAGTTATCGGGGGTATGTTTTCAAACAACCCACCCCCTGGGTCAATGTTACCTGGTGTTTGTGCGTGAGTTATTTGCTCTGTTGTGCGTATGTTATCATGCTTTTTATACTGAATTTACCATGCTATTTTTCAACAACTTTTTACCCAAAGTCAAAAATAATTATCATGTCTGGGCTAACTAAGTTATCAACTCTGTTGTGCGTATGTTATCATGCTTTTTATACTGAATTTACCATGCTATTTTTCAACAACTTTTTACCCAAAGTCAAAAATAATTACCATGTCTGGGCTAACTAAGTTATCAACACTGTTGTGCGTATGTTATCATGCTAGTACAGATAAGTTACCGGGGAAAGGGGTTCAACAACTTTTTTCTCTGGTCAAAAAATTCAACATGAGCATCCTGGTAACTTTATTACGGGCAACGTGCTAACTACAACATGGGTGGTCTGGTAACTGTAGAATGAGAAGTCTGCTAACTTTAAAATGAACATCATGATATTTGTAGCCATCAGCAGCCAGGTAAAATTTAGCATGAGTAGCCTGATACCTTTCACATGTGCGGCCTATGCAACTACATAATTGTCATCTTAGGCAAATTGTAGCATGTGCGTCCTATGCATATGCATGAGTAGCCTGATTTCTTTTGGGACCATGAGAGAAAAAACAGAAAAATGGGTTAGTTGCAATCCATTGGTTTTAAAAAGGTAGTTACCATCCATGAAACACAAACCGAGATGCGCTTTGGTGGTTATCACATCATGTATCTCTCCCATGAGAGTAAGGTTCGAATCCCACCGAAGTCCATATATTTTCTCCCTTTTTTAGTAGGGAGACGGTTCATTCCTAAAAATCGGGATATGAAGGGGATTCACGAGCGGAACCTGCGTGTGCGAGCGAAACAGGACGTGGCTGCGGTTACACATGCAATCAAAAATTAATGACAAAAAAAGTCAAAATACCAGGAGCGCCCGCGATCGCACACTTTGAGATCAACGGCATCCGAACAGTGCGGATCTGTCGCAGAATTACTGCCGACTGGAAAATAACTTTCTCAAAAATATAATACTAACTGAATCTCGTTTCATTCGGGTCTCTAGGGGATCCGTTTCTCAGATAGATAGATAGATAGATAGATAGATAGATAGATATAGAGAGAGAGAGAGAAAGAGCACGCTACCCGATTTGTTTTGCCAACTGAATATCGTGGCCAAGAGTGCTAATTAAGCACCGGGGCATTGCTTGGGGTTGAAAAACACATAGTAAGTAGAGAAGGAGAAGTGTATACAGGGGGCTGTCATTGGCGCACTTTATTATTGAGGTCATATGGTAGTTACATTGTTCATGACATGTGGCAAAATAAAACTAGGGAAATGGGCATGCCGAGCCATAATGTGCGCTTAATGTATTTTAGCATCCCATGGGGCAATGTTGTAATGTAGTTGTCGCCTATGGAAAAGGTCGACTAAAACAATCGTGTAGGGACTCCGAGACGTGGGCATTCCAAACTTCCAATGAGTTTGTCTCAACAATAAATGAGGAGCACAAACGCCCCTATGAGCCGGCTAGGGTTTAGACTCCTCTCCGGCGATTTCGATCGTCGCTGAGTTCTACTCGAGAGTGGCCGCCCCGCGGCCAAAATTTCCATCAGGGCCTTGATAACCCCCAAGTGCAGTTAGTGTTGTAGTTTTCTTTGGATCAGTTCTCTTAGCGAAGAATTGGCGAAGTGTGTAACCAAATGAGTAGTAAAGTTTAACTCGATGGCTCGAAAATAAATGATTTTTTGTTTAAATTTTGTTGCTTCATTAAATTTAGGGGATCAATTAGAATTGTCCATTTTCTAGAGGAGCATAAGTGCTACTGTAAAGGATACTCAACCGTTTACTCCTCTAAATAATAGGAGATTAATTAGAGTTGCTCTTACATTTGTATAACGCCACCTATGACTTTGGTAAACATATTGAAGATACTAATCGACAAAAAAAAAAGAATCTATGATATTCCTTTAGCCAAATACAGTATCACACATGAGTTCTGCTTATTTTAAGTGTTGCACTCTTAGAGTTTGTTCGGTAGAAATAATCTTAAGAGTTTTTAGTGGACAACCACACTTGCCATACTTCAGGTTAGGAATGTGTTTATAAAGGATTTAAATTGTATCTAAGAAAAGCAACACCTGGCAAAGGGTTTAACCTCCTATTTATAACAACGACAACCCTTATGCAGACTAAAACAATGTCCAAAAGGGCATATAGATATGCATGTTCATCAAGCATGCCATAGATTTTACCAAAGAGGGATGCATAATCGGCAGCTAAATGTTCATAAAGCGTTTCTTCATGGTGTTCTCGTGGAAGATGTGTTCATGCGGCAACCATCGGGTTACGAGAGCAAAAGCACACCACATCATGTATGTAAGTTAGATAAAGTTTTATATGGGTTGAAACATCCCCCAAGAGCCTGATACTGAAGGTTGAGCATCCAGATACAACAACTTTGGTTTACACGATTTAAAGCAGACACCTTAGTGTTCTTTTGCAGTAAAGGCAACACCACTATATTTGGGCTTTTTTGTGTTGATGGTATAGTTATTGCCAGTTCAATTCCATATGCCACTACTTGTCTTCTTAAGGACCTAAAGCTGGAGTTTGCCCTTAAGGACTTGGGAAATCTTCACTACTTCCTCGATATAGAGGTCAAGCAGGTAAAGAATGATATACTTCTCACATAGGAAAATATACCACTGACATACTCATGAGAGAAGGATTGGAAAATTGCAAACTTGTGAGTACACCAATCCCAACTTCAGAAAAAATTATAATGGGGACTGGAGAAGCACTTGGACCAGAGGATGCAACAAATTACAGAAGTGTTGTAGGTGCATTACAGTATTTGACCCTTACACATCCTGATATTTCCTATTATGTAAACATAGTGTGTCAATATTTGCATGCACCTAGCACCACTCATTGGACTACAGTTAAAAGATTTTGCAGGTATCTAAAGTTCTCAAAAGGACTCGGACTTCGGATTGTCAAGTCTCCATCTATTCTTGTCACTGCCTACTATAATGTAGATTGGCAAGGGTGAGCTAATAATAGAAGATCCGCAGGTGGATTTGTTGTATTTCTGGGAACAAGTCTCGTGTCATAGAGTGCTACTGTCTCAAGGTTTGGCAAACGCTAAAGCTAAAGTAATGTGGATTTAGACTTTGCTTTGTGAACTTGGAATCAAGGCTCCATAGGCTGCGAGATTATAGTGTGATAATATTGGTCCAACCTATCTCTCAGCTAATCATGTTTTTCATGTACGCACAAAACATATTGAAGTTGTTTTCACGTTGTTAGAGAAAGAGTAGCTCGCAAGTTCTATCTTTTCAATGAAATGAAACGCAAAGGACCCTTTGCGTTTTCTCGAAAAAAATAAGGTTCACAAAACCTCTCACAACGAGAAGGTCCCAGCTTGTACGGCATCAGGCTTTCAGCCAACATCTATAAATACCATATATGTGCCCCTATCCCAACCTAAATTTACAATGTCACCCTTCAAAATAAGGTTTCCAACATCATGACATCAAACAAAAAGACATGGCCGACGGCAAATGAAAAGTTGTAGGTCTATTTCTTCAGAAGAAACTCTTTCAACATAGAGATCTAATGGCTAATGAAAACGATATTACAAATCTACTAAATTTTGAGGTGATTGAGGTACTTGCACCAGCGGCGCAACGGGTGGAATCCAGCAAGCAAAACAAAAGAGTACACTTCAGCCTCGTCAAAGAAAAAGAAAAAGATTACACTTGAGCAACAAAAAATGATGGATGAAGGATGCATGAATGAATAAGGCAGCTAATTAATAGTGCAAGGAGAGCTGGCGCTGGAGCTTCTTGCTGCTGTTCCTTCTCTCGGGCTGAGACAAGCTATTGAAGCCGGACGCCCTCCGGCCACCGCCGGCGCTTCTGGTGCTGCAGCAGCTGACCGGGGAGCCGGACAAGGTGGTCGATTCCTCGAGCCAGCTTCCTTGGCTGTGCGGGGTCGGGTAGTCGTCGACCTCCTGGTCGTCGACGAGATCACGCTTGTCGTCGGCGGTGTAGGCGTCGAACTTCTTGTCATGGCGGTAGTCGACGTTGGGGCCGCAGAGGCAGACGAAGGTGGGGCTATCGGAGTAGTGCGGCGAGGAGGACGCGAAGGACCACGTGCCGCGGGAGGCCCGCGAGGAGGCCGAGGAGGCGACGGAGGAGGTCGGGCTGCCGCCGTCGTGGGAGAAGGAGCGGACCCTCTGGCGCGCGTCCTTGAGGCGGTCGGCGTCGGTGAGGAGGCCGACGACGCTGTCGGCACAGCGCTGCATGGAGGCGCCCCAGTCGAAGCCCTTGTCGTCGGTGTAGGTGAAGCCGCGGAGGTCGCGCAGGGCCTGCATGTCCGGGAGGAAGTCCCCGGGGAGCTCCTCGGGGCCGTGGGTGAGGAGGAACTCGAGGACGACGAGCGCCTTGTACACCGGCCGCCACTCCTTCCAGTCGTGGACGCAGCCGAGGCGGCGGTGGAGCACGTTGGCGATCCGCCAGTAGTCGTCGATGTCGAAGGCCGCCTCCGCGATGGACGTCAGCGTCTTGGCGTCCGGGACGCACGCGTCGTCGTTGGTCGCCTCCTGCACAGCCCTACGGCCGCATATCCATGGCGAGGAAGCTCGATCAGACGACTCATTCAGAATCAGATGCAAAATGCAACGCGGATCTCATATCTAGACATACAGCTCTGCCGGCGTGACGTCGCCGAGGGCGAGCCTCGCCTGCTTGTACTTGTCCTGCAGGTACCCGGACGCCTGACGCCCTAGCTTCGTGGAGAACAATGCGGCCATCGCCTTCGCCGGACTGCTGCCTCGATCGTCACCTTGCTATAGCACACCACTCCTTAACTGATTATACAGGAGAGAGAAACGAGAGATGGACAGGATTGTACTGGCGAATGGTTGGCGGAGAGAAACAAGCGGAGGAAGGAGGCGTGGCTCGCCGTCGTTCTCGCGGCCGGGCTTGCCGGCCAGCCCTCCATCGATCTCCACCTCAATCCTACCGTCTGCATGCATGCATGAACGTGATCTTGCGTGCATGCACTCCATCTTCGCCTCAATCCTACCGTGTGTACTAGATCGACGTGTGTGCTAGATCGATTTCCCAAGGGAAACGTTGTACTGGTCAAATTCTGCATGCCTGCCAACGATTGCCATATTTAGCGCCTCACTTTTATCGGCTCGATCGATCAGCCTGCATATTTTTGTTTATTCAGTGCACTGAAAAACATACCCTATATCCTATATACTTACTTATTAAGCAAGTCATCCTATATCATATATACTATAACACTAATCCTCCTAGAATTGAAGAGCCCAAGGTCTCCAATTGACATTGAGTCATCCGATTTTGACCGGGTCAATAATTTCTCAAAACTCTCTTATTCAATTTTTTATACTATATTTATAAATACACTATGCCCCTTAATTTTAAGGCCTCACAATCAATTGATGTCTTCAATTTATAATTGGGTCGCCTGATTTTGACCGGGTCAACAATTTCTCAAGGAGCTCTCTTATTTAGTTCTTTTAATTCATCTCTCTTAGTAAATTATTTTAATTCATCTCTGTTATTATATTCTTTTATTCCTTGTGCTATTTAATTTTGAAGCTCTCTCATTTCATCGATGTATTTAATTTTGGATTTGGTTTACGATTTTGAGAGTCTAACGATTTTCTAAATCAACCAGCAACAATCGATCTATAAAAACATATCAATCAACCAGCCCCTCTCACCACCTTAAAAAGTAAAAAATATGTAATATTGTAGCACCAATATAGAACATGCAGTCACCGCCCACATACAATTGAGGTCTCCAATTGACTTTGGGTCACCCGATTTTGACCGGGTCAACAATTTCTTAAAGCTCTCTTATTGAATTTTTTATACTATATTTATAAATACACTATGCTCCTTAATTTTAAGGCCTCACAATCAATCACTAGTAGAAAACAGGGCTTTGGTCCAGGCCAGAATATTGCATTAGTCCCGGTCGTGTTACGAACCGGGACTAATGGGTGCATCAGTCCCGGTTCATGAGGCCAGGACGCCGACCGGGCCTTGGCGGGCACCAGTCCCGGTTCGTCTGACCCCTTTAGTCCCGGTTCCAGACACGAACCGGGACTAAAGATCCTCGCTCCTGGCGCAGCCCCTTTAGTCCCGGTTGGTGGCTGGAACCGGGACTAAAGGGCAGTCTTCTGTCCCGGTTCTAGCCACCAACCGGGACTAAAGGGCAGTCTTCTGTCCCGGTTCTAGCCACCAACCGGGACTAAAGATATGCCTATATATATGCTTGCCCCTGCCCGCTCACTCCTCTGTTTTTTGGCCGGCCGGCGTGTGGGAGGTGTGTGCTGCTCTGCTCTCACTTCCTATGCACACGAGGTGTTCGATGAAATGCCCGAGCCATGCTTAAGCTTTCTCCTCTCCAAGCTCGACCTCCAAACTCCATTTTCCCCAAGATTTGTCTAGGTTTGGCGGTCCGTCCCGTCCCGTCCCCGTCCTCACCGTCGTCGATCGCCCGCGCCGATCTCGTCGTCAGCACCACCGTGGTGAGCCTCTTGTTCTTATCTTCTTTTTAAAAGAAAAAATTTCTTACTTGTATGATTTACATAGATACTTGTATAAATTTCTTACTTTTATTATTGTTTGTTATTATATAGTGCCATGGTTTTGGTATCCGCCCCCGTCGGCCCTCGTCCGGTTTATGATTCAGATGTGGTATATTATCTTTAATAACTATTTGTTTCATTTAGTGTTTATGACAATTATGCCGACCAACGTGACATAGATGTTTTTATCTAGGAGGTATGTGAACCGGAAATTCCAACCGACCCTCTTGTCGAGAGGTTAAATTTAGTTGAAAAAGAAAACGAGTATTTGAAAGAAAAATTGAAAAGAATTGAGGAGGAGAAGATGAAATTGGAGTTGCATGTTGCCGATGTCGTCGATGACCACAAGATCAAGATGGATGCAATGCGCTTGAAGATTAGAAAGATAAGAAAATATGCCATTGATAATGAGGCTTGGTATCATTATGCTGTTGGATCAATTGTTACCTTAGTTGCGATTATGATCGCATTTGTTGTTGCATTTAAATGTTTTACATAGTTGTATGTTAGTTTCAATTTATGTTTTAATTAGATGCTCTAGAGAGCTGTATGTTGTTCTATGAGAACTATGTATGAACTTTATGTATTTATTTTTTCAGTAATAACATTTGATCACTACTGTACTTTGGTTTTAATGTGATGATGAACTTGTATTAATTTGGTCACTTCTCTATTCATGATGTTCTGTAATGGTTTTTGATACTATTAATTATATAATGCACGCAGATGAACCGGCAATGGATGTACGGTAACCGACGCACCTCCGAGTACATTGAGGGCCTGCATAAATTTCTCGAAGTGGCTGAGGCAAACAAGCAGAATGGTTTTATGTATTGTCCATGTACTGTCTGTGAGAATACGAAGGATTACTCTAACTCAAAAACCCTTCACTCCCACCTGCTTGAGAAGGGTTTCATGCCACACTATAATGTTTGGACCAAGCACGGAGAAAGAGGGGTTATGATGGAAGACAACGAAGAAGAAGAGGATGATGACAGCTATCCTATGTTCCCTGAATACGGTGATACTGCAACGGGGGAAGCTGAAAATCAAGAGGCACCAGACGATGTGCCCGATGATGAACTTTGCTGGGTCATTGTTGATGCACAGAGAGAATGCGAAAGTGAAAGGGAGAAGTTGAAGTTCGATCGCATGTTAGAGGATCACAAAAAAGGGTTGTACCCAAACTGCGAAGATGACAACACAAAGCTCGGTACCACACTGGAATTGCTGCAATGGAAGGCAGACAATGGTGTATCTGACAAGGGATTTGGTTCGCTACTGAAAATAATGAAGAACAAGCTTCCAAAGGATAACGAATTGCCCGACAGTACGTACGAAGCAAAGAAGGTTCTCTGCCCTCTAGGATTGGAGGTGCAGAAGATACATGCATGCCCTAATGATTGCATCCTCTACCGCGGTGAGTACGAGGAATTGAACGCATGCCCGGTATGCGGTGCATTGCGGTATAAGATCAGACGAGATGACCTTGGTGATGTTGAAGGCGAGCGTCCCAGGAAGAGGGTTCCTGCCAAGGTGATGTGGTATGCTTCTATAATACCACGGTTGAAACGTCTATTCAGAAACAAAGAGCATGCCAAGTTGTTGCGATGGCACAAAGAAGACCGTAAGAAAGACGGGAAGTTGAGAGCACCCGCTGACAGGTCGTAGTGGAGAAAAATCGAGAGAAAGTGGGGGGACTTTGCAGGTGACGCAAGGAACGTATGGTTTGGTTTAAGTGCAGATGGCATTAATCCTTTTAGGGAGTAGAGCAGCAAGCATTGCACATGGCCCATGACTCTATGTATCTATAACCTTCCTCCTTTGTTGTGCATGAAGCGGAAGTTCATTATGATGCCAGTGCTCATCCAAGGCCCTAAGCAACCCGGCAACGACATTGATGTGTACCTAACGCCATTAGTTGAAGAGCTTTTACAGCTGTGGAATGGAAAAGGTGTATGTGTGTGGGATGAGCATGAACAAGAGGAATTTGACCTACGAGCGTTGCTGTTTGTAACCATCAATGATTGGCCTGCTCTTAGTAACCTTTCAGGACAGACAAACAAGGGATACAACGCATGCACGCACTGTTTAGATGATACCCAAAGTATATATTTGGACAAATGCAAGAAGAATGTGTACCTGGGACATCGTCGATTTCTTCCGACCAAGCATGCCTTAAGAAAGAAAGGCAAGCATTTCAAAGGTGAGGCAGATCACCAGAAGAAGCCCGTCCTCCGTACTGGTGATGATATACTTGATATGGTCAAGGATTTACAAGTAATCTTTGGAATGGGTCCTGGCGGACAATCTGTTCTGAATGACACACCCATGTGGAAGAAGAAATCTATATTTTGGGACCTACCCTATTGGAAAGAACTAGAGGTCCGCTCTGCAATCGACATGATGCACGTGACGAAGAATGTTTGCGTGAACGTGCTAGGCTTCTTGGGCGTGTATGGGAAGACAAAAGATACACCGGAGGCACGGGAGGACCAGCAACGTGTGAACGAAAAAGACGGCATGCATCCAAAGCAGTATCAAGGTCCTGCCAGCTACGCTCTAACCAAAGCGGAGAAGGAAATCTTCTTTGAATGCCTGCTCAGTATCAAGGTCCCATCTGGCTTCTCGTCGAATATAAAGGGAATAATAAACATGGCAGAGAAAAAAATTCTAGAACCTAAAGTCTCATGACTACCACGTGATCATGACGCAACTGCTTCCGGTTGCATTGAGGGGGCTTCTACCAGAAAATGTTCGATTAGCCATTGTGAAGCTATGTGCATTCCTCAATGCAATTTCTCAGAAGGTAATCGATCCAGAAAGCCTACCAAGGTTACAGAATGATTTGGTCCAATGTCTTGTCAGCTTCGAGTTGGTGTTCCCACCATCCTTCTTCAATATTATGACGCACGTCCTAGTTCACCTAGTCGACGAGATTTCCATTCTGGGTCCTGTATTTCTACACAATATGTTCCCCTTTGAGAGGTTCATGGGAGTCTTGAAGAAATATGTTCATAATCGTGCTAGGCCAGAAGGAAGCATCTCCACGGGCCATCAAACAGAGGAGGTCATTGGGTTTTGTGTTGACTTTTTTCCTGACCTTTAGCCGATTGGTGTCCCTAAATCGCGGTATGAGGGGAGACAGAGTGGAAAAGGCACGCTAGGAGCGGATTCAATAATATGTAGGGACGGGCATTCCTGGGCGCAAGCACACTACACAGTTCTACAGAATTCTACCTTGGTGGCCCCGTATATCAATGAACACAAGAATATTCTACGCTATAAACACCCAGAGCAGTCTGATGACTGGATTACGCGTGAACACATCGGGACTTTCGGCGGTTGGTTGCAAATGCATCTCATGCGTAACAACACTGTTGTAGATGACCTCTACTTGTTGGCCAGGACACCATCTTCGACTGTATTGACTTACCAAGGGTACGAGATAAATGGTAGTACATTTTACACGATCGCCCAAGATAAAAAGAGCACCAACCAAAACAGTGGTGTCCGCTTTGATGCAGCAATCACCAATAGGGCAAAGGACACATATTATGGTTACATAGAGGAGATATGGGAACTTGACTATGGACATGAATTTAAGGTCCCTTTGTTTCGGTGCAAACGGGTCAATCTGTCAGGAGGCGGGGTACAGTTAGACCCGCAGTACGGAATGACAACAGTGGATCTCAACAATCTTGGGTACACAGACGAACCATTCGTCCTAGCCAATGATGTGGCGCAGGTTTTCTATGTGAAGGACATGTCTACCAAACCGAGAAAAAAAAGATAAGGAAGCGAATACATCAAACGATGAGCCAAAGCGACACATAGTTCTTTCAGGGAAAAGAAACATCGTGGGAGTGGAGGACAAGACAGACATGTCTGAAGATTATGAAAAGTTTCATGAAATTCCTCCCTTTAAAGTGAAGGCTGACCCAAGCATCATGTTAAACGATGAAGATTATCCATGGTTACGTCGCAATAAGAAAGGGACACACGCGAAGAAAAAGTGAAGACTTTCTCTCCACAACTATTCTGATGATGGCTTTGATCTAGAATATCACTGCAGTTACATGTCAAGAAATGAAATCCCTTTTGTAATAGATGAGTTTTCGTCCGAAACCCTGATACTTCGAAAGAGATTGTCCAGTTTGTACACGAAGTGCATCCAGTTTTTTCCGTAACCCTCTCAACTTTTTAGCACATGCTATGTCGGTAAAATTATGATACCATGCCAAGTTTCAACCTTTTCAGAGTTCATTTGCGGTGCTTTTCAAATTCAGGGTCATTTTAGCTCAAAATAAATCATGAAATGCATGAAAAATAGCAAATGAAGTTAGAAAAGGGTTGAAAATTGATGATGTGGCTTTGAATGGTGCATATTGAATGCAGAAAAAATCTGGAGTTAAAATATGTTAAAAAAATGAAATCCTTTTGTAATAGATGAGTTTTCGTCCGAAACCCTGATACTTCGAAAGAGATTGTCCAGTTTGTACGCGAAGTGCATCTAGTTTTTCCCGTAACCCTCTCAACTTTTTAGCACATGCTATGTGGGTGAAATTATGATACCATGCCAAGTTTCAACCTTTTCAGAGTTCATTTGAAGTGTTTTTCAAATTCAGGGTCATTTTAGCTCAAAATAAATCATGAAATGCATGAAAAATAGCAAATGAGGTCAGAAAAGGGTTGAAAATTGATGACGTGGCTTTGAATGGTGCATATTGAATGCAAAAAAAGTCTGTAGTTAAAATATGTTAAAAAACTGAAATCCCTTTGTAATAGATGAGTTTTCGTCCGAAACTCTGATACTTCGAAAGAGATTGTCCAGTTTGTACACGAAGTGCATCCAGTTTTTCCCGTAACCCTCTCAACTTTTTAGCACATGCTATGTGGGTGAAATTATGATACCATGCCAAGTTTCAACCTTTTTCAGAGTTCATTTGCAGTGATTTTCAAATTCAAGGTCATTTTAGCTCAAAATAAATCATGAAATGCATGAAAAATAGCAAATGAAGTCAGAAAAGGGTTGAAAATTGACGATGTGGCTTTGAATGGTGCATATTGAATGCAGAAAAAGTCTGGAGTTAAAATATGTTAAAAATTAAATCCCTTTGTTAAAAAGAATCAAAATAATATTAACTAAAATTATAAAAGTATTTATTTGTTAAAAACTTTAATAGTAAAAAGTATTTTCATAAAGTATATTTTGTTACAAGCTTTAATAGAAAACTAAAAAGCTTTTATAAAACTCTAATAGCAAAAGGGATCAACTAAAAAGAATCAATAAAAAATAAAACTTATGCAACTAAAATTATATAAAATTTATGCAACTAAAAATAACATATGCAAAAAATAACATTACAATTTTAAAAACATAATATATGTAAAAAATAAAATAAAAAGGCCCGCGTACTAGCCACTACGGCCTGCATACGACTAAAAACCCTAGAAATGGGCCAGGATGCAGGCCCGCAGTGCTAGCAGGCCCAACAGGGCGTGAGATAGGCATGTACTGCCCGCATTAGAGAGGAGCTCGAGAGGGCAGCGGCAGCAGCGCTTATAAACCACTCCGAGCCCCTCTCGACTAGCGAGGTGGGACTAAACTTTGGCTGCGGGAAACAGATACCTTTAGTCCCGGTTGGTGGCTCCAACCGGGACTAATGCCCCCCCTTTAGTCCCGGTTGGAGCCACCAACCGGGACTAAAGGTCCCTGCTTCCCGAAAGCAGAGACCTTTAGTCCCGGTTGGTGGCTCCAACCGGGACTAAAGGGGGGGCATTAGTCCCGGTTGGAGCCACCAACCGGGACTAAAGGTGCGGCTATATAAGAGGGACTTCTTAAAATTTCCAATCCCCCATCTGCAGTTTCTTCTCTCCCCCGACGGCGCTGACGACCACCTCGACGCCGCCAGGCTGCCAGACCGCGCCGTCGCCCTCGCCGACGCCCTCGCCGACGCCCTACTGTCCACGAGCCCGATGACCGTCGCCGGCGCCGGACCTCCTCGCGCGCCTTCCTCCCCGTTGCCGCGTGCCCCCGAGCCGATGCGTTCCTCGTCGCCGGTCTCCAGCTCCATCACCGCGCCCCCAGTGAGCTCCCCCCCCCTTTCCCAAGGCCTCCGCCGCCCCTGCCATGTGCTGCCGCCGCCGCCGCCGCCCCTTCCCTGCATTTTTTATGTTCATGTATGTATATGTATGTTATGTTCATGTATGTGTGTATCATCACCATTTTTTTATGTTCATGTATGCCCTGCATTTTCCTATATGTATGTTCATGTATGTGTGTATGTTCATGTATGTATGTATATGTTCATGTCTGCATGGCACTATTTTTTTTATGTTCGTGTATGTATGTATGTTTTTTTCTTAATTTTTTAGGGCCATTTGCATTTCTGTCCCTAACTCTAACCACCTAATCAGATATACCCCTAATTCGAAAGCCTGCTCAAAAATACCCCTCCGCCGTCTTGTGCCCTTATAGAAATGCCCCTCCGAGCCGTTTCCGTCCAGTCAACGCTATTTGACCGCTAACGTGCAGTTTCTTTGACATTTTTGCCCCTCCTTCCTTACATCTGGGCCCAACTAACCGGTTCACTCTCTCTCCCCTCTTTCTTCTTCCTCGCGACGACAGGGGCATTTTTGAGCACGCACTGGATCGGGCGATTACGCGGTCGGAGAGAGAGGGGCAGGTCGGGCACGGCGTGGTGAGCGATGTGTACGTCGGGCATGTCGGGCATGTCTTCTGCGAGCTCGTCGGTGGCCGCCAATGTAAGTTTCAGTGTCGATTTGGGGGAGATTTGGGCATATTGCGGAATTAGGGTTCATCAATTTGGGGTTTTTTGCTGTTATGTTGATGGTGTCGGGATAGTTCAGTATGAATCGGAGTTTTACATCCCCGATCTGACATTCTGTGGCCTTGAGGTTCGGTCCACGTGGCGGTGCCCTGGCCATGGGCTTATTCCTGCTCGTCGCGTCGCCTGGGGAGGAGCAAGCTCCGGCAGAAGGTTTCTCGGTTGCCCTCTTGATGTAAGTGTTTGGCTTTTAAGCTTGATTTGATTCTGCTCTTTCTCCTCTTTATAATTCGATCATTGATTTTGCAGCTTCCTGATGAATGTGACTGGGTTGTCTGGATTGACCCGCCACCGACCGAACGTGTTGCTCGTGCATTTGAGGAGCTTCATGCAGGATTGGAGAAGAGCTGGCTAAAAGCTCATGATTTAGAGAAGAGGGTGATGTATCTAACCGAGAAGAACAAGAAACTGAAGCTGAAGATGAAGAAGAGGAACGAGCTTATGCAAGCATGGGGATTTATCATAGTTCTTGGTATTAGCATTTTGGCCACATTTGTTTCTGGGTGGTCTAATAATCCATACTAAATGGATTTATGTTTGTAGTGTATGCTGTGATGGAGCTTAGTTTGGGAATGTATTATCCCAAGAACAATGCTGTGATTTGGGAATGATGTGATGTTGCTATTTGGAAATGAATCAAGAATCTTGCTTGGCATCTTGCTTTGAACAATGACGGAAATAGCATAGATTGAAATATTTGACCAAATGACCTGTTGTGACAAAATAGCAGCTCACAAAATATTTGAAAGTAGCAGCTCACAAGATAGCAGCTCACATAATATTTGAATCTAGCAGCTCACAAGATAGCAGCTCACAAAATAGCATAAATTCATCATTGCACATTCAAGATAGCAGCTCACAAAATAGCATAAATTCATCATTGCACAATCAGCATTGCACATTCAATATACCAGCTCACAAGTTCACCATTACATAAGTTCATAATTTCAGCATCACACACTTAAGATAGCAGCTAACAAGTTCACAAATAGTTGTTAAACAACAAAAACAACACTAAATGATTCCAGTCACAGATCTTTCATCTTCTTTCTCCTGGTGTTGCAAGCAGGGTTAGTTAAGAGCCTTGAACTCCTCCTTGTGGTGACAGTTTTGCTCACTTCTTTGCTTAGCTGGTTGCTTCCAGTTACAGATCCTACTGTAGGATCTGGTGCACACTTGAGCCTCTTCTTGGCTGGTGACATCCCTCTATCAGCTGGCTTTTTGTAGTTCTTTCTTGGGCTACAATTGAAATGAGAACATTAAATGAAGGAAAAAATGAAATGAGAACATTAAATGAAGCAAAAATTGAAATGAGAACATCTGTAGCAATTGCACCTTACAACAGATGACACTATTGGTGCATCTGTAGCAATTGCAGCATCAGTTTCAACCTCTGTAGCATTTTCAGCATCAGTTTCAACCTCTGTAGCATTTTCAGCATCATTTTCAACCTCTGTAGCAATTGCAGCATCAGTTTCAGCATCTAAATGATCATCTGTTGCATTTTCAGCCCCCAGTGCTCTTCTTCCCCAAAAGCTGGATCAATGGATTCCTTGCAGTGACTGCCACGATGGCCAAGCCTTCCACACCTGCCACATTTCTTTCTCCGTCCTCCAAGTCCTTTTCCCTCAGATTTGCCCTAATTCTTGTCTTCCTAGGTCTACCAGGGGCCCTGTTTTGCAATGGAGCAGACAATTTAAACCTAGGATCCACCACATCCCACTGTTGTTTGCCCTCCATTGCAGGCAAATTTTCAGCATAAGTAGCATTGAACCTAGCAACAGAAAAGTACTCATGTACATATTGATCAATCTCACTTACTGGGCCTCTCATTGAAGTAATAAAATACAAAGCATGTATGCAAGGCTGTCCAGTTAACTGCCACTTTCTACAACTGCAAGTCCTAGTTTCCAATTTACTGGATATCTCCACTCTCTCTTTTCCTTGTCAACTGTTGTGATCTCTGCATCAGTGTGGATAACAAGACCTGGTGGGTGTCCTATAAGCTCTCTTAAATTCTGGAAAACCCAAGCCCAACTCTCTATATTTTCACCCTCTAGAACTCCATATGCAACTGGGAAGATCCAGTTGCAAGCATCCACAGCACATGCACTAACTAGTTGCCCTCTAAATCTGCCATTTAATGCAGTGGCATCTACTGCAAGATAAGGCCTACATCCATTCAAAAAACCTTGCCAACATGCTTTGAAAGAAACAAATACTCTTCTAAAGCACTCTTTCTGTCTACTCTTCCCATTTAGTTTGTACTCTACAGTGTGTTTATCAATGCTAACTACACTGCCAGGAGATGCTGTCTCCACTTCTGCCTTGAAGGTATACAATAACTGGAAAGAGTCAACCCACTTACCATAGATATTATCAAGTGCCATTTGCTTCCCATAGAATACTCTCATATATGGAACTGCCAGACCATAGTTCTTCTTCAAATTTTTCTGCAATTCTGTTGGTCCCACTTCTGAATCCTCTAAAACCCAGGTCTTCACAGCATCAGCAACCCATCTACTCTTAGCTGACCTCAATCTTTTTCTCCTGTTCACACTGGGACATGTATGAGCAGTTTTGTTCACCTTAACCTGCATTCATGAAAGTTCAAACACGTGTCAGAACCTATGTTCTGCAACAAACAAACAAAATACAGTATCAATGCTGCTAACTACAAATGCACTGTTAGTTGCTATATTTAATACCTAAAACAGTGTGCTATGTCTCATTAAGGAGGCATGCATCCTCCATTGACACCTCTTATAAGCACAATGTACTGTCAACCTAGTACTGTCACTCTTGTCTATCACAAATTCACTTTGAGTCTTTATTGAGAAGGTTGCAAGAGCATTTCTACAGTCTAAAGCACTGGAAAATATTGTTCCCTCTTTCAAAGAAGGATCATCTCTATTGTATTGCACATCTGGTCTTTCCTCATCAGATGTCTCAGAGTATCCCATGTCCCTGTCCTCCTCCTTCTCATCTTCACCTGCCTCAGCAAACATGCCTTCAGGGGGTGGAACATAATCTTCCCCCTCATCATCTTTCTCCTTGCCCTTCTTCCTTGTTACAAACTGTGGAAACAACCTTTCATCCTCATCATCACTTGGCCAATCATCTGGTAGTCCCTCTTCAGTATAGGGGTCACCTGAATCTCTACTATGAGAGGGACCTGCATGCCTAGGAACTTCTACAGTAGGTGTTCCTGGTGCCTGCATGGAACTGCTGTCTCTAATATGAGTTGTTGTTTTTCTACCCCTTGATTGGCTGGTCCTACCTTTACCTCTAGACCTAGACTGAGATCTTGTTCCTCTGCTCTCTGGCTCTCCTCTCTGCCTTTGTATGACACTGATTTCTAGTTTAGCAGGGAAAGAATCATGTATTGCAAACATGATACCAAGCTCATCATCACACTGGATAGGGACCCAAGCTGATTTTGCAATGTCCCAGTACCTGAATTCCACTGCATCATATAGACCCCATGGGTATTGAGCACATATGGCAGATCTAAACTGATTAAAAGTCCATTGATTGTCAGCAACAAAAGGAAAGGAGAATCCTGTATTGGATGCTTTTGTGCCAGCACTAGCTAGAAGTGTGGTTTCCATTCTACATTCCATCCCAACTGTTCTATCGGGGTCCATCCTACGATGACCATGGAAAACAGAGACATATCCCAACGCCATGAGCACTATGAACTAGGTCAACAAATTAAACTACAAGAACAAATCGAACTACAAACGGCATGAGACTGCACCAGATTAGAAGAGAAACTTACCCCGCCGAAGCATACTTCTATGGCTGCGGTGTGCTCCCTCGTTCGCCGCCGCCGCCGCCGCAACTGCTGTCCCCATCCATCCCGTCGCCGGTGTCTCCTTCACGCCGTAGCAGAGTGCGGCACAGAGTCAAATCCGAAGCTCCACCGCGGCCGCCATCAGTAGATCGAGCCTTGCGAGTTGGGATCGAGCGAGCTAGGGTTAGGGTTACGGCGGGAGGCGATTTAGGGGAGAAAGAGAGAGCGTGCGGCTCGGGCGAGAGAATGAGAGGGAGAGAGAGTGAACCGGTGACCTGGGCCCAGGTGTAAGGACGGAGGGGCAAAAATGTCTAAGAAACGGCCGCTTACCGGTCAAACAGCCTTGACTAGACGAAAACGGCACGGAAGGGCAATTCTATAAGGGAACATGACGGCGGAGGGGCATTTTTGAGCAGGCTTTCGAATTAGGGGCAAATGTGACTAGTGGGTTCGAGTTAGGGATACAGATGTAAAAGACCCTTTTTTTATGTTCATGTATGTGTATGTATATATGTTCATGTATGTATGTATATATGTGTATAAATTGTCTTTAGTTAGTATATTTATTTTTTCAAAACCAGCCATTAAAAACTTTAATTTTCAGGGGAAGCTTCACTTTCCAAAGAAATTAACCGTAACTCCGATGAAAATAATTTATATATGACGAATCCGAATATGCCCTCCGTTCGTTTGTCACAAGCAGCTAGCATAGCGAACCTGGAACCATCCCCCTCCGTTTCATCTGTCCGAAAATGCAAACTTCGGGAAAACATTCCCGGATGTTATCCCCCTTCACCTATATCGTGTAGTGCCGCGTTAGAACACCCCTAACTCTCTCGGGAATTCAACATATCCCCGATAACTTCGACATGAGGGGGGGGGTCCGCAAGTTTCTATATGGAGGGAATGATTTTTGAAAACAGAGAACTATTTTTTAAATAGAGGAAACTCTGTCAAGTGTTGTATTTTGGTGACAAATATACTTCTTTTTTGCTTTATGTGATAGCTAGTTTGAAGTGTCAATGCTTTATGTGCAGAAACTATGGATCACAGAGACTTAGAAAAAGAAGAGTTGTTGGGGGATATAATCCGTGACGGAGGTGATGATAATATCTTGTCGTTTCTCAATGACACGGATGGTGATAGAAGAGAGGATGACGGCTCCGGTGATCCAATGGAGGAGGAAGGAGATCATGACGGCTCCGGTGATGGAATGGAGGAGGAAGGAGATCATGACAGCTCCGGTAATCGAATGGAGAAGGGAGCCTTAACTGTTTCAAAGTCCGGCGAGGTATATATATATATATATTAAGCCTCTGCTGACTAGATGCATTAATTGTTTTGTATGTAGATATATTAACGCTTCTTTCTTCTTTGAGCCCTCCGGATCGAGCCAAACTTCGGTAAGGAGACGAGGCCCGAAGAAATGGTTGGACCCGGATGAAAGGTTCAAGATCGAAGAAGTCTCTCCAGAAGGCCAACCGATTGCTCCCAAGCGGACCAAGGACAAATTTATACATCAGTGCGGAGTTATTGTTAGGGACAGCCCCCGATCAGCATCCAAGAATGGAATAAGAAGAAGGACCCTGAAGTTCCTTATGTCCACGATAGACTGAAAGATGATCTTTGGAACTCGCTGTTGAGAAATTTCAGCCTACCGCCGGAGGAGGATCCGAATAACCCAGTTATACAGCGAAAGGTCAAGGCGTTTGCTCTTAAGAAGATGGCAGAACTATTCAAGAACTGGAAGAAACTATTGAACAAAAAGTTTGTCGAGAAAGACGAGACTCCAGAATTCAAAGGTCAATACTTGAAGATAAAAGATCACTGGCCCGCATTTGTGGCCTACAAGAAATCGGAGAAGGCCAAGCAAAGGTCACATATAAATAAGCAAAATGCTGCAAAGAAGCAGTATCACCATGTTACGGGGTCAGGTGTCTACAGCAAAGCCCGGCCTACGTGGGACAAAGCTGAGCAAGACCTGCTTGCTAAAAATGTCCAACCAACGACATTGCACTAGCCATATCAGGCAAGGACTTGGTTCTTCGGGGTTGAGGGAACTTTGGACCCAGAATCAGGGAAGTGTGTTTGGACGAAAGCTCAACTTCAAACACCCATCACAAGGCTTGAGGAAGCAATCAAGAAAGCGCTGGAAGGGAGGTTCCTTCCCGACAGAGAGAAGGATGAGCTATCAATGGCCCTCGGGAATCCTGAACACCCTGGACGAACACGAGGCACATCAGGCTCCGTTTCATGGGTGCATGGGTTTCCCGACATCACTGGTTATAGAAGCCGACAGAGAAACAAGAAAGAGGAAGCAAGCGAAATGCAGAAGATCAATGAAAGATTAGCGAAACTAGAGGCACTTGAGAGCCAGCGAGCTATCGGCCCACCATCTCAGCGGCACGAAGATCCTTCATTGGATACTACCCATGATGCTACCCCACCATCTCAGCGGAGAAGCAGCGTGGCTTCCACGGAACTCGTTTAGCCTGGTAGCAAGGCTCCTCGCTACCCCGTGGATGGTACCACGGATAATGCACATTGTGTCCTAATGGCGAAATGCCATAACCTGACCTTGAAGGCGGCGGTCGGCTATGTCTTACCTCCTCGACCTGATTCAACTTTCCATTTCACTCCGGTTCCAGCTGGCTTTGCTATTGTCGGGGTGGATGAAATAATGGACGGATTTGAGGGGCTGGAGCTTGAGTACGCTACAAGTGAAGGGGAGACTCTTCTTGAAAATGCCTTAAGGACTACCTATCTATGAAGAAAGGAAAACATCCTGCTTCCAAACTGTACACCGCCTCAGCAGACTCAGCCGGAGGAGGCCCCAGTGTCTGAGTCGTCTCCGGTGCGTCAGCCGTCTCGGGTGCGTCAACCGTCTCCGGTGCATCAGTCGTCTCCGATGCCTGAGTCGTCTCCGGCGCGTCAGCCGACTCCGCCGCCTCAACGGACTCCGCTGCGTCAGCGGACTCCGACGGAGGAGGCCCCTCAATAGAATCCTCCTCCGCCTCAGCCATCTCCGCCGTGTCAGCGGACTCCGCCTCCTCCGCCGCCTCAGCAACGGCGGAAGAGAGCCGCCGCCGCTCCGGCGGCTAGTAGCACAACAGGGAAGAAATTCAGAGCTGGCCCAAGCCTCAAGGCTCCTCCCAAGTTACCCTACGAGAGGACTGAGGAGGAACTCAACGAGATCATGGCTGAAGAAGTGAGATGCCAGCTTGGACCGAAACGTCCGCCTCCAAAGGAGAAAGTAGATCCGGTGAAAGCGAGGCGAACTCTGGATGCCGTTAGGCGACCACCACCGCCTCCGCCGCAATCAAACTATGACCGTTGTATTCAAAAGACATTTGATCAAGCGAAGCGGTCGGGAAGCTTAAGTAGCAGTGGTGGAAGAAGTGGGAAAAGAATTCCCCAGCTCGGCAAACAAGAAAACCAATCGTGCCCCCGCTCAAGGTGTTTACCGATATCGCTAATGATCCGGAGATAGCGGCCGGTGGTCTTGCTATCACTCTTGGTGATTACTTGCCCGATTCGGTACAGTTCGAAAAGGCCGAGGTAGTACCATCCTTAAAATACGAGCACGGGAAGCCTCTCATCAGACGTGAGGAGCTCAAGGGTCTACCAATGAGGATGCGACAATTGCATGAATGGTACTTGGAAGCCTGCAAGGACGGGGCCAGCAATATCTTCGTGGGAATTAAAGATGAGCACTTCTTCAATGGAGTCCAGGAGTTGTTCGTTGAATTTGATGAATTTTTTCAGTTATACAATCAAAAGGACCTCGACAAAACTATCGTCAGTTCCTATTGTCTGTAAGTATTTTTTTTCTGTAAAGTCTCTAGCTTAGCTCGTTCATTGCATGTATAATTATCCTCACACTATATTATATGCAGATTGAAGATCATCGAATGCAGAAAACGACAAATCTATGACATTGGGTTCATGAACCCAAATACCATAAATGAACATACGTTAAAACAAAGCCCCCATGAAACAGAGCAAAACTTGCTACGGGCGTTACTTGGACAACAAAATAGAAGGGAAATACTGTTTCCTTACAACTTCCAATGAGTGTTACTGTCTTGTACGTGCACATTCTGTTTCGCTTACTCGAGGTTAAGTGTAATTGATGAGTTATGCGTGCGCACTTTCCACTTTATTTTGCTAGCCATTCGGCCTGACGAGGGAGTAGTACTTGTCTTGGACTCGAGACGTAACGATCCTAAGGAGTGGACGAACATGAGTGAAATGCCTTAGAAGTAAGTTAAATCATTATCGCACCATATCGGCAACTTTCGTTCATTTCCTGACATCAAGTAATCATTTTCTTTGCCGTGCAGGGTTTGGAAAAAGTTCATCAACCAGGCTAGGGGTGATTGGAGAAAGGAGCTGCGATTTTCACACACCAAAGTAAGTACTACTAGCTAGTACCGTGCATCGTTTCTCATTGATTCTAGTTTCAATACCATTATCATGCTTGATTATCATTTTGATTGAACTCTATTCCTGTAAAGTGCTTGTGGCATGCACCCGGCACTAATTTATGTGCATACTACGTTTGCGAGTTCATTCGCCACTCGACCTCTGAGCGGGGGATATCTCCAGAACAATTTGAAGTGCGTAAACAATATTCACATTTTAATTTTATTACCATCAATTGTGTTGAGTTTCATTCATATATATATATATATATATATATATATATATATATATATATATATATATATATATATATATATATATATATATATATATATATATATATTGACCCCCTTCTTTAAATTAGATCTGGCGGAAGCGGGACGAACTCCTACCAACTGATCGCATACGAGCAATTCAAGAGGAATTGGCGGGATTCTTTGTTGAGCATGTCATACCTAAAGACGGAGAATGCCATCGGGATATGAAATGCGATATTGGTAATTAGATATTAGGATCATAAGAGATGTTATATTGTATATATGCATGAACGTGTACTATATGTAATAGCGTCGAATAGATTTACGAAAACTTGTTGCATTGTTCGACCAAGCACGGAGAAAGAGAGGTCACTTCTCTCTATATATTGATCATGACGATGTTGTGTAATGGTTCCTTCATTGCTATATGTAGTAGCTAGCGTCGAGTTGAATGAAAAGCATAAAATAAAAATGGTAAACACAAGAATAAAAGGGGGAAACACAATATGAAAACCCCTAAACCCTCCAAAACCCCTAAACCCCTCCTTTAAAAAAAACAGCGCCTGGCAGCTGCTGACGCGTGGCTGCCTGTTAGTCCCGGTCGGTGTTACCAACCAGGACTAAAGGTCCTCCTGCCTGGGCGCCCCACGGCGGCCACGTGGAGCTCCTTTAGTCCCGGTTCGTAAGCCAACCGGGACTAAAAGTGATGGGCATTAGTCCCGATCGTTTTGTCCCGGTTGCAGAACCGGGACTAAAGGCCCTCTGGAACCGGGAGTGATGCCCTGTTTTCTACTAGTGAATTGATGTCTTCAATTTATGATTGGGTCGCCTGATTTTGACCGGATCAACAATTTCTCAAGGGGCTCTCTGATTTAGTTCTTTTAATTCATCTCTCTTAGTAAATTCTTTTAATTCATCTCTGTTATTATATTCTTTTATTCCTTGTGCTCTTTAATTTTGAAGCTCTCTCATTTCATCGATGTATTTAATTTTGGATTTGGTTTACGATTCTGACAGTCCAACGATTTTCTAAATCAACCGGCAACAATCGACCTATAAAAACATATCAATCAACTGACCCCTCTCACCACCATAAAAAGTGCCAATATGTAATATTGTAGCACCAACATAAAACATGCACTCACCGGTGAAATTTTCACCCAAAATTATGGGTTGATTAGCAAATAACACCGAATCACACCGCTGAAGGCCCACCAAACACGCTGCATTATAAATAAAAAAACACACTTCATCGTCTCCCCCTCTCGCCAAACCAAATACTCACTCAGTTTTTAAGACATACGATGTATTAAGTTTTCGAAAAGTATAATACCTTTAACTTTGACCAAGTTCAGAGTCAAAAATATTGACATCCACAATGCTAAATCAATAAAAATTAAAAATTTCATGATGATCTAATGATACCGATTTGATATTATGTATATTGATATATTTCTCTACAAATTTGGCCAAACTTAAAAGGTTTTGATTTTTCAAAAAATTACACCTTATATTTTGAAACAAAGGGAGTAATTTTTTATGAAAACCTAGCAAAACCGACGGCGCAGCAAAGCGCGCCCAACCCTTCTAGTATACATCATCATGCATGGGAAAATGTTTTCCATTTAATTAATATATTTATATTTAATAAATAGTGTTACAACTATACATAATCAAATATATTTTTTTAATTTTGGTTCTCATGTTATCAACTCAAAATTTCGTCAACCAAATCCCCGCAGCAATGTGCGGCGTATCCTCTAGTTGAATTAATGCTCTAGCCAGTTGCTTCAAAATTGCGAACCGATGTAGAGGGACGGACAATATGTTTCAACACTTCCCCTCACATCTAGACTTATTTAGTCGTTAGACGTGGGATCGATGTAGCCCGCAGAATCTTTTTATTTTAATACAACGTTGACAGGGTCTTGAACTCAAGAACTCTTGCCTCTGATACCATGTAAATTAGGCTGGAAAGTGTGATCACGATGTAGGGCCACGTGTGGTATTTAATAGATGTTTGCTGAAAGTATGTCGTGGCTTACAAGCTGGTACTATCGCTAGTGATGCATCCAGATACATCAAGATAGGGGAGAGGAGTTAAACAGAGAGATATGATACAAAGGTTTAAAGGATTTTATCTCTAACTTGTCTAACATGCATTCACTGACAAGATTTTCCAAACGGCAAACACATATTTAACGAAGATAAATAAAATACATTAGGAATAAAACGTAGCAAAGGTCATTTCATCAGTTCACAAGAGAATTATTTCATAACATTTCAGGTATAGCAGGACATCCTCAAAACTAACGGATAACAACAACGGAACAACCTACTGCTCCCACAAAAATAAGAGCACAACCAATTACAAACCTCTGCATTTTACATGATTTCAACAAGAAGCACATAAAAGGGATATCAATTGCTGTAAAGAATACATTGGTGGGTGATAAGTATGTAGGAAGTCGGCATGACAACGTGATGGCGGCAGTAAGCGTCTTGCTCTATACTTGCCAATGCACGGTCATCAATGATTCATGTATGCCACTGTGGGGACCCCTACTCATAAGTCGTGATCACCGAATGCACGTGTACAGTGATCCCAGAGATCAATGCTCACTGAACACACATAAGCTGAATAACAAGAGTCTAACATCCATACTTAGCGTCTTACACAAATAAAGACCACGAAGTTCAAGTCTTACATAAATAGGGCCATGAAGGCCAAATAACAAACACGACTAGCAGCGGAAATCTTGATCGAAAGCGTAGACCCATGCCATCTGCCTTAACCCTACATGCATTCTGACTGGGAAGCGTCCTACCTCGCATGTACGTCACCGAGGTACTCTTCATTCGATCCTGTGTTTTCATGCCTGGCCAATAAAATAACCAGTGGCAAGCCAATGAGTACTTTGAATGTACTCGCAAGCAACCCATGTTTGGAACAAGGTTCAACAGAGCATGATATAGCACTAAGTAGGTAAGTTTTGCAGAAAGCTAGTTTTTAGTGCAATGACATGATCAAGTAACTTGTGTAAGCATGCATCAACAGTGGGCATATACCCATATGAACAATTTACAGATATCATCATAAGTAGGGGTTGAACATCTCATGTTCAGTCATCATGTCAAGTCATCCGACTTAACTCAAGTATCATCTTTGTCACGCACACACCAAGTTTTGAGAAAACATCTGGACATAGTTTAAGCAGCACCACCCAACTATCCTTGACCGTGGACACGGCTATTCGAATACTTTTACACTCTGCAGAGGTTGCACACTTTACCCACAAGACTCGGGGAACTTCCGTGTCATCCACGACTCGCGGTATATTACATACCCGAGGTAAGCACCCGAACAATGCGTTTCCCTTGACGACACTAAACAAAGAGTCCACTCGTTGGCCCACGTCTTCATGATGTACAAACACGAGCCTTGCTCAACATAGTACCATCCATGAAGGATCACAACGGTGTGCCCGGTGCCTGTAAAGACAGCGCATGGTCGCCCTACCAGGCACGACCCCGTATCAAGAGAGTAACTCATACTCTCCTGCCACTAGTAATGCGGGATCCCTGCTAGCATCGACCAGACTAATCAACAAAGCCCCGTCCCATAACGGGTATCGTGGTTGTGCATGTAAAGTTGGGACGGTCGACAAATCTTAAATCTAATCCGTTTTCGAAAACCCACACACTCACTTGCTCCGGTACACCACTTCTTTATCAAGTTGTTACCTAGCTCAACAACATCTCCCTCGGGCATTAGTGGCACCGACGGGGTTTTCGAAAAGTCTTTGAAAACACTTTTGTTTCCATCACCATGCATATTCCCGTCCCACTTTGCGTAGCATCTACTAAGCATCCTATCTACTCCCACCCGCACAACCCTCATAAGGAGGTAGGGTCATGCACGATGGAAGTATCAACGGTAAAAGTATCGGAGGCATCCCACCGAAGTGGTCACCACCTCATCATGGTCGATACAACGAAATAAAGTGCTATATGACATGCATGAAAATGGTTTCTTAACATGCTCAAAGGGCTGCTTGCCTGGCTTAGCAACGTCTTCGAGGTCTTCACATGCTTCTCGTCCACTCCGAGCACTTCATCTACTTCGTCAACTATCGTCGGAAACAACCGCAATAAGCAACACAACAAGCAGAAAAATAAAAGTGCTCTATAAATAGGGGTTTTATTTTTCTAGGGTGTCTATGGTCATAAGAAAACATAACCAAGGAGGTTTCATTGGATGTGGATCAAGGGGGATTTTTGAATGGTGGAAATAGGGGAAATGATGATCTTATAAGGAGTCTACAGAAAATATTATTGTAAAAATGAGTGAATGCACCTATTAAATAGGGCATGATTTTAGAAGGTTTTAGAAAGTGGTTTCACTGGATTTGGGGTAGGGATGAATTCCCTAGGAGTTTTATAAGATGGAAGTAATGAAAAGGGGGGCTATTTATTTGGCACACCAGATTAGATGCATGGTAAAAATGTTAACCATGGCTTGATACATAAGGCATGATATTTAGAGCACCTAGAAATTGGAATCACTCCATTTGGAGTTGATTTGGATGCCCTAGGAATTTTATAATGTGGGCTTTACAATAAAAGGAATGACCAAATTATTGGTGGAGGGGAAAACTGTTATATGGAAAAATGTGCAATGCACATATTTGGATGGCACAAGATAATAGAAATCTGTAGAAATTTGAATTACCAAATTTGGAATCCAAATGAATTTATTATGATTTATTTAGTGCCACTGGAAAAGAAAAAGAGAAAAAGGAATTTACCAGAAAGGCCAAATTGCGCACAAGGCGCAAGATAGCTAATGGGCCGGTGACGGTGTCCTGGACTAGGGGGTACTCACCACGTCATCTCCCGACCAGTGGGTCGGGCCGAGGACCCCCAGGGCGGTTCATTAATGGGCCAGTTCGGACAGCCCATGATGCATACGAGGAAGATTCCACAAGACTTGGTGATCAAGACAAGGACTCCTCTCCACCGACGTAGCCGACTAGGACTCTAGTTATCCTGGGCCTCTGGTGTGTTATATAAGCCGAGGCCAGGCTAGTCATTAGGGACAATCAGATCATCATAGATCATACCATCATACGAGCATAGCTCTTAGGGTTTAGACCACTACATACGATCTCGTGGTAGATCAACTCTGTACTCGATACATCATCATCAATATAAACAAAGCAGGACGTAGGATTTTACCTCCATCAAGAGGGCCCGAACCTGGGTAAATACTGTCTCCCTTGTCTCCTGTTACCCATCGATCCTAGACTCACAGCTCAGGATCCCCTACCCGAGATCCGCCGGTTTTGACACCGACATTGGTGCTTTCATTGAGAGTTCCGTTGTGGGATCGCTAGAAGGATCGATGGCTCGTCTGCATATTGCAGTTTTTTTCTGGACAGCGAATTCGTGTTCGTCGTCCCCGTTTCCTCATGCGTCGTTTTGACGATCGCTTCAGTTGAAATTGTGCGGAATTGTATCTACAACAACCCTGCAAAATTTCGTCGCGTTCCGATGGAGGAATCTCCGGCAATCTCCAATATACCGGAGCCCTATCGAATCTGGACGGGAATCTGGATGAGTTTAGGACAAGGTGTCCAGTATCTAGCTCGGATATCCGTTGGAAAATCCCACCATTCACCGGCTGCGGAATTCCTATACCGATCACCCCTCAAAATTTCAGTTCGATCCGACCGTCCAAACTCCGGGAAACGTCCGATGAGTACAACGAATTTTGGATCTATTTTCTGCGCGAAAACTAATCCGACCCGAGTTCATCTTTTTCATGAACGGGTTGTGAGGCGTCCTTTTTGAAGGAAATTTTCTCATCACCTCGGTCAACCGACCAAGAGTTCGGCATCGCGAGGGCCGAATAATCATCAAGAGAACCTCGTCATCCGCGGGTTGTACGGGTCGGGCGCTCCGTTGCTTCATCAAGCCAGCATTGACCTCGTCACAAATTCCAACCTGCGTCGGCATCGCCGCGCCGTTACTTTTTCAAGCTGACGTCCACCACGCCGACCTGCTTTTACACGTCGGCTGGCATGGGGCTCTAGCGTCACCTTACCGATCTGCTCCGTCACCTCGGCTATACCGGGGGCTTCGTCATCTCCTCATCAACCCGCTCCGGAGAATTCGGCGTCACCAGCCGACCAGCTTCAACTCCTCGGCTGGCATGAGAATTCGGCATCACCAGCCGACCAGCTTCGACACCTCGGCTGGCGTGAGACTTCGGCGTCACCAGTCAACCTGCTTCGACACCTCGGCTGGCTTGAGACTTCGGCGTCACCAGCCGACCTGCTTCGACACCTCGGCTAGACCGGGGGCTTTCCCATCTCTTCATCAACCTGTTCTAGGGACTTCGGCATCACCAGCCGACTAGCCTCGCCACATCGACCATGCAACGTCACCACTTCGTCAAGCCGAACTCTTCGCTCAGGCACCTCGGCACCCAGGCCATATTCCTTTAATTATTTGCTTCACTTAAATTAATTAAGTAGAATATTTTTGTTTTAATTATTATCTTTCTTTGTTATTACTTTTGGCTTGCACTATTTTATGAGTGCGGGAAATCGACTTCGACTGCCGTCACGCGGTCACCCCGGCGTCACCTTGCCGACCTACTCCACCACCTCGGCTGGACCAGGGGCTTCGCCTCGCCACATCGGCCGAGCCGTGACACTACTTCGGAGTGCCGAACTCCTCGTTCGGTCACCTCAGGACCGGCTTGGGGGCTGGGACCTCGGTCATGCCGAAGACTACACACCGGATCTGACAAAGTTCGATGGGCGTCCTCATCCCGCCTCAAGCCCGGATCGCGTCATCGACACCGAGCACATTAACCAGCTAAGTCGCTTTCATGCTCAAAAACTTTCAGTTTTAAATTTTGTTCAGTTCGACCACGCATTATACTTTTTTGACAAAAAGTTGTTTGCGAAAAACTTTCTTTGTCAAAACTTTGTTTGTTACAAACAAATTCAAATACCCCGTTTACTTGGGGGCTTCCTTTATGAAGCCATTCCTCTTGCATATGGTTATTAATGTATCGCACCCTTCCTTGTTCGTGTTTACGCCAATATATGCATCATGTTGACTTAAGTGTTCCACAAAGCTGGGTTGCCTTGCTCCTGTGCTTACCCCTACGTTCCCGATTGTTTGGCTAGGGAGTAAAGGGAGCACCTCTGCGATTGTTACGATCGGGTCATCTGAACTCGTACCTCAGACGGGTGAAGCCGAAAGCTAGCGCTCTTACTGTTTTCAACTATGGTCGGCCACGACGGAAGACAAGCATACATAAATCTATTGCACACACCTCATGGTAATCATGAGAACCCAAAGAAAGGAACCGTTGGCGGAACTATTTTCTTTGAAGATGCTTCTTACGTTAAAAAGTAATATAGCATAAGTTCCTTGGGCGCGCTTTGTCTGTTATAGCCTAATGGCCTGATTGCCTGGTTATTCGAAACACCTCCGATATCCTCGGATGGCGTAGTAGATAACACTTTTCGGCCCTTGGCCGAAGAGGGAGAAGCCGACGGTCGGTTAAGACGCGTTTAAAGTTCGGGCGAACACATATATGATATAAGTACTTCGGTACATACAATCATTATACATAAATTTCTTTTACCCAAGTCACTTGGGGGCTCTTAAATTTATATGAGCCGTTTTTTTTAATAAATGTGTTTTCTTCTTCATCATTGCAAAGTCTTTATCTACTACTCCTTTTTCCAATGCGAGTGTGTGGTTAATAGCCAGATAGCCTGGTTTCTTTCTAAAGCCGCTCGAGTTTAGTTCACTAAACAGGCCTCGGAGAAACACTCCGCCTTCGGGATATGGAGGTTGAAGCGAAAGGTTGACCCGCTTGGAGTCCGGAGATCGGATGTATCATGTTAAAACACGACCGAAGCACACATTACATTTTAGACCAATTTCGGATTGGCACTGTTTTATTTTATCTAAACATAAAGTTTTTTGCGTAAGTTTTCTGGTTTTCCGAGCATTACTTTCGCAGTACAACGCTAGACACATTTCACGCATCGGCAATATTAAAGGGGGTCTGCGGCTAGCACCGAACCCACCAAAAACCGAGGTACTCCATGCAGTCATCGGCGAATGTCCTTGGTACTTCGCATTTATATGCCTTGATTTTGAGTTGTGTCTTTGGTCTATAGCTGGATTGCCTGGCTCCTGTGCTTACCCCTTACGTTTCCGCTTTGTTTGGATAAGGGGTAAAGGGAGAACCACTGCGATTGTCACTTCCGGTTTAACTGGTTAAGTGCCTCAGTTGGAGAAAGCCGAAAGTTGACTGTCACAACAAGCGTAAATCGGTCAGCGAACCGCAGGCGGTGTTCCACCAAATATAGCCGATCGAGGTTATCCGAGTAAAACGAAGGGCCTTTCTTTCTTGAAAAGGCCAAGTTGTGGATGGTTCGACCTCGAATAATCCGAGGAGTCGACGTATACCGGGGGCTATTAAGTTGCCCCCAAACATATGCTCCTATGACTAAGTGAAAGTTATAAAGCCTGAATATCTGATTGCCTTGTTTCCACTAACACAACCGCCTCCGGGCACTGAGACGTCGGCTAAGGGTTGTCTTGTTTGTACGGAAACACCCTGTGTAGCATCTACAAAGGGGCAGAAGCCGACGATAGGCCACTTTCAGATTATAAACAGTCGCGACGGAGTCAAAATAAACCATACCGAGGGTTCCTTGTGGCGCCTTGGCATAGATACATCGGGATTCCTGGAGAGCCCAACATATCATCAGCATTTGTATTCAATATATGAAAGCTGCCTTCCGTAGTAATCGTCATAAAGCCATAAATATGCATCAGTTTGACTTAAGATTTTGACCAAGCTGGGTTGCCTGGCTCCTGTGCTTACCCCCTACGTTCCCGATTGTTCGGCTAGGGGGTAAAGGGAGCACCTCTGTGATTGTTACTTCCGGGTCATCCGAGTTAGTACCTCGGACTGGGTGAAGCCGAAAGCTAGTCATCTTAAGAATATAATTGGTCGGCAACGACGGAAGTGAAAAATTTGGTTCATTAAAGACCACAGAAGTTCGGGAACATTCCCCGAACTAAATCCTCAATATTTTCCTCCCACATTGATCAGAGTTGAGGTTTCACGATCATGGTCAACATGATATCCTGGGAAAAGGAACATATAAATGAACTATTTTTCCTAGAAGATGTTTCTTACGTTAAATAGTAATATAACATATCTCTCCGCATACCTTTGTTTATAAAACCGTATGGCCAGATTGCCTTGTTTGCTGTAAATCTTTGCACTTATAAAGGCTTTATAAAGTAGGACAAACACTCCTCGGCTACTAGCCGAGGAGGTTGAAGCCGATGGCCGGTCAACAAAGTCTTGTACAATGCGGATCTGAGCATTAATGATGAAAAGTACATGGATACGTAGAATCATTACACATAAATTGTTTCAAACGTAACAAAGTTTGTGTCAAACAAATATCGATCCTTAATTCGACCACCCGTGCCCAAATTAAGGCTTGGGGGCTACTGCATTGCATATTCAATGCAGCAAATTCAAAGTGCAATACGGTTTCTGAGGAGATTCGATCCTTAGGTTGGTCGGCCGCACCCAACCCGAGTCTCGGAAACTACTGCGTACCGCATTTACATCCCTAACGAATGTCGCCGAGCAAGAACTTGATCCTCAGGCCGATTTTGCAAATCGACCTAAGTCTCAGGGGCTACTGGGATTAGTGGTTTTATTTTGATTATTATTTTTTCCTTCAGGGGCATCTCAGGTTTTTACCGACATGCACCTTGAGGGCTACTGGCTATATATCTCGACAGAGAATAAATTGCACCAATCGAAAATATCCACAAAAAATCAGCGAGCGGTCGGGGTGGTGCACCACCTCGGAAGCAGTCCGGCATAAAGCTCGGGCGCAAGTGGATGGCTCTATAGAGGGCATTTCCGGCATTAAGCTCGGCTGAATTCGTTCAATCTTTCAAAGACCGAGGTAGTTTATGACACCTCGGACGCTGATCATCGTTGGAGCTCGGATGCGGTCCGGCGTTGGAGCTCGGAAGCATTCCGGTATAAAGCTCAAGATCGAAGACACTTCGGAAGCAGTCTGGCATAAAGCTCGAATGCGAACGGCTGGCTCCATAAAAGACTATCCCGATATTTAAGCTCAGATGAACTACTTCAAATATTCAGAGACCGAGGTATCCTATGACACCTCGAATGCCGACCAGCGTTGGAGCTCGGGCTCAGAAAGACACCTCGGATACAGTTCGGCGTTGGAGCTCGGACACAATAGGATACCGCCACACGGGAAACGCTTCAGACCCGAGTTGTGGCGTAAAAATAATGAGGCATTAATACAGGCCGATAACTTAAAGGGGCTCCTCGGATGCCCGACTTGTGAACTCTTCGGATTCACCTCGGCGATCCTCAAGATCAGTGATGGGAAGATTTATTGAACCAGTTTTCAAGACCGATGGCCGAAGACAAAGAACTGTTCGGAAGAACCGAGGAGCGTCCCTAACTTGAAGACCGGTTCAGGGGGCTACTGACGGTGTCCTGGACTAGGGGGTGCTCACCACGTCGTCTCCCGACCAGTGGGTCGGGCCGAGGACCCCCAGGGCGGTTCATTAATGGGCCAGTTCGGACAGCCCATGATGCATACGAGGAAGATTCCACAAGACTTGGTGATCAAGACAAGGACTCCTCTCCACCGACGTAGCCGCCTAGGACTCTTGTTATCCTGGGCCTCTGGTGTGTTATATAAGCCGAGGCCAGGCTAGTCATTAGGGACAATCAGATCATCATAGATCATACCATCATACGAGCATAGCTCTTAGGGTTTAGACCACTACATACGATCTCGTGGTAGATCAACTCTGTACTCGATACATCATCATCAATACAAACAAAGCAGGACGTAGGGTTTTACCTCCATCAAGAGGGCCCGAACCTGGGTAAATACCGTCTCCCTTGTCTCCTGTTACCCATCGATCCTAGACTCACAGCTCGGGACCCCCTACCCGAGATCCGCCGGTTTTGACACCGACAGCCGGCCCGGTGGCTCAGCCGGGCGCGCGAAGGGCCGCGTCGGAGGCGTATTCGGCGGAATACGCCTCCTCCGCGGGGAGGCGGGAATCGGGGGGGGGGGGGCTCCACTTAAACAAGGGGGCCCGAGCCGCAGTCACTTACAGGTGGGCCCCACCTGTCAGGTTCTTCCTCCTCCTCCCGCTCGGGCAGGGGAGGAACAGGGGAGGCGGGGGCAGTGCGCCTGCCGGCGACGTTCTGGCGGCTCAGGCTGCCTCCGGCGGAGCTCCGGCTACCGACGTGCTCAGGGCGGCGTGTGATACATCTCCAACGTATCTATAATTTTTGCTTGTTCCATGCTGTTATATTATCATTCTTGGATGTTTTACAATCATTTTATTATAACTTTATATCATTTTTTGGGACTAACCTATTGACATAGTGCCAAAGTGCCAGTTGTTGTTTTTGCTTGTTTTTTACTCCGCAGAAAATCAGTACCCAACGAAGATAAAACGCTGCGGGGATTTTTGTGGATTTTTTACGGACCAGAAGAAAGAAGATGGGCCAAAGAATACCGGAAGAGGGGGCCCAGGGTGGCCATCACCCACCAGGGCGCGCCAGAGGCCCCCTAGCGCGGCCTGGTGGGTGCTGGGCGCCTCGGGCACCCCCTCCACCGCCTCCAATGCCTATAAATTCCCAAATATTCGGAAACCCCCAAAAATAACCTTAGACTCTCCGCTCCGCCGCCGCAACTCTCTGTATCGATGAAAAACCAATCTGGAGACGTTCCAGTACCCTGCCGGAAAGGGGAATCCATCTCCGGTGGCCATCTTCATCATCCCGATGGAGGCCATGATGAGGAGGGAGTAGTCCACCCTCGGGGCTGAGGGTATGTACCAATAGCTATGTGTTCAATCTCTCTCTCTCTCGTGTTCTTGAGATGTTACGATCTTGATGTATCACGGGCTTTGTTAATATAGTCGGATCATATGATGTTATTCCCTTGCTATCCTGTTGTGATGAACTGAACCTTTCCCTTTGAGATATCGTTATGTTTTATTGAATATTGGATTTGAGAACACTTGATATATGTCTTGCATGTGGATACCCGTGGTGACAATGGGGTGTTCTATTGATTCACTTGATATATGTTTTGGTACTCAACTTGCGGATTCCCGCGGTGACATTGGGGTAATCTATGCATAGGGGTTGATACACGTTCTTGTCCTACTTTCTCCGATAGAAATCTAGGTGACATTAGAGTTGGTTGATGCGTATCATATGGTGTTATTCTAGTACGAACTCTTAGATAGATCGAACGGAAAGGATAACTTGATGTTATCTTAGTACGAACTCTTGAATAGATCGACCGGAAAGACTAACTTTAAGGTGGTTTCGTACCCTACAAACAATTTCTTCTTATGTTCTCCGCTAGATAAGAACTTTGGAGTGATTCTTCGTTGCACGTTGAGGGATGGTTATGTGATCCAATTATATTAGCATTGTTGAGAGATTGCACTAGCGAAAGTACGGACCCTAGGCCTTGTTTTCAAGCATTGCAATACCGTTTGTGCTCACTTTTGTCACTTGCTACCTTGCTGTTTTTATATTTTCAGATTACAAAAACCTATATCTATCATCCATATTGCACTTGTATCACCATCTCTTCGCCGAACTAGTGCACCTATACAATTTTCCATTGTATTGGGTGTGTTGGGGACACAAGAGATTTCTTGTATTTGATTGCAGGGTTGTTTGAGAGATACCATCTTCATCCTACACCTCCCACGGATTGATAAACCTTAGGTCATCCACTTGAGGGACAATTGCTACTGTCCTACAAAACTCTACGCTTGGAGGCCCAACAAAGTCTACAAGAATAAAGTTGCATAGTAGACATCAAGCTCTTTTCTGGCGCCTTTGCCGGGGAGGTGAGTGCTTGAAGGTATATCTTTAGATCTTGCAATTAAATCTTTTAGTTTTTTGTTTTATCACTAGTTTGGTTTTATAAAAGAAAACTACAAAAAAATGGAGTTTAGGTTGCATCATTTGTTTCGTCTTTATAATGTCTTTCATGAAAATAAGGATTCAGAAAATTGTGCTCAATTGGTAGAGGAAGAAACTATGAAAATACTTAATGAGAATTCCTTGAATGATGAGCATGATTGCAATGTTTTTAGTACGAACTCTATGAATATCCAAAATACTAATGATGATTGCACTAGTCATGATAAAAATGTTTCTTATAAGCATGTCAATTTTTGTGGAGTGGATAAAGTTTGTGAAGACGTGCTTTATAGGGATGATAGATTTTGTAAGAAGCATAAACATAATAGAACCAATTCTTTGCTCAAAGTGATAGATGAATTTGCTACAAAATTATGTTCTCTTTGTCCTATTACTTGTGAACTTTGCAATAAAGTTGGTCATCTTAATTTACAATGCAAACTTTTTCATGATCAAATCATGGCCAAATATTGTAATGACTTGATCACCCTTGAACTTTATGATGAGCTTTATCTATTTTTGGGGAGTGAAGAATTGACACATAAAAATAGTTGGTTTGAAGTATTCATTCTCACGGACGACATTGAAACTAATCTAAAAATATCTATATGTTTTGCATGGTAAATTGTAATGAGAATGCTTATATTGCCAACTATAGAAAGATGGGAAAACCAATAGAATATAAAAGGAATACTAATGAAAGGGTAAAAAATTCCACTTTGCCTCCTATTGTCTCTCATGATGTAATAGGTGATGAGGAGGAGCTCCCTATTCAACCAATCTCATCAATAAGAAGCTCGAAGAAATTAATTAAACCCACACATGATGTGGTGAAGAAGAAGAAAAGAAGAAAGAGTAGAGGTAAAAAGGTATCTCTTCCAAATGATGTTGCTCCTATTATTCTTGTGCCTCACGAGGATGAATCAAAAATAATTGTGGAAGATGATACACTTGATGATGATTTTCTTATGCCTATTGCTTGTTGTGATGACTATGATTGGGAAGATAATGATACTTCTTATAATCTTGAAAATCTTTTTGGCACCAACTTGGTAAATTATGATGATAATAATTGTTATACTATTGGTGCTATTCATACTATTAATGATGAGAGTGATTATGCTTATGATATGCCAAGCCACAAGCTTGAGGATGTTATGCTCAATGAAGATAATCTTTTTAGTTCCCCTACTTTGAATGATCAAATTTGTTATGATGATTGCATGCCTCCTATTTATGATGATTGTGATATTTATGAAAGTGGGTTTGGAAGAGTGTCAACTTTAGATAATTATTATCCCACTATTTTGGAGGGTGTTGAATTTTATTATAATGATAAAAGTGGATTTGGAGAGGTCATGACTTTATTTAGTAATGATTCCACTATTTCGGAAGAGGTTTCACTTGACTATGATGAGAACAAAGTTGCTACTTATGATGATTATTGTGATGATACTTATTATAAAAAGTATCGATAATTATTGTCATAATTTTGAATATCCTTTTACTAAACATTACTCTTTTAATGTGGAAACAATTTATAGTATTCGAGTTTCATTTGATGCTCCCACTTTTACGAATGAGAAGAAACTTGCTTATGAGGAGAGTAATAAAATTTATATGCTTGTAGATCATGAAAAGAATGCTTTATGTGATAGTTATGTTGTGAAATTCCTTCATGATGCTACTGAAAATTATTATGAGGGGGGAACATATGCTTGTAGGAATTGCAATAATATCAAATTTCCTCTCTATGTACCTAAGTGAATGATCTTTATTTATTATACTAACCCATCTCACGAAGTTCCGTTAAGTTTTGTGTGATTGAAGTTTTCAAGTTTTGGGTGAGACACCGATATGAGGAGAATAAGGAGTGACAAGAACCTAAGCTTGGGGATGCCCAAGGCACCCCCAAGGCAATATCCAAGGAGTACTCAAGCGCCTAAGCTTGGGAATGCCCCGGAAGGCATCCCCTCTTTCGTCTTCAACATTATCGGTATATCTTACTTAGAGCTATATTTTTATTCGTCACATAATATGTGCTTTGCTTGGATCGTCATTATATTTTGTTATTTTATGTTAGGTGTTATTCATAATCTTGTTTTTCAATAAAAAGTTCCAAGAATTGTCTTAGGATGCTTGCATTGCATGTTTTGATGTGTGCTGTGTAAAAACAGAAACTTTTGCTGTAGTGTTTGAATATTCATATTTTACTGGAACGTGGAAAGTTTCTCAAATTTTTACACAGTGTTGTCATATAAATTATTTAGCATGTCCTAAATTTTCATAATTATTTGAGTTACATAAGTACACTAGTTTAATAGATTACTACAGACTGTTCTGTTTGGACAGATTGCTGTCATAGTTTCATTATCTACTTATCCTATAGTTTCCATAGCCTATATTGGTAGATATAAATTGTGGAAACGATAGTAAACAGTAGATTATGTTTGAAAATTATTGTGCAACTTGTCTTGGCAGTACATGAAGTGTCGATTTGTTCTTATGTGTACTAACCTATCTCACGAGTTCTTTTCGAGTTTTGTGTGGATGAAGTTTTTGAGAATAGGTAAAACCGGGATATGAGAGGATTGAACGAGATACAAAATCTCAAGCTTGGGGATTCCCAAGGCACCCCAAGTAAATATTTCAAGAAGTCTCAAGCATCTAAGCTTGGGGATGCTACGCATCCCACCTCTCTTCGTCAACTATCGGTTAGCCGATGTTGAGCCTAAATTTTTATTCGTTCACATGATGCGTGCTATTCTTGGAGTTCTATTTTTGTTTAGTTTGCTGTTTGAATAAAATACTCAGATCTGAAAATATTTATTGAGAGAGAGATAGAGTCCTCACATAGCTACTTAATTGTTTGACTACTCATTGATCTTCACTTATATCTTTTGAGAGTAGCCTGTCATTTCCTCTCATGCTTCACTTATACCTTTTTGAGGGATGAAATCTTTATGCTCATGTGATTCATTTAAATTTGTTTGAGCTTGTCAAAAAAGCAATGACACTATATGAAACTAGTCCCAAAGTGATAGATATCCAAGGAGGATATAATAAAAACTTTCATGAAGATCATTGAACAAATTAAACTTGATTCCTTGTAATAGTTTTGAAACATGATGATAGTAATATGTGAGTCATGTTAGTGAGTAATTATGCTTAGTAGGAATATTGGTGTTAAGGTTTGTGATTCCCTATGCATGCACGAAAGTCAATAGTTATGCAATGAAGTTACATCCTACTTGTGGTGCATTATTCGGTGTTAGTTATGTTCAATGCTCACTTATGTGATTTTTCGTTTCTTGGTTTGGTTGCTTCCCAATTGTAAGAGCACATTTCTCCATGTGTGGTTTTGGGTAATTGATGACAATCCCTATGGACTAATGGTTGCCTTAAGTTATATTCGAAGGATTTGTCCGTAGGTACTTCTTGAAGTCCATCTGTTGGTTTCAAGGAGTTTATATGGTGACCAAGGTGGTATTCAAGGTTTATCCAAAGATTGGTCATGTGGGAGTTGAGCTTATTGCAAGCATGTCTTGAAGAAGAAGATTGTGTAAGCATTCATGTTTACCTTCAAGACATCATCTTTATGAAGAGAGAAGATAAGATACAAGGTTGATCAAGACTAAGTCAAAAAGTGATTCAAGTTGATCAACACACAAAGCGTACAAGATGTACCGAGAGGGATCAAGTGATCCCATGGTGTGGTAAGCATTGTCCATTACGCTTTGTGTAGTAACCCATGGTCTACGTGAGAGTTCTTTGTGGGGTTAGGTATATTTCCATGGGCTTGCATCAAGAGGCAGATCCCATACATCCCATGGAAGATGACATCAAGTGGAGATCGTCATCAAGGTTGCGATGTGCAAGCTCAAGTGAAGCATCACGGAGAGATCATGCTTGAGGCTTGCCGTTCATTGTGGTGATAATGGACTTGTGAAGATGTGCCGAAGAGTGGCTCACCCATAGTGGAGCATGGGGGAGCAATCAACTAGTCTTCATCGAGCCGACGCAATCAAGAAAGGTGGTCCATCTTGAGAAGGACAAGATCGTCATCAACTAGCTCAAGTGGACTATGCGCAATGCAAAGGTTTGACCTTGATAGGGTTTTCTATTTTACCGATCTCATGGTGGTAGTTGGGAGACCGGGTTATAGGATCGATAGCCGTACTATCAAGGGGGCTCTCAAGTGAGTAGCTTGATCGTATCGTTCGTAGAGAGCTCAAACCATTGCATTCTTGGCATCATCATATTTCTTGGTTCTTGGTTGGTTTTTCTCTTTGAGGTTTCTTGAGCTTATGGTCAGCTTCATGACAAGCTCAAGTTCATCGAAAACGGAGTCCATATGCATCTTCTATGATGTTTTCGATGTTGGAGTTTTTGCCGATTCTTCATTGAAAGAGGTTTCACATCTCTATACCATTGGCATTTTTATTCTGCCTCTTCTTATTATAACAAGTCATTGTTGGATAGCTCTTGTCGTCCTGAATCCAACAAGCTTGAGTTTGCTCAATTCGGAGCTCATATGCGAAGGTTATGGCAGTTCTGGTTTTACTGGTTCCATCTGGCTGCTCTGGATCTTTGTTAACCTCCCGAGGCCGGTAGTACCGCTCAAGGGAGCGGTAGTACCGCAGGAGGCAGCAGTAGTACCGCTCCAGTGAGTTGTAGTACCGCTGTCCCTAGCACCTGATGCGTGCTTGCGGTAGTAGGCGCGGATGTAATTTTTTACATCCGCCATCGAGCGGTAGTACTGTGATGTATGTGCGGTAATACCGTGCCGGATATTTTTCTCGAAGCTAGCTCCAGCGGATGTAGCCCGGAAGTAATTTTTTACATCCGTGGACGCGCGGTAGTACCGCTACCCCGAGCGGTAGTACCACTGCCTCACGGTGTCTTCTGTCGTGTGCTGCACCTGAGTGGTCGTTGAATACTACCCCCGCGGTAGTACCGCGAGGGCAGGCGGTAGTACTGCTCCGGCAGTACTACCGGCCTGTTGCCTCGTTGCAGTAGTGTTTCATATGGCTACTACCGCCCTAGCGGTAGTACCGCTCTGTGCGGGCTGTGAGGATAACGGTTGGATTTTTCCCCACCTATAAAAGGGGGTCTTCTTCCCCATTGAATCTTATCTCTTTAGCTCGTGTTCTTCCCCCATTGTTGACCTTCTTCGAGCTTGCTAACTCTCAATCCCTCCAATGATTCTTTCTAGTTCTTAAGGGAAAAGAGAGATGAGATCTAGATCCACATTTCCACCAATCACTTTCTCCTCTAAGTGAGGGGAACCCCTTGGATCTAGATCTTGGAGTTCTTCGTGTTCTTCTTCGTTCTTCCTCTCATTTTCCTCCCTAGCATTAGTTGCTTTGGTGGGATTTGGGAGAGAAGGACTTGGGCACTCCGTGTGCCCTTGCCATTGCATTTGGTGCATAGGTTTGAGTTCTCCACGGTGATGCGTGGAAGTGAGAAGTTGAGTAGCTTATTACTCTTGGGTGTTTGAGCACCCTAGAGCTTGTTCCTCTTGGGTGCCTTGGCGCCCTAGACAGCTTGTGCTGCCTCAGAGATCAATCATTGTGGTGCAAAGCTCCGGGCAAGCGTCGGGGTCTCCAATTAGGCTGTGGAGATTGCCCCGAGCATTTGAGGTCACCTCGGATCCACAGTCCGTTGTGGTGAAGCTTCGTGGTGTCGTTGGGAGCCTCCAATTAAGTTGTGGAGATTGCCCCAACCTAGTTTGTACGGGTTCGGTGACCGCCCTCAAGGGTCCCTTAGTGGAATCACGGCATCTTGCATTGTGCGAGGGCGTGAGGAGATTACGTTGGCCTTAGTGGCATCTTGGGGAGCATTGTGCCTCCACACCGCTCCGAACGGAGATTAGCACCCGCAAGGGTGTGAACTTCGGGATACATCGTCGTCTCCACATGCCTCGGTTATCTCTTACCCGAGCCCTTTACTTATGCACTTTACTTTGTGATAGCCATATTGTTTCTTGCTATATATCTTGCTATCACTTAATTGTTTATCTTGCTTAGCATAAGTTGTTGGTGCACATAGGTGAGCCTAGTTGTTTTAGGTTTTGTGCTTGACTTATTAAACGTTAGTTTTATTCCGCATTTTTATCAAGCCTAAACTGTAATTATTTTAAAGCGCCTATTCACCCCCCCCCCCTCTAGGTATAGGTGAGCGCTAGCCTTCATTTTGTACTAAGTAGAAATACTACTTGTGCATCCAAAATCCTTAAACCAAGTTTTGCCTCATCAGTCCACCATACCTACCTATATGCGGTATTTCCATGCCGTTCCAAGCAAATTTGTACATGCCATCTCTAAATTTTCAAAATAAATTTTCTCTTTTGTGTGCCCGTACCGCTCATGAAACGGTGGGGCCTATCCAATATTTTTACATGCTAGATGAGTTATTCTCAAGATGAGTGTTTATTCACTTGTCATTGCACGAGAGTGCGGCAGTAATAGGGATGCCCATTCCCGAAATGAAAAAGAAAAATATTTACTTTATGTTGTCAAATAATAAATTCCTTGGAAAGTGTTGGTATGGAAGGCAACCGTGGATACGGCCCGCCATGGAAAGTGAAAGTTTGGTGAAAAAATGAATAAACTTTATTTTCTGTTTGGGAACCGCCTATGATATATCTAGCATGGAAAGTATTGTGAGCTACTTTGTCGTTTTCGTTGACAGGAAAAGCATGCCACCCAAAATATTTTTCTTTCTCAATTTAAACCTTGAGCTCTGGCACCTCTACAAATCCCTACTTCCCTCTGCGAAGGTCCTATCTATTTACTTTATGCAATTTTTATTTTTACTTTGAGTCTCATCTTCTCTTATAAGCACCAACTAGGGGGCACTATGATAGTACTTGAGCATTGGGTATAGCTAATATTTGAGTGTGTTTCATGAATGGATCAATGATTGAGCATAATGGGCTAGGGATAACTTTCTTTAGTGTTGATATTTTGAAAGACATGGTTGCTTGTTGACATGCTTGAGTATTGAAGTCATTATGTTAAAACTAGACTATTGCTTTGAATCATTATAAGTCCAAATGTCCATGCTATACAAAAGAAAAGAATATGAGATGAACATGTTAGGCAACATTCCACATCAAAAATTCTGTTTTTATCATTTACCTACTCGAGGACGGGTAGGAATTAAGCTTGGGGATGCTGATATGTCTCCAACGTATCTATAATTTTTGCTTGTTCCATGATGTTATATTATCATTCCTGGATGTTTTACAATCATTTTATTATAACTTTATATCATTTTTTGGGACTAACCTATTGACATAGTGCCAAAGTGCCAGTTGCTGTTTTTGCTTGTTTTTTACTTCGCAGAAAATCAGTATCCAACGGAGATAAAACGCTGTGGGGATTTTTGTGGATTTTTTACGGACCAGAAGAAAAAAGATGGGCCAAAGAACACCAGAAGAGGGGGCCCAGGGTGGCCATCACCCACCAGGGCGCGCCAGAGGCCCCCTGGCGCGGCCTGGTGGGTGCTGGGCGCCTCGGGCACCCCCTCCACCGCCTCCGATGCCTATAAATTCCCAAATATTCGGAAACCCCCAAAAATAACCTTAGACTCTCCGCTCCGCCGCCGCAACTCTCTGTATCGACGAAAAACCAATCTGGAGACGTTCCAGTACCCTGCCGGAGAGGGGAATCCATCTCCGGTGGACATCTTCATCATCCCGGCGGAGGCCATGACGAGGAGGGAGTAGTCCTCCCTCGGGGATGAGGGTATGTACCAGTAGCTATGTGTTCAATTTCTCTCTCTCTCTCTCTCGTGTTCTTGAGATGTCACGATCTTGATGTATCACGGGCTTTGTTAATATAGTCGGATCATATGATGTTATTCCCTTGCTATCCTGTTGTGATGAATTGAACCTTTCCGTTTGAGATATCGTTATGTTGGATTGAATATTGGATTTGAGAACACTTGATATATGTCTTGCATGTGGATACCCGTGGTGACAATGGGGTATTCTATTGATTCACTTGATATATGTTTTGGTACTCAACTTGCGGATTCCCGCGGTGACATTGGGTAATCTATGCATAGGGGTTGATACACGTTCTTGTCCCACTTTCTCCGATAGAAATCTTGGGGCACTCTTCACTAGTAGAAAACAGGGCACTAGTCCCGGTTCCAGAGGGCCTTTAGTCCCGGTTCTGGAACCGGGACAAACCAAACGGGACTAATGCCCAAAACCTTTAGTCCCGGTTTGCTTACGAACCGGGACCAAAGGGGCTCCACGTGGCCTCTGCGGGGCGCCCAGGCAGGAGGACCTTTAGTCCCGGTTGGTAACACCGACCGGGACTAAAAGGCAGCCACGCGTCAGCACCTGCCAGGCGCTGGGGTTTTTGTTTTTTGTTTTTTTAAAGGGGGGGTAGGGGTTTTCCTATTGTGTTTCCCCCTTTTATTTTTGTGTTTACCATTTTTATTTTACGCTTTTCATTCAACTCGACGCTAGCTACTACATATAGCAATGAAGGAACCATTACACAACATCGTCATGATCAATATATAGAGAGAAGTGACCTCTCTTTCTCCGTGCTTGGTCGAACAATATGCAACAAGTTTTCGTAAATCTATTCGACGCTATTACATATAGTAAACGTTCATGCAGATATACAATATAACATCTCTTACGATCCTAACGTCGTCTATTACCAACATCGCATTCGACATCCTTATGGTATTCTCCGTCTTTAGGTATGACATGCTCAACAAAGAATCTCGCCAATTCCTCTTTAATTGCTCGGATGCGATCAGTTGGTAGGAGTTCGTCCTGCTTCCGCCAGATCTAATTTAAAGAAGGGGGTCAATATATGAATGAAACTCAACACAATTGATGGTAATAAAATAAAAATGTGAATATTGTTTACGTACTTCAAATTGTTGTAAAGATATGCCCCGGCCCCGCTCAGAGGTCGAGTGGCGAATGAACTCGCAAACGTAGTAGGCACATAAATTAGTCCCGGATGCCTGCAACAAGCACTTTACGAGAATAGAGTTCAATCAAAATGATAACCAAGCATGATAATGGTATTGAAACTAGCATCAATGAGAGATGTGCGGTACTAGAGTAGTACTTACTTTGGGCTGTACAAATTGCAGCTCCGGTTTATAGCTGACACCCTTAACCTTTTTGGTGAACTTTTTCCAAACCCTGCCCGGCAAAGAAAATGATTACTTGATATCATAAAATGAACGAAAGTTGCCGATATGGTGCGATAATGATTGAACTTACTTCTGAAGCATTTGCCTCATGTTCGGCCACTCCTTAGGGTCTTTACGTCTCGAGTCCAAGACAGTTACTTTTCCCTCTTCAAGCTGAATGTCTAGCAAAATAAAGTGGAAACTGCGCATGCATAACTCGTTAATTGCACTTAACCTCGAGTAAGCGAAACAGAATGTGCACAAGATAGTAACACTCACTTGAAGTTGTAAGGAAATAGTATTTCCTTTCAGGTTTGTTGTCCAAGTAATGCCTTTAGCAAGTTGTTCTCTGTTTCGGCGGGAAAATCTCGTAACGTAGGTTCATTTATGAAATTTGGGTCAATGAACCCAATGTCATAGATTTGTTGTTGTTTGCATTCGAGGATCTTCAATCTGCATAATATAGTGTGAGGATAATTAATACATGCAATGAACGAGCTGAGCTAGAGACTTAATTACAGAAAAAAAATACTTACAGACAATAGGAACTAACGATAGTTTTGTCGAGTTCCTTTTGATTGTATAACTGAAATATTTCTTCAAATTCAACGAACAACACCTGCTCTCCATTGAAGAAGTGCTCATCTTTAATTCCCACAAAGATATTGTCGGTCCCGTCCTTGCAGGCTTTCAAGTACCATTCATGCAATCGTCGCATCATCGTTGGTAGACGGTCGAGCTCCTCACGTGCACTACTAGAAAAAGGGCTATCCCTAATATCACTATTAGTGGCGCACCAGAGATGTGGTGCGCCACTACTATATAGCAGTGGCGCACCATAAACAGGTGCTCCACTAATAGTGATATTACCAGTGGCGCACCAGGGGTGGGGTGCGCCACTACTATTTTTTTTGGCTAGGACCAGCCCTGCCCAGGCTTACCAGTGGCGCACCAGGTCCAGGTGCGCCACTACTATTTTTGATAGTAGTGGCGCACCTGGACCTGGTGCGCCACTGGTAAGCCTGGGCAGGGTGGTCCCAAACACAAAAAATAGCAGTGGTGCACCCCACCACTGGTGCGCCACTAGTATGTCTGGCTACTAGTGGCGCATGTAGAAGAGGTGCGCCACTGGTAACCTGGGAGCAGTAGCTACATTGGGCAGCCACACCTACCACACACTCACTTTCCCCCCCCTCCACTGGTAACCTGGGAGCAGTAGTTACATGCAACTAAATTATTACATGTATCACTTGATTTCAACCATGTCATCTAATTCTAAATCTTTGCACAATGGTTTTATCACTCCATTTGCATTTTCCTTTTCTTTTATCTCAAATCTTAAATTATCACAATGATTCTATATTGTGATTGAGTAAAGGAGATGCATTGTAAAAAAATTATACGCCCTATATTTAGGAATGGAGGGAGTATTAAAATTGCCATGTGTTTATTTTAAAGTGTTTGGATGTTTATCATAAGGTTAATTTTTTTTTAAAAAAGGTGCAAAAAATGGGGCCGCCAGGATTCGAACCCTGGCTGGCTGGCTAATGTATCAAGGGACCAACCACTAGGCCATGTAAGTGGTTCTGTCCATAACCACATGCGCACTCTTTTAACCTATTACTACTAGTAGTAATGGCGCACTAGGAGAAGGTGCGCCATTGATATAACGGTGTTTATGGCGCACCCCTAAACGGTGCGCCATTGCTATCCCTCCCCTGCTTTCTCTCCTCCTCCCCGCGCCTCCCTCTCCTCCCACTCCATTTCCTCTCCTCACCGTGCGCCCCCTCCCCGCCGCAGACCACCGCCGACGCCCCCAAATCCCCCCTCCCCGCCGCCCGCCCCCACCGCCGCAAGCCACCGCCGACGCCCCCAAGCCCCCGCCTCTCGCCCGAGCGGGCGCCCCTCCCCCGCGAGATCCGTCACCGTCTCGGCGCCCCCTCTCGGAGATCCAGGTGCTCGGTTCGTCCCCGCCGCGCCGCCCCCTACCTGCTCGTCTCCGGCGACCCCCTCCGCTCCGGTAAGCCTCCCGCTCCCTCCCTCCCTCTCTCTCTCCCTCCCTCTCTCTCTCTCTCACCGTGCGCCCCCTCCTCTACAGTGGCGCCCCGGAGCTCGGCGCCCCGTAGCAGTCACCTCGGCAAGCTTTGTGGCGACCACAACGACCCCATCGCCGGCGTGCTTCTTCCCCGACGGTGGACCTGTAAGCCCGCGCTCCTCCTCCTCTTCTTCATTCCCCTCACCCTCTAATTCTAGGGTTCTTAGTCTACTGCTATGAACATAACCTATCTATGAACATAATTCTAGGGTTCTTAGAGAGAAGAGAGACTACAGGGCATGTGCTATGATCATGAGCTGAACTAAAATAGCTGAAGATAGGTTCTGTAGATCTGAATATGGCTAGTTTTCACAGAATTTAAAATGAAATTACAGTTTTTGATAGTTAAGACAATGTATTTAAACAAGTTTCGAATATAATTTGCTGGTTATAACTTAACTCATCTATTCTTGATGTTGATTTAAATGAAACAACTTAGTTGTAAGTTAATCACCTATGAGCATACACTAATTGTTTTAGCCAAAAAAATACTGTAAAGATGACAGTAGCAGTACCAGTAACTATATAGTGAGGAGCAGAGGAAATTAGAAATGCCGAAAAACTGTTAACCCCCCAACCTGCGTTTTAATTGTTGATATTGTACTGAAGTGTGATCATTGTGTATTATGCCAGTCATATTTTCAGACCGATTCAAGTTCAAGTCCTTTTTGTTTCTCTCCTCTTTGTAATTATTAACTCTTTGCTAGTGGAAATCAGCAAGGATTTTCCAAAGCAAATATCATTAGATCAACACTAATTCAGTTGTAATTTGAACTAGTAGCAGAGTATGTATGTATGCAACTGATTATGCTGATTGATTAACTAAACCAGAGAATTTATTCAGTACCAATCACTGAATGGTGATGTTCGATGAATTTGTATCTGTCAGACTTGACAGTGAATAAATATAAATGATTCCTAGCTCTATAACTAGGAAGATGTTTGAAATCCATCTGAAACTTGTGTGTACATAATATAGCAGCTTATGAATTCTTTGGTGATGATGTCAATTAGAATAGTGGCTTGTGTAGTGTGGCTGCACTGCTGTGGATCCTCCCTGTGGGTGTGCACATAGGCATGGATCACATACATGATCTGCTGCTATTATCTTGGCTTTGCTATAAGCTGGACATCATCATTTTAAATGATGTTACTGCTATACTGCCCCTCTCTTCTTTCGTAATGACTGCTATACTGCCCCAGCAATATTAACAGTAATTTTGCTCTGTTTTAGGTAATTTGCTTGTCAGCTGCATAGGAGGAGCAGGCCAGCAGATGTACTAGGAGGTGCAAGCCACAAGAACAAGCAAGAGCAAGTTCAAGAATCACAACATCATCAACACAGGTACTGTTGCTGCTCTGTTTTTGTTGCTGCTGCTGCTCTGTTGCCAGTTGCTGCTGCTGCTCTGTTTTTGTTGCTGCTGCTGCTCTGGAAGATCCTCTCTGTTTTTCTTAGATCTCTGCTTTCTTGCTGCACGTAGGGGCCTCAGCTCATATATACTTAGCTACATTTTACATCACATAGGATGTAGTTCAGGTTAGTAAAAGGATGCCTTATAGTCCAAGACAATTTTTTCTCAACTCTAGGCCAACTTTGCTACTATATAATGAGAATCATCGACAAGTTGCATTTTTTCTTGTCGGTATTAGGAACTGTTCAATACTTTTGTTTAACATGCTCAAGTAACTTTGTAGCATAACAAGAGTCATATTATCTTATGAAATGCTTCAAACTTTGCATGTATTCTTGAGAATTATATTAAGGACCTGACACTTGGAATCTGATCTATCTCTGAATCTCCAAGTGGCATTGGAGCGATTTTACAGACTGGAGATAGCAAAGTGTGTAGGTCCATAAGTATATGAGGAGTGTCGGAGACAGGTTCACCGTTTCAGCGGTAACAGTTACAAAGGGTACACCACTAGGGCGGAGGCGGAAGCTAGATACGCGCGCTATCTAGCGGGAGAGAGGAGGGAGCGGAGGAGGAACCGGATGAAGACCAGTTTCATCGCGATGATGCTCATCGTGACCGCAGCTCTCTTCTATGTGATGGTAGTTTAGATGATATCAACTTTGTAATGTGACGACAAACTCGCTACTCGGTCTCGAGACCTAAACTTGTCTAATATTTGAACTTTGTTCGCTATTTCGAATTCGGAGACTAATGTGATGAATTGTATTATGTGTTGTTTATACTTGACTGATGGTAATTTATACTGTAATGCAAACTGTATATTATGTGTTTTATTGTATTCTGTAACCCGTGCAAATAAGAGAAAAGCAAAACAAAAATTTACTGGAATTAATAGTAGTGGCGCACCATATATATATATTAGTGGCGCACCCATATTTTATACCAGTGGCGCACCTATAGAGTTAGGAGTGGCGCACCAGTAGCCCCCCTGCTAGGTTATCAGTGGCGCACTGGGAGGGATAGTAATGGCGCACCAGGTGGTGCGCCACTGTTATGTAGATTAACAGTGGCGCACCAGGGGTGCGCCATTACTATTTATTAGTAGTGGCGTGATAATAGTGGCGCACCTATAGTGCGCCACTAATAGGGAAAACAGGTGCGCCACTAATAGGCATTTTTCTAGTAGTGGTGTGACGAGAGGCTTCCCGTTCGCGTATTTTAAGGTTTGTACTACCTCAGCCGTTTCAAACTGTACCGAGTCGGGTAAGTAATCATCAGCAGTGATAGCAAGACCAGTGTCCGCTTTCTCTGGATCATTAGCGATATCGGTAACCACCTTGAGCGGAGGACACGATTGCAGTTCTTGTTCGCCGAGCTGGGGAATTGTTTTCCCACTTCTTGAGCCACTTCTACTTAAGCTTCCCGACCGCCTCGCTTGATCATATTTCTTTTCAATACATCGGTCATAGTTTGATGGCGGCAGAGGCGGTGGTGGTCGCCTAAGGGCATCGAGAGTTCGCTTCGCTTTCACCGGATATATTTTCTCCTCTTCAGGTGGGCGTTTCGGTGCGAGCTGACGTTTCACATCGGCATCCACGATCTCGTCGAGTTCCTCCTCAGACCTCTCGTAGGGTAACTTGGGAAGAGGCTTGAGGCTTGGGCCGTATCTGAATCTCCTCTGTTTCATACTGCTGCTAGCCGCCGGAGCGGCGGCGCCTCTCTTCCGCTGTTGCTTAGGCAGCGGAGGACGCGGAGTTCAATGACGCGGCGGAGACAGCTGAGGCGGAGTAGGATTCTGCCGAGGGGCCTCCTCCCTCGGAGTCCGCTGAGGTGGCGGAGACGGCTGACGCGCCGGAGACGACTCAGGCAGCGGAGACGGCTGACGCACCGGAGACGGCTGACGCACCGGAGATGACTCAGGCACCGGGGCCTCCTCCGCCTGAGTCTGCTGAGGCGGCGTCCAGTATGGAAGCACGATGTGTTCCTTTCTCCATAGACAGGTAGTCCTTAAGGCATATCGAAGAAGAAGCTCCCCTTCACCTGTAGGGTACTCAAGCTCCAGCCCATCAAATCCGTCCATTATTTCATCCACCCCGATAATAGCAAAGCCAGCTGGAACCAGAGTGCAATGGAAAGTTGCATCAGGTCGAGGAGGTAAGACAGAGCCGACCGCCGCCTTAAAGGTCAGGTTATGGCATTTTGCCATTAGCACACAATGTTCATTATGCGTGATACCATCCACGGGGTAGCGAGGAGTCGTGCTATCAGGATGAACGAGCTCAGTGGAAGCCACGCTGCTTCTCCGCTGAGATGGTGGGGTAGCATCGTGGGTAGTCTCCAATGAAGGATCTTCGTGCCGCTGAGATGGTTGGCTGGTAGCTCGCTGGCTCTCAAGTGCCTCTAGTTTCGCTAATCTTTCATTCAACTTCTGCATTTCGCTTGCTTCCTCTTTCTTCTTTCTCTGTCGGCTTCTGTAACCAGCGCTGTCGGGAAACCCAACCTTCCACGGAATGGAGCCTGATGTGCCTCGTGTTCGTCCAGGGTGTTCAGGATTCCCGAGGGCAAATGATAGCTCGTCCTTCTCTCTGTCGGGAATGAACGTCCCTTCCAGCGATTTCTTGATTGTTTCCTCAAGCTTTTTAAATGGTATTGCAAGTTGAGCTTTCGTCCAGACACACTTCCCTGTTTCTGGGTCCAAAGTTCCCCCAACCCCGAAGAACCAAGTCCTTGCCCGATCTGGCCAGTGCAATGTCTCTGGTTGGACATCTTTAGCAAGCAGGTCTTGCTCAGCTTTGTCCCACGTAGGCCGGGCTTTTCTGTAGCCACTTGACCCTGTAACATGGTGATACTCCTTCCTTGCGGCATTTTTCTTATTTGTAAGTGACATGTTCTTAGCCTTCTTCGATTTCTTGTAGGCCACAAATGCGGGCCAGTGATCTCTCATCTTGTCATATTGACCTCTGAATTCTGGAGTCTTGTCTTTCTCGACAACTTCCTGTTCAATACTTTCTTCCAGTTCTTGAATAGTTCTGCCATCTTCTTAAGAGCAAACGCCCTGACCTTTCGCTGTATAACTGGGTTATTTGGATCCTCCTCTGGCGGTAGACAAAAATTTCTCATCAGATTGGTCCAAAGATCATCTTTCAGTCTATCGTTGACATAAGGAACTTGAGGGTCCTTCTTCTTATTCCATTCTTGACAGCTGATCGGGACGATCTCCCTAACAACCACTCCTCACTGATGTATAAATTTGTTCTTAGTCCGGTAGGGAGCAATCGGTTGGCCTTCTGGAGAGACTTCTTTGACCGTGAACCTTTCTTGCGCGTCCAACCTTCTCATTGGGCCTCGTCTCCTTACCGAAGTGGAGCTCGATCCGGATGGCTAATTAAAAGAAGAAAGAAGCGTTAATATATGTACATACAAAAAAATTAATGCATCTAGTCAGCAGAGGATTAATTAATATATACCTCGCCGGACTTTGAAGCAGTTATGGCTCCCTTCTCCATTCGATCACCGGAGCCGTCATGATCTCCTTCGTCCCCAGTTCGATCACCGGAGCAGTCATGATCTCCTTCCTCCTCACCGGAGCCACCATCCTCTCTTTCCTCACCATCGGTCTCGTTGAGAAACGACAAGCAGGTGAGATTGATATCACCTCCCTCTCGTATTATATCCCCCAACAACTGTTCTTTTTCTAAGTCTCTGTCCGCCATAGTTTCTGCAAATATTACAACGTGGCAATATACAACCATGAGAGTTGGATTAGTGGGAAACATCATGCAAAGTTCACAAGTTTTATAACAGTCAGTTTCAGACGATCGTCGAGGACTCCTCCCCCCTCATGTCTGATGAGTCGCCCTATCTTTCGAGAGAGGATACTTTGCGGACCGCCTCTCTCATGGTCGTTTGTAGTGAAGGCTGAATGGCCCAATATGCTTAGCGTAGTATTTTGACGGGGATGGTGGGTTTCGGGTTTGGGTATTACTGAAACGGGTTTGAACCCGAGACCGCCTCTCTCATGGTCCTCGAGGATACTTGCGGACCCCCACCCCCCTCATGTCGAAGTTATCATTCTACAAACATATGAAAATTCTCAAGTGCATTATGTTCATATGGTGGTACTGGCAACCTACGAAGCACCGATACAACGACATTGATACAGTGATACGGGTACGGCGATACGGGATACGACAATTTCTTTAAACAGCAATAAGGCGATACGGTAAACATATATAAGTAATGATAAAATGACATGGACTGTCTCATTTTAAAAATCTCACTGTGGGGGATACGGCATAGTAAACATATATAAGTAATAATAAAATGACATGGACTGGACATTGATACGGTAAACATATATGGTAAACATATATAAGCAATAAGGCGATACGGCGATACGAGATACGGCAATAAACAAGAACTCTCAAAAAGCAACAAGCCATCAGCATCAACATGCAAGCCATGTTCAATGGGCTCACTGTGGGGGCAGGGGCCGGCGCGGCGACGTCGAGGCCGGCAGGGGCACGGCGACGGCGACGGGGCAGGGGGAGGCGACGGCGGGGAAGGGCGAGGCGACGGCGAAGGCGGGGCAGGGCGAGGCGACGGCGACGTACGTAGGGGCAGGGCGCGGTGACGGCGACGACGATGTAGGGGCAGGGGCGCGACGACGGCGGGGCAGGGCGAGGCGACGGCGACGGCGGGCCAGGCGACGGCGACAGTGGGGCAGGGCGAGGCGACAGCGACGGCGACGTAGGGGCAAGACGCGGCGACAGCGACAATGACGTAGGGGCAGGGGCGCGACGACGGCGGGGCAGGGCGAGGCGACGGCGACGGCGGGGCAGGGCGCGGCGACGGCGATGGGGAGGAGGGCGCGCGAGGAGGTCCGGCGCCGGCGACGGTCAGCGGGCTCGGGGACGGCAGGGCGACGGCACAATCCGGCAGCCTGGCGGCGTCGATGTCGTCGTCAGCGCCGAGGAGAGAAGAAACTGCAATGGATTGGAAAAACTGCTAAGCCCCGCTTATATAGCCCCCCTTTAGTCCCGGTTGGTGGCTCCAACCGGGACTAATGCCCCCCTTTAGTCCCGGTTGGTGGCACCAACCGGGACTAAAGGTCAATTTTCAGCAGCCCAAAGGGCGGGAAGCAGGGACCTTTAGTCCCGGTTGGTGGCTCCAACCGGGACTAAAGGGGGGCATTAGTCCCGGTTGGAGCCACCAACCGGGACTAAAGGCCTGTGCTTCCCGTACCAAAAGTTTAGTCCCACCTCGCTAGTCGAGAGGGGCTCGGAGTGGTTTATAAGTGCTGCAGTCGGTGCCCTCTCGAGCTCCTCTCTAATGCAGGCAGTACATGCCTATTTGACGCCCTGTTGGGTCTGCTAGCACTGCGGGCCTGCATCCTGGCCCATTTGTAGGGTTTCTAGTCGTATGCAGGCCGTTGTGCCTAGTAGGTGGGCCTTTTTTTTGCATATATTATGATTTTTAATGTTATTTTTTGCATATGTTATTTTTAGTTATATAATTTTAGTTGCATAAATTTTATATAATTTTAGTTGCATAAGTTTTATTTTTTATTGGTTCTTTTTAGTTGATTCCTTTTTCTATTAGAGTTTTATAAAAGCTTTTTAGTTTCTATTAAAGCTTGTAACAAAATATACTTTATGAAAATTCATTTTACTATTAAAGTTTTTAACTCAAGATTTTTTCTGCATTCAATATGCACCATTCAAAGCCACATCATCACTTTTCAACCCTTTTCTGACTTCATTTGCTATTTTTCATGCATTTCATGATTTATTTTGAGCTAAGATGACCCTGAGATTGAAAAGCACTACAAATGAACTCTGAAATGGTTGAAAATTGGCATGGTATCATAATTTCACCCACGTAGCATGTGCTAAAAAGTTGAGAGGGTTACGGCAAAAACTGGATGCACTTCGTGTACGAACTGGACAATCTCTTTCGAAGTGTCAGGGTTTTGGACGAAAACTCTTCTGTTACAAAAGGATTTCAATTTTTTAAACATATTTGAACTCAAGACTTTTTCTGCATTCAATATGCACCATTCAAAGCCACATCATCACTTTTCAAACCTTTTCTGACTTCATTTGCTCTTTTTCATGCATTTCATGATTTATTTTGAGCTAAGATGACCCTGAGATTGAAAAGCACTGCAAATGAACTCTGAAATGGTTGAAAATTGGCATGGCATCATAATTTCACCCGCGTAGCATGTGCTAAAAAGTTGAGAGGGTTACGGCAAAAACTGGATGCACTTCGTGTACGAACTGGACAATCTCTTTCGAAGTGTCAGGGTTTTGGACAAAAACTCTTCTGTTACAAAAGGATTTCAATTTTTTAAACATATTTGAACTCAAGACTTTTTCTGCATTCAATATGCACCATTCAAAGCCACATCATCACTTTTCAAACCTTTTCAGACTTCATTTGCTTTTTTTCATGCATTTCATGATTTATTTTGAGCTAAAATGACCCTGAATTGAAAAGCATTGCAAATGAACTCTGAAATGGTTGCAAGTTGGCATGGTATCATCATTTCACCCACATAGCATGTGCTAAAAAGTTGAGAGGGTTACGGCAAAAACTGGATGCACTTCGTGTACAAACTGGACAATCTCTTTCGAAGTGTCAGGGTTTCGGACGAAAACTCATCTGTTACAAAAGGATTTCAATTTTTTAGTTCATTCTTTTTAACAAATTAATACTTTGATAATTTTAATTAATATTATTTTGATTCTTTTTAGTTCATTCTTTTTAGTTAATGTTTTAGTTGATTCTTTTTAGTTCATTATTTTTAGTTAATATTTTAGTTGATTATTTTTAACAAATAAATACTTTGATAATTTTAGTTAATATTATATTTAGCTGCAGTGATATTCTAGATCAAAGCCATCATCAGAATAGTTGTGGAGAGAAAGTCTTCACTTTTTCTTCGCGTGTGTCCCTTGCTTATTGCGTTGTAACCATGGACAATCTTCATCACATACATCACAATGCTTCAGAAAGCTTGCTCACATCATACTAAATATTCTTACACACAAACCGTACTTAAACAGGGACATAATAGAAATAATAGTTCAGATATCCATTACAGAAAGTACTGCATAATTGAAGATACCAATCCTACTCTTCCGGATTGCAAACCTACTCGTCCGAATCAGGAAACCCCCAAGCACTACATAATAGAGATAAAAGTGTTCGCCATTGCAAACACTACTCGTCGTCCGGATCAGAATACCCCCAAGCAGGAGATACTAGCGGTACGAGGTGATGCTGCCCATAATTGAAGATTCCAATCCTGCGGTACAACTCGTATGCAACGTACCCATCTATTGCTGCATACTCAATGTTGATAGGGTCAAGTGGGGTCTTCTCCCAATGTTGGTGCTCTGACTTGGGAAATTTTGTCTTCATATCAGCGTAGTCCTCGTCGATCAGGGCGGCTGCCATATCGGCCATTGAAGTCTTGTCATGCTCAAGCCTGAACCTGCCCTGAAGATCAATGTGGCATTCAGCTGGTATCTCAATACCCCAGGTGCGCCTCATCTTGATCTTGTCATTCGTTATATCAACGCTAGCAAAATATATGCCGCTGCGAAGGAACTCCATGAGTTTTGGACAGTGCTTGTCACTACTGCAACAACAAAATGGAACAAATGTGTTAAATACTGCTGCAACAAGTATATTTTAGAACAAGTATAATAAGAATCATAACAAGTATATTTTAGAACAAGTATAATAAGAATCATAACAAGTATATTTCGGCACAAGTATAATATAAGAATCATAACAAGTATAATAAGAATCATATAATTAACAAGTATAATAAGAATCATAACAAGTATAATTCAGAACAAGTATAATAAGAATCATAACAAGTATAATTCAGAACAAGTATAATAAGAATCATAACAAGTATAATAAGAATCATAGCAAGTTTCCTATTCCTATGCATTTCCTATCCTATGAATCAAAAGAAGCCCCTAAACTATGACATGTTCTCCCACGATGGCCAATATGCAACTACAAGGAAAATTCTTATGCAATTTTCCTATCCTATTCCTATCCCCCTATTCCTATTCCTATGCAATTTTCCTAATCCTCCTATTCCTATGCAATTTTCTATTCCTATGCAATTTTCCTATGAATCAAAGAAAAGCTCCAATTTTCCTATGCATTTTTCCTATGAATCAAGGAAACTATGACATGTTCTCGACATTCCCAATCCTCCTATTCCTATGCAATTTTCCTATCCTATGAATCAAAGAAAATCCCCAATTAAAACTATGACAAGTTTCGTATTACCTTGCCCACTGGAAGACCATGACATGTTGCTTCAAACAAAGTTGGACGACGGCAACATTGCGACCATCGACCGTGTACTCGAGATCAAGGCCCATGAACTTGTGTTTCTCCTCTTGAAGCCATTCCTCGAACATGGAAAGAAAACCCTCGACTTTGGCGCCGTCGTTCGTGTAGACGACATGGAGATTGGTCGTGCCATGTGTGAACACGTTCCTGTAGAGAGTTTGTGGATTCATGGTGGAGGATGGGGAAGAAGAGAGGAGAGGGAGACGAACAGAAATGGAGGCCAGTCGTGTTACTGTAGCGTTTCCCATGTATGATCTCGCGCGGAACAACTTTCAAGGCGCGGGATTTGAACGGTTGGGACCTTTAGTCCCGGTTTGAGCCACGAACCGGGACTAAAAGGGCTCGCGCCAGGCGAACGGTTGCCACCACCCCTTTAGTCCCGGTTGGTGTCACCAACCGGGACTAAATGTCCCGTTTGAACCGGGACTGATGCGTGACGAACCCCGGCCGGCGTCCTAGCCGCTCGAACCGGGACTAATGCTCACATTAGTCCCGGTTCGTAACACGACCGGGACTAAAGCTCTGATCCGGCCTGGACCAAAGCCCTGTTTTCTACTAGTGCTTTTCGGTTCTTTGTGTGGATTGAGTATTATGAATCTGAAATTGTTTGATGCGTATCGTATAATTAACTCATGGATACTTGTGGTGACATTGGAGTATCTAGGTGACATTAGAGTTGGTTGATGCATATCATATGGTGTTATTCTAGTACGAACTCTTAGATAGATCGAACGGAAAGGATAACTTGATGTTATCTTAGTACGAACTCTTGAATAGATCGACCGGAAAGAATAACTTTAAGGTGGTTTCGTACCCTACAAACAATTTCTTCTTATGTTCTCCGCTAGATAAGAACTTTGGAGTGATTCTTCGTTGCACGTTGAGGGATGGTTATGTGATCCAATTATATTAGCACTGTTGAGAGATTGCACTAGCGAAAGTACGGACCCTAGGCCTTGTTTTCAAGCATTGCAATACCATTTGTGCTCACTTTTGTCACTTGCTACCTTGCTGTTTTTATATTTTCAGATTACAAAAACCTATATCTATCATCCATATTGCACTTGTATCACCATCTCTTCGCCGAACTAGTGCACCTATACAATTTGCCATTGTATTGGGTATGTTGGGGACACAAGAGATTTCTTGTATTTGATTGCAGGGTTGTTTGAGAGAGACCATCTTCATCCTACACCTCCCACGGATTGATAAACCTTAGGTCATCCACTTGAGGGAAAATTGCTACTGTCCTACAAAACTCTGCACTTGGAGGCCCAACAAAGTCTACAAGAATAAAGTTGCGTAGTAGACATCAGCGTGCCTCATCCCCCTGGGAGCACCACGTCCACCGGAGAGGGGCGCAACAGCGAGGGTTCGGACGGCCGCGGGGGACGGCGTCGGCCGAGATGGGCAGGGCTCTACGGGCACGAAAATGAGAAGATAGAGCGGGAGGCCCACGGTGATGCAGGAGATGCCCTAGTGCAACTCTAAGCAGAGGGGAGGCAGGGAAGAGCTCGAATTTGAGTTGAGGCCGCTGGCAAGGTTTCGGCCATGGAAGGAGAATCGGAGCTCAAAAGCTCGATTGGCTCATGCAGGAGGGACTCTAGGAGGGAGGGAGAGCAAATGGGCACTGCAGGAGGGCTCGGGGAGGGGTGGAAGTAGAGGCGCGACGGTGCACCGCGAGCTCGTGTGCCGGCTCGGTCACTGACGTTGCTGGAGTGCATGGGGGGCCGCGAGCGCGTGTCCAGGGTGTTGGTGGATGTCGTCCACGACTGGGAAGAGGGAGAGGAGGAGCGGACGAGGACCAGGTCGTCGTGCGTGTGAGCACGCTCACTGGTGCGCTCGGGCGGTGACGTGCGCATGCGAGGAGAGGCAGTCAGAGGGAGAGAGAGGAGGGGGGCAACCGTCTGGCGTGTCCCGGACGCCGAGGCCAACCAAGTGGCGAGAGGGGGGAGCCCGAGGCTGTCGGGGGCATGCATAGGGCGGCGGCTACAGTGCGGTCGGCACTGTAGCGCGCTCTGGAGCGCGGCTAGTGCATGCCATGGCATTGCCTTTGGCAGCTTCTGCGCGGCCACCTGTGTCTAGGGGATCTAGGGGCAGAAAAATAGTCCAGGGGAAACATTGGATGCCCTGGAGGTTGACTAGAACAGGAGGGAAGTGGAGAGAGAGTGAGATTCTTGCTGTCCAGGAGGGGAAATTGGGGTTTTACCCCACTTAACCATTGAGCTGAGCCATGGATTTCTGTCTGGAGGTAAAATACATCAATGTGGAGTTGTGGTAAAAGTTTGAGGGCAAGGAGAATAGTGGAAGGGGGTCAAACAAACATTTTACCAATCTATTGGAAGGTGTTTGATGTTGATTTGGGCAAGTAAAAGGAGTTTGGTTGCCATGATATTTACCAGGATCAAATAGAAGGTAGAAACAAGGTTTATCACCAAGTTTGAGATTGATTGAAGAATGTTCACAATGTAAACTTGGTAAACCCTAGAAATTAACAGAATCAGATTTCTGTAGATCTAGGGATGCTAAACTAATCTCCTAAATGCACCACTTGGTGTAGAACCATTATTTATGGATTAGAACATGTCCACAAAGTTTGAGGTCTATAGGAGAAACTTCACAATGTAAAGTTGTTCAAATTTGATTCTGGACAGGGATGTTTTTGGGATATTTTGGTGAAGCAAAACAATTGGGATTTAGATGAAACTTTGCAAGTTTATCACATATAGCATGGGTGACTTTTTGGATTTTTCCTGGATTTTATTGGGAATATTTCCAGTAGAAATATTTCATAAGCTTGATTTAAGCAAAAAGGATTTTGGAGGGTTTTGTCCAATATTTTGAACATGACCATGTGTTGAACCTCATATATATGGAAAATATATGTTCACTGAGTTTCCCTAAATTTTCTCAAATATTTTGAAAGCATTTAAATAATTTTTCCCTATGAAAGACCATTTCTGGCCTTAAGGAAAGGCCTTTAAATAAAATAGGAAAATAATCTTTAAAAATAATATTTGGTGGTTTTGGGAAGTATCATATATGGTAGGTTCCAAATAAAGTCTTTGGGGTAAAGCATCCACCCTAATTTGAGGACTTGTAGTACAAACCTCAATTCAGGGGGTTTTGAAAACCTAAATTAATAAAATGCTTTTTGGCCAAAATAATATTTTATAAAAATAGTTTTATGTCCTATAGACATGGCATGATCATTGGGCAAGGTGTTTGTATCAAGGAAGGTGAATGTGGAGAGAAGAAGAACCTATGAGTGCCATAACACAATCAACCAAACAAGCAAGCATCAAACAATTCAAACAAGCACATGCACTCAAAAAGTTTTAAATGGTTCCAAATTTTTGAGCCATGTTAAATTAGTCATGAGGCAAAACACAAGGTGTGATAGACCTACCCCCCTTACAAGAATCTCGTCCCCGAGATTCCCAGGCTAGGTGTAGAAAAGATGCGGGGATTCAGAGGTGAGGTAGTCTTCGCGTTCCATGTTGTTCTTGCTTTCATGTGGTTGCTCCATTGGTCCTTGATGTGCTTGATGATACGGCTTCGAGTGCATTGTTGCCTTCGTCTGAGGGTGAATGGGTTTCTTGCAATATGTTAGGCTTTCCTAAAGGTCAAGGGTTTGGTGAACGAGGTCCGAGCAAAGGTCTAGCTTGTGTGTGTATTCCAAAGTCGGAATACGTGGCAAGATAGTGTATCTGCGTTTTGGTCATGTGGGTTACCCATGCTGGTTAGTGACATCTAGATGTCTCTCTCTAGTCTACAAGGGTCAAGGTCTCGGCGTAGTTTCCTGGTGACGGGAAATCGTCGACTTTGTTGGAGCAGTTGATCTTCCGGTGCTCGTGGATCTTCAATTGTAAGGACGTCGAAGTTTGTTTGCATAGGCTTCTCGTCAACGGGGAAGTCCTTATCTTCCTTAAAGCAGGAGATCTTCAGTCGTAGGTGGTCTTCATCCTTGAGGGTGCTGAAGCGCGTCATCGTAGGATTCTCGTTGAGAACTTCTGTTTGAATAAGTTTGTTCTTCGTTCATCTTCGGCCATTAATCTCCATCATCATGGACGCACGTTTCTGGCGAGTCTTCGAGTGTCTGGTCTACTGGTCTCTCTGTAGCCTTTTGTGGGAAGGATTGGTTGAGTCTCGTCCCTAAGACTAAGCTTAGAGATTCGGTGCCAAAACTGGTTCCACCATTTGGGAAGGTTTCTGAGGGGTTCCAAATAAGCTGACTATCCAGAAGTATAGAACATCCATCTAGTCCCCAAGGTCTGAGGCTTGGCAAGCGGGATGAACTACCTATGAGAGGTGGTTTATCATGATCGAGTCGGGGCTTATGCCCTAGATTGGATCAAATAGGGCTGGTAACGAAGTCATGACAGTCGTCCACTCCGTTCCAGGCATATGAAGGGAGTAGGGATGTCCTGCTCATCGTACACCATCAAAGTAGTGGAGCGAGGGGGTTATCAACTTCTCGGTTCCTTCCTAGTCAGGAACTCATAGGTGACTACTTAAAATAAGGGGATCCTTAATCCTGTTGATGTCCAAGGGCTTTATCGTGCTTGAGTGTCGGTGCTTCTTGATATAGTCTAGTTGATGTAGCCGGCTGAGGAGTGGTGGTTGACTTCTTTTGCTTCTTCTTCTTCGTCTTCGTGGCTTCCCAACCATAGTGGTTCTTCATCTTGCTTGGGCAAGAACGTCTTCTGCTGCAGGGAAGGTGCTTCGAGGAGTCCAACTTCTGTAAGGTAAAACCTTACACTTTGAGAGGCAGGGCAGTTGGTGCTTCTGGGGCTTATCCAAATAGGACTAAGGTGTTCCTTCCTCTCATTGGGTAGATAAGTATGTCACTCGTGAGGACAACAACATATTTCCCCAAGTATCACACAAGCACATTGCTCATGGGATATGTGAGAGGGGCGGGCTTTTGCTCCGGATGGTCACTAGTCCAGGGGTTTGGGGTCCATTGTAATCTAGTTCTTCGTGTCCACCTTCCTTGTGGAAAGGGTGGGTGGTGGTCAAGGTGGAGTACTGGCTATAGTCTTTCGACTTAGAGCCAAAGACTATGGTCGTGATCTGACCATGTTGTGGCTCGATAAAGCTTAGGGGTTTCAAGGATCATAGGATGTGAGTGAACTTCTATCATCTTATCCTTGAGCACAGTTTCTTAGATGCCAATAGTACTGCCTATTACTCCAAACAAAGTCATCCCACATCATTGAAGGTATCATCTCATGTAAGTCAACTCCAACATCACTCATGCTATTCAACCCCAAGGTCTTGAGAAGGACTAAACCAAAATCTCATATGCACTATAGCTAACTTATATATTTATATCCCTATGTAAAAATCCTCGGGAAGGCATACAAGCTGCTAAGCTCGATCGTGACACTACAAATCCAAGTACTAAGCCAATTTATCCAGGTCTAGGGTGTTGTATCTCTATGCTAAGGAAACACGTAATACACCGATCCAAGATCTTGTTTCCCTCCTATTGAATCCGATCAAGTAGTCCTTAAATGCCATCAATCGTTACGTGACCCACTGCTCCTATAAATCCAATATTGAGGGAGTTCTACATAATCTCCTAGACTTCCTATAATCCACACATAATTGCAAAGACGATTATCACAGTATCCACTAACTTCCAATCTCATGACCAACTAAACTCCAAGGTTGAGCTTATATATATATCCTTAATTTATTTCTGACAACTCCCAATTTCCTTAGCTTACCATCCACCAGAAACATGGTACTATGATTAAGATCATCAGACTAACTCCAATTTACTCCGAACCATGTAGACTTACTCAACACCAACACTTTGCTAGGGTCACCTATTTAAATCCAAATCTCATGTCCTACGAGAATTCCTACTTGTTCTCCGAGTCACCATAGTAACATCATCAATCCATGACTACTACTTGACAAAAATCAAATTATCATACCACCAAGAATTTCAACTTGTAATCCCAATTGTCCTACTAAATTCAACTTACTCAAGGGAGAAATAGGTTATGCTACCCTATCAACTTGGTCCACCAAGTTCACCTATCACCTTGAAAGTCTCGTGATTCACCAAATGATCTCAGTTGTTTCCTCAAGATACCCATGATATCCACATCAAATCATCTGCCTACTAATCATATATCCCTAGAACGATCCTTCCTATGGCATCACAACTCTGGTGCTAGCTTAAGAATGAAAGACGGTTGTTCACTATGATCACTAGCTCCATAATGATCCTAGTGCCAAGCAGGGGTTATTGAAGCTCAATAGGTGCGCTGGCAAATACATGTATTAAACACGTGATCAAAGGTTTGAGCTGGGGGAGCTTGTGAGGTCTAAGTTGGTCTAGGGAGGGGTTACCAATCTTGAGGGAAAAGCATAGCTCTACGGGGTTGCACTTGGTTGAGTAGGTGTCATAGTCTTCAATGCTAGTTGTCCGTCGAGGTGGATCCTTGGTGCATCTTGTCTTGCTGGTCTTTAGTTGACGAGAAAGGTGAGAGTGAAAAGTAGCATAGAGGGGAGTGCCTAAGGGGTGGTATAGTGCAAGTGCAATCAAACAAGTGCCGAGAGGGCCAAACACAACCAGTAAGATAAGGTAGGTGATATAGTCGCATACCTGTTGCCTAGGGCAAAGTGCGACTCATACCAAAACACAAACAGATAAAACAAGCAACGCACATCATGGTTCCATTCGAACCATCGCACGGACTCGACTTCGCATGGGGAATACACGACTCATCCTACCCTAGGGGTTCTCGGACTCAGTGGTTGTGCTTGCTTCGTGTCTTGGAGAGGAGCCCGCTCAGTCTTCTGGGTCTCCTTCAGGTGTAGCTATGTCTCTTATTGTTATTCGTCGAAACGATCCTGGTTGTACCTGAAGAGTCCTCGACGACTTCGGGTCTGGTGAGTTGATGACAAAGGTGGTTCCTCATGGCTGTCGTTGACGGGTCTTCTGTTGTCTTCGTAATCGTGCCAATGCCTTCTTGTCCTTCAAGGTGTCGAGAGTTCCAAGTGGGCAATCCTTTATGCAATGACATCAACAAGGCATGATAGAGTTCCAACTTGTCGGTCATGTTAATAACATCGACACCGAGAGCGGGGGATGAAGAGAACCGTTTTCCTGCTCACTATGGTGAGGCGGACCAAATGGCAAGGTTCTCATCCACCGGTGGTTGCCGACACAACAACGAAAAGGACAGGGTTTCTCTATTAGCGATGCATATCATGACATTGCATGTCTTGTGCCCTTGTCATCGAAGGCCAAGGTGGCATCATCCTGGGGCAGCGTCGAGGGTGCCACCATCTTCTGAGTCTTGATATTCTCATCCTTCGAAAGGGTATCTTCTGTTGGTATCGTCTTGTCGTGGTGTCACCAAACTTGTGTGAATGTCTGGCAAGGTGGCTTCCCTCCGGATTACTCATGAGGGTTTCAAGGGATCCAGTGGTCAGGGGCATAAGGGTACTATCGACCATTTGCAAAGTTTTGAAATAACAGACGAGAGGAGTCGAGAGAATGAGGGTGGAAGTGCTGAGGCAAAATCCTCCGCTTCTTTTGAAAATTTAGGAGAGGTGAGAAATATAGAGGTTTTGCAAGTGATTTTTGAAGGGTCTGGAGAAATAGTTTTGTCCTAACTAATGTTCATGCTAACTAAGGGCTTCCTGCAATCAGGATGGCTCTGATACCAGCTCTGTGGGGACCCCGACTCATAAGTCGTGATCACCGAATGCACGTGTACAGTGATCCCAGAGATCAATGCTCACTGAACAAACAGAAGCTGAATAACAAGAGTCTTACATCCATACTTAGCGTCTTACACACATAAAGACCACGAAGGTCAAGTCTTACATAGATAGGGCCATGAAGGCCAAATAACAAACACGACTAGCAGCGGAAATCTTGATCGAAAGCGTAGACCCATGCCATCTGCCTTAACCCTACAGGCATTCTGACTGGGAAGCGTCCTAGCTCGCATGTACGTCATCGAGGTACTCTTCATTCGATCCTGTGTTTTCATGCCTGGCCAATAAAATAACCAATGGCAAGCCAATGAGTACTTTGAATGTACTCGCAAGCAACCCATGTTTGGAACAAGGTTCAACAGAGCATGATATAGCACTAAGTAGGTAAGTTTTGCAGAAAGCTAATTTTTAGTGCAATGACACGATCAAGTAACTTGTGTAAGCATGCATCAACAGTGGGCATATACCCATATGAACAATTTACAGATATCATCATAAGCAGGGGTTGAACATCTCATGTTCAGTCATCATGTCAAGTCATCCGACTTAACTCAAGTATCATGTTTGTCACGCACACACTAAGTTTTGAGAAAACATCTGGACGTAGTTTAAGCAGCACCACCCAATTGTCCTTGACCGTGGACACGGCTATTCGAATAGTTTTACACTCTGCAGAGGTTGCACACTTTACCCACAATACTCGGGGAACTTCCGTGTCATCCACGACTCACGGTATATTACATACCCGAGGTAAGCACCCGAACAATGCCTTTCCCTTGACGACACTAAACAAAGAGTCCACTCGTTGGCCCACGTCTTCATGATGTACAAACACGAGCCTTGCTCAACATAGTACCATCCATGAAGGAACACAACGGTGTGCCCGGTGCCTGTAAAGACAGCGCATGGTCGCCCTACCAGGCACGACCCCGTATCGAGAGAGTAACTCATACTCTCCCGCCACTAGTAATGTGGACTCCCTGCTAGCATCGACCAAAGTAATCAACAAATCCCTGTCCCATAAGGGGTATCGTGGTTGTGCATGTAAGGTTGGGACGGTCGACAAATCTTAAATCTAATCCGTTTTTGAAAACCCACACACTCACTTGCTCCGGTACACCACTTCTTTATCAAGTGGTTACCTAGCTCAACAACATCTCCCTCGGGCATTAGTGGCACCCGACGGGGTTTTCGAAAAGTCTTTGAAAACACTTTTGTTTCCATCACCATGCATATTCCCGTCCCACTTTGCGTAGCATCTACTAAGCATCCTATCTACTCCCACCCGCACAACCCTCACAAGGAGGTAGGGTCATGCACGATGCAAGTATCAACGGTAAAAGTATCGGAGGCATCCCACCGAAGTGGTCACCACCTCATCATGGTCGATACAACAAAATAAAGTGCTATATGACATGCATGAAAATGGTTTCTTAACATGGTCAAAGGGCTGCTTGCCTGGCTTAGCAACATCTTTGAGGTCTTCACACGCTTCTCGTCCACTACGAGCACTTCATCTACTTCGTCAACTATTGCCGGAAACAACCGCAATAAGCAACACAACAAGCAGAAAAATAAAAGTGCTCTATAAATAGGGGTTTTATTTTTCTAGGGTGTCTCTGGTCATAAGAAAAATAACCAAGGAGGTTTCATTGGATGTGGATCAAGGGGGATTTTTGAATGGTGGAAATAGGGGAAATGATGATCTTATAAGGAGTCTACAGAAAATATTATTGTAAAAATGAGTGAATGCACCTATTAAATAGGGCATGATTTTAGAAGGTTTTAGAAAGTGGTTTCACTGGATTTGGGGTAGGGATGAATTCCCTAGGAGTTTTATAAGATGGAAGTAATGAAAAAGGGGGCAATTTATTTGGCACAACAGATTAGATGCATGGTAAAAATGTTAACCATGGCTTGATAAATAAGGCATGCTATTTAGAGCACCTAGAAATTGGAATCACTTCGTTTGGAGTTGATTTGGATGCCCTAGGAATTTTACAATGTGGGCTTTACAATAAAATGAATGACCAAATTATTGGTGGAGGGAAAAACTATTATATGGAAAAATGTGCAATGCACATATTTGGATGGCACACGATTTTAGAAATCTGTAGAAATTTGAATTACCAAATTTGGAATCCAAATGAATTTATTATGATTTATTTAGTGCCACTTGAAAAGAAAAAGAGAAAAAGGAATTTACCAGAAAGGCCAAATTGCGCACAGGGCGCAAGATAGCTAATGGGCCAGCTCGATGGCTTAGCCGGGCGCGCGGAGGGCCGCGTCGGAGGCGTATTCGGCGGAATACGCCTCCTCCGCGGGGAGGCGGGAATCGGGGGGGGGGGGGCTCCACTTAAACAGGAGGGCCCGAGCCGCATCCACTTACAGGCGGGCCCCACCTGTCAGGTTCTCCCTCCTCCTCCTGCTTGGGCAGGGGAGGAACAGGGGAGGCGGGGGCAGTGCCCCTGCCGGCGACGTTCTGGCGGCTCAGGCCGCCTCCGGCGGAGCTCCGGCTATCGGCGAGCTCAGGGCGGCGTGCCTCATCCCCCTGGGAGCACCACATCCACCGGAGAGGGGCGCAACGGCGAGGGTTCGGACCGCCGCGGGGGACGGCGTCGGCCGAGATGGGCAGGGCTCTACGGGCACGAAAATGAGAAGATAGAGCGGTGGGGAGGCCCGCGGTGATGCAGGAGATGTCCTAGTGCAACTCTAAGCAGAGGGGAGGCAGGGAAGAGCTTGAATTTGAGCTGAGGCTGCTGGCAAGGTTTCGGCCATGGGAGGAGAATCGGAGCTCAAAAGCTCGATTAGCTCATCCAGGAGGGACTCTAGGAGGGAGAGAGAGCAAATGGGCACTGCAGGAGGGATCGGGGAGGGGTGGAAGTAGCAGGGCGACGGTGCACCGCAAGCTCATGCGCCGGCTCGGTCACTGACGTTGCTGGAGGGCACGGGGGGCCACGGGCGCGTGTCCTGGGTGTTGGTGGATGTCGTCCACGACTGGGAAGAGGGAGAGGAGGAGCGGACGAGGACCAGGTCGTCGCGCATGTGAGCACGCTCACTGGTGCGCTCGGGCGGCAACGTGTGCATGCGAGGAGAGGCAGCGGGAGGGAGAGAGAGGAGGGGCCGACCGTCCGGCGTGTCCCGGACGCCGAGGCCAACCAAGTGGCGAGAGGGGGGAGCCCGAGGCTGTCGGGGGCATGCATAGGGCGGCGGCTACAGTGTGGTCGGCACGGTAGCGTGCTCTGGAGCGCGGCTAGTGCATGCCATGGCATTGCCTTTTGGCAGCTTCTGCGCGGCCACCTGTGTCTAGGGGATCTAGGGGGAGAAAAATAGTCCAGGGGAAACATTGGATGCTCTGGAGGTCGACTAGAACAGGAGGGAAGTGGAGAGAGAGTGAGATTCTTGCTGTCCAGGAGGGGAAATTGGGGTTTTACCCCACTTAACCATTGAGCTGAGCCATGGATTTCTTTCTGGAGGTAAAATACATCAATGTGGAGTTGTGGTAAAAATTTGAGGGCAAGGAGAATAGTGGAAGGGGGTTAAACAAGCATTTTACCAATCTATTGGAAGGTGTTTGATGTTGATTTGGGCAAGTAAAAGGAGTTTGGTTGCCATGATATTTACCAGGATCAAATAGAAGGTAGAAACAAGGTCGATCACCAAGTTTGAGATTGATTGAAGAATGTTCACAATGTAAACTTGGTAAACCCTAGAAATTAACAGAATCAGATTTCTGTAGATCTAGGCATGCTAAACTAATCTCCTAAATGCACCACTTGGTGTAGAAGCATTATTTAAGGATTAGAACATGTCCACAAAGTTTCAGGTCAATAGGAGAAACTTCACAATGTAAAGTTGTTCAAATTTGATTCTGGAGAGAGAGGGTTTTGGGATATTTTGGTGAAGCAAAACAATTAGGATTGATATGAAACTTTGCAAGATCATCACATATAGCATGGGTGACTTGCTGGAATTTGCCTTATTTTATTGAGAATATTTCTAGTAGAAATATTTCAGAAGCTTGATTTAAGCAAAAAGGGTTTTGGAGGGTTTTGTCCAATATTTTGAACATGACCATATGTTGAAACCCATATATATGGAAAATATATGTTCACTGAGTTTCCCTAAATTTTCTCAAATATTTTGAAAGCATTTAAATAATTTTTCCCTATGAAAGACCATTTCTGGCCTTAAGAAAAAGCCTTTAAATAAAATAGGAAAATAATCTTTAAAAATAATATTTGGTGGTTTTGGGAAGTATTATATATGGTAGGTTCCAAATAAAGTCTTTGGGGTAAATCATCCACCCTAATTTGAGGACTTGTAGTACAAACCTCAATTCAAGGGTTTTTGAAAACCTAAATTAATAAAATGCTTTTTGGCCAAAATAATATTTTATAAAAATAGTTTTATGTCCTATACACATGGCATGATCATTGGGCAAGGTGTTTGGATCAAGGAAGGTGAAGGTGGAGAGAAGAAGAACCTATGAGTGCCATAACACAATCAACCAAACAAGCAAACATCAAACAATTCAAACAAGCACATGCACTCAAAAAGTTTTAAATGGTTCCACATTTTTGAGCCATGTTAACTTAGTCATGAGGCAAAACACAGGTTGTGACAGCCACCCTCATCTTGCTGTAGCTCATGACTGAAACATGCACATGAAAGTATCCATCAAAATGCGCCAACATTTTTAGGCCATGACATAGGCAATAATGCATTTATTTTACAACTCCCTTTGGACTCACAAGACAAACTGTAATGCTCTACCATGCATTATACTTTTGTGGTTGCCTCCTAACACAAAAAAGAATTTGAATCATAAGCGTGTCGAACCAAAATGCGCGCTGATGTTGGAATGAAACCAAATCGATTCAAAGTCTTTTAAAACAATCGGCTAGAATCATTGCAATTGGGTGGTGGAGAGGTGACACTAGTGAGTGGTCCAATATCGAGGACCCTTTTTTCCCCAGCCCCTCCCTCGTCGCCCCCCGCAAGGCGACGGGGAGGGAACCCTAGCGCGCCGCCGCCGGGCTCTCCTCCTCCCCCCACTAGTAGAAAACAGGGCTTTCGTCACAGCCGGATCGGAGCAATAGTCCCGGTTGCGTTACGAACCGGGACTAATGTGAGCATTAGTCCCGGTTCGAGCGGCGCAGGCATCAGTCCCGGTTCGAACGGGACCTTTAGTCCCGGTTGGAGAGACCAACCGGGACTAAAGGGTTTGTGACCGGCTTCGAACGGTGCCAGCCCCTTTAGTCCCGGTTGGTATCTCCAACCGGGACTAAAGCCGTCCCGGTTGGAGATACCAACCGAGACTGGAAAAAAAATTAAATTTTTTTTTTCAAATTTTTTTTTCAAATTTTTTCCCCAGCCCTTTAGTCCCGGTTGGTGTCTTCAACCGGGACTAAAGGTCTATCTTTAGTCCCGGTTGGAGACACCAACCGGGACTAAAGGGGGGGCCCCCGCGAGCCCCTAAATCTTAGAAAAATCATAACTAAATCATTCTAATTCAGAAAAATACAAATAATATATCAAAATTTGCAGAAAAAAAAGATTTATCCGAATAAACAACAAGTTTTCCGTTTCGACAAATTTTTAAAATCACCAAATTCCAAAGGGAAAATAGAGTTTTTGGACGTTTTGGACGTTTTAGACGTTTTAGGGTTTAGGGGCTAGGGTTTAGATTTCTAAGTTTAGGGTTAGGTTTTATGGTTTGAACCTTTAATTTTACTGTTTATAATAGAGTTTCGGACGTTTTAAGTCCCGGGTTTATGGTTTTCGGTCGTTTTAAGTCCCGGGTTTAGTGCTTTTCAATTTCAGGCTAATTTAGCTCAAAAAATCATTAAATCCATGAAAAAATAGCAAATGAAGTCAAAAAGGGTTGAAATTTAAGGATGTGGCTTTGAACGGTTCATATTGAACACACAAAAATTCTGGAGCTGAAATAAGATTAAAAAAATGAAATGTCTTTATAACAGCTGAGTTTTCGTCTGAAACCCTGTTACTTCGAAAGAGATGGTCCAGTTTGTACACAAAGTGCATCCAATTTTTTCCATAACCCTCTCAAATTTTTAGCACAAGCTACTTGGGTGAAATGATGATACCATGCCAGGTTTCAACCTTTTCAGAGTTCATTTGTAGTGCTTTTCAATTTCGGCCTAATTTAGCTCAAAAAATCATTAAATACATGAAAAATAGCAAATGAAGTCAGAAAGGGTTGAAATTTGAGGATGTGGCTTTGAATGGTTCATATTGAACACACAAAAATTCTTCAGTTAATATAAGTTTAAAAAAATGAAATGTGGTCAAACTCTGGTCAAACAATGGTCAAACTACTTATTCAATAAATATTAGTGTTACTAAATAATTATTGTTTTCTAGAATAATAGTTTCAAACTCAAACGGTGAAGCGTGTGACATCATGGTCACATTTTTCCGATAATAATGGATATATTATTTGTCGAATTTCAATTTACAGATTTAAAGATATTAATTATGCCATATTAAATGAATAAATGGCATAATAATAATAATAATAATAATAATAATAATAATAATATTACTTATTTTATTTTCATTGAAATTCAATATTATTATTACTTATTTTATTTTGAACTTTTTGTATTATTTTGGATTTTTTGATTTTTTTTGTTTTTTGAGAATTTTTTATTTCTTTGAATTTTTTTCCTTTTTTTGAAGAATTTTTTAGTTTTTAAATTAATCATTGTTGTTTGTTAATCATTGTTGTTTATTTTAATAATTGTTTGGAATTCAAAAAATTAAATCATGTGACATCAAGACCTAAGGGTTAACAGGATTGATAGCTTAAGATTGTCAGGAAAACAACAAGTGCAGACTTGGAAACTAGGGGAGATAGAACTTGAAAGTTAAGCGTGCTGGGGCTAGAGTAGTGAGAGGATGGGTGACCGGCCGAGAAGTTAGACGATTTGGAATGAGTGCCGATTAGAGACTAGAGATTAAATTCTGAAGTAGTGAGGAGGGGTGATTAGAGATTAAATTGTCAAATAATTCAAAATTTTGAAAATCAGAAAAAAATTAAAAACAAATAAAAAAAATGAAAAAAAAAATTTGAAAAAAAAAATTCCTTTAGTCCCGGTTGGTAACACCAACCGGGACTAAAGGTTTTGGGCATTAGTCCCGACCCTTTAGTCCCGATTCCAGAACCGGGACTAAAGGCCCTCTGGAACCGGAACTGATGGGCCGTTTTCTACTAGTGCCCCCTCGCCGCCGCCCGCGTGCTCGGTCGGGCAAAGCTCGGTTAGAGCCGGTGGCGGCGGGGCGACCTCATCTCCTCGCGTGCTGCGGCCACGTGGAGGGCCTTTAGTCCCGGTTCGTAAGCCAACCGGGACTAAAGGTTTTGGGCATTAGTCCCGACCCTTTAGTCCCGATTCCAGAACCGGGACTAAAGGCCCTCTGGAACCGGAACTGATGGGCCGTTTTCTACTAGTGCCCCCTCGCCGCCGCCCGCGTGCTCGGTCGGGCAAAGCTCGGTTAGAGCCGGTGGCGGCGGGGCGACCTCATCTCCTCGCGTGCTGGGCCGGTGCGGGCGGCTCCGACGGGCAGGACGTGGTGCGGTGGCCGGGCGCCGCGGCGTGGCGGCGCACAGGCGCCGAGGCAGCTGCCGGTGCGCCTGCTTCGTGATGGATGGCGTGGAGGGCGACGGGTCGTGCTGGTGGTGGCGTTCGGCGGCGGTGCGGGCTCTGCCCAGATCTGGCGTGTGGCGGCCACCGGCGGCGAGGGCTACGTCGGCGCGGGCCGGCGGCGGTGCGTGGTGTCTCCGGCGAGGTGGAGCTGCGTGGTTTGCTTGGCGTGGCCCTTTGGGAGGCCGGCCTGACGGGGGTGCCAGTCCCCTGTTTGCGCCGGTTCGGGCGGTGCCATGTGGGCGTGACCGCGGTGGCTGAGGTCGTGCCGGAGGCGTGGGCCGGCGTGGTGGTGCTGCTCGGGCTCCTCCGGGTGGCTGCGGGGCGACCCGTTGCTCTCGTGCAGCGGTGGTCCGTGTCGCCGGCAGGTGATGCAGATCTGTTTTGCGATGGTGGATGGCGTCCGACGGAGTGCATGTGCAGGGGGGTCGACCTAGTCAGCGCTGGTATGCCTTCGCGGTAGTGCTCTCCGGCCTTGTTGCTTCATTGTGGCGTCGGTCCGAGTAGGTGCCCTTGTTGCTGCTATGCTGGAGGTTTGATCGACACCGATGGCCACGGGTGTGGCGGCGTGTGAGTCTGGCTCGACCAAGGTCAAGGACCAATGTTGGGCCGTGCTCGGCGCTGGTCGTCGGCAGCTATCAGGTCGTGTCCCCCTCGGTCCACCGGGATTGACTGGGGACGTAGGTGTGGACGCTTCCTACTGTGGAGGCGTTCACCCAGGCCAGGTGGCTGATGCCGGGCTAGGAGCGGAAGGAGGTGCCTTCCGTTTCTCCCACCGTGGTTGTGTGTCGTGATGTCGACGGTTTGCGGTGACTCGGGACATGGATGCCGGGGCGGCGGCCCCGGACGGCGGTTCGTATGGTTGCTTTCCGGCAGGTCCCATGACGGCAGTGGTGGCTACGCTTCTTGGTCGTCTGGACGACAAGGGGTGTAGCGCTAGGTGGTTCGGGCACACTTTCTGCAATGGTGTTGCCCAGATCCGGATCTGGAGGCCGTTTCTCGTCGTGACTGATTTGGGTCCCTCATGGTGACACGGGTGAGTTACCGAGCGAAAGCTCCGCGCCTTAGCGCCGACGGCGGTGATATCTGCGGGTGTCGCTATCTTCTTGAAGACGTCGTCGTGGTTCTCCTCTCTGTGGCGAGTCTTCGGGTGAAAACCTTTGTCCCTTTGGGCTCGGCAACGACGGTGCTTGCGTTCCCCTCCTGAGGGCGTTGTCGTGGAGGCTAGGTGTCCTAGGTCTTGTCGTGGCGTTGTATTTTGATCGTCCTGGGCTTAGTTGTTCGGCAATTGGCCAGTTATTTAGGGATCTGCTGTTTCAGAGGGCTGCCTCACCACATTGTATCGTTTCGCCGTGTAACTTGATGATGTTGCTTTATATATAAAGCGGGGCGTGAGCCTGTTTCGAGATCATTGCAATTGGGCTCTAGATCCCGGGTATACCATCGCATGCTTGGACAAGCTCCAAGTGAAATAAGTTTCTTTAATTCGGTGAAACCAATGTTTTGAAATAAGTGGAATTGATTTTTTTACTTGATTTTTTGTTGAAATAAGTGAAATTATTTTTCTGAAATGAGTGACATTCGTTTTTTTGGTTGAGTGAAATCATTTTTTTAACATAGTGAAATGAGTTTTTTGAAATGAGTGAAATCGGCTTCTTGAAAGTAGTGAAATATGATCTTTGAATTGGATGAAATCATTCTCTTTAAACATGTGAAACTAGCTATTTCAAAGTTTTTTTTAAATGAGTGAAATCAGTTTCTAAATGAGTGAAATTGGTTTTTGAAATATTTGAAATAAGTTTTTTTGCCTTGAGTGAAATCAATTTCTAAATGAGTGAAATCAGTTTTTCGCACTGATTGAAATCAATTTTGAACTGAAATATGAAACTGAGTGAAATTTGTTTTCTCAACTTAGTGAAATTATTTTTCTGAAATGAGTGGAACTAGTATTTCAGAAAACCTAGTTTTATGAAATCTGCAAAACAAGATCAATCGAGTGAAATTATTATTTTGAAATCTGCAAAACGGGAGGGAACACTTTTATGAAATAGCGAAACAGTCTTATGTTTTATGAAAGTATCCCAAAGATAATTGAAATATATAAAATAGAAAGTAGTTCAAATATATCCAAAATTGATCTTGTTCTAAAGGTCTTCACGCCGTGAATTCAAATATATAAAATATTTCAATAATAAAAATTTCATTCAAAGTTATGAACCATTAAAAATTGGAGGATGAAAATAAAATACATGTTCAGTGTATGTTGTGAGAGAATGCATGCATGCACCTTTCTCTGCAATCCCCCTCTCTCTCTCTGCGCAGTAAAAGGTGAAACAGTGTGACACACAAGTACATGTATTCATATGTATTCTCATTCATCTCTATTGTATACAAAACAGGGACACAAATCTCCAACTGAACACCAACGGTTGGATGCTTGACCGGTAGGTACCGGTTCCGCTAAAAAAACTTTTTCGTCTTGCTGTAGCTCATGACTGAAACATGCACATGAAAGTATCCATCAAAATGCGCCAACATTTTTAGGCCATGACATAGGCAATAATGCATTTGTTTTACAACTTCCTTTGGACTCACAAGACAAACTGTAATGCTCTACCATGCATTATACTTTTGTGGTTGCCTCCTAACACAAATAAGAATTCGAATCATAAGCGTGTCAAACCAAAGTGTGCGCTGCTATATTAACATCACATGAGCAATGTTGGAATGAAATCAAATCGATTCAAAGTCTTTTAAAACAATCGGCTAGAATCATTGCAATTGGGCTCTAGACCCCGGGTATACCATCGCATGCTTGGACAAGCTCCAAACGAGTCTTGACTCAACAATCACCAAGGAGCATCCCCAGATTATCAATCATTTCGAGGACCTTCCGCATTGCCGTCGCTTCAGCGATAATAGAAAAGGAAAACTGAATCTGCATTGTCTCCCCCCCCCCCCCCCCCCCCCCCCACCCCTTAATCACTGATCTTTGTGTCTTTGAGACAAAAATAATAAAATTCGCTGATTGTTGCGTCTTTCCTCCTAGTTCACGCAGAACCAAAAAACGCAACGAAATGACGAGAGTGCCACTGAGATGTTGGAGAAAAAAGGCGGGATATCTTCTGGTACAGTTACGAAAGTTTGCATTGACGTGCAGTTTCAGAGACATGAAGCAAACATGGGCGCATATATATGGTTGACAAAAAGCTAAAAAAATTGGTTGACAAAAAGCTAAAAAAAAGACAAAATAATTTCCGTCGCCGGGACTTGAACCCGGGTCTCTCGGGTGAGAGCCGAGTATCCTAACCACCTAGACTACGACGGATCTTGTTCTTTTTTTCGTAACAATATTGATAACTCACCATCGGCCTTAATCGCTTGATCTCCAGCCTCGACGGTCGCTCGGGCCGAAACGGCGCGCTACACACGGAAACATCACCCACTAACCAGTGCCGGCCCATGCATCCCTCCCCACCAGGAGAGGCCCAGGCCCAGTCCGCCACAGCAGCAGCCTCGCCTTCCTCCCTCCACTCGCGTGGGGAGCCGCTCCCTCCTCTCTTATCGCCAAAAACCCCCGGCCGGAGCAGCGGCAGCGGCAGCGGCGAGCAAGGCTCACCGGCGGCCCCCATCCCCACCCCCCTACCTCGACCGCGGGCGCGCGCGCGCGCAGATGCGGCCGTCGCCCATGGCGGCGCGGGCGGCGAGCGGGTGCTCCTCGGCGGCCCTGGCCTTCTTCCGCCTCCGCCCGCTCGGCCGCGCAGCCCGCCTGGCCCCCGCGGGCCGCTCCGCGTTCGGAGCCACCGCCGCCTGCCGGGGACGCCTCGTCGACTCCGTCCTCCAGGAGCTCCGGTCCCGCAGGCGGGTCCGGGTCTCCGCGAGGTAATGCCCCTTCTCGCATTGTAGGAGCTCAGCTGTCTGCTCTCTCTGCCCTGCCTCGCCGCCGTCGCCCGTTCCTAGCAATCCCTCCGTGGACGTACGCCTGCCCATGCGCAGCCTCCACGCTGCGAGTCGTTCGTGTGCCTATGCCTGTGTGTGCTGCCACTGCCCGCTGCAGACCTGCAGTTTTGTGGGCTCGCTGCCTGTGGCAAATCGAACAGAGAATCAGAGTGCCGACTTCTAACCACCATCTCGTGATCATGGGCTCGTGGTTCGAATAACGGCCCGTCTCTAGTGAAAATACGGTAATGATGGCTTGTGAGTAGGAGGAACTGCGATTTTGCAGCAATTGTCCTACTCACAAGCAGTGCATAAGGAGATTTAGTCGTGGATTTGTAGTAGGACAGTGTAGTGGTCTCCAAAACCATTTCATGTTGGAAATGTACTGTCACGCTGTCTGTTGGAAATGGTACAAGGACTTCAGCTAAATTCACATCGGCAATATGGAGGTTCCCTTTTTCATCGAATTGTGGAATGAGAAAATTGTAGAATGTACTGTCACATTGACAACAGCATTACATGACAACACAGACACGATTGCGCGTCAACCCACCCCCACCAGACGCACACTATAGGGTCACACTTGCTAGATTACCTCCACCTACAATCTTCCACTAGCGGCACTGATCCTTAATCTTGCCCATGATTAAGCTGGAAGGGCCTTGTTCTTGAACCCAGTCCCCACACACCTGTTCCTTTAGCGCCAGACGGAATGGATGGTGCACAGGTTCACCAAAATGCAGCCCTTCCTGAATGTAGCTGAGACAGCATTGTTTGGCACCAGTCCACTGCTCGAGAATCGTTGCGTCACGGCCAGGGGCGAGGTGTTGGAACCCGAGCCATTGCAGGGACAGGAACCAAATTTCTCTGGCATAGATGCACGGCCAGTCTTGACAGCACTATGGGCACACTGACTGGTGAGGGAGCCCTCTCCTGGCTATACGATCAGATGTCCAGCTGCGGTTCATTATGAAAGCCGCACAAAAACATAATCTTCCACAGCTCATGGCACATACCAGATTGTGCCAGCCACAGCAAAGGGAGCCAGCGAACGTGATTTGGTATGCCGATTGTGTTGAATGCTCACCATGCGCTGTCCACTTCCACCGTCATGCATCTTTGCCAACCCCAAGGGGAGGGATCAGACGTCGCCTCCCAGAGGTCAGTGGACTGCAGCACAGCCTGAACAGCAAGGCGGCCGCGCCGGTCTCTGACCCAACAGTTCCCATCTCGTGCCGCGGCGACCGAGCGGGAAAGCACTGTAGGCTTGAGGAAGCCAAGGAATTTGCATGCACCTTTTAATTTTAGGTTCTCACAGGTTTATGTTGAGCTTCATCTTTAGCCTACCCCAACTTGCTTGGGACAAAAGGCTTTGTTGTTGTGATGATAATTGCGTAGGTCAATGCAATGAAGCCTACTACCGGGATTCAGATAGTCAATGCAATGAAGCTTACTACTGGGATTCAGATAGTCTTGCCCAGTCCTTTAAGAGAGACAGAGGTTGTGGGTGTAATGTATTAGGTCGGCTCCCTCCTGTGTATTGGAGTTGATCAAACATGATTGTGATTACTTACATCCATGATTAATATATGCTGGTTTAAAAAAAGACAGCAATGAAGCTTACAGTTGGGATTCTGTCTTGTTGTTCTTCAGGATAGGATTGCAGGGCACTAAGGAACTGTCAGATAGTAAGATAGAGAAGAGAACAATACAACAAGGATTGCTGCTTGAATTTCACAAAGATTCTGAGAGATCCTTGCTCGCGGTTGTCGAAAGGCCTGATGGGAAGAAAAACTGGGTAGTCACTGACCAGGTATTTAAGGAAAAACTAGCCTGTCCAATAGAATACTCGGTGCCTGGTGAATTCATTTCCAAGGATATATTTGTACACTTTTCACAGATGAAGACATTACGATTATGGATTCTCTTGTGATTTAGCTGCTGATTTTTGTGCAGAATGGTATTTTATCTTCTATAAAGCCCCAGCAGGTGACATATGTTGTACCTGGTACCATGGATTTTGATTGTTCAAGAATAGCTGAATTTCTCGAGAAAGCGCAAGATCTCTTGGTGAGAAATGTTGCATGAGTTGTAAGTGTACTACATATAGTGTGCATCGTGACTGATAATATGGTTTGCTGCAGGACCCTACTATCTTGGAATGTGCCTGGATGGAGCTTTCTGAGAAGGACAAATCAGTAACAGTTGAGGAGTTTGCAGATGTAAGAGGTTCATTAGATTTGTTATTCTGTGTCTTCCTTTGTTCAAATCATCAAATGTGGCACTTGTGATTTTCTCAGATAATTTATGGCAGCAAGGAGTCTCTGGAAAGCTACTGTGCACACTTTTTGTTGTCACGGGATATTGTGTATTTTGTGAAGGTGGAGAGCAGAGGTTCTTCCATATACCAGCCTCGCCCATCTGCTCAGGTATATTTTCTAAATATATGTGTGATATATATGTCGTGTGTTACACACCCTGAATTAGTTTGGCAAACTCATTAATGTTGCAACATTTCCTTTTGAGAAGAATGTAAGGTCGTGATAATTTCTTTAGAAAGCTAGCCTTGACCGACCAATCCTTCAACTGTAATCACAATTCAGTTCCATTCTGCTTCTTGTACGCCTAGCAGTTGTCTTTGTGCCGGTATGCCCATGGTTTTTGTCTATTGAGGAGCATAGTTTTTGCGTGGCGGGAGGCCATACAAATCATCATGTTTACCTTACCTGTACATGTTGATTTTGTTCATCTTTTTCCTCTGATATGCCAACAACAACAACAACAAAGCCTTTAGTCCCAAACAAGTTGGGGTAGGCTAGAGGTGAAACCCATAAGATCTCGTGACCAATTCATGGTTCTGGCACATGGATAGCAAGCTTCCACGCACCCCTGTCCATGGCTAGTTCTTTGGTGATACTCCAGTCCTTCAGATCTCTCTTTACGGACTCCTCCCTTGTCAAGTTTGGTCTACGCCGACCTCTTTTGACATTATCAGCATGCTTTAACCGTCCGTTGTGCACCGGAGCTTCTGGAGGCATGCGCTGAATATGCCCAAACCATCTCAGACGATGTTGGACAAGCTTCTCTTCAATCGGTGCTACCCCAACTCTATCTCGTATATCATCATTCTGGACTCGGTCCTTCCTTGTGTGGCTACATCCATCTCAACATGCGCATCTGCATCACACTTAGCTGTTGCTCATGTCGCCTTTTAGTTGGCCAACACTCAGCGCCATACAACATTGCAGGTCAAACCGCCGTCCTATAGAACTTGCCTTTTAGCTTTTATGGCACTCTCTTGTCACAGAGAATGCCAGAAGCTTGGCGCCACTTCATCCATTCGGCTTTGATTCGATGGTTCACATCTTCATCCATATCCCCATCCTTCTGCAGCATTGACCCCAAATATCGAAAGGTATCCTTCTGAGGCGCCACATGCCCATCAAGGCTAACCTCCTCCTCCTTGTGCCTAGTAGTACTTAAACCGCACCTCATGTACTTGGTTTTAGTTCTACTAAGTCTAAAACCTTTCAATTCTAAGGTTTGTCTCCATAGCTCTAACTTCCTATTGACCCCTGTCCGACTATCATCGACTAGCACCACATCATCCTCAAAGAGCATACACCATGGGATATCTCCTTGTATATCCTTTGTGACCTCATCCATCACCAAAGCACAAAGATAAGGGCTCAAAGCTGACCCCGGGTGCATTCCTATTTTAATCGGGAAGTCATCAGTGTCGCCATCACTTGTTCAGACACTTGTCACAACATTATCGTACATGTCCTTGACAAGGGTAATGTACTTTGCTGGGACTTTGTGTTTCTCCAAGGCTCGCCACATGACATTCCGCTGTGTCTTATCATAGGCCTTCTCCAAGTCAATGAACACCATATGCAGGTCCTTCTTTTGCTCCCTGTATCTGTCCATAAGTTGTCGTACCAAGAAAATGGCTTCCATGGTCGACCTCCCAAGCATGAAACCAAACTGATTTTTGGTCACGCTTGTCATTCTTCTTAAACGGTGCTCAATGACTCTCTCCCATAGCTTCATTGTATGCCTCATCAACTTAATTCCACGGTAATTAGCACAACTCTGAACATCCCCCTTGTTCTTGAAGATCGTACTAATATACTTTGTCTCCACACCTCTGGCATCTTGTTTGCCCGAAAAATGAGGTTGGAAAGCTTGGTTAGCCATACTATCGCTATGTCCCTGAGGCCTCTCTACACTTCAATGGGGATACAATCAGGACCCATCGCCTTGCCTCCTTTCATCCTTTTTAAAGCCTCCTTGACCTCAGACACCTGGATTGGCCGCACAAAACGCCTGCTAGTATCATCAAAGGAGTCGTCCAGTTCAATGGTAGAGCTCTCATTCTCCCCATTGAACAACTTGTTGAAGTACTCCCGCCATCTATGCTTAATCTCCTCGTCCTCATCAAGAGCTGGTCTGCTCCGTCCTTGATGCATTTGACTTGGTCAACATCCCTCGTCTTCCTCTCTCGGATCTTGGCCATCTTATAGATGTCCCTTTCGCTTTCCTTCGTGTCTAACCGCTAGTAGAGGTCCTCACACGCCCGACCCCTTGCTTCACTCACAACTCGCTTTGCGGCCTTCTTCGCCATCTTGTACTTCTCTATGTTGTCCGCACTCCTATCCAGGTATAGGCGTCTGAAACACTCTTTCTTCTCCTTAATAGCCTTCTGGACATCATCGTTCCACCACGATGTATCTTTAGCTTCGCTTCTACTTCCTCTGATATGCCAAATGGGTGTTTTTTTTAACACACATAAAAACGTGTCATTGTTTAGAAGAACACGAGAAGGCGCAGAGTACAAAGCAAAACATCCAGAAACCAAACAAGGAAACAAAAGAAAAGAAACCTAGGCTAGCCAAACCTATAAACTATCCAACACAGGGAACAAAGCGAAAACAAAATAGAAAGAGAGCAAGCAAAAACCGTACTGCTACTCCTCTATGGTTTTAATGGATGTTATAGAAATTTGACTGCTAATCTGACATGATTAGTCAGCCAGATGTTTGATTTGAGTGTATTTATCAAGTGTGTGATTCCCTAAATTGCTCTAGTTGCTTCATTTTCTTCAAAATTGTTTCTGCTTTGTGGTGTTCATTGGTAGACTTATGTTTATCATCTGGTAGTAGGTGGATGAACTTTTACGACGGAAGCTTGCTAAAGAGGCCGCCGACAAGGAACTGGAAGAATTTGTCCACCTACTCAAGTCTGCCAAAGCATTGCCTCTAGACTCTAAGCCTCCAAAAAATTCATGGTTGATGGAAGAGAAAGTGAAACAAAAAATCGAGTCTCTTCAGGCATATGCAGTTGATGCGTGTAATGATGAACAAAGAAGAATGGCGGGAAATGTAACCTATCCTATTCCACTACCAATCTTTTCTCTAATATTTCTGTGCTAAAAGATATTCTTTAGCCTTATATCATGCTTTATTGAGGAAAATGTTTGACTTCCCCATCTTGCTGATCCTTGCCTATATGGCTGTGAATGTAATGGCAGATTCTCAAGGCTATGGGGTTTGCACGGACGTCATCAGCTGCCCTAAAGCTCCTTATAAATGTGGGTTACTTCCCCGTGCATGTCAATCTTGATCTTTTCAGGTATGATGTTCAAACCACGTATACCGAGAAAGTTTTGTCTGTTGCTGAGGAGCTTCTGGTGGATTGTCCTGATTCAGATAAGGTATATTTAGTTACTGTCGAATTCCGAATGACTTATATCTATATACGTTTAAAATACCTTGGGTTCTCTTTCAGCATGTCAGGAAGGATCTTTCAAATTTGAGAGTGTATGCCATTGATGTGGATGAGGCTGATGAAGTATGTTTCTATTATTGCTGCCCACACATCTTTCATAAGAAACTGAATTATATAAATTCGCTGCTCACGGACAAATCTCCTAAACACTATTTTTTTGGTAACTCAGCTTGATGATGCATTAAGTGCAACTAGACTACCTGATGGTAGGATAAAGGTCTGGATACATGTAGCTGACCCAACATGCTTTCTTCAACCTCGGAGCATCCTTGACAGGTTATTGTTGCATCTCCTGCTCAGCAGGTCTAGCTTTTCTATCAATAGCATCTTATATTATTATTTTTTAAAACGGCATTTTGCCTACAGGGAAGCAATGCACAGAGGAACCTCCATATTTTTACCAACTGCCACCTTTCCGATGTTCCCAGAGAGGCTTGCCATGAATGCTATGAGTTTGCAACAGGGTACAGATTGTAGATCTGTAAGTGTATCTGTGATTTTGCATCCAGATGGAAGGTAACTTTCTACTACTTCTCCTTTAGTATTTTCTTAGCAAGCTGTCTTTTTTTTTTCTTTGGGACATACTATATATTTCTTTTATAATAAGTGTAATGAATGCATCCATTTGTGTGTGATAGTATTGCAGAATATTCGATTGAGAACTCAGTAATCAAACCTACCTACATGTTAACATATGAGGGTGCAACTGAATTGCTGTACATGAATCTGGAAGAAGAGGAAGACCTGAGGATTCTTCAAGAAGCTGCTTCGATTCGTGCACAATGGCGTCGTAGCCAGGTAAGAGCGAAGGCCTTTGCCAGTTGCTGGCCTATACATCATCCTTTCGTTAGTAACCGAGATTAAACTTTTTAGATAATAAGATAGACTACAAATTTAATGTCGAACTGTTGGCTGGACATCTTGCATTAGTCCTGATACCACTTAGAATAAGTCTGTATTTCTGGAGATTTTCTGAAATTTTAATCGTGTACCTAACCAACTGAATATGTCAGATGCATTTGTTACTTTTACTTGACGCCATTGACACTCTAAAGTTTGCAGGGTTCAATCGACACTGCTATGATAGAACCTCGTATCAAGGTGGCAAATCCTGATGATCCTGAACCAAACATTAATTTATATGTTGAAGATCAAACCAACCCAGCAATGCAGCTTGTATCTGAGATGATGATACTTTGTGGGGAGGCGGTGGCTGCGTTTGGTTCTGACAACAACATTCCTTTGCCATACAGAGGGCATCCCCAGTCTAATACAGCTGTATCAGCATTTGCCTATCTACCTGAAGGGCCTGCGAGGAGCGTTGCCAATATCAGTGTCCTTCGTGCTGCAGAAATGGATTTTCGAAAACCTGTAGCACACGGTGTCCTCGGAATTCCCGGCTATGTACAGTTCACCTCCCCTATTCGAAGATATGTCGACCTGCTTGCTCATTATCAGGTATTTTTATGCACCTATTAATCATATGAACAGGGACATGACACGGTTTGGAGGAACTTGGTAGTTAAATAACCGTCATTTTGAATTGTCGATTTTTTTTCTTGTGTTATGAATTAAGTGTAGTTTTATCCACACCATTGTAGCTTATCTGAATGATATAAATATGATCTACTTAATTTTGTAATTGAAAAATTGCAGGTAAAGGCTTTTCTTAGAGGTGAATCTCCACCATATTCAGCTGGTGATCTGGAAGGGATGACATTTATTGCGAGCATGCATGTTAAAGTAGCTAGGAAGCTCCATAGTAACAGCTTACGTTACTGGTTGCTGGAATACTTAAGGAGGCAGCCAAAGGGGAGGAAGTATAGAGCACTGATACTTAGGTTCATTAAGGATCGCATGGCAACATTGCTTTTGGTGGATGTAAGTCAACATGCTTCATCCAATAATTTATCTATTTATTGGTGCAGTATCTCCATAGCAGTACTCCCTCCGATCCATATTACTTGTTGTAGCTTTAGTACAATTTTGTACTAAATCTGCGACAAGTAATATGGATTGGAGGGAGTACTATTTTTACTTTTGCTGGGATCATGAGTAAGAACTTTAGTTGTCCTGCCCGGCTGCCCCTTGTTTAAAAACCGGACCAGTCTGCCAGTTCGACTGAGGAAACCCGTTATGGGTACCAGTCTGGTCTTGTTAAGTTTGAAGATTGTGTATGCAAGTTCACCAGTCAGAACTATCTCCCCTGGGCATCAACCCAATTTTCTTCATTGATTCACCGTAGATTCCGAGAACCACCAGGTTCCTGGCTGATTTCAGGCAGATCAGTAATTTTGGCACGGTTCCATCTTTCTTCCCTTTATTCTTTCTGGTTCTAACATTTGACTACAGTCAACCAAATCCTTCATGCTGTGGAATGGGTAGACCCGTAAATGGGATGGTATATGCTAATCAGTTTGCTTAGCTGCTCATTTAAAAGCACAACTGAACTTGCTATTTTTTAGAAAGAGAATAACACTTGGTATGCAGCCAAACTTTGCTATTTTTTAGAAAGAGAATAACACTTGGTATGCAGACAAACGTCTCCAAAGTTCCAAACTGACAAAATCATGTAAACAAGGGAAAGCCAACCTCCTCCTGCTATTGTCAACCGGGGACTGCCAATTTGATTTTTTTTTCGAGATTGCATAATGAGTTACTGATTTTATGATATATGGATTACCGCTCTCCCTGTCTTGATATTTTGAGCTCCTTATTCTAATCCTTTTTTTCTGGTGACACCGACAGGTCGGGATTCAGGTCACAACTGTGGTCGCAGCCGGGAAAGTGGGAGATGAAGCGCGTGTCGTTGTGGAAATGGTTCATCCCCGCGACGACATCTTATCAGTTACGGAGATTGCGCAAGACACGGATGAGTAAATGCTCGCAATGGGTTCTGGACCCTCATTGCCTCGCTCCCTGGACATGGATATTTATTTTTGGTGCGCATGCTGGAGGTGATTCATTGCCTTGGCACTTAGGCGAGGATCTCCCCTTCAGGACCTGGGATGATGGAATAGAACACGCGCATGGTTGCTCTGTGAACCTTCGAGCAGGATACTAATCCATTTTTGAGGGTGAGGCAGTTCTGATGAAAGCACAGGTCTGGTTCAGTTGACTTTCCTCGGGGTCCTTGGTGTGTTTAGAGGGTTCAGGTGCCGAGTTTTGGAAGTAGTAGTTTTTGTATAGGTCTACGTGCATATGATCCGGGGCTTGACGATCTGCGGACACGCCATCTTATACATTTTGGATTCGTTGCGATGTATATTCGGTCTCGATGTATATAACGGAGTTACTTCGGGCACGTGTTTGTTCGATTTAGTCCATATGTGTTTCATTTGAAGTCAACTTGACCCTCGTAAGAAGGCATTACAGAAGGGTAACTCGAGATTATGGAATTGCAGAGGATTGGTTGTGCCTTTGCAAACATTATGAAGATGGAATTTCTGTTTTCCCACAAAATTTTAGTTCTGTTCTGGACATGCCATAAAAAGATTCAATAAAATGGAAGAATTTCTGAACTATGTGAAACTTTAGAAATTTCACATAGTTTAGTGAGGTCCGTAAGTTTTCCGTTTCTGAAATTAAAAACCTCGGCTACGGGTACCAAGCAACGGAGCAGCGGAAGTCCCAGTTTGCTGGGAGCGTGCTGGATTATTGTGGAGCACAACACAACAGTGCAATTTAATTGCCTGGTTTAATTATTTTCCATCATCTTCAAAAAAGCACCTTCAACTTGTAAGTTTTCATTGAAACTGAAGAGTACAATACTTGTTGAAATAAGTGAAAGCGAGGCCTTGCCTTACCCGTCTCTCTCAAAAAGGTACTAGGATTCGTCAAATCACAAGTTCATCATCATCTAGCGAACTGAAGCGTCTCTTTCGGACCCAGATGGAAGCCATAGCGAACTGAAGCATCCCTTTCACATCCAGATGGTAGCGATGCCCGTGCCACAAGTTGGTTAGCTTCCACATCTTCCATCTTCACAGAAGATAGCTGCACAGGACTTTTGTTGGAATATTTTTGTGACACGTGAATTCAAGCCAAAATCGAAGTATATACGTACGTGCACCTACACGTGTGCCCGCAGAAGTACTAACGTATACTACCAAGTACCAACCACTCGATCACTATCCGCTCCAGCTGCTTTCCTTCTTTTAAGGAGGGAGAAAGCCAGCACCTTACGTACGTACCGTCCGGCGAACACATGTACATCCTCTCGCCATGGCCGCCAAGCTCCGACGGCTGCCACGGCTCCTGCTGCACGTCCTCTCCACCGTCTTCCTCGTCGGCCAGGCATACGTCGTCGACCGCACCTCCGGCGTCCACCCCGTGGTGCTGCTGCCGGGCAACACCTGCAGCCAGATCGAGGCCCGCCTCACGGACGCCTACGAGCCGCCGTCGCCGCTCTGCGCCGCGCGCAAGGGCGACGGCCGCTGGCACCGGCTGTGGAAGAACGCCACTGCCCCTGACGCCGAAGGCCCATGCTTCGCCGATCAGCTCCGGTTGACGTACGACCACGCCGCCGGCGACTACCGCAACGCGCCGGGCGTCCAGACCCGCGCCCTCTCCTTCGGCTCCACCCGCGGCTTCCTCGCCGACGACCCCGCCGACAAGTAAGCATACAAAACCAAGCTCGATCTCACGTAAGGCGCCATGTGAACATTCTCGCTAACCTACCTGCTGCAGGGAGCTGTGCATGGGGAAGCTGGTGGAGGCGTTGGAGCGAGCGGGGTACCGCGACGGCGAGACCCTCTTCGGCGCTCCCTACGACTTCCGGCACGCGCCCGCCGCGCCGGGGCAGGCGAACAGGGAGCTCTCGCGGTTCCGGCGGCGGCTCAGGGCGCTGGTGGAGCGCGCGAGCGGGACGAACGGGGGCAAGCCGGTCACGCTCGTCTCGCACAGCCAGGGCGGCTACTTCGCCCTCGAGTTCCTCCGCCGGAGACTGCTGCCGTGGCGGAGGAGGTTCGTGAAGCACCTCGTCATGGCCTCCACGGGCGCCGGCGGCTTCGTGGTTTCGATGCAGCTCCTCGCCTCCGCAGGTAGCTCCGCCCCCACCTCGGCGTCGCCCGCCGACGTCCTGTCGCTACCGGGCGTCACGATGACCTTCCCCAGCGCGTTCACGGCGCTGCCTTCTCCCGTCGCTTTCGTCGACGGCACGCTGGCGGTCACGCGCAACAAGAGCTACGCCGCGCGCGACATGCCGGCGTTCCTGGCGGCGGCGGGGCTGCCGCCACGCGCCGTACGGCTCTACGAGACGCGGGCCCTTCCCGCGGCCCTGAGCATCGGAGCGCCGATGGTGCCCGTGACGTGTGTCAATGGCGTCGGCGTGCCGACCGTGGAGAAGCTCGTCTACCCCGACGGCGGTCTCGACGCGGCCCCGGAGGTGGTTTACGGCGATGGCGACGGGGTGGTGAACTTGGCGAGCATACTTGCGCTTGACGCGGTGATCGGCGGAGACCTAAGGCAGGAGTACTACAATTCAGTCAAGATTGCCAATACGTCTCACCTCGGCGTCGTCTCGGATGATCTCGCCGTGGAGCGTTTGGTTGGTGAGATTCTTTATGCCGCTACCGCCGCCGGAGATACGCCTGAGATGTAAGCTTGCCGCCGAGGGTGACGGTGCCCGCTGCCGCAGGAGCAATAATATAATGTCCTTTTTTTAAGAACTCTATCACTCTCATAGCGTACCTCAGCTGGGCTAAAAAATGCCCAGTTTCTTGTGACTACTACCGAGCTTATAAAACTGATATTTAGACCTGACTTTTAATGGCTAGACAAAATAAAACACATTACAACGATATATAATAAGACTGCCATCATGTTCAAACAAACCAGATCAAAAATGCCTTATTTGTTTGTTGCAATCCCTTAATAAGAATACAAACAACCAGGCAACCAGCTACTGCGGTCTGCGGGGTATGTTTGTACAAAAATTTGCCATCTCTAAATTTAAAAGTAGGCATTTATAATTGACGTGCCATACAAGAAATTTTATAATTGACGTGCACGAGAAACTAAATTTGCCATAACTTGAAAACATGCAAGAGAACTTAAAAAACACACGTCTAAACCTAAGTTGTCATTGTTTTATAAGATGATGACAAAAAGGATTTAAAGAAAAAATGTGAATAGCCCTAAGACAACAAATTTTCATTGTGATGTTTAAATATAACTTGCCATGGTGTACAAAAAATGACCATGATTTGTTCGACAAATTTGACATGTTCTAATATGATTTACCAAAAACAAAATTCATCATGGGATGTACGATGAAAATTGCCTTGGTGTGTACAAATAAATTTGCCATGGTACAAAAAAAATAAACTTGCCATGGTGGAAAAAATAAATTTCCATTGTAGATTTTTTTTTTTACCAAGGATTCTTCAGTAGATTCGTCATAACCCTTGAAGTAAATTTGGCATGATGCCAAAAAAGAAAACTGCCATGGTTCATGAAGTAAATTGGCCATGGTCCAAAAAATAAATTTCCATGTTCCATGAAGTAAATTTGTCAAGTTTCATAACTTAAATTTTCAAATACACCTTGAAACATTTTTTTTTGAATGATGTGATACATTTGTTGTAAGCTACGTGGACATTTTTTACATTGTATAAACAATTTTTTAAACTATCACAAATGTATCCTCTATTCCTAATTGGTACAACCCGCCATCTAAGGATCTTCACAATGCTTCAAATGTACATGTGCTAAGCATGTCACATAAGGAAAAAAATTGACATGACAAAGCAATTAAGGAGAAGAGATAGCACTTTAGTGACATGGGAAGAAATAGTACCAAGCGCGCGAAGCTAAGCAAAACATTTAAATGAAGGAATCTCACCGATGCATGGAAGGGTTTAGTTGCTAAATAATTAAATGAACGAGCTTAGCTACAACAAGTTAAGCATTTATGAATTAAGAACTTTAGTTACTAAACTTTTTAATGTGCTTAGCACCTCATCTAAGCATATATATGTGCATTAGGAGAGGCCTATCTAAACATGCAATCATGCCACATCAACGCCTATGCATGTCAATCATAAAACCAGAGGTTATTTTTTTTCATGCTGCCCACTATCTAACTTTTCGAAGCACGCAACCATGACACATCAACATCTATGCTTGTCAATCATAAGTTGTGCTTTTTATGCATTAATCTAGCCATGTAACCATACTACATTAGCAAGTCATGCATGCCACTCATAGGTTATACTGTTTGAACTATTTTTTGTATTTCTATATATGGTATATGTGTCAGATACTTGGAGTATACCTATGTAGTTAATGGTTCACATGTTTGCTAGATAATGACATTTTGTTATCTACAATGTAAATCAAGAACATAGTTACATTTGCATTAGTTTTAGTTGTTTCTTTACCACATATTAATACAATTATTTTAATAGGATTCTCTCAGCAACCCGTGGGCATTGTCTAGTTTTTGTGACGCATGAACATTTTAAATGTAACCTAATTTTTTTAATGGTACAAAACATATTTTTAGTTACATGATCATTTTTTATACATTGTATAACATTTCTGAAAAGTGTGTCATATATTTTATTGAAAAACATGAACATTTTGTAAATGCAACGCATTTTTTTAATGATACAAATGTTTTGTAAAAGTTGGGCGAATATTTTTTTACACTACATGAAGACTTTAATAAAATTAACTATTTTTTCAATATATGTATTTAGTATTTCTAAAACATAAACAAAAGTAAAAAAAGAAAAATGTGTGTAACGTGAGCATGATTAACTCACATGGTTGGTTGGTTACTACTTCAGCCCACTCTCGCTAGCGGAGCTACTGTCTGTCATACCCCGAACTATCAAATACTAACTCTATACCGAAATACTTGTAGAGAGTAGCTATCAATCTATGATGTATTTATACTGCTTCATTACACCGGCTCGCATGAAGCGAGACATATCCGCTCCTCTAAATGTCATGTGGTTTGTACGAATCCATCACCCGAGATGACACTGCGTATGTTTGGACCTACAAAAATATTAGAATTATTAAAAAAAAGCCTCGGACCAAGGTATTATAAATTGTTATTATTAAGCATTGCAAAAGCCCAACCTACTAGTACTCTATAACACTAAACTTCTTAGTTTTAAAGAGCCCACATTCACTTGAGGTCTTAAATTGGGTCATCTGATTTTGACCGAGTCAACAATTTCTCAAAGCTTTCTCAGTCAATTTTTTTATACTATACACTATGCTTTCAAATTTGAAAGCCTCGCGATTAATTGATGTATTCAATTTAGAATTGGATCATCCAATTTTGACCAGGTCAACAATGTCTCAAACTTTTCCATTCAATTCTTTAAATTTGTTATGTTCCCTAATTTTAAAGCTCTTTCATTCAATTGAGGTATTCAATTTTGAATTTGGTTTATGATTTTGACCATGCCAACGATTTTTCAAATCAATTAACATCAACGGCGCAGCAGAGTGCGCCCAACCCTTCTAGTCCTCTATAACACTAAGCTCCCTAGTTTTAAAGAGTCCACATTCAGTTGAGGTCTCCAAATATAATTTGGTCACCCGATTTTGACCGGGTCAACAATTTCTCAAATCTCACTCATTCAATTCTTTTGTACTATACACTATGCTTTCAGATTTTAAGGTCTCACTATTGATTGAGGTATTCAATTTAGAATTGGGCCATCCGATTTTGACCGGGTCAACAATTCTCAAGCCCTCCTATTCAATTCTTTAATTCATTATGTTTTCTGATTTTAAAACTCTTTCATTTAGTTGAGGTATTCAATTTTGGATTTGGTTTACGATATTGACAGGGCCAATGATTTTTCAAATCAATCAGCAGCAACCAGCCTCTAAAAAAACAATCATGTGTACCCTCCCACCACCAAAAAGAAGAAGCGCCACCATGTGATATTGTAGCACCAATATAGTACATGCAACCACCGAGAAAAAAAAATCCCGACATAAATGTAGGTTGGCTAGCGGATAACACAGAATCACACCACGATAGGCCCACCAAATCACCGCGATAAAAATAAAAATGAAACATACTCTATCATCTTCCCACCCGCCAAACTAAATATTCCATCGGTTCCAAAATATAAGGGTATAAGTTTTTTGAAAAGTCAAATTTCTTTAACTTTGACCAAGGTTAAAACAAAAAATATCGACATCCACAATATTAAACAAAATAGCTATGAAAATTCATTCACGGTGAATCTAAAAATACCGATTTGATATTATGGATTTTGATATATTTCTCTACAAATTTAATCTAATTTAAAAGGTTTGACTTTAAAAAAAAAGTAAAACACCTTATATTTTAAAATAAAACGATTTTTTAAGATTTCCAACAACACCAATGACACAACAAAGTGCGTCCAACCCTTCTAGTAAAGACTATTCCTAAAAAAAGAGTAAAGACTAATAAAACCTAAATGTGTTTCTTTTGAAAAAGAACAGAGATATCTATATCTATATCTATATCTATATCTATCTATCAATACCTAATAATAAAAGGGCTATCACTTCTTACCATCGTAACTTCGTCTGTTTTTCGTCCGTCCACCTCACCCATATTATATTATTATTTTCTCCATACCTTTTCAAGGTGGTACTAAACTGTTTATTTTTCTCGTTCCCGTATTTGGCTGCCAGCAGCAGTACAGGCCCGCTCTGTTGCAAGACGATTCATTTTTCATATTGCTTTTTTACATCTAATCTCATCAGTTTATATATGTACGCCCTGGTGATTCAACAGGCGACCATGGAAAAATTAACAAGCATAGGTGCTGAGGGTGATGCATAGATACCCTTCTTCCCAAGGAAGGGAACGAAGGAATTTCCACAAGGAAAGGGGAAAAGGAAGGGAGTGAAGAAACAACAAAGAAGTACGCGACGTGCGGAGAGGCCTGAAGGAGAGAGTTTTATACGATGCAATTTTCGTTTCGTACTTTCTGACCCGGAACAGCTTCATTAAAACATTTGCAATACAGTACAGCTGCAGAAGGACCCCAAAGAAATGCAAAATTACAACTCGGCCCAAGAACTTTACAGAAAAGACCCTGAACACGAGAGGAAGATTGCAATCTCATCCACAGTCCACCGTCTTCGAGCTTCACCACCAGGCCAAGATCGCCCCACACTGGGGACTAGGCCACTTGGGAAGGGGATCTTGCCATCTTGCCATCGCTCCACCATCACCGGGACGGAGAAGAAACGGATGCTGAGACGAAGCTGAAACGGCCTCCCTTATCGGCATCATGGCCAGGAGGAAAAGAGCCGCCCTTCGGCTAGAGCAGGTAGCGGTGGAGCAGCCGAGGCCGCTGCAGGACGCCGCTGAGAAAATGCACATTACGGAACAGTCGCTGGAGCTCCAAATCCAATGCCGAAAACCCGTCTCCAATGCACCGACTGACTGAGAGTAATCACTTCCAATCTTGCCAGATCCAATCGACCCACGAGCTTATTGGAGGAGCTATCACCGGATCTACCACCAGCCACCACCTTTCTCCATGGAAAGCTACCAAGCGGGGTAAACGCCGTCTGCCCGGAGCTGCTCGAGAGCTCGGACAGGAAGCTCGGACACGGGATGACGCCAAACTAAACCTGAAATCTAGCTACTAGCTGGAAGGAAAAAAAGGGCATGGGACCCTCGCCCTACTCGCCGCCGGCAAGGCCGGGGAGGAGAGGGGAGGGGCCGAAGCGGTCGGGGAACAGGAGCTCCAGCGGGGGAGAGGCAGAGAGAACGAGGAGAAAGGTGAGTGCGGGCTAAGGGGATTGTAGGAGTTTGACGTGTTTGAACTACGTTGGTATTTCCCCAAAGAGGAAGGGATGATGCAACACAACGACGACAAGTATTTCCCTCAGTTATGAAACCAAGGTTATCAATCCAGTAGGAGAACCAAGCAACACTATGTAAACGGTACCTGCACACAAAGAACAAAACCTCACAACCAAACGTGTAAGAGGGGTTGTCAATCCCTCCTCGGTAAAAAGATAGATTGGTTTGTATGAGATTGGATAAATAGATCTTGCAAAAACACAAAATAAAATAAGTAAAGAAAAAGTGCATCAAGGTATTTTTGGGTTTTTGGAATAATAGATATGAAAGCAAATACGATAAAGGATAGATCGGAAAGCAATATGATAAAAGATAGACCCGGGGGTCGTAGATTTCACTAGTGGCTTCTCTCGAGAAAATAGCATATGGTGGGTAAACAAATTACTGTTGGACAATTGATAGAAGAACAAATAATTATGACGATATCCAAGGCAATGATCAATATATAGGCATCACGTCCAAGATTAGTAGACCCACAACGATTCTGCATCTACTACTATTACTCCACACATCGACCACTATCTAGCATGCATCTAGTGTATTAAGCTCATGGAGAAACGGAGTAATGCAATAAGAACGATGACATGATGTAGACAAGATCTATTCATGTAGGAATAGACCCCATCTTTTTATCCTTAATAGCAACGATACATACGTGCCTCTTGATACGTCTCCAACGTATCTATAATTTATGAAGTATTCATGCCATGTTTACAATAATTCTATATGATTTTGGTATGATTTTATTAGAACTAACCCCGGACTGACGTTGTTTTCAGCAGAACTACCGTGGTGTTGTTTTTGTGCAGAAATAAAAGTTCTCGGAATGGGCTAAAAATTTACGGAGAATATTTTTGGAAAATATAAAAAATACTGGAGCGAAAAGATACCGGAGAGGAAGCCTGAGGCGGTCACAAGGGTGGGGGGCGTGCCCCCCTGGCTTGTGGACTCCTCGAGCACCCCCTTGACGTGAGACCGACGCCAAAAATTCCTATAAATACCAAAACCCCCAGAAAGAAACCTAGATCGGGATTTCCGCTGCCGCAAGCCTCTGTAGCCACGAAAAACCAATCGGGAGCCCGTTCCGGCACCCTGCCGGAGGGGGAAACCATCACCGGAGGCCATCTTCATCATCCCGGCGGTCTCCATGACGAGGAGGGAGTAGTTCACCCTCGGGGCTGAGGGTATGTACCAGTAGCTATGTTTTTGATCTCTCTCTCTCGTGTTCTTGAGATGGCACGATCTTGATGTATCGCAAGCTTTATTGATATAGATGAATCATATGGAGTTTTCCCCTCTCTATCTTCTTGTGATGAATTGAGTTTTCCCTTTGAAGTTTTCTTATCGGATTGAGTCTTTAAAGGATTTGAGAACACTTGATGTATGTCTTGCGATGGGATATCCGTGGTGACAATGGAGTGTTCTATTGATCCACTTGATGTATGTTTTGGTGATCAACTTCCGGGTTTCGTGACCTTGGGAATCTATGCATAGGGGTTGGCACACGTTTTCGTCTTGACTCTCCGGTAGAAACTTTGGGGCACTCTTTGAAGTTCTTTGTGTTGGATTGAACATGATGAATCTGAAATTGTGTGATGCATATCGTATAATCAAGCCCATGGGTACTCGTGGTGACATTGGAGTATCTAGGTGACATTAGGGTTTTGGTTGATGTGTATCTTAAGGTGTTATTTTAGTACGAACTCTAGGGCTGTTTGTGACACTTATAGGGATAGCTCATACGATTGATCGGAAAAGATAACTTTGAGGTGGTTTCGTACCCTACAATAATTTCTTCGTTTGTTCTCCGCTATTTGTCACTTTGGAGTGAACTCTTTGTCGCGCGTGAGGGATTTATATATGATTCAACTATGTTAGTATTGTTGAGAGAACTTACACTAGTGAAAGTATGAACCCTAGGCCTTGTTTCTAAGCATTGCAATACCGTTTTTGCTCACTTTTGTTACTTGCTACCTTGCTGTTTTTATATTTTCAGATTACAAAAACCTATATCTACCATCCATATTACACTTGTATCACCATCTCTTCGCCGAACTAGTGCACCTATACAATTTACCATCGTATTGGGTGTGTTGGGGACACAAGAGACTCTTTGTTATTTGGTTGCAGGGTTGTTTGAGAGAGGCCATCTTCATCCTACGCCTCCCACGGATTGATAAACCTTAGGTCATCCACTTGAGGGAAATTTGCTACTGTCCTACAAAACTCTGCGCTTGGAGGCCCAACACGAGTCTACAAGAAGAAGGTTGCGTAGTAGACATCACCTCGCTACCCCTTCTTGATGGGGAACGGAGCATGAATTTCAAAAAAATTCCTACGCTCACGCAAGATCTATCCATGGAGATGCATCGCTACGAGAGGGGAGAGTGTGTCTACGTACCCTCGTAGACCGTTAGCGGAAGCGTCTCACAACGCGGTTGATGTAGTCGAACAATCCTTCGAGCTCCACCGATCGAGTACCGAACGTACGGCACCTCCGAGTTCTACACACGTGCAGCTCGGTGACATTCCTCGCCTTATTGATCCAGCAAGACGTCGAGGTAGTAGATGAGTTCCGTCAGCACGACGGCATGGCGACGGTGACGGTGAAGTGATTCCGGCAGGGCTTCGCCTAAGCTCTCCGAAAATATGACCGAGGTGGAAAACGGAGATCGGGGCACCGCACACGGCTATGGGACAATTGTTGTACCTTGGGGTGCCCCCTTGCCCCCGTATATAAAGGATGAGAGGGAGGAGGCCGGCCCCCTAGGGGTGCGCCAAGTGTGGGGAGTCCTACTAGGACTCCTTAGTCCTAGTAGGATTCCACCTCCCATACGGAGTAGGAAAGGGGGAAGGGAGAGGGAAAGGAAAGAGGGGGCTGCGCCCCCTCCCCTAGTCCAATTCGGTTTGGGCAAGGGGGGCGTGCGCCTCCTCACGTGGTCTGCCTCTCCTTTTCCCGTATGGCCCAATAAGGCCCATTACTTCTCCCGGTGAATTCCCGTAACTCCCCGGTACTCCGAAAAATACCCGAATCACTCGGAACCTTTCCGACGTCCGAATATAGCCTTCCAATATATGAATCTTTACCTCTCGACCATTTCGAGACTCCTCGTCATGTCCGTGATCTCATTCGGGACTCCGAACAAACTTCGGCCACCAATCACATAACTCATATAATACTAAATCGTCATCGAACCTTAAGTGTGCGGACCCTACGGGTTCGGGAATGATGTAGACATGATCGAGACGACTCTCCGGTCAATAACCAACAGCGGAACCTAGATGCTCATATTGGTTCCTACATATTCCACGAAGATCTTTATCGGTGAACCTCATATGTCAACATACGTTGTTCCCTTTGTCTGGCGGTATGTTACTTGCCCGAGATTCGATCGTCGGTATCCAATACCTAGTTCAATCTCGTTACCGGCAAGTCTCTTTACTCGTTCCGTAATACATCATCTTGCAACTAACTCTTTAGTCACGGTGCTTGCAAGGCTTCTGTGATGCTGTATTACCGAGAGGGCCCAGAGATACCTCTCCGATAGTCGGAGTGACAAATCCCAATCTCGATCCATGCCAACTCAACAAACACTTTCGGAGATACCTGTAGTGCACCTTTATAATCACCCAGTAACGTTGTGACATTTGATACACCCAAAGTATTCCTACGGTATCCGGGAGTTGCATGATCTCATGGTCATAGGAACGTGTATTTGACATAGTGAAAGCAATAGCAATAAACTGAACGATCATTTGCTATGCTAACGGTTGGGTCATGTCCATCACATCATTCTCCTAATGATGTGATCCCGTTATCAAATGACAACTCATGTCCATGGTCAGGAAACCTTGACCATCTTTTGATCAACGAGCTAGTCTAGTAGAGGCATACTAGGGACATAGTATTTGTCTATTATCCACACATGTATTTAGTTTCCTGTCAATACAATTCTAGCATGAATAATAAACCATTATCATGAACGGAGAAATATGATAATAATAAACACTTTATTAATTGCCTCTAGGGCATATTTCCAACAGTCTCCCACTTGCACTAGAGTCAATTACATTGTAATGAATCTAACACCCATCGCATTCTGGTGCTGATCATGTTTTGCTCGTGGAAGAGGTTTAGTCAACGGGTCTGCCACATTCAGATCCGTGTGTACTTTGCAAATCTCTATGTCTCCATCCTTAATCAAATTCCGAATGGAGTTGAAGCGACGCTTTATATGCTTGGTTCTCTTGTGAAACCTGGGCTCCTTTGCTATAGCAATTGCTCCAGTGTTGTCACATAAGATAGTCATTGGACCCGATGCACTAGGTATGACACCTAGATCGGATATGAACTCCTTCATCCAGACTCCTTCATGTGCTGCTTCGGAAGCAGCTATGTATTCCGCCTCACATGTAGATCCCGCCACGACGCTCTGCTTGGAACTGCACCAACTGACCGCTCCACCATTAAGAATAAATACGTATCCAGATTGTGACTTAGAGTCATCTGGATCTGTGTCAAAGCTAGCATCGACGTAACCCTTTACGACGAGCTCTTTGTCACCTCCATAAACGAGAAACATGTCCTTGGTCCTTTTCAGGTACTTCAGGATATTCTTGACCGCTGTCCAGTGATCTACTCCTGGATCACTTTGGTACCTTCCCACCAAGCTAATAGCGAGGCACACATCAGGTCTGGTACATAGCATGGCATACATAATAGAGCCTATGGCTGAGGCATAGGGGATGACACTCATCTTCTCTTTGTCTTCTGGCGTGGTCGGGCTTTGAGTCTTACTCAATCTCACACCTTGCAATACAGGCAAGAACCCTTTCTTTGACTGATCCATTTTGAACTTCTTCAAAATCTTGTCAAGGTATGTGCTTTGTGAAAGTCCAATGAGGCGTCTTGATCTATCTCTATAGATCTTGATGCCTAATATGTAAGCAGCTTCTCCGAGATCCTTCATTGAAAAACTTTTGTTCAAATAACCCTTTATGCTTTCCAGAAATTCTATGTCATTTCCCATCAATAATATGTCATCCACATATAATATGAGAAATGCCACAGAGCTCCCACTCACTTTCTTGTAAATACAAGCTTCTCCATAAGTTTGTATAAACCCAAACGCTTTGATCACTTCATCAAAGCGAGTATTCCAGCTCCGAGATGCTTGCACCAGTCCATAGATGGATCGCTGGAGCTTGCATACTTTGTTAGCACCTTTAGGATCAACAAAACCTTCCGGTTGCATCATATACAATTCTTCCTTAAGGAATCCATTAAGGAATGCCATTTTGACGTCCATTTGCCAGATTTCATAATCATAAAACGCGGCAATTGCTAACATAATTCTGACAGACTTTAGCATTGCTACAGGTGAGAAAGTCTCATCGTAGTCAACTCCTTGAACTTGTCGATAACCTTTAGCAACAAGTCGTGCTTTATAGACGGTGACATTACCATCAGCGTCCGTCTTCTTCTTAAAGATCCATTTATTTTCAATAGCTCGCCGTTCATCGGGCAAGTCTACCAAAGTCCATACTTTGTTCTCATACATGGATCCAATCTCGGATTTCATGGCCTCAAGCCATTTGTCGGAATCCGGGCTTGCCATCGCTTCTTCATAGTTCGAAGGTTCATCGTTGTCTAGCAACATGACCTCCAAGACTGGATTTCTGTACCACTCTGGTGCGGAACGTGTCCTGGTTGACCTTCGAAGTTCAGTAACAACTTGATCCGAAGTTTCATGATCATCATCATCAACTTCTTCTCTGGTCTGTGTCGACGTCACAGAAATTTCTTTCTGTGGCATACTACTATCCAGAGGAGGTACAATTACCTCATCAAGTTCTACTTTCCTCCCACTCACTTCTTTCGAGAGAAACTCCTTCTCTAGAAAGGATCCATTCTTAGCAACGAATACTTTGCCTTCGGATCTGTGGTAGAAGGTGTACCCAACGGTCTCCTTTGGGTATCCTATGAAGACGCACTTATCCGCTTTGGGTTCGAGCTTATCTGGCTGAAGCCTTTTGACATAAGCATCGCATCCCCAAACTTTCAGAAACGACAGCTTAGGTTTCTTACCAAACCACAGTTCATACGGTGTCGTCTCAGCGGATTTAGACGGTGCCCTGTTTAAAGTGAATGCAGCTGTCTCTAATGCATAACCCCAAAATGATAGTGGCAAATCGGTAAGAGACATCATAGAATGCACCATATCTAATAGAGTACGATTACGACGTTCGGACACACCATTACGCTGTGGTGTTCCAGGTGGCGTGAGCTGTGAAACAATTCCACATTGTTTTAAGTGATTGCCAAACTCGTAACTCAAATATTCTCCTCCACGATCAGATCGTAAGAACTTTATTTTCTTGTTACGATGGTTCTCTACTTCACTCTGAAATTCTTTGAACTTTTCAAATGTTTCAGATTTATGCTTCATCAAGTAGACATAGCCATATCTACTCAAATCATCTGTGAACGTGAGAACATAACGATATCCACCGCGCGCCTCAACACTCATCGGACCGCATACATCGGTATGTATTATTTCCAACAAGTCTGTTGCTCGCTCCATTGTTCTGGAGAACGGAGTCTTAGTCATCTTGCCCATGAGGCATGGTTCGCATGTCTCAAATGATTCATAATCAAGTGGTTCCAAAAGTCCATCTGTATGGAGTTTCTTCATGCGTTTTACACCAATATGACCTAAGCGGCAGTGCCACAAATATGTGGTACTATCATTATCAATTTTGCGTCTTTTGGCATCAATATTATGGATGTGTGTATCACCACGATCGAGATTCAACAAGAATAAACCATTCACAAGCGGTGCATGACCATAAAAGATATTATTCATCAAAATAGAACAACTTTTATTCTATGATTTAAATGAATAACCGTCTCGCAATAAACAAGATCCAGATATAATGTTCATGCTCAACGCAGGCACCAAATAACAATTATTTAGGTTCATCACTAATCCCGAGGGTAGATGTAGAGGTAGCGTGCCGACGACGATAACTTCAACTCTTGAACCGTTCCCGACGCGCATCGTCACCTCGTCCTTAGCCAATCTTCGTTTATTCCGTAGCTCCTGTTTCGAGTTACAAATATGAGCAACCGAACCAGTATCAAATACCCAGGTGCTACTACGAGTATTGGTAAGGTACACATCAATAACATGTATATCAAATATACCTTTGTTGATGTTGCCAGCCTTCTTATCTGCCAGGTACTTGGGGCAGTTCCGCTTCCAGTGACCAGTCCCCTTGCAGTAGAAACACTCAGTCTCGGGTTTGGGTACAGACTTGGGTTTCTTCGTGGGAGCAGCAACTGATTTGCCGTTCTTCTTGAAGTTCCCCTTCTTTCCCTTGCCCTTCTTGAAACTAGTGCTCTTCTTTACCATCAACACTTGATGCTCCTTCTTGACTTCTACCTCCGCAGCTTTGAGCATAGCGAAGAGCTCGGAAATAGACTTTTCCATTCCTTGCATATTATAGTTCATCTCAAAGCCCTTATAGCTTGGTGGCAGTGATTGGAGAATTCTGTCAATAACCGAATCATCTGGAAGATTAACTCCCAACTGAGTCAAACGGTTATGCAACCCAGACATCTTGAGTATATGCTCACTGACAGAACTATTCTCCTCCATCTTACAGCTAAAGAACTTGTCGGAGACATCATATCTCTCGACCCGGGCATGAGCTTGAAATACAAGTTTCAGCTCTTGGAACATCTCATATGCTCCGTGATGCTCAAAACGTCTTTGGAGCCCCGGTTCTAAGTCGTAAAGCATGGTACACTGAACTATCGAGTAGTCATCAACACGTGTCTGCCAGGCGTTCATAACGTTGACAGACGAGGGAGGGGGTGCGACACCTAGCGGTGCATCAAGGACATAAGCCTTCTGTGCAGCAATGAGGATGATCCTCAGATTACGGACCCAGTCCGCATAGTTGCTTCCATCATCTTTCAACTTAGCTTTCTCTAGGAACGCATTAAAATTCAGTGGAACTACAGCGCGGGCCATTGATCTACAACATACAATTGCAAAGATTATTTAGACTATGTTCATGATACTTGAAGTTCAATTAATCAAATTATTTAAGAACTCCCACTTAGATTAACATCCCTCAAGTTGTCTAAGTGTAACATGATCCACATCAACTAAGCCACGTCCGATCATCACGTGAGGTGGATTAGTTATCAATGGTGAACATCTTTCATGTTGATCATATCTACTATATGACTCATGTTCGATCTTTCGGTCTCTTGTGTTCCGAGGCCATATCTGTATATGCTAGGCTCGTCAAGTTTAACCCAAGTATTCTGCGTGTGTAAAACTGGCTTACACCCGTTGTATGCGAACGAAAGAATCCATCACACCCGATCATCACGTGGTGCTTAGAAGCGTCGAACCTTCGCAACAGTGCATACTAGGGGAGAACACTTATCTTGAAATTTAGTGAAGGGATCATCTTATAATGCTACCGTCGTCCTAAGCAAAATAAGATGCATAAAAGGATTAACATCACATGCAATTCAATATATGTGACATGATATGGCCATCATCGTCTTGTGCTTTTGATCTCCATCAGCCAAGCACCGTCATGATCTCCATTGTCACCGGATTGACACCATGATCTCCATCGTAGCGTCATGACACCTTGATCTCCATCGCAGCGTCGTGGTCGTCTCGCCGGCTATTGCTACTACTACTACTGCTAACTCATAGCGGTAAAGAAAAGCAATTACATAGCGTTGGCATTGCATACAATAAAGAGACAACCATAAGGCTCCTGCCGGTTGCCTGATAACTTACAAAACATGATCATCTCATACAACAACTTATATCACATCATGTCTTGACCATATCACATCACCAGCATACCCTGCAAAAACAAGTTAGACGTCCTCTACTTTGTTGTTGCAAGTTTTACGTGGCTGCTACGGGTTTGCAAGAACCGTTCTTACCTACGCAAAACCACAACGTGGTGTAGTGATTGCTTTTTGATCTTCTAAAAGAACCCTCTTCATTGAAACCGATTCAACTAAAGTGAGAGAGACAGACACCCGCCAGTCACCTTTATGCAACGAGTGCACTTAGCGGTGAAACCTGTCTCGTGTAAGCGTACGCATAATGTCGGTCCGGGCCGCTTCATCTCACAATACCGCCGAATCAAGTATCAACTAGTAACGGCAAGCAATATGTATACACCCACGCCCACAACTCACTTGTGTTCTACTCGTGCAAATCACATCTACGCATAGATCTGGCTCTGATACCACTGTTGGGGAACGGAGCATGAATTTCAAAAAAATTCCTACGCTCACGCAAGATCTATCCATGGAGATGCATCGCTACGAGAGGGGAGAGTGTGTCTACGTACCCTCGTAGACCGTTAGCGGAAGCGTCTCACAACGCGGTTGATGTAGTCGAACAATCACTATTGGGGAACGAAGCATGAATTTCAAAATTTTCCTACGCTCACGCAAGATCTATCCATGGAGATGCATCGCTACGAGAGGGGAGAGTGTGTCTACGTACCCTCGTAGACCGTTAGCGGAAGTGTCTCACAACGCGGTTGATGTAGTCGAACAATCCTTCGAGCTCCACCGATCGAGTACCGAACGTACGGCACCTCCGAGTTCTACACACGTGCAGCTCGGTGACGATCCTCGCCTTCTTGATCCAGCAAGACGTCGAGGACAAATCCCAATCTCGATCCATGCCAACTCAACAAACACTTTCGGAGATACCTGTAGTGCACCTTTATAATCACCCAGTAACGTTGTGACGTTTGATACACCCAAAGTATTCCTACGGTATCCGGGAGTTGCATGATCTCATGGTCAGAGGAACGTGTATTTGACATAGTGAAAGCAATAGCAATAAAATGAACGATCATTTGCTATGCTAACGGTTGGGTCATGTCCATCACATCATTCTCCTAATGATGTGATCCCGTTATCAAATGACAACTCATGTCCATGGTCAGGAAACCTTGACCATCTTTTGATCAACGAGCTAGTCTAGTAGAGGCATACTAGGGACATAGTATTTGTCTATTATCCACACATGTATTTAGTTTCCGGTCAATACAATTCTAGCATGAATAATAAACCATTATCATGAACGGAGAAATATGATAATAATAAACACTTTATTAATTGCCTCTAGGGCATATTTCCAACACTTCTGTCACTGGGTAAGGACACCGTAAGATCGAACCCACCACAAAGCACCTCTTCCCATTGCAAGAAAAATCAATCTAGTTGGCCTAACTAAACCAAAGATTCGGAGAAGAAATACGAGGCTATAAATAATCATGCATATAAGATATCAAAGAAGACTCAAATAATATTCATGGATATAGATCTGATCATAAACTCGAACTTCATCGGATCCCAACAAACACACCATAAAAAGTCATTACATAAAATAGATCTCCAAGAGACCATTGTATTGAGAATCAAAAAGAGAGAAGAAGCCATCTAGATACTGCCTACGGAACCGTAGGTCTATGGTGAACTACTCACGCATCATCGGAGGAGCACCAATGCAGATGATTAACCCCTCCGTGATCATGTTCCCCTCCGGAGGAGTGCCGGAATAGGGCTCTAGATTGGATCTCGTGGTTCTGGAACTTGCGGTGGCTGGAATTGTGTTTCGTCAACTCCCCTAGGGTTTCTAGAATATTTGGGTATTTATAGAGCTGAGAGGTGGTGGAGGAGACCCCCGTGGGCCCCACAACCCATCAGGGCACGCCAGGGGCCTCTGGCGCTCCCTGGTGTCTTGTGGGCCCCATGGGCCTCCCCCAGGTGCTTCCTTGGCTCCCAAGTTGTCTTCTGGTCCAAAACAAATCTCCAAAAAGTTTCGTGGCATTTGGACTTCGTTTGGTACTGATATTTTGCGAAGTAAAAAACAAGCAAAAAACATCAACTGGCACTGGGCACTATGTCAATAGGTTAGTCCCAAAAATGATATAAAGTTGTTATAAAATGATTGTAAAACATCCAAGAATGATAATATAACAGCATGGAAAAATCAAAAATTATAGATACGTTGGAGACGTATCAGCATCCCCAAGCTTAATTCCTGCTCGTCCTTAAGTAGGTAAATGATAAAAACATAATTTTTGATGTGGAATGCTGCCTAACATGTTCATCACATATTCTTTCCTTTTGTAGCATGGACATTTGGACTTTTAGATGGTTCAAAGCAATAGTCTATATTTGACATGAAGACTTCAATACTCAAGCATATCAACAAGCAACCATGTCTTTCAAAATATCAACACTGAAGAAAGTTATCCCTAGCCAATCATGCTCAATCATTGGTCCATTCATGAAACACACTCAAATATTAGCTACATCCAATGCACAAGTATGATCATAGTGCCCCCTAGTTGGTGCTTTATAAGAGAAGATGGAGACTCAAAGTAAAAAATAAAAATTGCATAAAGTAAATAGATAGGCCCTTCGCAGAGGGAAGTAGAGATTTGTAGAGGTGCCAGAGCTCAAAGCTTAAATTGAGAGAGAAAAATATTTTGGGTGGCATGCCTTTCCTGTCAACGAAAACGACCGAGAATTTCCAATACTTTCCATGCTAGATATATCATAGGCGGTTCCCAAACAGAAAATAAACTTTATTCCTTTTTCGACCATTCTTTCACAATCCATGGCTAGCCGTATTCACGGATGCCTTCCATACCAACACTTTCCAAGGAATTTATTATTTCACCACATAAAGTAAATTTCTTTTTCATTTCGGGACTGGGCATCCCTATTACCGCCGTACTCTCGTGTAATGACAAGTGAATAAACACTCATCTTGAGAATAACACATCTAGCATGGAAAGATATTGGCCACCCCCTGCCGCTTCATGAGCGATACGAGCACACAAAGAGGAAATTCATGTTGAAAATTAGAGATGGCACATACAAATTTGCTTGGAACGACATGGAAATACCGCATATAGGTACGTATGGTGGACTCATATGGCAAAACTGGGTTTAAGGATTTTGGATGCACAAGTAGTATTTCTACTTAGTACAAGTGGAGGCTAGCAAATAGATTGAGAAGCAACCAACCAAGAAACGAAAATTCTCATAAACGAGCATTAAGCATAACTAACACCGAATAATGCACCACAAGTCGGATGTAATTTCATTGCATAACTATTGACTTTCGTGCTTGCATAGGGAATCACAAACCTTAACACCAATATTCTTACTAAAGCATAATTACTCACTAACATGACTCACATATTACTATCATCATATCTCAAAACTATTACAAGGAATCAAGTTTATTTTGTCCAATGATCTTCATGAAAGTTTTTATTATATCCCTCTTGAATATCTATCACTTTGGGACTAGTTTCATATGTTCCAATTGCTTTTGACAAGCTCAAACAAATTTAAGTGAAGAACATGAGCATAAATTTTTTCATCTCTCAAAATAATATAAGTGAAGCATGAGAGAATTTCTTCAAAAATTTACTAACTCTCAAATAAATCTAAGTGAAGCATGAGAGTATTTATTCAAAAATTAAAGCACACCGTGCCAAAAAGATATAAGTGAAGCACTAGAGCAATTCCATAGCTCAAAAAATTTAAGTGAAGCACATAGAGCAATTCTAACAAATCATAGCATAATTTGGTTGTCTCAAATAGGCATGTCCAGCAAGGATACTTGTGAAAAACTAAAATGCAAAACAAGCAAAGACTCATATAATACAAGACGCTCCAAGCAAAATTCATGATATGTGATGAATACAAATATTGCTCCAAGTAAAATTATCGATGGTTGTTAGAAGAAAGAGGGGATGCCTTCCGGGGCATCCCCAAGCTTAGTTGCTTGTTTCTCCTTGAATATTACCTTGGGGTGCCATGGGCATCCCCAAGCTTAGGCTGTTTTCACTCCTTATTCCTTCATCCATCGCGATCTCACCCAAAACTTGAAAACTTCAATCACACAAAACTCAACAAAAACCTTCGTGAGATCCGTTAGTATAATAAAGCAAATCGCCACTCTAAGTACTGTTGCAAACCCATTCATATTTTATTATTACATTATATATACTATATTCTATCTTTACCATGGCTTATACCCCCCGATATAATCCATAGAGTCATCAAAATAAGCACGCAATGCAACGAAAACAGAATGTGTCAAAAACAGAACAATCTGTAGTAATGTGTACTCTAACCATACTTCTGTAACTCAAAAAATTCTGAAACATTAGGAAAACGTAGGAAATTTGTATATCAATCTTGTGTAGAAAATTAAGAATTTTTCTTCACTTCTGTGATTTTTGAAAATTTTGCTGCTGGACGCAAAAGTTTCTGTTTTCCAACAAGATCAAATCAACTATCACCCAACATGATCCCAAAGGCTTTAGTTGGCACAAACACTAATTAAAACATGAAAACACAATCATAACAGTAGCATAATTGTGTAAACACTCAAGAACAGAAAGAAAAAGGCAAAAATAAATTTTATTCATTGGGTTGCCTCCCAACAAGCGCTATCATTTTACGCCCCTAGCTAGGCATAAAGCATAGATTCAAGTATTGTCATCTTTAGTTTTTACTACATAGGATGCCCTCATGATTGATTCATCTGGTGGCTTAATTCTTGTTCTAGGGAAGTGTTCCATACCCATTCTTAGTGGAAATTGAAATTTAATATTCCCTTCAATCACGACACCTATAGTGCGTAAAAACGGTCTACCTAGTATGATAGGACAAGACGGATTGCAATCAATATCAAGAACAATAAAATCTACTGACCCATAGTTCCTATTTTCAAGAATAAGAACATCATTAATTATTCCCAAAGGCTTTTTAATAGTAGAATCCGCCAAGTGCAAATTAAGAGAACATTCTTCAATATTGGTAAGACCAAGCACATCACATGGAGATTTCGGAATGGTGGGAACACTAGCACCCAAATCACATAAAGGAAAGCATTCATAATTTTTAATCTTGACTTTAATGGTAGGTTCCCACTCATCATGTAATTTTCTAGGAATTGAAATCTCTAATTCCAATTTTTCTTCTAAAGCTTTCATCATGGCTTCTACAATATGTTTAGTAAAAGCTTTATTTTGTTCATAAGCATGTGGTGAATTTATCAAGGATTGCAACAAAGAAATACATTCAATCAAAGAGCAATTATCATAATTAAAGTATTTGTAATCCAAAAGAGTGGGCACATGACTAGTTAAAGTTCTAACACAATTAAAGAATTCTTGGATGGTTTCTTTTCCTATAACGTTCCCTTGTCCCAGAACAAAAGTTTTAGCATCCAGATTACCAGAACGTCCAATTTTAGGAGTTCTGCCATCATCTGTTTCTGCCATACCAAAATCACTCATGATGATAGGGGCAATCAAGCAAACAAAAAGAGATCCGGCGAGAAAAAGGCGAACGAAAAAGAAGGCGAATAAAACGGCAAATTTTGTGAAGTGGGGGAGATGAAAATGAGAGGAAAATGGCAAATAATGTAAATTGCAAGGAGATGAGATTTGTGATTAGGAACCTGATAGATGTTGATGATGTCTCCTCGGCAACGGCGCCAGAAATTCCTTTGACGTGTTTGAACTGCGTTGGTATTTTCCCAAAGAGGAAGGGATGATGCAGCACAGCGACGACAAGTATTTCCCTCAGTTATGAAACCAAGGTTATCAATCCAGTAGGAGAACCAAGCAACACTATGTAAACGGTACCTGCACACAAAGAACAAAACCTCGCAACCCAACGCGTAAGAGGGGTTGTCAATCCCTCCTCGGTAATAAGATAGATTGGTTTGTATGAGATTGGATAAATAGATCTTGCAAAAACACAAAATAAAATAAGTAAAGAAAAAGTGCAGAAAGGTATTTTTGGGTTTTTTGGAATAATAGATATGAAAGCAAATACGATAAAAGATAGATCGGAAAGCAATATGATAAAAGATAGACCCGGAGGCCGTAGATTTCACTAGTGGATTCTCTCGAGAAAATAGCATACGGTGGGTAAATGATACGTCTCCAACGTATCTATAATTTTTGATTGTTCCATGCTGTTATATTATCATTCTTGGATGTTTTATAATCATTTTATAGCAACTTTATATTATTTTTTGGGACTAACCTATTGACATAGTGCCCAGTGCCAGTTACTGTTTTTTTGCTTGTTTTTTACTTCGCAGAATATCAGTACCAAACGGAGTCCAAATGCCACAAATTTTTGGAGATTTTTTTGGACTAGAAGAAAACTTGGGAGCCAAGGAAGCACCTGGGAGGAGGCCCGTGGAGCCCACGATACACCAGGGCGTGCCAGAGGCCCCTGGGGCGCCCTGATGTATCGTGGGGCCCACAGAGGTCTTTTCCACCGCCTCTCAGCTCTACAAATCCTCAGAAATTCCAGAAACCCTAGAGGAGGAGACAAAACACAATTCCAGCCCCCGCAAGTTCCAGAACCACGAGATCCAATCTAACACCATCACGGAGGGGTTCATCATCCTCATTGGTGCCTCTCCGATGATGCATGAGTAGTGCACCATAGATCTACGGGTCCGTAGGCAGTAGCTAGATGGCTTCCTCTCTCTCTCCCTCTCTTTTGATTCTCAATACAATGGTCTCTTGGAGATCTATTTGATGTAATGACTTTTTGCGGTGTGTTTGTTGGGATCTGATGAAGTTTGAGTTCATGATCAGTTTCTATCCATGAATATTATTTGAGTCTTCTTTGATCTCTTATATGCATGATTATTTATAGCCTTGTATTTCTTCTTCGAATCTTTGGTTTAGTGAGGCCAACTAGATCGATTTTTCTTGCCATGGGAAGAGGTGCTTTGTGATGGGTTCGATCTTGCGGTGTCCTCTCCTGGTGACAGAAGGGGCAGCAAGGCACGCATGTATAGTTGCTATTAAGGATAACAAGATGTTGTCTATTCCTACATGAATAGATCTTGTCTACATCATGTCATCGTTCTTATTGCATTACTCTGTTTCTCCATGAACTTAATACACTAGATGCATGTTGGATAGCGGTAGATGTGTGGAGTAATAGTAGTAGATGCAGAATCGTTTCGGTCTACTAATCTTGGACATGATGCCTATATATTGATCATTGCCTTGGATATCATCATGATTATTTGATCTTGTATCAATTGCCCAACAGTAATTTGTTTACCCGCCGTGTGCTATTTTCTTGAGAGAAGCCACTAGTGAAATCTACGCCCCCCCGGGTCTATTCTTTTAATATATTGCTTTCCGATCTATCTTTTTCTGCATTTGTTTTTAGATCTATTATTCCAAAAACCCAAAAATACCTTGCTGCGCTTTTTATTTGCATCTTTTATTTTGTGTTCTTATACGATCTATTTATCCAATCTCATACAAACCAATCTATCTTTTTACCGTGGAGAGATTGACAACCCCTCTTACGCGTCGGGTTGCAAGTATTTGTTCTTTGTGTGTAGGTATCGTTTACATATTGTTGCTTGGTTCTCCTACTGGTTCGATAACCTTGGTTTCATAACTGAGGGAAATACTTACCGTCGCTGTGCTGCATCATCCCTTCCTCTTTGGGGAAATAACGACGTAGTCTCAAGCCACGTTAAAAGAATTTCTGGCGCCGTTGTTGGGGAGACATCATCAACTTCTATCAGGTTCCTAATCACAAATCTCATCTCCTTGCAATTCACATTATTTGGCATTTGCCTCTCGTTTTCATCTCCCCCACTTCACAAAAAATTGTCATTTTATTCGCCCTGTTTTTTGTTTGCCTTTTTGTCGTCAGTACTCTTGTTTGCTTGCAATCTTGTTTACGTAGTCACGATGACTCAAGAAAATACCAAATTGTGTGATTTTTCCAATACCAATAATAATGATTTTATTAGTACTCTGATTGCTCCTCCCGCCACTAGTGCGGAGTCTTGTGATATTAATGCCGCTTTGTTGAATCTTGTCACGAAAGATCAATTTTCCGGTACTCCTAGTGAGGATGTCGTGTCCCATCTAAACACATTCGTAGAATTGTGTGATATGCAAAATAAAAAAGATATGGACAATGATATAGTGAAGTTGAAATTATTTCCTTTCTCCTTGCAGGATCGTGCAAAAATTTGGTTTTCTTCTTTGCTTGGCAATAGTATCGATTCTTGGGATAAGTGCAAGGATGCTTTTATTACTAAGTATTTTCCGCCCGCGAAAATTATTTCCCTTAGAACTCAAATCATGAATTTTAAGCAACTTGAGCATGAACATGTTGCACAATCTTGGGAAAGAATGAAATTGATGCTAAGAAATTGTCCTACTCATGGTTTAAATCTTTGGATGATCATACAAATTTTTTATGCGGGATTGAATTTTGTCTCTAGAAATCTTTTAGATTCTGCCGTGGGTGGTACTTTTATGGAAATTAATTTGGGTGAAGCTACTAAATGGCTAGATAATATTATGGCAAATTATTCACAATGGCATACTGAAAGAGCACCTACTAGTAAAAAGGTTAATTCGGTTGAAGAAATTAGTACTTCGAGTGAAAAAGTTGATGCTCTTATGAAGTTGATTGCTAGTAAAAATGCTCCTATTGATCTTAATGATGTGCCTTTGTCTACTTTGATTGAGCAAAATAGTGATTCCGTAGATGTGAATTTCATCTTGCGAAACAATTTTAATAACAATGCTTATAGAGGTAATTTTAAGGGATTTCTATTCTTGTGCCCCTGGTTCCTTAGTTGTACTCATTCATCCCCACGCTCTTAACTTTTGCTCACTTTTCCCCATTCCTTAGTCCGAAACCCTCAGAAATGGTCACACGGGGGGGTGCCGTCGGGTCATTGGATTGACCGTTAACTCTGGCGTGTGGGGCCGCGCTGGACTGTGTCGCCCGTTGGACCTGCCACGTGGGGCCGCGTTGGAGTGTGTCGCCCTCCTTTGACCATTCTGACATGTGGGGCCACGCTGGACTGTGTCGCCCGTTGGACCTGCCAAGCGGGGCCACGTTGGACGGTGGCGCTGGTTGGACCGTTGGGCCGTGGTTTCGTTTGGGCCTGATGCACGCCGCCACGATAAGCTTGATATGCATGCGCGGCATGATCCAGCCGGCCTGCCTGCATGCGCCGATGCGTGCCACCACGGATGCAGCCTTCCTGTGAGCCGCCATGGACGCAGCGTCTGTCGCTGCTGCCGGTTCGTCCCTTCTCGCACGTTCCTCCTCGATCGATTCACAGTTCACAGTTCACACCGTCTCAGCCTTTGACCTCCGGCGGCATCAATTCAGCATGGCAATTAAAGTCTAGGGCATACCGATCGACGTGCGGCGTTTGAACGTAGCAAACATGCGGCTGATGCCCTTATTTAAACCGCCCACCCCTCCACCTATTCTCCACACATCCATTTGTGCCGCTCCCCTTCTCTTCTTCACCCCAATCCAGAGCCCTCTCCAAGCTAGGTGAAGATGCAGTACTACGGCCCCACCTTCCAGATGCCACCAGTTAGGCCGGAGGCACGGTACCCCGCCGGTGTCGTCGTCGAGAAGACGCTTCACATGTGGACAATCTCACGCTGGAGGACTGGCTGGGATTTGGCCCAGTGGTTCCTCCGTGCGGGCTTCGCCCACCTCCCAGCGGGCTCGCCGGTCATGTTCCGACTGGAGGAACTGCGTCCAAACTCCAGCTCTCCGCCGTGAGGGCTCATCGCCACCTTCAACAACAGGTTCGATGCGTTCCACCTGCTCGGGAAGGTGTTTTGGTGTGGGTGCGATCTCATCGCATTCACAACCTACAACATCTTCACGGATGTGGATATGATCTTCTCCAACCGCTACGTCATCCACAGCCTCCCCAACCTCCTCAGTGAGAACGGCAGGGAGGCGGAGGAGTGAAGAGGAGGCGCGGAGCAGCGAAGAGGAGGCGCGGAGAAGCTTGTCTTGCCCTAGGGTGTTAGACCCTAGGGCTTTATTTCTATGTTATTTTATGTATGTCGTGTTATATAATGTTTATGTAAGAACTATCTATCTATGTTATGCTTGCTACCCTAAATGAAGAACTATCTATCTATGTTATGCTTTCTAGTTTTCTTTGTTATTTTGTAGCCCATCCGGTGATATTAAACCTGTTCCCTCACCGTATCAAAACATCAAGCAGAGGAGTCCTCTTCTTCAAAAATGATAAAACCTCAAAACATCATTGTATCAACGCATAAAACCTTTTGGCACGCGCGGCTAATGAGCTAGTTGAAGTGTAAAAATGATAAAAATGAGCCATGTCGATGTTGAAAAGAAGAATAAAAAAAAGCTAAATTTTTTGAACTGTCGCCGGCGGTCTAGGTTTGTAGATTCTACCGGGGGTGGAGGGGACAACTGCAGGCTGGGCTTTGGAAGGGTGGAAGCTACTCCCTCTGTCCAGTCATTTGCATACAACCTGTGCATGCGAACGGCAACCGGTAGTGCATTGTCCCAAAATAGTTCATTAAGTACGTGTAAAAACACATGCTAATTAATGTTTTCAGTCCAATCCATACCATACACGCCTAGGCTATGCACCTGGACGGAGTACTGTCCATGGTTTCCACTCAAATAAGAACGATGACCTAAACATGGGTGGCTGACTACCGGGGCCCGCCGCACGTGCGCATTTACTTCGGGCTGTGGGTGTAGTTGGAAGGCCGCCACGCGTCCCTGAGGCGGACGAGGAGAAAGCGCGTGCACGCTTGAATCAAATCAATAAGCCAAAAAAACAGAGCCAGCGCGTGCACTATTTTGTAGGCCTCTTTTTTCTTTGGGACTTCGACATCCAACGCCATGCGACGGCCCAACCAGAGTTGGAGACAGTGACATAGTTTTAGCAACCCAGAGAGCACATGATCCACAAATTAAGCTTACACCACACTAATAACATCTCTAATGAGTGATGACCAGCAAGTAAGCAAATCCTAGGGCAACTATACAAAAATAAAATCCTAAATCTATCAGATTCGCCTGCTTGTTCAAATGAATCATCTGCCTCAAGTTCTTGTTCATCTTCTTTAATTCTCCCTTCAGATCCGCATCCCCAACTGTCGGAGCAGCACTTTCAGAGACCAAATTTCGCACGGCTGACGGCAGATTGAGCTCCCGGGTTGCGGCCCCATTGAATTGAATCAAGCCCTCCCCTTGAAGCCTTAGAATGTAGTCATCCAGCCATTCAAAATGTGTGCACTTCTTCATGATCTGAAATGAAATCATGAGCCCTAAATCCCAGATCCAACGAAAAAGAATTAAAAGCAAAGAGGAAAATCATGAGATTTAACCTGCCCCTCTGGCTTGCTCTCGCATTTCACGAACTCGCGCCCAAAGTTGCCATTCCTGTCCTCCTTCGAAGTCAACCGTTTTAGTGGCGCGGTGCGTGGGCAGTCAGGACATGGCTGCATGGGCAGTTGACCATACTGGGTCCACGTGGGCGGGAGGCTGAGGTGGAGCTCGACATATCTCGTCGCCAGGGAAGACGAAGCAGACGAGGGGTTCCTGTCGTCGCCGCAGAAGAAGAAGCAGAGGAAAGGGGAGGCAATGCCGCATTGGTGGGCGAGCAGAACCATCCTCTTGCCGTCTCGTGGATCACCCAACGATCCAACGATGCGGAGCAGTCCATGTGATCCAATGGCGCGCAGCCTGCCCTCAGAATTCCTTCTAGAAGGCCATATCTGAGGGCTGACGCTTGGCGCTAGGGTATGATCGGATGGCTGCAGTTCGATGCTAGGGTTTGGAGAGATGCTGCGGGGTTTTGAGCCGGTCAGCGGGGTTATTTTAGGTTTGACCAACTTTTCAAATGACCTTAACTAAATCAAAAAAAATCAAAAAAATATGAAACCTTCGCGGATCGTCGTTTTATAAGACATATTTACCATTAAAAAATATAAACTTGGTTTAGGGCCATTTTTATGAAAAATCTTTTTTTGAGGTGAGCTACCATTTCCAAGTTCAAATGAGCATAACTAATTCAAAAAAAATCACAAAAATGGAAGACCTATGCACAATGCCGTTGTATGTGACATGGTTATGACAAAAAATAATAACATTGGTTTATGAACATTTTCATGAAAACACCTTCACAAAAATGAGCTATCATGTACGAGGTTGTATAGAGTTCGAGAAGAGAGTGATGGTGGGTTTAGGTTTGCGATTTTTTAAAAAAAATCAAGAAAATCACCAAAGCTTCGGCTTAGTGTCAATAAGAAGGATCTGAACTTATTTTTTTCATTATTCAAATTTTGTCACGTGTAATAATTCAAATTTTGTAGACATCATCATCATCATCAACAACAACAAAGCCTTTAGTCCCAAACAATAATTCAAATTTTGCGAACATCACATCACAAATGGACTTCAAATGTTGTCTTCAATTTCGAATTATGACAAATCCTTAAAATTGAAAGGTTAGTTCAAATTCAAATTTCGCCTCTAATTTTGAAGGGACCCAATTTTGAATTATTACAAAGCCTAAAAGTTCAAAGTTTACATCTTGCATTCAACGTTCAAAGTTCACATCTTTGCCTTGCTCCTTGTGTTCCTAGACGGTTTAACAGACTTGCTCCTAGTCTCCCTAGCTCGGATATCCACCCTTTTCTTCTTCCTTTTGGTCTTCACTTCGGTTGGTTGCTGTCGAGATGATGGCTGAACCAAAGTTTCATTCTCTCTTGGCCTTTTCTCTCCTTTTCCTTTAATTTCCCTAGAGCTAGATCAAACAGAAAAAAGAGTATAAGCCATCGATAAAAACAGAAGAAATGCACAAAAGGGAAGGTTGTTGCACACATATCAAGCTGCCGGCAGTGCTAATTTAGTTGCTTCATTCTCCTCTAATGCTGCATTATCCTCTGGATTAGCTGCAATCTGCTCTATTACTTCATCCTCCTCTGGATTAGCTGCAATCTGCTCTAATGCTTCATCCTCCCTTGCATTAGCTGCAATCTGTTGTAATGCTGCATCCTCCCCTGCATTATCTGCAATCTGCTCTAATGTTGCATCCTCCCCTGCATTAGCTGCAATCTGATCTAATGCCCATTGTTCTCTGCATTATCCTCTGCATTTGTTGCTGCCCATTGTTCCTCTTCTCCGAATGAAGCATCCACTGGATTGGTACATTTCCTAGCAATGTGCCCTAGGGTTCCACATTTTTTGCACTTACGTTGTCTTTTTACACGACCCTCTTCACCTCTTCTGTACATGTTCTTCCTTGGTCTTCCTGGTGGCCTAGTCAGTATAGGAGAATGTAGTTTGAACCCTGGATCTACTATGTTCCATTGGTCTTTTCCCAAGAGTGCAGGCACATTGGAAGCATAAGCAACCCTGAATCTGGCAACAGAAAAATATTCAGAGATGTACTGATCAACTTCACCATCTTCACCACCGATAATAGTCATCAGATGTAGGGCATGTATGCATGGCTTCCCACGGAGCTGCCATTGCATACAACTGCATTCCCTAGTTGCTAGGTTAACTGGATACCTCCATTCCCTATTTTTACTGTCAGTATATGTTACCTCAGCCTCATGTGTTGCCGCTCGAATGCATTTCATTCTGCTCAGTCCTCTTGCCTTGGCATGCAATGCCTTAATAAGAGATGGGAGCATGAGATGGCCAACATATTCTGTTTCTGCGATTCTTTTGCGAAGAGACATCTTTATCATGATTATCTGCCGAATCTTATCAAATATTTGCCATATCAGAAGCCCTTTCAATGACTTAATCTTTGCATTGAAACACTCTGCCAGGTTGCTGGTCACATAGTCCACTTTGCATATTGTATTGAATTTGCTTCTTGACCACAACTTTCCATGATGTGCATCTAGGTACTCCTTCACCAAAGGATTGTGAGCATACAACACTCTCAAATGATGCTCATGCTTCCTCTCACTGCATGTGTATGATGCTGGCCATAAGTTCTCATCGTAAACTTTACCTTTGAATTTGCTTCTGAAATTCTGCGCTAGGTGTCGCATACATTCCCTATGCTCCACTCCAGGGAATACAATTTCCAATGCACTCTCCAAACCCTTGCAAGCATCTATGTGTATAGCTAAACCTGGGGGTGTACCTATAAGTTTGCGCAAATGCTGCAGAAACCAGACCCAACTTTCCTCGGACTCTGCCTCCACCACACCAAATGCAACTGGGAATAGCCAGTTGTGTCCATCAACTGCAGAAGCTGCCACCAGTTGTCCTCTCCACCTTCCATTCAAAGCAGTTGCATCAATAGCCCAATAGGGCCTGCAACCATCCAGAAATCCCTGCCAACAAGCCTTGAAACAAACAAAAGCACTCCTTCTCAAATGACTTCCCTTTTATTTTGTATGGAACTGTATGCTTCTCAATCTCTACAACACTCCCTGGACTAGAAGCTTCCACTTTAGCTTTAAATGTGTAGAGCAACTAAAAGCTCTCATTCCAAGGACCATTAATCCTGTCAAGAGCTATTTCCTTACCATAAAAAATCTTCATGTAAGGTATAACAATCTTGTACTTATCAAATAGCTTCCCTTGGAGTTCTCTTGGACCAAGTGTTGGTTCTTCTCTCAACCAATCCAAAATTGCATCTGCCGCCCATCTACTCGTTGCTAGCTTTGTTTTAGCCTTCCCCCCTCCCCCTCCAGGTGGACAAGTGTGCTGGTGTGGGTTCCTTTTTATCTGAAAAAAATATGATCTAAAAATATTACACAATGATCTGAACATAGAATCTGTATATACTGAAATACACAAACCTGAATGAACTTGCTCCTCAACATACGTGATGCATGCAACCTCCATCTACACCTATCATATGGGCAACGAACAGTGAACCTTGATGGCTCACTCCTTTCAATCGCATATGTATTTTGTGTGAGAATGCAGTATGTAGTCACTGCATTACGGCAGTCCACCATCGACTGGAATATGGTGCCGACACCAAGCTGAGGATCTTCCCTATTCCACTCAATTGTTGGCATGTCCTCACCATCATATTCATCTACAACTAAGCTGTCAATGTTCTCCTCCCTCTCATCATCGTCAGTGTCATCAAATCTAGCACGGCTGATAAGTTGCTCCTGAAACATCTTCCATTGCTTGTTTACTGGCAATATCTACAAGGTCAGGGAACATATTCTCATCCTCGTCATCATGTTGAGGCACCTCTTCATCTGGCTCTCCATCCTATACTACATTGGGTGCGGCAGCAACAGGAGAAACGGCACAAGAAACGGCAGCAGATATATTGTGACTTTTAGAACCACTAGCTCTGCTTGGTTTCGACCTACAAGGAGTGCCGGGGCGCTCTCCGTTAGCAGAGGCAGAAGATTCCTGAACACTCTTCCCCTTCCCGCATTCATTGCCTGGCTGAAGCACCTCGATATGAATTTTACCGAAGCGGCTTTCAACATTCAAAGAAAAGAGCAATCCCAGATGCTCATCGCAAGTTAGTGGTATAAATTTTTGCTCGGTACTGCTGAAATATTTCAGTTCAACAGCATCGGCAGGGCTCCATCCATATGAAGAATTTCGGAGCGCCGCGAGCAAATCTTTGAACATCATACTGGTTTCTAACACCTTCGGATAGTAAAATCCAGTAAGCAATCACAGTTTTCTACCGCGCATCACACTAACTTCCATCCTAACCGATAGCCGGAAAGCAAGCGCAGGATCAATCCTATTCGATTCAAATAAGGGGTGTTGTTAGGCCGGGAACAATTCAGCAAAATTTGAACGATTCAAGCGACTAGCGGTCAAAAAGGGCCGAATTTACGAATCAACAAATTAGTTAGGGGGGAAAACGACGCTTACCCAGGTGTAATCCATGAATTATCCGCCTCCGATTCCACCCAATCCTCTCCACAGTCCACGGGCTTGAGAGCCTGCTCCCCCGACATCGCTGCTTGATCCAAATGGGGATGTGGGGGTATATCTGGCGGAGGGCACGACGGCGGCGGAGGCGGAATGGGGTTAGAGGTTGGAGGGCACGACGATGGCGGAGGGGGCGGAGCACAGCGGCAGAGGGGGCGGAGCAATGCGGTGCTGTAGGGCTCAAACTCGAGGTTCAGACAAGCCCGTCCGACGTGTCTCAATGCAGCCCCACGCGTCAGAATGGGCAAAGGAGGAGCCGTTCCGACACGGCCCCACTCGTCAGGGTTAACGGTCAAACCATTGACCCGACGGCATCCTCCGCTGTGACCATTTCTGAGGGTTTTAGACAAGGGAGTGGGGAAAGTGAGCAAAAGTTAAGAGCGTGGGGATGAATGAGTACAACTAAGGAACCAAGGGCACCGATGTAAAAAAAACCTAATTTTCATACTAGGCCTTTTCCTGGAAATTCCTCTAATAATTATGGTAATTCCTATGGTAATTCTTCTTACAATAATAATAGGAACCCCTCTGATCTTGAGAGAAATATTAAAGAACTTATCGATGCTCAAAAAGTTTTTAATACTACGATAGAAGAAAAGTTGAATAAGATTGATGATATGTCTAGAAGCATTGATAGAATTTCCCATGATGTAGAAAATCTCAAGTTGAAAGCATTTTCACCTAAGATTGATGAATCAATTAAAGCTTTATATGTTTCTATGGATGAAAGTAAGAAAAGAACCGCTATGCTTAGCGCTAAAAGAGAATTTTTAGAAAAATCGTTTTCTAGTGATTGCTTTCATAAAAATGATGAAGATCATAAAGTGATTGGTGTTTCTTCTATTGATTCCTTGTTTAATAATAATAAAATTGATGATAAAGGGACTGAAGAAGAGTCAACTTTAGCTAGAAGGCGTCCCAATGATTTGGAGGGTGAAAATCTTGATGAAAATCTTGATGAAAGTGGGTTTGGAGAGGTCAAAACTTTAACTAGTGATGTGCCCACTATTTTGGATTACAAAGACTTTAATTATGATAGTTGCTCTTTGATTGAATGTATTTCTTTGTTACAATCCATGATAAATTCACCCCATGCTTATGAACAAAATAAAGCTTTTACTAAACATATTGTTGATGCCATGATGAAATCTTTTGAAGAAAAGTTGGATTTAGAGATTTCCATTCCTAGAAAATTACATGATGAGTGGGAACCTACCATTAAAGTCAAGATTAAAAATTATGAGTGCTTTGCTTTATGTGATTTGGGTGCTAGCGTTTCCACAGTGCCGAAATCTCTATGTGATGTGCTTGGTCTTACCAATATTGAAGAATGTTCTCTTAATTTGCACTTGGCGGATTCTACTATTAAAAAGCCTTTGGGAAGAATTAATGATGTTCTTATTCTTGCAAATAGGAACTATGTGCCCATAGATTTTATTGTTCTTGATATTGATTGCAATCCGTCTCATCCCATTATACTTGGTAGACCATTTTTACGCACTATAGGTGACGTGATTGATATGAAAGAAGGCAATATTAAATTTCAATTTCCACTAAGAAAGGGTATGGAACACTTCCCTAGAACAATAATTAAGCCACCATATGAATCAATCATGAGGGCATCCTATGGAGCAAACACTAAAGATGACAATACTTGAATCTATGCATTATGCCTAGCTAGGGGCATAAAACGCTAGCGCTTATTGGGAGGCAACCCAATGAATAAAATTTATTTTTTATTTTTACTTTCTGTTCTTTAGTGTTTACACAATTATGCTACTTTTATGATTGTGTTTTTATGTTTTAATTAGTGTTTGTGCCAAGTAAAGCCTTTGGGATCATGTTGGGTGATAGTTGATTTGATCTTGTTGAAAACAGAAACTTTTGCGTCCAGTAGCAGAATTTTGAAAATTGACTGAAGCGACGAAAAATTCTGAATTTTTTACAAAAGATTGATATACAAATTTCTTACGTTGTCCTCATTGTTCAAAATTTTTAGAGGTGCAGAAGTATGGTTAGAGTACAGATTACTACAGTCTGTTCTGTTTTTGACAGCTTCTGCTTTCGTTGCATTGTGTGCTTATTTTGATGAATCTATGGTTTGTATTGGAGGGTATAAGCCATGGTAAAGTTAGAATACAGTAGATATAATGCAATAACAAAATATGAATGGGTTTGCAACAGTACTTAGAGTGGTGATTTGCTTTATTATACTAACGGATCTCACGAAGGTTTTGTTAAGTTTTGTGTGATTGAAGTTTTGAAGTTTTGGGTGAGATCACGATGGATGAAGGAATAAGGAGTGAAAAGAGCCTAAGCTTGGGGATGCTATGGCACTCCCAAGATAATATCCAAGGAGAAACAAGCAACTAATCTTGGGGATGCCCCGAGTGGCATCCCCTCTTTCTTCTAACGACCATCGGTATTTTACTTGGAGCTATATTTTTATTCGTCACATATCATGAGTTTTGCTTGGAGTGTCTTGTATTATATGAGTCTTTGCTTGATTTGATTTTTATTTTGTCACAAGTATCCTTGCTGGACACACCTATTTGAGAGAGCCAAAATTATGCTATGATTGCTCTATATGCTTCACTTAAAAAAAATTTGAGATATGGAATTGCTCTAGTGCTTCACTTATATCTTTTTGAGGACGGTGTGCTTTAAATTTTGAAGAAATATTCTCTCATGCTTCACTTATATTATTTTGAGAGATGGAATTTTTATGCTCATTTTCTTCACTTAAATTTATTTGAGCTTGTCAAAAGCAATGACAATATATGAAACTAATCCCAAAGTGATAGATATTCAAGAGGGATATAATAAAAACTTCCATGAAGATCATTGGACAAAATTAAACTTGATTCCTTGTAATATTTTTGAGACATGATGATAGTAATATGTGAGTCATGTTGGTGAGTACTTATGCTTTAGTAAGAATATTGGTGTTAAGGTTTGTGATTCCCTATGCAAGCACGAATGTCAATAGTTATGCAATGAAATTACATCCTACTTGTGGTGCATTATTCGGTGTTAGTTATGCTTAATGCCCGTTTATGTCAATTTTCGTTTCTTGGTTGGTTGCTTCTCAATCTATTTACTAGCCTCCACTTGTACTAAGTAGAAATACTACTTGTGCATCCAAAATCGTTAAACCCAGTTCTACCATATGAGTCCACCATACCTACCTATAAGTGGTATTTCCATGTCGTTCGAAGCAAATTTGTATGTGCCATCTCTAATTTTCAAAATGAATTTCCTTTTTGTGTGCCCGTACCGCTCATGAAGCGGCAGGGGGTGGCCAATATTTTTCCATGCTAGATGTGTTATTCTCAAGATGAGTGTTTATTCACTTGTCATTGCACGAGAGTACGGCGGTAATAGGGATGCCTAATCCCGAAATGAAAAAGAAATTTACTTTATGTTGTGAAATAATAAATTCCTTGGAAAGTGTTGGTATGGAAGGAAACCATGGATACTACTAGCCATGGATTGTGAAAAGAATGGTGGAAAAAGGAATAAACTTTATTTTCTGTTTGGGAACTGCCTATGATATATCTAGCATGGAAAGTATTGAGAACTACTCGGTCGTTTTCATTGACAGGAAAGACATGCCACCCAAAAAAAAATCTCTCTCAATTTAAGCTTTGAGCTCTGACACCTCTACAAATCCCTACTTCCCTCTGCGGAGGGCCTATCTATTTACTTTATGCAATTTTTATTTTTAATTTGAGTCTCAATATTCTCTTATAAAGCACCAACTAGGGGGCACTATGATCATACTTGTGCATTAGGTGTAGCTAATATTCGAGTGTGTTTCATGAATGGATCAATGATGGGCTAGGGATAACTTTCTTTAGTGTTGATATTTTGAAAGACATGGTTGCTTGTTGGTATGCTTGAGTATTAAAGTCTTCATGTCAAAACTAGACCATTGCTTTGAACCATCTCAAAGTCCAAATGTCCATGCTACAAAAGAAAAGAATATGTGATGAACATGTTAGGCAGCATTCCACATCAAAAATTCTGTTTTTATCATTTACCTACTCGAGGACTGATACGTCCATTTTGCATCATGATTTCCTACTGTTATTTATAATGTTTTCATGCATAATAATGTTTTATGGAGTAATTCTAATGCCTTTTATCTCATAATATGCAAGGTTTACACAAAGAGGGAGAATGCTGGCAGTTGGAACTCTGGACCTGAAAAAGCATATCAGAGATACCTATTCTGCACATCTCCAAATAAGTTGAAACTTCACGGAGAATTATTTTGGAATATATGGAAAATACTGGAGCAAATAACTATCGGAGGGGGGCCACCTGGTGACCACAAGACACCAGGGCGCGCCAGGCCCCCCAGGCATGCCTTGGTGGGTTGTGGCCAGCCCAGCCCACCTCCGGTGCCCATCTTGTGGTACTTAAGGTCTTTTGACCTAGAAAAAATAAGGAGAGGACTTTCGGGATGGAACGCCGCCGTCTCGAGGCAGAACTTGGGCAGGAGCACTTTTGCCCTCCGGCGGAGCGATTCGCCGGGGGAACTTCCCTCTCGGAGGGGGAAATCGAAGCCATCGTCATCACCAACAACCCTCTCATCTTTGGGAGGCCAATCTTCATCAACATCTTCAACAACATCATCTCCTCTCAAACCCTAGTTCATCTCTTGTGTTCAATCTTTATACCGGAACCTTAGATTGGCACCTGTGGGTGACTAGTAGTGTTGATCACATCTCGTAGTTGATTACTATATGGTTTATTTGGTGGAAGATTATATGTTCAGATCCATTATTCTATTTAATACCTCTCTGATCTTGAGCATGAATATCATTTGTGAGTAGTTACCTTTGTTCTTGAGGTCACGGGAGAAGTCATGTTGCAAGTAATCATGTGAATTTGATATGTGTTCGATATTTTGATGATATGAATGTTGTGATTCCCTTAGTGGTGTCATGTGAACGTCGACTACATGACACTTCACCATATTTGGGCCTAAGGGAATGCATTGTGGAGTAGTTATTAGATGATGGGTTGCTAGAGTGACAGAAGCTTAAACCCTAGTTTATGCGCTATTTCGTAAGGGGCTGATTTGGATCCAAATGTTTATTGCTATGGTTAGATTTTATCTTAATACTTTTCTCGTAGTTGCGGATGCTTGCGAGGGGGTTAATCATAAGTGGGAGGTTTGTTCAAGTAAGAACAGCACCCAAGCACCGGTCCACCCACATATCAAATTATCAAACTAACAAAAGCAAATCAAACCAACATGATGAAAGTGACTAGATGAAATTCCCGTGTACCCTCAAGAACACTTTGCTTATTATAAGAGACCGTTTTGGCCTGTCCTTTTCCACAAAAGGATTAGGCTATCTTGCTGCACTTTATTTACCATTACCGTTACTTGTTTGTTACCAATTATCTTGCTATCAAACTACTTGTTACCTACAATTTCAGTGCTTGCAAAAATTACCTTGCTGAAAACCGCTTGTCATTTCCTTCTGCTCCTCGTTGGGTTCGACACTCTTACTTATCGAAAGGACTAAGATTGACCCCCTATACTTGTGGGTCATCAAGACTCTTTTATGGCGCTGTTTCCGGGGAGTGAAGCGCTCTTGGTAAGTGGAAATCGGTAAGGAAAAACTCATACTACGTGCTGAAATTTATTGTCACTTGCTACTATGGAAAACAATCCTTTGAGGGGTTTGTTTGGGGTATCTTCACCTCGAACGGAACCACAATTAGTTGCCCCTCAACCTACTTCACCTGCTGAAAGTATTGGTTATGAAATTCCTTCTGGTATGGTGGAACAACTGCTAGCTAATCCTTATGCAGGAGACGGAACTGAACATCCTGATATGCATCTAATACATGTGGATGAAACTTGTGGATTATTTAAGATTGCAAGTTTATCTAGAGATGAAGTTAAGAAGAAGGTTTTCCCTTTATCTTTGAAGGGAAAATCATTGACGTGGTATAGGCTATGTGATGATATTGGATCATGGAACTGGAATCGATTGCAATAAGAATTCCACCAAAAGTTTTATCCTATGCATCTAGTTCATCATGATCGGAATTATATATATAATTTTTGGCCTCGTGAAGGAGAAAGCATCGCTCTAGCTTGGGGGAGTCTTAATTCAATGTTATATTCATGCCCCAATCATGATATCCAGAGAGAAATTATTATTCAGAACTTTTATGCTTGGCTTTCTCATAATGATCGATCCATGCTCGATACTTCTTGTACTGGTTCTTTTATGAAGAAGACTATTGAATTCAAGTGGGATCTTTTAGAAAGAATTAAACACAACTCTGAAGATTGGGAACTCGACGAAGGTAATGAGTCAGGTATTAAGCTTAAGTTTGGTTGTGTTAAATCTTTTATGAATACCGATGATTTTCACAAGTTTAGCACTAAATATGGACTTGACTCTGAGATAGTAGCCTCTTTCTGTGAATCATTTGCTACTCATGTTGACCTCCCTAAGGAGAAGTGGTTTAAATATCATCCCCCTATTAAACAAGAAATTAAATAACCGGTAAAAGCTAAGGATGAAACCATCATTTACAATGTTGATCCAGTTGTGCCTATTGCTTATATTGAAAAACCACCTTTCCCTGTAAGGATAAAGGAACATGCTAAGGTATCAACTGTGGTTTGCAAAAGTAATATTCAATCACCTAAGCCCTCTGAACAAATTAAAGTAGAACCTAGTGTTGCTATGGTTAAAGATCTCTTGGTAGAAAATATTGATGGGCATGTTATTTACTTCTGTGATGAAGCTGCTAGAATTGCCAAACCCGATGAAATAGATAAACATAGACCCGTAGTTGGCATGCCTATTGTCTTAGTTAAAATAGGAGATCATTGCTATCATGGTTTATGTGATATGGGTGCTAGTGTGAGTGCTATTCCTTTTACCTTATACCAAGAAATTATGAATGAAGTTCAAAAAAAAAGAAATTATGAATGATATAGCACCTACTGAAATAGAAGACATAGATGTTACTATTAAACTTGTTAATAGAGACACCATCACACCACTTGGGATTATTAGAGATGTTGAAGTCTTGTGTGGGAAAATAAAATATCCTACTAATTTTCTAGTTTTTGGTTCCCCACAAGATGACTTTTGTTCCATTATCTTTGGTAGACCTTTCTTGAACACCGTCAATGCTAAGATAGATTGCAAGAGAAATTGTCAGTGTTAATTTTGGTGATGTGTCTCATGAGTTTAATTTTTCCAAGTTTAGTAGACAACCACGTAATAAAGAATTAACTAACAAGGATGAAATAATTGGTCTTGCTTCTATTGTCGTTCCTCCTACCGATCCACTAGAACAATATTTGCTAGACCATGAAAATGATATGCACTTGCATGAAAGAAATGAAATAGATAAAATATTCTTTGAACAACAACCTCTCCTAAAACACAATTCGCCTATTGAAATTCTAGGAGGTCCTCCTCCACCTAAAGGTGATCCTGTGTTTGAATTAAAACAATTGCCTGACACTTTGAAGTATGCTTATCTTGATGAGAAAAAGATATATCCTGTTATTATTAGTGCTAACCTTTCAGAACATGAACAGGAAAGATTATTAAAAATTCCGAGGAAGCATCGGGCTGCTATTGGATATACTCTTGATGATCTTAAGGGCATTAGTCCCACTCTATGTTAGCACAAGATCAATATGGAACCTGATGCTAAACCCGTTGTTGATCACCAACGACGATTGAATACTAAGATGAAAGAAGTGGTAACAAATGAAATACTAAAGCTTCTGGAAGAAGGTATAATCTATCCCATCACTGATAGTAGATGGGTAAGTCCCATTCATTGTGTCCCTAAGAAGGGAGGTATTACTGTTGTTCCTAATGATAAAAATGAACTTATCCCACAAAGAATTGTCACTAGCTATAGAACGGTAATTGATTTTAGAAAATTAAATAAAGCTACTAAAAAGATCATTACCCTCTGCCTTTCATTGATCAAATGCTAGAAAGATTATCTAAGCACACACACTTTTGTTTTCTGGATGGATATTCTAGTTTCTCTCAAATACATGTATCACAATCTGATCAAGAGAAAACCACATTTACTTGTTCTTTTGGAACCTATGCTTATAGACGTATGCCTTTTGGTTTATGCAATGCACCTGCTACCTTTCAAAGATGTATGACTGCTATATTCTCTGATTTTTGTGAAAAGATTGTGGAGGTTTTCATGGATGATTTTTCTGTTTATGGAACTTCTTTTGATGATTGCTTAAGCAACCTTGATCGAGTTTTGCAGAGATGTGAACAAACTAATCTCGTCTTGACTTGGGAGAAGTGCCACTTTATGGTTAATGAAGGTATTGTCTTGGGGCATAAAATATCTGAACGAGGTATTGAGGTGGATAAAGCCAAAGTTGATGCAATTGAGAAAATGCCATGTCCTAAAGATATTAAAGGTATTCAAAGTTTCCTTGGTCATGATGGTTTCTATAGGAGGTTTATTAAAGACTTCTCTAAAATTTCTAGGCCTCTTACTAATCTTTTACAAAAGGATATTCCATTTGTCTTTCATGATGATCATGTAGAAGCCTTTGAAACACTCAAGAAAGCCTTAACTTCTGCACCTATTGTTCAACCACCTGATTGGAACTTGCCTTTTGAAATTATGTGTCATGCTAGTGATTATGCTGTTGGTGCTATTCTAGGACAAAGAGTTGATAAGAAATTAAATGTTATCCATTATGCTAGCAAAACTCTAGATACTGTCCAAAGAAATTAGGCTACTACTGAAAAAGAATTTTTAGCAGTTGTGTTCGCTTGTGATAAATTTAGATCTTACATTGTTGATTCCAAAGTTATTGTTCACACTGATCATGCTGCTATGGAAAGAAAGATGCTAAACCTAGACTCATTAGGTGGGTTCTCTTGCTTCAAGAATTTGATTTACATATCACTGATAGGAAAGGAGCTGAGAACCCCGTAGCTGATAACTTGTCTAGGTTAGAAAATATTCTTGATGACCCACTACCTATTGATGATAGTTTTCCTGATGAACATTTAGCTGCAATAAATGTTTCTCAAAACACTCCTTGGTATGCTGATTATGCTAACTACATTGTTGCTAAATATATACCACCTAGTTTCACATACCAACAAAAGAAAAAATTCTTCTATGATTTAAGACATTACTTTTGGGATGACCCACATCTTTATAAAGAAGGGGTAGATGGTATTATTAGACGTTGTGTACCTGAGCACGAACAGGAATAAATCCTACGGAAATGTCATTCCGAAGCCTATGGAGGACATCATGCGGGAGATAGAACTGCTCACAAGGTATTGCAATCTGGTTTTTATTGGCCTAGTCTCTTCAAGGATGCATGTAAGTTTGTCTTGTCTTGTGATGAATGTCAAAGAATTGGTAATATCGGTAAGCGTTAGGAAATGCCTATGAATTATTCACTTGTTGTTGAACCATTTGATGTTTGGGGTTTTGATTATATGGGACCTCTTCCTTCCTCTAATGGGTATACTCATGTTTTGGTTGCTGTTGATTATGTTACTAAGTGGGTAGAAGCTTGATACGTCTCCATCGTATCTACTTTTCCTCACACTTTTGCCCTTGTTTTGGACTCTAATTTGCATGATTTGAATGAAACTAACCCGGACTGACGCTGTTTTCAGCAGAACTACCATGGTGTTGTTTTTTGTGCAGAAATAAAAGTTCTCGGAATTGGACGAATTTTTTTGGATATTTATTTTAGAATAAATAAAAAATACTGGAGTCAAGAACCACCGGAGGGGGGCCAGAGGCTGGCCAGCATACACCTGGTGGGTTGTGGCCACCTCATGGCCCCACTGACCCTAATTCTGCCACTATAAATTCCTATTTTTGGAGAAAAAAATAAGAGAGAAAGTTTCATCGCGTTTTATGATACGGAGCCACCGCCACCTCCTGTTCTTCATCGGGAGGCCAGATCTGGAGCCCGTTTGGGGCTCCGAAGAGGGGAATCTTCGGTCTTCGTCATCACCAACCCTTCTCCATCGCCAATTCCATGATGCTCCCCACCGGGAGTGAGTAATTCCTTCGTAGGCTTGCTGGTCGGTGAGGAGTTGGATGATATTAATCATGTAATCGAGTTAGTTTTGTTAGGGCTTGATCCCTAGTATCCATCATGTTCTGAGATTCATGTTGCTATGACTTTGCTATGCCTAATGCTTGTCACTAGGGCCCGAGTGCCATGATTTCAGATCTGGACCGTTTATGTTATCACCATTATATCTATGTTCTTGATCCGATCTTGCCTAGTCATATGCACCTATTACGTGTTATGATCCGTCAACCCCATAGTGACAATATTTGGGATACTTCACGGTGATGGCCGTAGTTTGAGGAGTTCATGTATTCACCGTGTGTTAATGCTTTCTTCCGGTTCTCTATTAAAAGGAGGCCTTAATATCCCTTAGTTTCCTTATGGACCCCGCTGCCACGGGAGGGTAGGACAAAAGATGTCATGCAAGTTCTTTTCCATAAGCACGTACGACTATTTACGGAATACATGCCTACATTACATTTATGAACTGGAGCTAGTTTTGTGTCGCCCTAGGTTATGACTGTTATATGATGAATATCATCCAACAAGTTCATCGATCCAGTGCCTACGAGTTTTCCATTTATTGTTCTTGCTAAGTTACTATTGATACCGCTACTGTTCCAACTGCTACAAAACTATTGCTATCACTGCTACCGTTACAGTTCCTGTCACTACTGCTATCAAAACTATCATACTGCTGTGCTACTGATCACCTTGCTGCAGATATTTAATCTCCAGGTGTGGTTGAATTGACAACTCAACTGCTAATACTCTCAAATATTCTTTGGCTCCCCTTGTGTCGAATCTATAAATTTGGGTTGAATATTCTATCCTCGAAAACTGTTGTGATCCCCTATACTTGTGGGTTATCAAGACCTTTTTCTGGCGCCGTTGCCGGGGAGCATAGCTATATTTGTTGAGTCACTTGGGATTTATATCAATTGTTCACTATGAAGAATCTGAAGGATCCAAAGACCAAGATTTTTCCCTCTAAGACGAGGGGAGGTAAGGAACTGCCATCTACCTCTGCACTTGATTCACCTTCTGTTATGAGTAAGCTTGCAACACCACCACATGCTAGTAATCCTGATATGTCACAAGTTATTGATGATGCTACATCTGCTATGAATTATGCTTATGATGATGCTAGTACCATGCTTGATGATAATGTGCCACTAGGAGAATTTCTTGATGAACAAATTGCTAGAGCTAAAGAGAATGAAACTACTGAAACTGATGAGATTGCTGAAACTGACGAAGCTTATGAAACTGATGATGATTATGAAACACCTATTAGTCCTAGCTCTCCTAAATTTGAAATGCCTAAGATACCTGAAGGTTATGTTATGGACGAAGAGGTAACTAGAGAAATTCTTTCTTGCAAGGATATAAACGATCTAAAGAAATTGCTACGCAAGTATAAGGAAAAGACTTTGAATGCTAGAATGAAATGTGATCCTAAGTTTGCTACTTCACCTATCTTGTTCCGATAAGGATTATGAATTCTCTGTCGACCCAGAGTTAATTACTTTGGTTGAATCTGATCCTTTCCATGGCTATGAAACTGAAACTGTAGTGGCACACCTTATTAAGCTGAATGATATAGCCACCCTCTTTACTCATGATGAGAAGATTCGCTACTATTATATCCTTAAGTTATTTCCGTTCTCATTAAAGGGTGATGCTAAGACATGGTACAATACTCTTACTCCTGGTTGTGTGCGTAGTCCCCAGGATATGATTTACTATTTCTCTGAAAAATATTTTCTTGCTCATAAGAAACAAGCCGCCTTACAGGAAATATTTAACTTTGTGAAATTGAAGAAGAGAGTCTCCCACAAGCTTGGGGGAGGTTTCTCCAGTTGCTTAATGCTTTGCCTGATCATCCTCTCAAGAAAATGAAATACTTGATATCTTCTATAATGGGCTAACCGATGCTTCTAGGGACTTCCTAGATAGTTGTGCTGGTTGTGTTTTCAGGGAAAGAACTGTTGAACAAGCTGAAGAATTATTGAATAACATACTGAAGAATTACGATGATTGGACTCTTCCTGAACCACCGCCTAAACCCACTCCGAAGAAGAGGGGTATCTTATTTCTCAGTCCTGAAGATATGCAAGAGGCAAAGAAATCTATGAAGGAAAAAGGTATTAAAGCTGAGGATGTTAAGAATTTGCCACCTATTGAAGAAATACATGGCCTTGACACACCACCACCTCCACAAGTGGTAGAGGTAAATTCTTTATTAAAGTTTGATGAAGGTGATATCCCTCACAATAAACATCCTAGTCAATGCTTATATGAGTTTGACAACTATATTATGAAGCAAGATCACTTCAATGCACATGTTCTGAAACAATTGAAATATAATTTTGATATGATTGCTCGCTTGAGTGACTTGCTATTTAGAATAGGTAATGATGTTAGAGGTGTAGGAAAGCATGCCTCTATGGTTCAAACTCAGTTAGAACAAGTTGCTAAATCTCAAAAAGAATTGCTTGCTGAAATGAATAATAATATGAATGATTTTGCTGCTAGAGTAGTAACTAGAGGAGGTAGAATGACCCAAGAACCACTTTATCCTGAGGGTCATCCTAAAAGAATTGAACAAGATTCTCAGAGAATTAACACTGATGCACCTAGTCCTTCTAAGAAGAAAAAGAAGAAGCAAAATGATAGGACTTTGCATACTTCTAGTGAACCTGAGATACAAAAACCTCCTGATAATAATGATGTCTCTATTTCTGATGCTGAAACTCAGTCTGGTAATGAACACTCACCTAGTGATAATGAAAATGATAATGATGATGTTCATGAAGATGCTCAACCCAATAATGATAAAGAACCAGACAATGATGTTGAAATAGAGCCTGGTGCTGATCTTGATAACCCACAACCTAAAAATAAACGTTGTGATAAAAGAGACTTTGTGGCTAGGAAACATGGTAAAGAAAGAGAGCCATGGGTTCAGAAACCTATGCCATTTCCACCCAAGCCATCTAAGAAAAAGGATGATGAAGAATTTGAGCGCTTTGCTAAAATGATTAGGCCAGTCTTTTTGCGTACCCGCTTAACCGATATATTGAAGATGGCCCCTTATGCAAAATATATTAAAGACATCATCACTAATAAAAGAAATATACCTGAAGCTGAAATCTCCACCATGCTTGCTAATTACTCTTTTAAGGATGGAGTACCTAAAAAACTTGGAGATCCTGGAATACCAACTATACCTTGCTCCATTAAAAGAAACTATGTCAAAACTGCTTTGTGTGATTTGGGAGCCGGTGTTAGTGTTATGTCTTTCTCCTTATACAAAAGACTTGATTTGAATAAACTCACACCTACCGAGATATCATTGCAAATGGCTGACAAATCAACTGCCATACCTATCGGTATTTGTGAGGATGTGCCCATTGTTGTTGCAAATGTTACTATCTTAACGGACTTTGTTATTCTTGAGATGCCCGAGGACGACAACATGTCGATTATCCTTGGTAGACCCTTTTTGAATACTGCAAGGGCTGTTATTGATTGCAATAAAAGCAAAGTCACTTTTCATATAAATAGTAATGAGCACATGGTGCACTTTCTGAAGAAGCAATTCCAAGTGAATGGTATAAATGTTATTGAAGAATCTCCGACTATCACTATTGGAAGCTTTCAATTACCTCTACTTACTGCCAAAAAGAAATATGATATACTTATTGTTGGGGATATGCACATCCCCATTGAGGTAACTTAGTGTTTTACGAAAGTTCTTCGGTTTCATGCTAATCGGAAGTGGTGGTTAATAAGACTTGATCAACCTTATTAATGAATCATTTTTTAGAGGTATGAAGTTGATGAATTTAGTAAGCACAACTCTCTGCTCCCACCTTTTATTTTCTATTTTAGTTAGTCAAATAATATAAAATGCCATGATTATCCAGTTTTCTGTTTTCTCCGTGCAATAAAAATGACCCAAAAATAAAAGTTCTCAGAATGTCCTGAAAATTTGATACGAATTTTTTCTGAATATTTCTGAATTTCTGGTGCAAATAATACCAGAGGGGGGGTGCACCTGGTGCCCAGAAGACACCAGGGCGTGCCAGCCCCCCAGGCGCGCCCTGGTGGGTTGTGCCCCCCACGTGGCCCCCCTCACTTATCTCTTTTGCCCACATCATCCCCTACCTTCAGAAAAAAAATCACCACAACCACCATTCACGTGTTCTTGCTCTCAAACCCGCGGATTTCGATCTCTTAGCTCGAAGCTCCGTTTCTGAAACTGTTTGGAGAGATTGCTACTTGGTATGTGACTCCTCCATTGCTCCAATTAGTTTTTCATTTAGTGGGTTATTTTTAGAGTAATTAGCTACTCTTGGTGCTACTGTAGATGAGCTTGCATGCTGAATTCTTAGAATTCTAAGTAGTTTGAATGCTCAATATGGCCTCTATGCATGCTTAGGAGTAGTTGCTATCAATCTCATGAAGTTTTGTTGACAAAATTTTGTGTCTCAAAAACATTTCAGAAATTTGTTTGCGAATAAAAATGCAATTATTTAGGAAGTTATCCTCCAAGAAAAATGACCTTCACACCCCAAGAAGGGCGGAGGTGCGGCCGTGTGAATGGCCGCATGCTGCCTTCATGGAGGAGGCCGGGTTTCACCAAGAGTTTGCTCAATTTGTTGCAAATGCTGGGCTGACCGAGTTCCTCGTAGCTAAGTGTGATCAATATCACATCCTTACAGATTCCTTTGTGCAAGGTTTTCATTTTCTGAGAAAGAATAACCCCCCTGAGGTGCAGTTTAACCTTTATGCTGAAACCTACAATATGCCGCTAACTGACTTTTGCGATATATGCTTGATTCCCCCTGATGGGGAATTGAGAGAACCTAGATCATCAGAGTTTGAGGATTTTCTCCTCACTTTAACGGTGGGTGAAGATAGAGGCGTGTCAAACGCTACTGCTACCAGTCTGCAGTTTCCCTCAGTGCATTACTTTGCTTTGTTCATCATGAAGTGTTTAACCGCTAGGGAGAAGGTCGGCGCACTCAGTGCCCCTGACCTCGCTATTTTACGCCGTGCACTGTATGATGACCACACCTTCAATATGGGGGCTATTATTGCACGTCGCTTAAACCTTAACAAAACTAAGGGAAAGATACATGGTGGTATTTATGCTTCTCGTTTAGCGAGACACTTTAATGTTCAGATTCGCCCACATGATTATCTTTTGTCCCAAGTTTACCTGGATCACAAGTCGTTGCAAGATCATCAATTTCTTGACGTAACTGATTCTCCCCATGACATTCATTACAACATAGTATTCAGCAAAGAAACCCGTGATGTTATTCCGTTGCCTGCACCTGCTCTGTTTGACTCTATTGCCAGGAACGGTTACCAGATCATGCTAGATGACATTATAGCCTACCGGAACAACCTAGCAGCTGCTGAGGAGGAGCCCCAGGGGTGGGACGCTCAGGTGCCGCCTCCACCTCACTTTGACTTGGGACCGGATGGTTTCTATGGATGGTGATTACCAAGCTAGGCCAAAAGCCTAAGCTTGGGGGAGTACGTATTTCCACCGACATTACATTCATGTTCATACATTTCATTCCAGTTGTCGGTGTTCACACTTTTTCATTGTAATATACATGCTAGATTTGTTTTCTCGCTTTCTTCTTGTGTGTTTGAAAAACTTTGAGAAAATTCAAAAATATTTCCTACTTCTTTTCAGTTTTTCTTTCTAGCTTAGTTTAATTGTAGTATTGAAAGAAAACCCAAAAAGATTTCTCGTTTCTTCTTTTGCTTGTTGGGAGCTTTCCCGTGTAAATAGTTTTTCTCGTTTTTGTTTTGTCTCTTTAATTTGCTTTCTTCAAGAAAAACCAAAAACTCCAAAAAAATCAGTGTGTTTCTCTGAAATTCTTTTCCTTTTATTTGAGTCGTACCAAGGAGAAGACCACAATGAAAATGTTGAGTGGCTCTCATATGTATTATCGTTTATCTAACAAAGAGCCCATATTAATTTGTCTTCTCCTCTTGAATAAAATGTTGCAGATTCTAGCTTGGTCCACGGCACTCTTGCACTATTATTATCTTCTTATCATTCGGTCGTGCAAGTGAAAGGCAATAATGACGATATTTGATGAATTGACTGTGGCAGAGAAAAACAGGTATGAACTCAACTTGTTTTTGTTTTTGTAAATATGTTTAACCTAGTATCCTTGATTCAGCATATTATGATCAAACATGCTTGCAATGACCATTAGAGATTATAGTTGTTCATGCCATGCTTAAGTATCTAGGAGTGGATAATGATTTATCTTGGGTGTCAACATGCATTAAAATGGTTGTGATGCGGTATGATGATATGGTATCCTCCTTCGAATGTTTCAAGTGGCTTGACTTGGCACATGTTCACGCATGTAGTTGAATCAAAACCAACATAGCCTTCATGATATTTATCTTCATGGTGTCCATATCCTACTCATGCTAGTATTCAATGTTGATTATATGTAATGCATGTTCAAGACCGTTTTCGCTCTCTAGCTGGCCGCTTCTCAATCTATTTGCTAGCCTTCGCCTGTACTAAGTGGGAATACTGCTTGTGCATCAAAACCCTTAAACCAAGTTATGCCAGATGAGTCAACTATATCTACCTATATGCGGTATTACCATGCCGTTCCAAAGTAAATTTGCATGTGCCATCTCTAAAAATTCAAATGAACATCTGTTTTGTATGCCTGGACCGCTCATGGAGCGACTAGGGGCAGTCAGTATCTTCCATGCTAAGCGGGTTATTCTCATGATGAGTGTTTATTCACTCGTCCTTGCACGAGAGGGGAGGTAATAGGGATTCCCAGTCCCGAAATCAAAAAAGCAAAAATAATTAAACAAAACTCCCCCAGGAATGTTGTTTGTTTGGATGGTACCCGTGGATGCGGCTAGCCGTGGAGTGTGATTGTTGGTGGAGGGGGAGTAAACCTTTACTTTTACCGCTTGGGAACCGCCGCTAATTTGTTTAGAATGGAAGATATTGATAACTCTTGGTCGTAACGTTGACAGGAAGGGTGGACCTCCCAAAATTATATCTATCTCTGTTTTAAGCTTTGAGCTCTGACACCTCTGCAAATCCATGCTTCCCTCTGCGAAGGGACTGTCTATTTACTTTTATGTTAAGTCATCACCTTCTCAAATAAGCGCCAGACCTGAGAGCACTATTGTCATCCTCATGCATTGTGTATAGTTGATGTTGGGTGCAGCATGGCTGGATCTTTTCTACCATGAATTACAATGTTTAGTCACTTCTTGAACTTTGGAGGTGCTCTGCATTTATGTTTTGCGGTCTCAGAAAGGGCTAGCGAGATACCATTATTGTCATATTTTATAATGATTGTTTTGACAAAGTGTTGGCATTTGAGATATCTTATTATTGCTCGCTAGTTGCTTATGTTATTGATATGAGTTAATATAATTTCTAAGAGTTATTGTTGGCATGGTTAGTCATAATCCTTGCTGAAAACCTGGGTGCTACTTCAGCATATATATGTAAACAAGAACAAAAGAGTTCGTAAAAGTTTTTCTTTATCACTTTCAGTTTGTCAACTGAATTGCTTGAGGACAAGCAATGGGTTAAGCTTGGGGGAGTTGATACGTCTCCATCGTATCTACTTTTCCTCACACTTTTGCCCTTGTTTTGGACTCTAATTTGCATGATTTGAATGAAACTAACCCGGACTGACGCTGTTTTCAGCAGAACTACCATGGTGTTGTTTTTTGTGCAGAAATAAAAGTTCTCGGAATTGGACGAAACTTTTTGGAGATTTATTTTAGAATAAATAAAAAATACTAGAGTCAAGAACCACCGGAGGGGGGCAGAGGCTGGCCAGCATACACCAGGGCGCGCCAGCGCCCCCCCCCCCCCCAGGCGCGCCCTGGTGGGTTTGTGGCCACCTCATGGCCCCACTGACCCTAATTCCGCCACTATAAATTCCTATTTTCGGAGAGAAAAATCAGAGAGAAAGTTTCATCGCGTTTTACGATACGGAGCCGCCGCCACCTCCTGTTCTTCATCGGGAGGCCAGATCTGGAGCCCGTTTGGGGCTCCGGAGAGGGGAATCTTCGGTCTTCGTCATCACCAAGCCTTCTCAATCTCCAATTCCATGATGCTCCTCACCGCGAGTGAGTAATTCCTTCATAGGCTTGCTGGTCGGTGAGGAGTTGGATGAGATTCATCATGTAATCGAGTTAGTTTTGTTAGGGCTTGATCCCTAGTATCCATCATATTCTGAGATTGATGTTGCTATGACTTTGCTATGCCTAATGCTTGTCACTAGGGCCCGAGTGCCATGATTTCAGATCTGAACCGTTTATGTTATCACCATTATATCTATGTTCTTGATCCGATCTTGCCTATTCATATGCACCTATTACATGTTATGATCCGTCAACCCCATAGTGACAATATTTGGGATACTTCACGGTGATGACCATAGTTTGAGGAGTTCATGTATTCACCGTGTGTTAATGCTTTGTTCCGGTTCTCTATTAAAAGGAGGCCTTAATATCCCTTAGTTTCCTTATGGACCCCGCTGCCATGGGAGGGTAGGACAAAAGATGTCATGCAAGTTTTTTCCATAAGCACGTATGACTATTTACGGAATACATGCCTACATTACATTTATGAACTGGAGCTAGTTCTGTGTCGCCCTAGGTTATGACTGTTATATGATGAATATCATCCACCAAGTTCACCGATCCAGTGCCTACGAGTTTTCCACTTATTGTTCTTGCTAAGTTACTATTGCTACTGCTACTGTTCCAACTGCTACAAAACTATTGATATCACTGCTACCGTGACCGTTACTGTCACTACTGCTATCAAAAATATCATACTACTGTGCTACTGATCACCTTGCTGCAGATATTTAATCTCCAGGTGTGGTTGAATTGACAACTCAACTGCTAATACTCTCAAATATTCTTTGGCTCCCCTTGTGTCGAATCTATAAATTTGGGTTGAATACTCTACCCTCGAAATTGTGATCCCCTATACTTGTGGGTTATCAAAGCTATTCCAACTAGTAGTGTTGATCATAACACCTCCATTTAAATGCTTAAAGAAGTTATCTTCCCGAGGTTTGGAGTCCCTAGATATTTAATGACTGATGGTGGTTCACACTTTATTCATGGTGCTTTTCATAAAATGTTTGCTAAATATGATGTTAACCATAGAATTGCATCACCCTATCATCCTCAATCTAGTGGTCAAGTTGAACTTAGCAATAGAGAAATGAATTAATATTACAAAAATTGTCAATAGGTCTCGAAAGAATTGGTCTAAGAAACTAGATGATGCACTTTGGGCCTATAGAACAGCTTATAAAAATCCTATGGGTATGTCTCCATACAAAATGGTATATGGAACGGCTTGTCATTTGCCTCTAGAGTTAGAGCATAAAGCATTTTGGGTAATTAAAGAACTCAATTATGATTTCAAACTTGCCGGTGAAAAGAGGTTATTTGATATTAGCTCACTAGATGAATGGAGAACCCAAGCTTATGAAAATGCCAAACTATTTAAAGAAAAAGTTAAAAGATGGCATGAGAAAAGAATCCAAAAGCGGGAATTCAAAGTTGGAGAATATGTTCTTTTGTACAACCCTCGTTTTAGATTTTTTGTAGGAAAGCTTCTTTCCAATTGGGAAGGACCATATGTTATCGAAGAGGTTTATCGTTCTGGAGCTATCAAGATTAATAATGCCGAAGGTACAAACCCGAAGGTGGTCAATGGACAAAGAATTAAACATTATATCCCACGTACGCCTATTAATGTTGAAAGCAATGTTATCCAAACCATGACACCGGAGGAACACATAACAGAAACCTTCCAGAACACTCCAGAATCGTGAAAAAGAGGAGGTACGTGATACGGTAAGTAAACGGACTCCGAAAAATCCGCAAAAATATTTTATGTTAGTTTTGGGATATTATAAAAATTAGGAAAATAAGAAATAAACAGGAAAGCAACCGAGGTGAGCACGATATACCAGGGCGTGCCTGCCCTGCCTGGCGCGCCCTGGTGGGTTGTGCCTCCCTCGGGCACCTTCCCGACTCCATTTTCTTTCCATATTCTTGTTTCCCAAGATAAAAAAAATCTTTATATATACCCCCCATTGTTTTGACCACCGCATCGCAGAAAAATCCTCTGTTCTTGTTTTGTGTTGTTTTCTCGTCGGATCTAGATCTCCATGGCTCCACCAAGCTCCTCCAAGGACAAGTTCTTCGAGAAGGTCATCGACACGTACTTGTCGGAGGAGATGAAGCACCCTCAAGCCATTGAGATGCGTGAGGGGGTGCTCCACATCCGAGATGTTCAGGGGCCCAAGAGGACGGGAAGCATGGAGGCCAGGCTCGAGGTAGTGGAACAAGACATCTTCAAGTGCCAAGGGATGGTGGAGCGGGGACTTAGTGCCAATCACTCCATGATCACAGAATTCACCCGTGATCACATGGTGGATGGCTGGTCCATGAAGGACATCGTGTTCACCTTCAACGAGCAAATCAATTTTCTGCAAAGTCAAATCTATGATCTTCAAAACCAAGTTTTTGAGTATGAAGCAAGATTTAAAGGTATGAGTTTAGCTGCCAGTTGCAGGACTCGGGAGACTCGTGCGTCATCTTTTGATGGTGGGCCCTTGCCCTGGAAGCCGGAGGACAAACCTACCACTTCATCACCACCACCATCATCATCTTCACCACCAAAGGAGACTTGAGTACACAGGTATGGGCACTCCCCTTGGCTTGAGCCAAGCTTGGGGGAGATGCCCCGGTATCGTATCACCATCACTTTTATTTACCTTTACCTATTTTAGTTCGATCCTTAGCTCTTTCGTGATCTAGTTGAATAAAAGTTTAGTATGATCTATTTTCGAGTGCTAGTTTCGTGATCTATCTATCTATGTAATCGAGTGAGAGTTATATAATAAATTTTAGTTTGAGCTTTTTCTTCTTTACTTGCTTGTTGCAATCAAAATAAAAAGTAAATAAATGAAAAGGATCATATGCTAATCTTATGGTAAGTAATGACATCACATAAGGAAAAGTATAAGTGGTAAAATTTATTGGAGATTGACAAACATATCATTGGTCAATGATGCAATTCATGAAAGAATTAATAAGGGAAGAGAAGATTCACATGCAAATACACTATCTTGGACATCTTTTATGATTGTGAGCCCCCATTAAATATTATATGCCAAAATTGTTGACGTTGGACAAGGAAGACAACGTAATGATTTATGTTTGTTCATATTCACATAGAAGTTATATTGTCATAGATCCTTCAACACGTGGTACTTGCTCAATATCTTTGCTAGCCAAAAATTCCGCACTAAGTAGAGATACTACTTGTGCATCAAAAAACCCTAAACCCAAACTCATCTTTTGAGAGTCCACCATACCTACCTATGGATTGAGTAAGATCCTTCAAGTAAGTTTTCATCGGTGCACTAAGGCAACTAAGGCAATAAAAAAGTTGCTTCTAAATGAGTTTGATCAATTAGTGTAAGAGAAAATTGAGCGTTGTACGAACTTATGATGGCAAAGTAATAAAAGCGACGGACTGCATAATAAAGGTTGCTATCATAAGGGGCAATATAAATGTGACGTTCTTTTGCATTAAGGGATTTGGCATACAAACCAAAAAGAGCATGACAACCTCTGCTTCCCTCTGCGAAGGGCCTATCTAATACTTTTATGTATTTACTTTTATGCAAGAGTCAAAGTATTCTTCCCTATTCCTTTTTACTTTTTCTTTTTGCAAGCATCATGTGGTGAGGAAAAATCTAGGCACATATATCCAGTTGGATATGAGTGAGCATGAGTTATTATTGTTGACATCACCCTTGAGGTGAATACGTTGGGAGGCGAAACTATAAGCCCCTATCTTTCTATGTGTCCGGTTGGAACTTTTTGATCATGGGTATGCTGTGAGTATTAGCAATCATAGAAGATTAAATGATGGTTGAGTATGTGGACTTGCCAAAAGGCTCCGACACAAGACCCTTCCTGAAAATATGATGAATTGTAGTTGCAAAGTTGACTGAGAACGTAGTTTGTTGGTTTTCAATAAGGTTTATGCTTTATACTTCTATGTTGTGATGAATTGTTACTTATTCATGAGAAGTTATATGATGAAGTTATATAATAAAAATTATATGAATAAGTTCTATGATAAAGTTTGTTGCTGCTATGATAATAAGCATGATGCTACTATGTCCATATTTTGTTTTTATCGACACCTCTCTCTCAAACCATGTGGACATGTTTTTCGATTTTGGTTTTCGCTTGAGGACAATCGAGGTCTAAGCTTGGGGGAGTTGATACGTCCATTTTGCATCATGATTTCCTACTGTTATTTATAATGTTTTTATGCATAATAATGCTTTATGGAGTAATTCTAATGCCTTTTCTCTCATAATATGCAAGGTTTACACAAAGAGGGAGAATGCCGGCAGCTGGAATTCTGGACCTGAAAAAGCATATCAGAGATACCTATTCTGCACATCTCCAAATAAGCTGAAACTTCACGGAGAATTATTTTGGAATATATGAAAAATACTGGAGCAAATAACTACCGGAGGGGGGGCACCTGGTGACCACAAGACACCAGGGCGCGCCAGCCCCCCCAGGCACGCCCTGGTGGGTTGTGGCCAGCCCAGCCCACCTCCGGTGCCCATCTTCTAGTACTTAAGGTCTTTTGACCTAGAAAAAATAAGGAGAGAACTTTCGGGATGGAATGCCGCCGTCTCGAAGCGGAACTTGGGCAGGAGCACTTTTGCCCTCCGGCGGAGCGATTCCGTCGGGGGAACTTCCCTCCCGGAGTGGGAAATCGAAGCCATCGTCATCACCAACAACCCTCTCATCTTTGGGAGGCCAATCTTCATCAACATCTTCAACATCACCATCTCCCCTCAAACCCTAGTTCATCTCTTGTGTTCAGTCTTTATACCGGAACCTCAGATTGGTACCTGTGGGTGACTAGTAGTGTCGATTACATCTCGTAGTTGATTACTATATGGTTTATTTGGTGGAAGATTATATGTTGAGATCCATTATGCTATTTAATACCCCTCTGATCTTGAGCATGAATATCATTTGTGAGCAGCTACCTTTGTTCTTGAGGTCACGGGAGAAGTCATGTTGCAAGTAATCATGTGAATTTGATATGTGTTCAATATTTTGATGATATGAATGTTGTGATTCCCTTAGTGGTGTCATGTGAACGTCGACTACATGACACTTCACCATCTTTGGGCCTAAGGGAATGCATTGTGGAGTAGTTATTAGATGATGGGTTGCTAGAGTGACACAAGCTTAAACCCTAGTTTATGTGCTATTTCGTAAGGGGCTGATTTGGATCCAAATGTTTAATGCTATGGTTAGATTTTATCTTAATACTTTTCTCATAGTTGCGGATGCTTGCGAGGGGGTTAATCATAAGTGGGAGGTTTGTTCAAGTAAGAACAGCACCCAAGCACTGGTCCACCCACATATCAAATTATCAAAGTAGCGAATGCAAATCAAACCAACATGATGAAAGTCACTAGATGAAATTCCCGTGTACCCTCAAGAACACTTTGCTTATTATAAGAGACCGTTTTGGCCTGTCCTTTGCCACAAAAGGATTGGGCTATCTTGCTACACTTTATTTGTCGTTACCGTTACTTGCTCGTTACCAATTATCTTCCTATCAAACTCCCTGTTACCTACAATTTCAGTGCTTGCAGAAATTACCTTGCTGAAAAACGGAGTCCAAATGCCACGAAACTTTTTGGAGATTTTTTTGGACCAGAAGACAACTTGGGAGCCAAGGAAGCACCTGGGAGGAGGCCCGTGGAGCCCACGATACACCAGGGCGCGCCAGAGGCCCCTGGCGCGCCCTGATGTATCGTGGGCCCACAAAGGTCTTTTCCACCGCCTCTCAACTCTATAAATCCTCAGAAATTCCAAAAACCCTAGAGGAGGAGATGAAACACAATTCCAGCCGCCGCAAGTTCCAGAACCACGAGATCCAATCTAACACCATCACGGAGGGGTTCATCATCCTCATTGGTGCTTCTCCGATGATGCGTGAGTAGTCCATCATAGACCTACGGGTCCGTAGGCAGTAGCTAGATGGCTTCCTCTCTCTCTTTTGATTCTCAATACAATGGTCTCTTGGAGATCTATTTGATGTAATGACTTTTTGCGGTGTGTTTGTTGGGATCCTATGAAGTTTGAGTTCATGATCAGTTTCTATCCATGAATATTATTTGAGTCTTCTTTGATCTCTTATATGCATGATTATTTATAGCCTCGTATTTCTTCTTCGAATCTTTGGTTTAGTTAGGCCAACTAGATCGATTTTTCTTGCCATGGGAAGAGGTGCTTTGTGATGGGTTCGATCTTGCGGTGTCCTCTCCCAGTGATAGAAGGGGCAACGTGGCACGCATGTATCGTTGCTATTAAGGATAACAAGATGGAGTCTATTGCTACATGAATAGATCTTGTCTATATCATGTCATCATTCTTATTGCATTACTCCGTTTCTCCATGAACTTAATACACTAGATGCATGCTAGATAGCGGTCGATGTGTGGAGTAATAGTAGTAGATACAGAATCGTTTCGGTCTACTAATCTTGGACGTGATGCCTATATATTGATCATTGCCTTGGATATCGTCATGATTATTTGATCTTCTATCAATTGCCCAACAGTAATTTGTTTACCCACCGTGCTTTAAACGACCAACAGTCAAGTCACAATCAACGGACCTTTTTGAAATTTAAGATTTTCTAGATTCATTTTTTTTCAAAGCCAAAGTCAGTTGGTCAGCGGTTAAATGGTTGACCTGTCAACCGGTGTTAACCAAGAGGGTCAGCAAGGCGTTTTAGCTATCGAGCACGCCTACCGTTGCTCGGCCGGCCCTAATGATGAGGCATGAGCACCAGCTCGTTAGCGACGCTATAATCGAGCCCAAGCGAGCTCTCCCTCTTCAACGTCGCTTGATTTTTTTTAAACAATACTTAGTTCTTAAACGTTTTGCTTTTCGGTTTTATTCCTTTCTATTTTTATTATAATTGTTTTATGTTGATTCAAAACTATTCTGAACCTCTAAAAAATGTCCGTGACATTAAAAAAATAGTCATGCATGTAAATAAATGTTTCATGATATTTTTAAAAAAATGTTTTTATAATGTAAGAAAAAGTTCCTATAATTTTCCAAAAAATTCATACCTTTCAACACAATGTTCGTGATATTGAAAAACAGATCTTCATGCTTTTCAAAATATGTTTATGACATTAAAATATCTATAAATATAAAAAAGGGTAATTTTAGGAAGTTTCTTACCATTCGGAAAAAAATTGATATTTCAAAAAATGTGTGTGCATTTCAAACATATGTTTTTGTGGCATTTCGAAAAGTTGTTTGCATAATTTTGGGGAATTTGTTTGTGAAATTTATAAAAAAAATTATTACACTTAATGAATATTCTACACGTTTCGAGATAATGTTGATCTCATTTATGAAAAAATCTTAACGCATATTAAAAAAATGCTCACCGTGTTGCAATATTTTGCAAAAAGTATATAAAATTGTTCAATATGTATTTTCAGTAAGTACACATGTATTTGAAAAATGAATAAAAAACTAAAAAATATAAACTCGATGGAAACATAAAAGAAAACACATGGATGCTTCTAAAGCGGGACGGAATAGGTCCATGGAGTATTTCGCAGAAGCACTGCCCAAATAGGATTTTTTCTGGGCCAGCCCAGAAAATGGGATGTAATATATTGATTTCTTAATGGACCTGTGAAGCAATGGACCATAATAATTAATTGCTCCCTTAGCGAAGCGCCATAGCTGAGATTATGGTATTTATTTCGCTATGCGATACATAGCCCTCACACACACGTAATTCACAGCTAAAAGGTCAAATATTACACGTTTAAAATAATATATTTTTATCAAAATTATTAATTTTTTAATAAATGCATATTTTATTTAAATATTCGTTGAGCATTTTTATATTTTTTTTCAACACACGTTGAATATTTTTCATAAATGCTATTAACATTATTTTAAAAGAAGCAAAACACTTATTAAGTGTTAGAATATTGTTTTTAAATGTCATGAACATTCGGCTCAAAATTTCATGAACATGTTTTCTAAATACCATGAAAATGTATTTTTGAAAGGCATAATTAAAAAAACATGTCATGAATATTTTTTATAAAAAATGTTTTCAATGTCGCAAACATATTTTTGGAACATGTGAATATTTCTTTTAAAATGTCAAAAACATTATTATGAATGGTACAGCATTTTTCTTAAATTGCACGAACATTTTTTACATTATAATTTTTTTTAAAAATGTCATGTAACAAATTTTGAAATGTGTGAACATTTTTCTTGAGTGGTACAAACATTTCTTAAGATTGCGTGAATAAATATTTACCCGTATAAACATTTCTTAACGCACGATGAACATTAAAAAAAGAGTATGCGAGCGAGCACTCCTCCCGCGTTGGGCCAACCCATTTAGGACGCCTCCTAAGACGAGACGTCCTTCTGTCTTGCTGCAAGCGAGACATAGGTGCCTCCTATATGTATGGAGGAAGACACATTTGGTTTCGTGGCCATCAGACCCATCATGTATCAGTGTAAACACCTTAAGCAATAAACTCTCATTCTCTCAAAAATGCTCTGATTACGTAGTTCACCATCAAGTGATGACTTCTTTGCCTAGAAAGAAGGCGTGAACTAGGTCTTGAGTGTGATTACGACAATTGTGTAATATGAAGTCAGATATGCAATTAATTAGATTTAGGGCTCTTTTGATTCAAAGGATTTTCGTAGGAACTTTGAATGATTAGAATCCTTAGGAATTTTCCTATGTTGATTATTTGATTCATAGGATTGAATTCCGTAGGATTTTTTTCTAACAATTTCTTTGTACTACTTCCCATATGATTTCTAGCATCCACTCAAATCTATTTAAAATAATCCTTTGTTTTTCCTATAATGCAATCAAAACCAAAATCCTCTAGGATTTGGATGGGTAAGTCATGCCAATCCTAGGTTTTTCATATTTCCACGGTTTTGGAATCCTACAAATCAAAGAGGCCCTTAGTAACATCTATTCATACATAGATGTGGACTAGGAGGTCAAACGGGGGCCATGGTCGTGGATCGATGTGTGGCGCTTGCGACGTTTGTCTTTATCGATTGGTCCGGATTCGCGGCCCGCTGCTCCGGCTTCGGGAGGATGGGGTTCGGCGGGAGTTTGAGGTGTGGGCATTGGTGTCGTTGTAGGGGCACCTTGTTGCGCATACGCGACCCGTTTTGGATGAGAGGAGCAAAAATTCTAGATGGTGGGCCTGGTGGGTGTTGACATGGTGGCAAACTATGAGGGCTGCTAATTAAGTGATATGTGTGGGGATGTTTGTGGTGCTCACTCGTTCTTCTCGCGCTCTGGCCCAGATCTAGGAGTCTTGATCCCCTTCTCGTGCTTAGGCTCCGATTTTTGTGGCACCATGTATTCAGCGAGACTTTAAACTTGCTAAAAAAATACTAGTATGCAACTTTTTTAGCTCACATGGGCAGTTATACAATTTAAGTGCATGCTTGTGATGTTCCAGTATGAAAGAAATGATGTTCTGGCATGGAATCATCTAAAGAAAATGTGTCAAGACTCAAGAGATCTTCGGTTCAGCTACAAAACAACAGCACCATAACTAGTTATAAAGCTGTTTTTTTTCTGATAATTAATAGTGCAGAGTTATATCCTGGCCAACTTGTTTTACAGAGTTATAACTATTGATCCTTGGAACTGACCAAATAATAAATTACATGAACATTTTGCATTTTTTTCTTCCAAAGACAACAATGAGTAATCAGGAAATAGTTACATAAGCTGATACAAGAGCACATCTTGTCGATTTTCTCAGGTACTCCCTCCGTTCCAAAATATAAGATCTTTTAGAGATTCCACTATGAACTATATACGAATGTATATAGACATATTTTAAAGTGTAGATTCACTCATTTTGCTCCGTATGTAGTCTATAATTTTTTTTTGAAAAAGGGCAAAAGCTTTGCCGCATTCATTAATTAAGAGAGAAAAGGGTTTCGTACATGCCCGAAGGCCACACCACCGGAAACAAAAGCCTACTCTCTCGGCACTATTTTACTCAAACGCTTGGCCCCCGCCTTGACCCAAGTGCAAACCTCCTCGCGGATTTTATAGAAGATAAACCCCGACGTCGCGAATTTGTTGTTGAAGACCCTCGCGTTACGCTCAATCCAAAGTTCCCATGCGACAAGCATTGCGAGCGATGCCATCCCTTTGCGGTTGGCGTGATTTTCGTCCATGAAGTGGTCCCACCAATCAGAGACATTGTCGATTCCCACCCAAGTGGTAGGGTTGAAGCATTGTTGGCCAAGCCACTCTCGGATAGAATCCCAAATTTGGAGGGAGAAGTGGCACTGGAAGAATAGGTGAGGAGTGGACTCCGTGGTGGTGCTGCAAAGCAGACATAGCCCACAGTTGGGCCAACCACGCTTGGCCAAGCGGTCCGCTGTCCAAATCCTATTTTGAATGATTAACCATGCGAAGAATCTGCACTTTGGAGGAGCCCAAATCTTCCAAACGGAGGTCCTGAAATTTGTAGTTGTTTGCCCAAGGAATTGGGCCCTGTAAGCCGATGCCGCGGAATAGCATCCTGACGTCATCAACTTCCAAGAAATGGAGTCCCTTTGGGCATCCATAAGTTGCACTTGGGAAGTGTAGGACCAAAGCCTAATGAACTGCTGCAATTGTTGAACAGTGAGCCCACCAAAAATGTCGATCCACCGCACCCAAGAGTCACCGTGGAGGGCCTCTCTGACTCGGCTATTCTTTCTATTGAAGATGTCAAAAATGGATGGTGCAATTTGCCGCGCCCGCGGTCCGTTGATCCAGGGCGAGTTCCAGAAGCTCGCCTTAGCGCCGTTCCCAATGGTGACAATAGTGAGAGCGTGGAAGAGGTCCATGTCCGAGTCATCGCAAGGGTTGCCAGAACCAACCCATGTTCTCTCCGGCGCAGCCCATTCAAGCCAAGGCCACCGTAAGCGAAGCGCCCGCGCGAACTTGCCCAAGTGAAGAATCCCAAGACCCCCAAGTGCAGTAGGCCGGCACACCGCGTCCCATTTTATTTTGCATTTTCCTCCAGAGACCTTATCTGTGCCCGCCCAAAGGAAGGCCCTCCTGAGCTTGTCAATAAACTTTAGCACCTCACACCGGAATGTCGAGCGGTGTGATATGATAAATCACCACCGCCGTTAGGACCACCTTCACCAAGGTAGCACGAGCAATGGTGGTGAAGTATTTTCCTTGCCACGGAGGGAGCTTGGCCGCCACCTTATCCTCAAGGTGTTGAAAGTGCACCCTCTTGAGGCGCTTAACCGACAAAGGCAGCCCAAGGTATCACATGGGGAAGGCAACTCTGATCGCTGGCAGGCATTGCATGATATCTTGAACATCAATGTCCTCGCAACGGATAGGCGCATATTGGGACTTGCGGAAATTCGTCCGTAACCTAGTGACCTCCCCAAAGTCGTTAAGGATGGAAGAGAGAGTTTGTATGTCCTCTTTGATGGGGGCCACAAAAATGGTGGCGTCGTCCGCGTAGAGGGAAGTGCGTAGGAGCTCCCCCCGCCCACCCAAAGGATGTAGCTCCCCCCGCTCGACGGTCAACTGCAGGAGGCGCGCGAGGGGGTCGATAGCGAGGACGAAGAGGAGGGGGGAGAGCGGGTCGCGTTGACTGAGCCCACAACCGTGGCGGATAGGGTTGCCGGGAATGCCATTGAGGAGGACCCGGGAGGAGGATGTGGAGAGAAGCGCCGCGATCCAGTCACGGAAGCGGGCAGGGAATCCACGGTGCTGAAGCAGGTCTAAGATATATTCCCAACGGACCGAATCAAAGGCCTTCTTGATGTCTAGCTTGAGGAGGATGGAGGGATTTTTTCGGCGGTGCAGCCAACGGGCATAATTGCGAACAAACATGAAATTGTCATGTATGCTCCTAGTCTTGATGAAAGCGCTTTGCGCGTTGGAGACGAGGGCGTCCATGTGGGGACCTAGCCTTGTGGCCAGCATCTTGGCAATGATCTTCGCAATGGTATGGATAAGACTGATAGGGCGAAAGTCAAGGATCTCCTCTGCACCGTCTGTGACACCCTGGATCCCTGCTACAGTGATCTTGGTAATTAAGCTACAGTAATCAGAGGATTATGCTAATCCATGTGTGATCACTGTTGGAATCAAACTCTCGTTCAAATCCCTATGCAATTCAAAATTATTTGAAATGTGAAATTAAAAGTTTTGCAAACTCCAAATTAAAAATCATGCTTGGGTTGCAAGTAATTCCCTGGCAATTGAGAAATTTGAACCAACATTTTTTCAATTGGTTGGATGCCTCAAATCTAATTTAATCGAGGTCAAAACTATTATTAAATCCCTTTTTGTATTATGAACAATTCCAATTAATTTAAAATGTCCCTCACACTTTTTGTGGCAATGCCGTAAGTTGCTTTATGCAATTGGACCAAGTCCCATATTTTACAAAAGTTATTTTGATCACAGAAAAATTAACAAGCAGAAACATAAAAGAACAAAAAAAAGAAAACTAATTAAATAAAAGGAAAACACCCCCCCCGGGCCAGCCCAACTGGGCCTCGGCCCAGCTGCACCAGCCGGCCCATCGGGGCCACTACTAGGTCAACCCCCCACCCCCACCGACACCCACCCCGATCCCCACTCTCCCCACTCCCCCGTTCCCCCACCCCGCCCCCGATCCAGATCGGGGCAACCCCCGCGCCGCCGTTCCCCGCCGCCTCCGGCCCCCCCGACCTCGCCATTGAGCTCCTCGTGAGCTCGTTTCTCCATTCCCCTCGTCCCCCTCTCGATTTGGTCGCCTTAGCCGCCGTAGCCGCCGCGCCGGAGCTCTCTGTGAGCTCGGCTCACCACGCCCCTGGCCACGCACCCGCGTGCCCCGCCTTGACCCCTGGCCGCGCGCAGGCTCGCCCGACCGCGCGCCCATGGGGGCCGTACCGCGCCGCCGCTGTCCTCCGGCCCCGGTCGCTGCTGGCTACCTGCTGCTGCTTTGGCTACTGCCGCACGCGCGCGTGCTCGTCCTCCTGCAGGCGCCTCGCCGCTGGCTCCCGTCGCGGTCGCCGTTGTCCCCGCTGCTCTACTTGCTGCTGCTCGTGTACTGCTGTTGTGCGCCGCGCCCCTGCGCAAGCTCGCTCGTGCCCCGCGCTCGCCCGCTGTAGCTGCTGCTGCTGTTGCTCTCCTGCTGCTGCCGCTCCTGCCGCTGATATTCGCTTGCTGCCGCTGCGTTAGCTGCTGCGTTGCTACTGCTTGCTGCGCGCCAGCTGCTGCTGCTGCTTGCTAGCCGCTGCTGCCGCTCCCTGCTGCTGCTGCCGTTGCCTGCCTTCGCCTAGCTGCTGCTGCTGTACTGCCACCGGCTGCCGCTGCGGCTGGCCATGGTCAAGGCCATGTCCGGGCGTGAGTGTGTGAGTGTGTGGTGCTTGATGTGTGTGTGCGTGCTGTGTGTGTATGGCACAGCCAAGTGTGGCCGGTCCTTTGTTTAGTTATTAAGGGCAGTACTGGGCGTCGGCGCGCCGGCCGAAAGTTTCGGCCGGTCGGCCTCCAGCCGCCCGATACAGGCGCGTATAGACGTCGTATAGCCGTTTGATTGGTCCAGCGCCATCTTCTTCCTTCCTCCCTCGTCTTCAATCTAAGTCAATGCGTTCGTCAGCCAGATCCAATTTCCTGTAGCCCCTCGTGCTCGGCCGCACAACCACCGAACCCCCGCTGCCCCGCCCCTCCCTCGCCATGGATGAGCTCTCCATGGGCCTCGAAGCTCGCCTCCGCTCCATTCCCACTCCCGGGGGCAGCCGCGGTTGCCAGAAAAATGTCATCTCTCGGGGGCAGCAGCGCGCCGTCGCTGCTGGCCGGGGCCGAGCGCCATGGATGCAGCTGGGACGTCCGCGCTCGCCATGGATGGATCCCGCACTTGCCGCCCGCGCATGCCATGGATGCAGCTCTGCCTCGTCGACGCATGGTGGATGTAGCAACAAATATGTCGATAGTAGCAAAATCAAAGGACAGTTGCAGCAAAATCATCTAACCGCCGTCGCTGGTCTCAGCTTCGGCGTGATTGATGTAGCAAAAAAATCTGTCGGTTGTAGCAAAATCAAAAAACGGTTGCAGCAAAACATCTCGCCATTTGTAGCAAAACAGTGTTGTAGCAAAACAGTGGTTGTAGCAAAACTGTCCGCTGGTTGTAGCTTTTTTCGTTGTCGGTTGTAGCAAAAATCAACAATGGTTGCAACAAAAATCATCGTCCCCACAGTGATGGATCGCAACTCTGCCGTGAATGGATGTAGCAAAAAGTTAACCGGACGTAGCAAAAAACCATAACGGTTGCAACAACAAAATTCGTCGCCGTCGTCGCACCGTTCGTAACCTCAATCTTCCATGGCTGCGGCTGCCATGGAGGCATCCAGTTGTCGGTGGACAAGGCGACGAGCACACCCCTATCGTGGACGGCCATGGAGAGGGGTGCATCTGGCACCTGCGGTCCACGCACGACACAAAAAAGGCCTATTAGGCGACGATGGCGGTGACTACCAGCTACCGGCGGCCATGGCGACGAGCACCACCTCCTGGCCTTGGGTGGAACGGGAAGAAAGATGCAGTAGAATATGGATGGAGATGAGCAGGAAAGAGATAAGGACGGACGGTGCGTGGACCTCCAACAGCCACGCGTGGGAGATGAGGCTAATCAAGGCTTTAATTAACCAATAGATCGAACGACCCACACGCGACCGGCGGAAAGAATCGGCCGGGCGTGCCGGGTATAAACATTTACCTTTAGTTAAGCCTAGGTTTGGTTTAGAATTAGTCTAGTACTAAATTAGTATACTAATGAATGACATGTGGGTCCCCTTTAATTAGATTAAATAAATCAGTTTTGATATTTAGTAAAACACTGACAGGTGGGACCACCCCTATAATTAATCTGTTATAATTAAATTAACACTTTAATTAATCTGTGTCATTGACAACAGGGGCCCACTGGTCAGTTTGACCAGTCAAAGCCCCTGTTGACTGCTGATGTCAGCATGACATCATGCTGATGTCATAATTCATTATTGAATTAAAATAATCTATTTTAAATTCAGAATATTAATAAAACTTTAAAAAATAATATGAAATAAACCGTGTCTCGGATGAAAATAATTTATACATGAAAGTTGATCAGAAAAATCCCACGAATCCAAATACGTTGTCCGTTCATCTGTCACATGCTCCTAGCATGATGAACTTGGACATTTAGCATTAGGATCATCTGTCCGGTAATAGCCACAGACCCGGAAATATCGTCAGATATTCTTCCGATCCGTCTACGACGTGTAGTACTGCGTTAGTGCATGTCTAGCTCAGCATATTGTCATGTCATGCGTTGTGATGCATCTGTTTGCTTTATATTTATTGTTTCTCCCCCCTCTTCTTACCGGTAGACCCCGAGACTGACGCTGCTGCCGGGTACGACTACGCCGTTCACGATCAGGCCTTTGCAGCAGAGCAGCAAGGCAATCAACCCCCCCCCCCCCCCTTGAGCATTCCGATATCGCCCATTTCTTCCCTCTCATTCTTGCATTAGATTTTGCTATTGTATTAGCTAGCTCCTATTCTGATGCATAGCCTATTTTTGACAAACTGTTACTATACCTGCTGTTATATCAACTGCTTAGTATAGGTTGATCAATGAATCCCCTGTGACCCCCTTAGTCCCAGTTGCCCCTGCTTCTTCATCGACGACTCGAAGACTCGGTCAACCAACTGACAAGCCATGCCCGTCACATTCACCACACACCCCTTAGTTGTACGACTCTGCAGAGCTACTATCGAGTACCGAGGGTGACACCTCGTGAAGTACTCATGATGCTAACTCTGTAGTGCGGCTAGTCGGTCGTGGTTATCGAGGGTGATTCCTCCTTCACCACTCCCGACGATGACTCTGTCGTGCAACCCCTCAAGTGTGGGACCCTCGAGGGTGATTCCTCTAAGTCCACCTTGACGGTTTCATCGAGCGGGACCCTTTGAGGGTGATTCCTCAGGTTCCGTCTTGATGTTTTATACACACAGTTACTATGACCTGGTTACAGAAACATGTTGGTGATGGGTCGGCCCTGAGGGGTACCCACGGTTTGATGATGGTGAGGCGTGGACGGGCAGGAGAGGCCCTTGCCACACATCCTCGAGACGGGGCGACGGGACCGCACTTCATGGGTCGCGCTTGCCCCGCATTAATAAAATGCTAATGGGTTGGGTATTTGATCTGAGTTGGTCGTTTGGACCTTTTACGCACCAAACCTTCACGTGGGACAAGTTATGGGTACTCAGCGTCGTTGTATCAGCCGAAGCTCTTCGGACGTCAGCAATGGAGCGGCGCGCGCCCGAGTGGCCTGGACGGTACAGCTCTTGGACTAGAGTGTGCTAGGGCTGACCTCGGCCGCCCACACATCGTGCAGGAGCGCAGAGGGCAAGTGGGCCCACGACCCCTATGTGCTTAGGATTTAGACCGGCGAGCTGGCCTCTCTGTTGAGCCTAGGTGGGGCGACGACGTGTTGATATCCCGAGGCCGGGCATGACATAGGAAAGTGTGTCCGGACGGAGGTGATCAAGCGTGTTGGAAATGCGGTGCACCCCTGCAGGGATGAATTCATCTATTCGAATAGCCGTGTCCACGGTAACAGGACGACTTGGAGTTGTACTTTGACCTTCTACAACTATAACTGTGACTTTAAATTGAAATGAATGTTGGCTCCGAGATTGCTTCCTCGCAGGGAGTCGAGGAAGAATCTCTGGGCGTGGTTACTTAATAAAATTGCTACAATAATATTGCTATATATGAGATACCAGTGTACTCTCTTCTAATGCTGCAAGATGCTGAAGATGCTAGTCTTCGATAGGACTAGGCCTTTCCCCTATTCTTGCTTTCTGCAGTCAGTCCAGATATAACCCCACCCCTTGATAATGATGCATACTTAGTATAGTTCTAATGTCTGTCTTGCGAGTACTTTGGATGAGTACTCACCGCTGCTTTGCTTTCTCTTTCCCCCCTCGATACGATTACTACGTTCAGACGATGAAGCCCAGGAGATGGAGTACGCCGGAGACGACTACTACACCACCGCTGGAGCCTACTACGTGGAGAGTGCCGACGCTCAGGAGTAGTTAGGTTGGCTCCCAGGCAGGAGGCCTCGCCTCTTTCGATCCGCTGCTTATGTTTGTGCTAGCCTTCTTAAGGCAAAACTTGTTTAACTTATGTCTGTACTCAGATATTATTTGCTTCTGCTGACTCGTGCTTGTCGAGCTTTGTATTCGAGCCCTCGAGGCCCCTAGCTTGTAATATGAAGCTGTATGACTTTAATTTGTGTCTAGTGTTGTGTTGTGATATCGATCAGTGAGTCCCTAATCTTAGTCGTACGCATTTGCGTGTATGATTACCGTACGGTCAAATTGGGGCGTCACAAGTTGGTATCTGAGCCGACTGCCTGTAGGTAGCCCCCTTTCCAACTTCTTGGCCGAAGTTGAGTCTAGTCATTGAAAAACTTTTACTAACATTGTTGTGTGGGTTACGGGCCCACATCTCAATCGGGTGGTATTAGGATCTTTTATTCCTCGTCTATACTCTGGGTTCTGATCTCTCTTCTCTTTCGGGTTAAAGATTTTACTAACTCTAACTCTAGGTTCTCGTAACTACTTCCTTCGGAGAGCCCCTCATTCCAGATGACGGTTTGATTCATCAAAAGACTCCAAAGATACTCTCCGATGTTTTCTTGAGAACTTGTGTTCATCGTGTTGGGGAACGTGACAGAAAACAAAAAATTTCGGTATAGCGAGCACGCCCAGGACCACTATGGAGATTGCATACAAGGTTTGATCTGATCCGTACCGACTCGTAGCGCAGCAGAAGAAGAGTCGGTGGAGATCGTTGGTGCAGATTCCCGCAGCTAGGATTTTACAACCTCCCAACCGCGAGAATGTACTCCCTCGTCGGACAGCCCTTCGGGAGGCGGTCGGACAGTCCCCCGGACGATGTCACGGACAGCCCTTCGGGAGGACCCTCGAAACTCAAACGGAAACTCGGACAGCCCTCCGGGAGGACCCTCGAACAGCCCCTCGGGCAAAAGATCGAAACTACGACCTCTCTACGGGGTTGCACACATACGGTGTCATCTATCCGGCAGGGCTTCGCCGTCCAGAACTAGTTCCTGCCGGAACCCAGACAGCCTTTCGGCTCTACGAAACTATTTCGCTGGGAGGGAGAGAAGAATGCCAGATCATGCATGGCTTTGTGTATGAGAGCAAGAGTGTGTCTTATGGCTGTCCACACACCTCCTATTTATAGGAAACCCAAGGGGTAGGGTGGTTTTACAAGAAAACCCAAAACCCACATGGAAAGGAGTCCTTCCCAAGGATCTAAAAGGTGAAACCAAGGAACAAGGGGGACTCCATGAAGGAGTCCACCATGTGGCCGGCCACACCCTCATGTGGGGCCCCAAAATTGGCCCCTATCCATCCATGTCATCCCCAAGATCTTTTGGAGCAAAGCCCCAAAAGGTGGCTTTCCAAAAATATCCCAAAAAGCACTTTCACTATTCACAACGACATTTTTCAGCGTCTGATCGAACTGAAAATATTCATGTGGGCTTAGAACAATTCTAGTACCCACCAAAATAATTTTCAACGCGAGCCGGAACAATTCCGGTTTAGTGATTTCATCTGCGAAAAGCATCTGAAGCGGTTTCGGCAGCTCCGGAACATTTCCGGTTTTCATCCCGGAAAATTCCAAAAAGTTTCCAGAATGATTCTGGCACCCTCCAAGAATTATCAGGCATGTGCCAAAACCAATTTGACTTTATGGTATCCTCTGAAACAACTTTTCAGTTTCACCGGAACTCATCCGGTGACCTCTCTCTGCGGAACTTTTCCGCTGTCCGAAACTTTTCCGGTGTCCGAAACTTTTTCGGTGTTTTTCTCTCAGACTCCCTGTCTAGTATTCAACAGATAGATGACCCTTAAGCGTGTGACCCTATAGGTTCGGTGAAGCATAGACATGACCCGGAACCCCTTCCGATCAATGATCAACATCGGAGCCGTGGACACCCATATCGATCCCTATACCCACACGAATAAATATTCGAGTGAACCTCCAGTTGCCGTGTGCTATTCCTGTTGCTTCGCGATATGTTACAATTACCCGAGGTGAGACATGTAGGCATCCTCGTGGATCAACAACTTGTCCACAATGCCACTTACCTCGTTGCCGGTATTGTTCTCTTTTCTCGTTCCCGTGTTCCGGCATCCCCGTGATCAAATCACAAAGTGTCTGGCCAGACGATGATGGACACCGTAACACCGAGAGGGCCCAGAGATATCTCTCCATCGACGGAGGAGCAAATCCCAATCTTGAGCTATCAAGTTACTTGACATACTTTTCCATGAACCCGTAAGCCGCCGTAATAGCCACCCATTTACGGATGACGTTTAACAAACCCCAAAGTTCATGAAGCAAGCATGAAGAAACTCGATACTCTCATGGTCTAAGGAATCATGCAAACGTTAACCATCTCTGTGTTATTTAACCATTAACTTGTGACGAATATATCTCATAGTATAACATCAATTTGGGTCGATTCAACACAAGTGTTCTACTAACATCGTGTCCTCAAAATTGCCGGCATAGCCATGCCCATGATCAGGAAAACAGGATCATCATGCAATACTTGAGCCAGTCTTAGAGGCAAGACTAGGAATACAATATACCGTTTATTATACCACACGTGCACATGAGTTTCCCTCCAAGCCTCGTGGTTATTGTAGACTCGAGAATCATTGCAGTCATAGCATGGATCATAAACATTCATTACAAACTTGGAGATACAAAAGTAACTGATATTACTGCCTCTAGGGCATATCTCCTACAGACTCCCACTTGCACTAGAGTCATAATCCAGCTACATGGCTTCCCTAACACCAATGGCTATCCGGTGTTGCTCATGCTTTGCTCGTGGTAGAGGCTTAGTCATCGGGTCTGACACATTCAGATCCGTGTGAACTTTGCGTACTTTCACTAAACCTTCTTCGACATGATGTCGAATGAGTTTATATTTGCGTTGAATATGCATTGTCTTATGGTGCGAACATGGCTCCCTTGCCTGAGCCACGGCGCCACTATTATCACAATAGATCTCCACCGGGTCCTGAGCACTTGGAACCACACCAAGATCTTCAAGAAATTGCTTGATACCGACAGCTTTCTTGGAGGCTTCTGAAGCAGCAACATATTCCGCCTCCGTTGTAGAATCCGCCACAGTCTTTTGTTTGGAACTTTTCCAATCAACTACGCCGCCGTTCAATATGAAAACATAGCCAGATTGAGATTTGAAGTCATCTGGGTCAGACATGAAGCCTGCATCAGTGTAACAACTTACAATGAGCTCTTCATCACCTCCGTACACAAGGAGTAAATCCTTGGTCCTTCTGAGGTACTTAAGAATACCCTTGACTGCGGCCCAGTGTTCCAATCCTGGATCACCTTGGTACCGGCTGCTAACACTTAGCGCATAGGAAACATCCGGTCTTGTACATAGCATGGCATACATAATAGAACCAACTGCCGAAGCATATGGAATATCATTCATTTGTACTCGCTCATCAAGGGTCCGAGGACTCTGATTCTTGCAAAGCACTGTGCCAGGTGACATGGGGAGTAGGCCTTTCTTGGAGTTCTCCATGTTGAACCTTTTCAACACCTTGTCAATGTACGTGCTTTGGCTTAGCGCTATCAGGCGTCTTGATCTATCTCTATAGATCCTGATGCCTAATACATATGCCGCTTCGCCTAAGTCTTTCATTGAAAAACTCTTCTTCAATGAGTCTTTTATTTCGCTAAGAAAATTCACGTCATTTCCAATCAACAATATGTCATCCACATACAAGATTAGAAATGCTTTTGCGCTCCCACTAAACTTCTTGTACACACAAGATTCTTCATCGTTCCTGATGAAGCCAAACTCTTTGACCACTTCATCAAAACGAATATTCCAGCTCCTTGATGCTTGCTTCAGACCATAAATGGCTTTCTGAAGCTTACATACCTTTCCAGCATTCTTAGGATCGACAAAACCTTCTGGCTGTATCATGTATACATCCCTATCAAGGTTTCCATTTAGGAAAGCCGTTTTGACATCCATCTGCCATATTTCATAATCGAAATAAGCAACAATTGCTAGTAATATCCGAACAGACCTAAGCATAGCTACGGGCGAGAAAGTCTCGTCGTAGTCCTCTCCTGGAACTTGCGTGAACCCTTTCGCGACAAGTCTAGCTTTGTGGATAGTAATGTTACCATCCGCGTCTGTCTTTCTTTTGAAAATCCATTTACAACCAATGGGTTTTACGCCATCTGGAAGTTCTTCCAAGTTCCAAACTTGGTTTTCGTACATGGATTCCATTTCGGATCTCATGGCTTTGTGCCATTCCCTTGAGCTAGGCCCCGCCATCGCTTCCTTGTAGTGCGCAGGTTCATCGTCTTCAAGAATGAAGATTTCGTTATGAAACCACTCAGGTGGCTGGATAGCCCTACCTGATCTGCGCGGTTCAGTTACAACAGTGTTTGAAGTTTCCGCATCACATGCGACAACTTCCGGCTCGGTTGTAGGGATAATTAGCGGAATTTCTTCCGGTTCTTTAGCCATATCAACGGTTGCCGAAGATTCACTAATCTCATTAAGTTGTACTGTCCTCCCACTTAATTCTTTTGCGAGAAACTCTTTCTCGAGAAAACGTCCAAACCTTGCGACAAACACTTTGCCCTCGGACTGGTTGTAGAAGGAATACCCAATGGTGTCTATTGGATAACCTACAAAGTAACATTTGTCTGATCTGGGGTCGAGTTTGCTTGGTTGTAAACGTTTTACATAAGCTTCACAACCCCACACCTTGAGATGCGACACATTGGGTTTCTTCCCATACCATAAAGCGTATGGTGTCGTCTCAACAGACTTAGACGGTGCTCTGTTTAGTGTGTGAGCGGCAGTGAGCAGTGCGTGACCCCAAAAAGATATCGGTAGATCTGTAAGAGACATCATCGACCTTACCATGTCTAACAGGGTTCGGTTACGTCGCTCCGACACTCCGTTTCGCTATGGAGTTCCGGGAGGCGTAAGCTGTGAAACGATTCCACGGTCACTCAGATGCTGGCCAAACTCATGACTAAGATATTCGCCTCCGCGATCAGACCGCAGAAACTTAATCTTTTTGTCACGATGATTTTCTACCTCATTCTGAAATTCTTTGAACTTTTCAAAGGTTTCCGACTTATTCTTCATTAAGTAGATATAGCCATACCGACTTAAATCATCGGTAAAAGTCACGAAGTAAAAATACCCACCCCGTGCGGCCGTGTTCATTGGACCACATACATCACTATGTATTATTTCCAATAATTCACCCGCCCGTTCAGGATGACCCGTGAACGGCGTCTTGGTCATTTTTCCCATCAAGCAAGCTTCACATGTGTCAAATGATTCAAAATCAAGGGACGGTAAAACTCCATCTTTATGGAGTCTTTGCATGCGTTTCTTTCCGATGTGGCCAAGCCGACAGTGCCACAAATAAGTGGTGGTGGTATCAGCCTTCTTAAGGCGTTTAGCACTCACGTTAAAGACATCATTTCCACATTCAACATTTAGTATGAAAAGGCCCCCAACAATGGGTGCAAATCCATAAAACATATCCTTACAATAAAGTGAACAACCATTGTTCTCAGACTTGTAGGAGTACCCATCGTGCACTAAACATGATCCAGAGATAATGTTTCTACACAACAACGGAACAAAATAACAGTTACTAAGTTCCAAAATAAATCCTAAAGGGAGACGTAGAGGCATAATGCCGACGGCTTGAGCGGCGATCCCAGCGCCGTTCCCGACACGCATCATGACTTCATTCTTTGCCAGCTTGCGCACCTTCTGAAGCCCCTGTATCGAGTTGCAAATGTGAGCAACCGATCCGGTATCAAATACCCAAGACTTAGAATTTTCGCTAGCAAGCAAAACGTCAATGACATTAACTTGTATAACAATTATACCTTTTCCGGTTTTCCCGGACTTCTTATCTTCCAGATACTTCTTGCAGTTTCTCTTCCAGTGACCTGTGCCCTTGCAGTAGAAGCACTCAGTTTCATTCTTGGCTCCGCCCTTAGATTTGCGTTGGAAGCCGGTCTTACCGGCCCCCTTGCCCTTCTTTGGCTTGCCTTTCTTTTTGAAACAGGCAGTTTTATTCACAAGCAACACTTGCTTGCGATTTTTCTGCAGTCCTCCTTCAGCAGTTTTCAGCATGGCAAGCACCTCATGAACTGTTTTGTCCAACCCATTCATGTGGTAGTTCATGATAAAACCACCATAAGACGGGGGGAGGGAACCTAGCAACAAGTCCATAACATGCTCTTTCGGAAGTGGGAATTCCAGGGTTTTAAGCCTTTCAGCGTGGCCAATCATATTAACTACGTATTCGCCAACTGAACTGCCCTCAGCCATCTTGGTCTCCGCCATCATTTTCATGATATCAAAGCGTTCAGACCGTGCATTAAACTTGTACAGAGCATCCAGATCCTTGATCATATCAAAGGAGTTATGGAATTCAAAACGTTTTTGAAGCTCTGAACTCATGCAAGACAGCATGAGGCACTGCACTAAGTTGAAATCATCATCCTTAGTGGCCCAGACATTTTGTATGTCTGCCTCGGCTGTTTCCGCCGGCTTAGGTGGAAGAGGTCCGTCAAGCACGTACATTTTCTTAGCACTCCTGAGGACAATCCTCAGGGTACGGACCCAGTCCGCATAGTTGTTTCCATTCGCAGCTAACTTCTCTTTCTCTAACATCGGGCCTAAGTTGAACGCGGTGTTGCGAGCCATTTGATCTACAACGGAAAACACAAGTTCATTTAGACTTTGTTCATAATGATTTTTGGCTCTAGTGAATAAACAATTTTATTCTAAAGGGCGCTCCCACTCAAATCAACATCTCTCAAAATTGATTGTGAGTGATTCAAGATCCGCATTTCCATTCGCCGTCACGGTTCGAGATGAACACCCATGGCGTGAACTTCAATCGGTAGGCAAACTTGCCGATCACATCTCTATGCGATTCTTGTTCATCTTTCGATGCGTGTGTTCCGAGCTCAGGACTTTCCTGCCTGAACGTCAAGACAACCAAGTGATCTTGCTGCGAGGTCTTAACTCACCCGCCTCACACTTCTCTAATCGTTCGCACCCATGGAGATCATGCAATGCCCCGAAGAGATAGGTGCCGTGACGGTGCTACACTTGGGAGAACACTAACTACTTGATATTTTGTGAGAGATCACCCTAATAAAAAGCGACTACCGCGCAATCAAGAAGGGTGCATCAAGAGGTATAAACATCTCAGGCAATTCATAATAGCATGATATGGTATAGCCCCTTCTGACGGAGAAGTCAAGTATTCTTCGTCTTCGACATTCGCGTCGGTGTTCACCTTTGCGAAGATTGCCACCACCTTGTCGATGCACCACATAATATTGCTATCTCTATAGCTAATAAAATAAGTGCATTACACAAGGTTGACACGCAGGTCATTAAAGTGCAATCATATGGCTCCAGCCATCATGCCGAATCATGACACGCAGGTCATGTTAATTACATCATATAGTCATCTCATACATAATCAAATTTAATATGAGCATTGCTATACCACATCACATGCAAATCCATCCTGCAAAACCAAGTTAGACGCTTCTAATCGGTTTATGCAAAATTTTATTTTACGTGGCTTCTAAGGTTTTGACTTAAACCGTAGCTACCAACGTCCATCCTCAAGTATGATACTTCAAGTTGCTAGATTAACTTTCCAGGGTGTATGAAACACGAGATAATAAAATCTCGAGCCCCATACTAAACTTCGTCATACGCGTGACCCCCGTGCAGATCATATCTGCATTGCCCTTCGTCTGCGAAACATCCATCTTTCTTTAACTAAAGTGGAACCCAAAGAACTGTTAGCACTTCGTTGATCTGTCAATCAGCATACTCAGGAGCAGCATGAAAGGATCGCGGATTGCCAGAACTTTGTGAGATTCCACCATGCCGTCAAGATCAGGAGTACGCAAATTCACGGGAAGCAACAGGAACATCGGGTAACAGACTTCATCTGCTACCCGCATAAATAATTTTCAGCAATAGATCTTATCTACTCCAAAATTATATTATGCAATACCCATACATCTCATGTATTCTAGATCATAACATGCATCTACTCATAGCCTGGCTCTTGATGCCATTGTTGGGGAACGCGACAGAAAACAAAAAAATTCGGTATAGCGAGCACGCCCAGGACCACTATGGAGATTGCATACAAGGTTTGATCTGATCCGTACCGACTCGTAGCGCAGCAGAAGAAGAGTCGGTGGAGATCGTTGGTGCAGATTCCCGCAGCTAGGATTTTACAACCTCCCAACCGCGATAATGTACTCCCTCGTCGGACAGCCCTTCGGGAGGCGGTCGGACAGTCCCCCGGACGATGTCACGGATAGCCCTTCGGGAGGACCCTCGAAACTCGAACGGAAACTCGGACAGCCCTCCGGGAGGACCCTCGAACAGCCCCTCGGGCAAAAGATCGAAACTACGACCTCTCTACGGGGTTGCACACATACGGTGTCATCTATCCGGTAGGGCTTCGCCGTCCAGAACTAGTTCCTGCCGGAACCCAGACAGCCTTTCGGCTCTACGAAACTATTTCGCTGGGAGGGAGAGAAGAATGCCAGATCATGCATGGCTTTGTGTATGAGAGCAAGAGTGTGTCTTATGTCAGCCCACACACCTCCTATTTATAGGAAACCCAAGGGGTAGGGTGGTTTTACAAGAAAACCCAAAACCCACATGGAAAGGAGTCCTTCCCAAGGACCTAAAAGGTGAAACCAAGGAACAAGGGGGACTCCATGAAGGAGTCCACCATGTGGCCGGCCACACCCTCATGTGGGGCCCCAAAATTGGCCCCTATCCATCCATGTCATCCCCAAGATCTTTTGGAGCAAAGCCCCAAAAGGTGGCTTTCCAAAAATATCCCAAAAAACACTTTCACTATTCACGACGACATTTTTCAGCGTCTGATCGAACTGAAAATATTCATGTGGGCTTAGAACAATTCTAGTACCCACCAAAATAATTTTCAACGCGAGCCGGAACAATTCCGGTTTAGTGATTTCATCTGCGAAAAGCATCTGAAGCGGTTTCGGCAGCTCCGGAACATTTCCGGTTTTCATACCGGAAAATTCCAGAAAGTTTCCAGAATGATTCTGGCACCCTCCAAGAATTATCAGGCATGTGCCAAAACCAATTTGACTTTATGGTATCCTCTGAAACAACTTTTCAGTTTCACCGGAACTCATCCGGTGACCTCTCTCTGCGGAACTTTTCCGCTGTCCGAAACTTTTCCGGTGTCCGAAACTTTTTCGGTGTTTTTCTCTCAGACTCCCTGTCTAGTATTCAACAGATAGATGACCCTTAAGCGTGTGACCCTATAGGTTCGGTGAAGCATAGACATGACCCGGAACCCCTTCCGATCAATGATCAACATCGGAGCCGTGGACACCCATATCGATCCCTATACCCACACGAATAAATATTCGAGTGAACCTCCAGTTGCCGTGTGCTATTCCTGTTGCTTCGCGATATGTTACAATTACCCGAGGTGAGACATGTAGGCATCCTCGTGGATCAACAACTTGTCCACAATGCCACTTACCTCGTTGCCGGTATTGTTCTCTTTTCTCGTTCCCGTGTTCCGGCATCCCCGTGATCAAATCACAAAGTGTCTGGCCAGACGATGATGGACACCGTAACACCGAGAGGGCCCGGAGATATCTCTCCATCGACGGAGGAGCAAATCCCAATCTTGAGCTATCAAGTTACTTGACATACTTTTCCATGAACCCGTAAGCCGCCGTAATAGCCACCCATTTACGGATGACGTTTAACAAACCCCAAAGTTCATGAAGCAAGCATGAAGAAACTCGATACTCTCATGGTCTAAGGAATCATGCAAACGTTAACCATCTCTGTGTTATTTAACCATTAACTTGTGACGAATATATCTCATAGTATAACATCAATTTGGGTCGATTCAACACAAGTGTTCTACTAACATCGTGTCCTCAAAATTGCCGGCATAGCCATGCCCATGATCAGGAAAACAGGATCATCATGCAATACTTGAGCCAGTCTTAGAGGCAAGACTAGGAATACAATATACCGTTTATTATACCACACGTGCACATGAGTTTCCCTCCAAGCCTCGTGGTTATTGTAGACTCGAGAATCATTGCAGTCATAGCATGGATCATAAACATTCATTACAAACTTGGAGATACAAAAGTAACTGATATTACTGCCTCTAGGGCATATCTCCTACAGACTCCCACTTGCACTAGAGTCATAATCCAGCTACATGGCTTCCCTAACACCAATGGCTATCCGGTGTTGCTCATGCTTTGCTCGTGGTAGAGGCTTAGTCATCGGGTCTGACACATTCAGATCCGTGTGAACTTTGCGTACTTTCACTAAACCTTCTTCGACATGATGTCGAATGAGTTTATATTTGCGTTGAATATGCATTGTCTTATGGTGCGAACATGGCTCCCTTGCCTGAGCCACGGCGCCACTATTATCACAATAGATCTCCACCGGGTCCTGAGCACTTGGAACCACACCAAGATCTTCAAGAAATTGCTTGATACCGACAGCTTTCTTGGAGGCTTCTGAAGCAGCAACATATTCCGCCTCCGTTGTAGAATCCGCCACAGTCTTTTGTTTGGAACTTTTCCAATCAACTACGCCGCCGTTCAATATGAAAACATAGCCAGATTGAGATTTGAAGTCATCTGGGTCAGACATGAAGCCTGCATCAGTGTAACAACTTACAATGAGCTCTTCATCACCTCCGTACACAAGGAGTAAATCCTTGGTCCTTCTGAGGTACTTAAGAATACCCTTGACTGCGGCCCAGTGTTCCAATCCTGGATCACCTTGGTACCGGCTGCTAACACTTAGCGCATAGGAAACATCCGGTCTTGTACATAGCATGGCATACATAATAGAACCAACTGCCGAAGCATATGGAATATCATTCATTTGTACTCGCTCATCAAGGGTCCGAGGACTCTGATTCTTGCAAAGCACTGTGCCAGGTGACATGTGGAGTAGGCCTTTCTTGGAGTTCTCCATGTTGAACCTTTTCAACACCTTGTCAATGTACGTGCTTTGGCTTAGCGCTATCAGGCGTCTTGATCTATCTCTATAGATCCTGATGCCTAATACATATGCCGCTTCGCCTAAGTCTTTCATTGAAAAACTCTTCTTCAATGAGTCTTTTATTTCGCTAAGAAAATTCACGTCATTTCCAATCAACAATATGTCATCCACATACAAGATTAGAAATGCTTTTGCGCTCCCACTAAACTTCTTGTACACACAAGATTCTTCATCGTTCCTGATGAAGCCAAACTCTTTGACCACTTCATCAAAACGAATATTCCAGCTCCTTGATGCTTGCTTCAGACCATAAATGGCTTTCTGAAGCTTACATACCTTTCCAACATTCTTAGGATCGACAAAACCTTCTGGCTATATCATGTATACATCCCTATCAAGGTTTCCATTTAGGAAAGCCGTTTTGACATCCATCTGCCATATTTCATAATCGAAATAAGCAGCAATTGCTAGTAATATCCGAACAGACCTAAGCATAGCTACGGGCGAGAAAGTCTCGTCGTAGTCCTCTCCTGGAACTTGCGTGAACCCTTTCGCGACAAGTCTAGCTTTGTGGATAGTAATGTTACCATCCGCGTCCGTCTTTCTTTTGAAAATCCATTTACAACCAATGGGTTTTACGCCATCTGGAAGTTCTTCCAAGTTCCAAACTTGGTTTTCGTACATGGATTCCATTTCGGATCTCATGGCTTTGTGCCATTCCCTTGAGCTAGGCCCCGCCATCGCTTCCTTGTAGTGCGCAGGTTCATCGTCTTCAAGAATGAAGATTTCGTTATGAAACCACTCAGGTGGCTGGATAGCCCTACCTGATCTGCGCGGTTCAGTTACAACAGTGTTTGAAGTTTCCGCATCACATGCGACAACTTCCGGCTCGGTTGTAGGGATAATTAGCGGAATTTCTTCCGGTTCTTTAGCCATATCAACGGTTGCCGAAGATTCACTAATCTCATTAAGTTGTACTGTCCTCCCACTTAATTCTTTTGCGAGAAACTCTTTCTCGAGAAAACGTCCAAACCTTGCGACAAACACTTTGCCCTCGGACTGGTTGTAGAAGGAATACCCAATGGTGTCTATTGGATAACCTACAAAGTAACATTTGTCTGATCTGGGGTCGAGTTTGCTTGGTTGTAAACGTTTTACATAAGCTTCACAACCCCACACCTTGAGATGCGACACATTGGGTTTCTTCCCATACCATAAAGCGTATGGTGTCGTCTCAACAGACTTAGACGGTGCTCTGTTTAGTGTGTGAGCGGCAGTGAGCAGTGCGTGACCCCAAAAAGATATCGGTAGATCTGTAAGAGACATCATCGACCTTACCATGTCTAACAGGGTTCGGTTACGTCGCTCTGACACTCCGTTTCGCTATGGAGTTCCGGGAGGCGTAAGCTGTGAAACGATTCCACGGTCACTCAGATGCTGGCCAAACTCATGACTAAGATATTCGCCTCCGCGATCAGACCGCAGAAACTTAATCTTTTTGTCACGATGATTTTCTACCTCATTCTGAAATTCTTTGAACTTTTCAAAGGTTTCCGACTTATTCTTCATTAAGTAGATATAGCCATACCGACTTAAATCATCGGTAAAAGTCACGAAGTAAAAATACCCACCCCGTGCGGCCGTGTTCATTGGACCACATACATCACTATGTATTATTTCCAATAATTCACCCGCCCATTCAGGATGACCCGTGAACGGCGTCTTGGTCATTTTTCCCATCAAGCAAGCTTCACATGTGTCAAATGATTCAAAATCAAGGGACGGTAAAACTCCATCTTTATGGAGTCTTTGCATGCGTTTCTTTCCGATGTGGCCAAGCCGACAGTGCCACAAATAAGTGGTGGTGGTATCAGCCTTCTTAAGGCGTTTAGCACTCACGTTAAAGACATCATTTCCACATTCAACATTTAGTATGAAAAGGCCCCCAACAATGGGTGCAAATCCATAAAACATATCCTTACAATAAAGTGAACAACCATTGTTCTCAGACTTGTAGGAGTACCCATCGTGCACTAAACATGATCCAGAGATAATGTTTCTACACAACAACGGAACAAAATAACAGTTACTAAGTTCCAAAATAAATCCTAAAGGGAGACGTAGAGGCATAATGCCGACGGCTTGAGCGGCGATCCCAGCGCCGTTCCCGACACGCATCACGACTTCATTCTTTGCCAGCTTGCGCACCTTCTGAAGCCCCTGTATCGAGTTGCAAATGTGAGCAACCGATCCGGTATCAAATACCCAAGACTTAGAATTTTCGCTAGCAAGCAAAACGTCAATGACATTAACTTGTATAACAATTATACCTTTTCCGGTTTTCCCGGACTTCTTATCTTCCAGATACTTCTTGCAGTTTCTCTTCCAGTGACCTGTGCCCTTGCAGTAGAAGCACTCAGTTTCATTCTTGGCTCCGCCCTTAGATTTGCGTTGGAAGCCGGTCTTACCGGCCCCCTTGCCCTTCTTTGGCTTGCCTTTCTTTTTGAAACAGGCAGTTTTATTCACAAGCAACACTTGCTTGCGATTTTTCTGCAGTCCTCCTTCAGCAGTTTTCAGCATGGCAAGCACCTCATGAACTGTTTTGTCCAACCCATTCATGTGGTAGTTCATGATAAAACCGCCATAAGACGGGGGGAGGGAACCTAGCAACAAGTCCATAACATGCTCTTTCGGAAGTGGGAATTCCAGGGTTTTAAGCCTTTCAGCGTGGCCAATCATATTGACCACGTATTCGCCAACTGAACTGCCCTCAGCCATCTTGGTCTCCGCCATCATTTTCATGATATCAAAGCGTTCAGACCGTGCATTAAACTTGTACAGAGCATCCAGATCCTTGATCATATCAAAGGAGTTATGGAATTCAAAACGTTTTTGAAGCTCTGAACTCATGCAAGACAGCATGAGGCACTGCACTAAGTTGAAATCATCATCCTTAGTGGCCCAGACATTTTGTATGTCTGCCTCGGCTGTTTCCGCCGGCTTAGGTGGAAGAGGTCCGTCAAGCACGTACATTTTCTTAGCACTCCTGAGGACAATCCTCAGGGTACGGACCCAGTCCGCATAGTTGTTTCCATTCGCAGCTAACTTCTCTTTCTCTAACATCGGGCCTAAGTTGAACGCGGTGTTGCGAGCCATTTGATCTACAACGGAAAACACAAGTTCATTTAGACTTTGTTCATAATGATTTTTGGCTCTAGTGAATAAACAATTTTATTCTAAAGGGCGCTCCCACTCAAATCAACATCTCTCAAAATTGATTGTGAGTGATTCAAGATCCGCATTTCCATTCGCCGTCACGGTTCGAGATGAACACCCATGGCGTGAACTTCAATCGGTAGGCAAACTTGCCGATCACATCTCTATGCGATTCTTGTTCATCTTTCGATGCGTGTGTTCCGAGCTCAGGACTTTCCTGCCTGAACGTCAAGACAACCAAGTGATCTTGCTGCGAGGTCTTAACTCACCCGCCTCACACTTCTCTAATCGTTCGCACCCATGGAGATCATGCAATGCCCCGAAGAGATAGGTGCCGTGACGGTGCTACACTTGGGAGAACACTAACTACTTGATATTTTGTGAGAGATCACCCTAATAAAAAGCGACTACCGCGCAATCAAGAAGGGTGCATCAAGAGGTATAAACATCTCAGGCAATTCATAATAGCATGATATGGTATAGCCCCTTCTGACGGAGAAGTCAAGTATTCTTCGTCTTCGACATTCGCGTCGGTGTTCACCTTTGCGAAGATTGCCACCACCTTGTCGATGCACCACATAATATTGCTATCTCTATAGCTAATAAAATAAGTGCATTACACAAGGTTGACACGCAGGTCATTAAAGTGCAATCATATGGCTCCAGCCATCATGCCGAATCATGACACGCAGGTCATGTTAATTACATCATATAGTCATCTCATACATAATCAAATTTAATATGAGCATTGCTATACCACATCACATGCAAATCCATCCTGCAAAACCAAGTTAGACGCTTCTAATCGGTTTATGCAAAATTTTATTTTACGTGGCTTCTAAGGTTTTGACTTAAACCGTAGCTACCAACGTCCATCCTCAAGTATGATACTTCAAGTTGCTAGATTAACTTTCCAGGGTGTATGAAACACGAGATAATAAAATCTCGAGCCCCATACTAAACTTCGTCATACGCGTGACCCCCGTGCAGATCATATCTGCATTGCCCTTCGTCTGCGAAACATCCATCTTTCTTTAACTAAAGTGGAACCCAAAGAACTGTTAGCACTTCGTTGATCTGTCAATCAGCATACTCAGGAGCAGCATGAAAGGATCGCGGATTGCCAGAACTTTGTGAGATTCCACCATGCCGTCAAGATCAGGAGTACGCAAATTCACGGGAAGCAACAGGAACATCGGGTAACAGACTTCATCTGCTACCCGCATAAATAATTTTCAGCAATAGATCTTATCTACTCCAAAATTATATTATGCAATACCCATACATCTCATGTATTCTAGATCATAACATGCATCTACTCATAGCCTGGCTCTTGATGCCACTGTTGGGGAACGCGACAGAAAACAAAAAAATTCGGTATAGCGAGCACGCCCAGGACCACTATGGAGATTGCATACAAGGTTTGATCTGATCCGTACCGACTCGTAGCGCAGCAGAAGAAGAGTCGGTGGAGATCGTTGGTGCAGATTCCCGCAGCTAGGATTTTACAACCTCCCAACCGCGAGAATGTACTCCCTCGTCGGACAGCCCTTCGGGAGGCGGTCGGACAGTCCCCCGGACGATGTCACGGACAGCCCTTCGGGAGGACCCTCGAAACTAGAACGGAAACTCGGACAGCCCTCCGGGAGGACCCTCGAACAGCCCCTCGGGCAAAAGATCGAAACTACGACCTCTCTACGGGGTTGCACACATACGGTGTCATCTATCCGGCAGGGCTTCGCCGTCCAGAACTAGTTCCTGCCGGAACCCAGACAGCCTTTCGGCTCTACGAAACTATTTCGCTGGGAGGGAGAGAAGAATGCCAGATCATGCATGGCTTTGTGTATGAGAGCAAGAGTGTGTCTTATGGCAGCCCACACACCTCCTATTTATAGGAAACCCAAGGGGTAGGGTGGTTTTACAAGAAAACCCAAAACCCACATGGAAAGGAGTCCTTCCCAAGGACCTAAAAGGTGAAACCAAGGAACAAGGGGGACTCCATGAAGGAGTCCACCATGTGGCCGGCCACACCCTCATGTGGGGCACCAAAATTGGCCCCTATCCATCCATGTCATCCCCAAGATCTTTTGGAGCAAAGCCCCAAAAGGTGGCTTTCCAAAAATATCCCAAAAAGCACTTTCACTATTCACGACGACATTTTTCAGCGTCTGATCGAACTGAAAATATTCATGTGGGCTTAGAACAATTCTAGTACCCACCAAAATAATTTTCAACGCGAGCCGGAACAATTCCGGTTTAGTGATTTCATCTGCGAAAAGCATGTGAAGCGGTTTCGGCAGCTCCGGAACATTTCCGGTTTTCATACCGGAAAATTCCAGAAAGTTTCCAGAATGATTCTGGCACCCTCCAAGAATTATCAGGCATGTGCCAAAACCAATTTGACTTTATGGTATCCTCTGAAACAACTTTTCAGTTTCACCGGAACTCATCCGGTGACCTCTCTCTGCGGAACTTTTCCGCTGTCCAAAACTTTTCCGGTGTCCGAAACTTTTTCGGTGTTTTTCTCTCAGACTCCCTGTCTAGTATTCAACAGATAGATGACCCTTAAGCGTGTGACCCTATAGGTTCGGTGAAGCATAGACATGACCCGGAACCCCTTCCGATCAATGATCAACATCGGAGCCGTGGACACCCATATCGATCCCTATACCCACACGAATAAATATTCGAGTGAACCTCCAGTTGCCGTGTGCTATTCCTGTTGCTTCGCGATATGTTACAATTACCCGAGGTGAGACATGTAGGCATCCTCGTGGATCAACAACTTGTCCACAATGCCACTTACCTCGTTGCCGGTATTGTTCTCTTTTCTCGTTCCCGTGTTCCGGCATCCCCGTGATCAAATCACAAAGTGTCTGGCCAGACGATGATGGACACCGTAACACCGAGAGGGCCCAGAGATATCTCTCCATCGACGGAGGAGAAAATCCCAATCTTGAGCTATCAAGTTACTTGACATACTTTTCCATGAACCCGTAAGCCGCCGTAATAGCCACCCATTTACGGATGACGTTTAACAAACCCCAAAGTTCATGAAGCAAGCATGAAGAAACTCGATACTCTCATGGTCTAAGGAATCATGCAAACGTTAACCATCTCTGTGTTATTTAACCATTAACTTGTGACGAATATATCTCATAGTATAACATCAATTTGGGTCGATTCAACACAAGTGTTCTACTAACATCGTGTCCTCAAAATTGCCGGCATAGCCATGCCCATGATCAGGAAAACAGGATCATCATGCAATACTTGAGCCAGTCTTAGAGGCAAGACTAGGAATACAATATACCGTTTATTATACCACACGTGCACATGAGTTTCCCTCCAAGCCTCGTGGTTATTGTAGACTCGAGAATCATTGCAGTCATAGCATGGATCATAAACATTCATTACAAACTTGGAGATACAAAAGTAACTGATATTACTGCCTCTAGGGCATATCTCCTACACATCGCTCTTGCGATTACCTTCTACCATCAACCCCCCCCCCCCCCCCCCCCCGCTACGCTTACCGGGGATTCGTTCGTCCTCAGTTGTCATGGGTTTCACAAAATCCTTTGAATTGCTATTCGATCTTCCAAATCCTCAATAGCCTTTGACTCTTGACCTTTCTCATCTGCTTGCATTATGGTTAATTCCATATGGCTTGCAATATTCATTAAATCCTTTGTGATTGTCATTTGATTTTATTGATTCCACCTGTGTGTGAATGCATGCAGTCGTCAGTTGTTTCTCATAAATTATCTTTCCGGCTCAGACGTCTTTCCAAACATGGGTTGGTTCTCGACAATTCAACTTTGATTGATTGTCCATCTAAATCCATTCAACTTACTTGTATTTGATTGGAGCATCTATTTCCGATACACCAATTTGGAAATCTTAATTCCTTTGGTTATTTAAGCATCAAATTAATTGGATATTCTATGATCTGATGCCTTGCATTCTTTCTCCCTCTGATTGAGCACCGATATTCACATCAGGTCCTTTGTGGACCGCCAGACCCATTGTTGGGTTATTATCCGATAGCATCCTTCACATTCAAAATTATTGTGATGTTCTTCCCCTGATACATGATGCCATTGGTAAATTGTGCCTTCTCCCTCTGATAAGTTGTATCCTATACTTTTGCCAGCCATGCTCTGTTGTCAAGCATGTGTTAATTACTCTTGAAGCTTGAGATATATGTTCCTAAGATGCCCCGATGGGTTGGACCTATGCCTTCCTTAATTCGTGTGAATCCGATAGTTTTCACGAGTTTTACTCTCCTAGTGTTTTGCCAGTTAAACTTTCAAAACTACAACTTTATCAAAGGCAAGGAGTAAATGGAAGGTGATGCATTGATGAAGTGGGAGTCGACCTTGAACTTTGTGTTCATGCCCATGGGAACGATGTAAATCTTATCATGGAAGCTTCTCGTAACAAAAAAACTCTCTTGGTATAATTTGATCTGGTATCTGTGGTCTTGTCCTTTGCAATCATGGTTCTGACCATGTTGTTCTACGTTGATTTCATTCTCAGACAAGTTAAAAGTGCTTGTCTTCCGCAGATCAATACATCGGCCCAAGCTTTAATTCTGATCTACCTCCGAGTATTATCCTTGGTATATCAAGGATATCACGGAGCTATATAACTTCTTATGATTATCTCTGATTCCTTTTCCCTCGTGTTCTGAGTTGTTGGACACTCAAGGACACCAATAACTGAATCGGGTATGCATTGTGATTCAACAACTCTTAGTAATCTTCTTTGCTTATGGGTTGGTACTCGATCATGTCTTTCCAAGCCGTTAGGCTACATCATCATCGTCATGCTAAAGCTTGTCCATGCTATATATGTCCTTCATCCCCGGAACACAATTTCAAACAGTGCACTAAGCTTACATCGAGTTTTCAACGTCATGATGGTTGTCTTGAAAGGCAATTTCGATTCTGAGCTAGCACTCTAATCTGTGGTTCCGACCACCCTTCGCTTCATCATTTACTTGATTGATGTCGTCGCTGGCCGATTACATCTTCAAGAGTCTTCTCGGCAATTGTGTGGTGATCATCATCAACATTCTGAGCTCTTCCAGGATATCAATTAAATTCATGATGAGAAGTACCATCCTTGCCTTGGTAATTGGTATTGTCTTTGACGACACCTTTTCTTTCCTTCCAAACGAAGACGGTCTTATTTTGGGTGAACCTTAAGCTCCTTTCTAGCCATCTTGTGTTTTGTTCTATCTTGGAGTATTACCATCTTATGTCGAGAATGTCGTGAGAATTACACACGTCTTAAGAATTCTTGATATAGTGATACTTCTTGCCATCGCCTTTCATTTCTTAGTTCCCATGTTGTTCTAACCGGAATACCGACGAATGGACTATGAGGCATAGATTCAACACTTATGGCATAGCAACTCTATTGCCTTGGAGTTAATGAACAATAAGTCCATTCTTAGTGTGTTGGCTGTTAAATCAACATTCTAACCTCGATCGTGCTACCCAATCCATATTTACGGGTGCACCTTTCGTTCAATGTTTAATTGTGGATGTTCGCCTCAAACATACATCGTTATATCATTGGGTCTGACCAACGCTATCACCTTGTTTACATAACTGTGGAAATCCATCTTTGTGGAAATCTCGATGAATTGTTGCTGAGCCCATCAGCCACATCCTCATCTTCTTCATGGTTCATGATGAACATTTAAGCTAGTGTTGGAAACCTTGAAAGCATTATCTTTGTGCCTAGCCCATGAAGAATTTGTTTGATAAAAGAAGCGTTTTTCTCTAAGTTTACGTGCATTTAGCCGCTGTGGATATGAGAAAGTTTTGATTCGCTTCCCCTGGAATCATCCAATACCATTCATACACGTGTGAAGTATCATATGGTTTGAAGATCTACTACCTTCACTCCATATGTATTTCCTAGCACACCAAGCCACTGAATGATTTGTTAAAGGAAAAGAAGTTCCGTCATAAGAGCTAATCCAGACATACACGTGGAATTTTGATATCCTCTATGATGGTTCCCAGCCAGAGCTTGATTGCATTCCATTCCAAAACTTCCATGTGGGCACGAATGTCTTGACATTGTGTTCATATGTCTTGCAATCCGACTCATGATTCAAGGCTTGCTTCCGTCGTTCATTCCAAGATTCTTGCAACATCGTCTCGAAGATCTGTGTTGCATCCTTTTCTCCTCAGGCCTGCTATGTCTGAAGTATTCTGACACCAACCAGATCTGAATCTCAGTCAGATATGATGGTTGGAACATTTTCAAAAAAAGTATAACATTGGTCTCTGCGTGACTCGGTAAGGTGATGTTATGGCTACCACACTTGGCCGTAGGACCTATTGTTATAGTATCTTGTTCAGCAAGGTTCGCCTTTCTCCATGAGGAAATCGTAAGACTTATTTTATAAGTTGTTCCTGATGGATCCCTTGTGTATCCAATATCTGATCTTTACCTGATGACCATGTCAATGCTATCCCGAAGCAAGACCGTGGTATTTTGGATATCAACAAGGGCATTGGAGGCATAATGCTAAATGTTTTCCTGGTCAGTTATCCAAACATCATGATATGGGTGACGCCATGATTTTTTTTCCTATCCCCTTTACCTAAGCGGTCATCTACGCCTATCCTGTCATGGATATCATGCTCTGTTGTCTTTGGGAAAGGTATACTCTAATACTTGGGGTATAAACACCTTTTCCTTTCCATTGGTCTGGCTAATCTATTAACCACATTTTTCCTTCCATTGGTCTGTTTAACCTTTCTGGTAATCTAACTTATCTGAACAGTGGTAATTCCCTGCTTAGGTAGACACCTCGGTGAACAACTCTGTCAGTAAAACCTTGTTACTATTGTTGTTAACATTCCGGTAACTACCGGTGGACGAGAACCTTGCCTATTAGTCCGCCTCGTTTCAACGAGCAGGAAAATGGTTATGTTCGTCCCCCGCGCTTGGTACCGACGTTGTTGCCAACTTAACTGACAGGGTATCCTCTAACAAGTATTGCTACCATGATCGTGCAAGATGTCACCGCTCTTCCTACTCTTAACCCACGTGGTGGGCCCATAACCCACGGTTCCACAGGATCGAAACCTGACTCTCCTATACATCCTTGTCTCCAAAGTTATTCCTCGCGCTTGGCTTCGTATGTAATTCACGAGCCACCTTCCTAAAGATCTATCCTGGTATCAAACACAATACTTATTCTCGTTGCTTTGAACCCCTTTCACCTTCCGAATAGGCATCGAACGATTGCCTGCCCGCTCGAAAACTTCTCATGGTACCTTCTTACTTTGCTCTCGAAATTTTCTTAAGTTTCAATTCGAGAGTTACTTTCCGCCACCTTCCCTGATGTTATCTACCAGATAATCGACCTTGTAGAGGTCAGTTCTTCCGAAAATACCCCTTATCCTTTTTCGTGAGTACGATGGAACCCCCGAAGAAAGGATGATGTCTTCATCATGATGGCCTGAAATAGAGGAATGAAGACATCAATGTAATGGATCGACCTCTTCGAGAAGAGAAACCAAGGACAAGATGATCCGTTAGAATTTCGTAACCAAACTTTCCCCCTTTCGTCTACCTCTTAATTCTCGGGACGAGAATTTCTTTTAGTAGGGGAGAGTTGTGACACCCTGGATCCCTGCTACAGTGATCTTGGTAATTAAGCTACAGTAATCTGAGGATTATGCTAATCCATGTGTGATCACTGTTGGAATCAAACTCTCGTTCAAATCCCTATGCAATTCAAAATTATTTGAAATGTGAAATTAAAAGTTTTGCAAACTCCAAATTAAAAATCATGCTTGGGTTGCAAGTAATTCCCTGGCAATTGAGAAATTTGAACCAACATTTTGTCAATTGGTTGGATGCCTCAAATCTAATTTAATCGAGGTCAAAACTATTATTAAATCCCTTTTTGTATTATGAACAATTCCAATTAATTTAAAATGCCCCTCACACTTTTTGTGGCAATGCCGTAAGTTGCTTTATGCAATTGGACCAAGTCCCATATTTTACAAAAGTTATTTTGATCACAGAAAAATTAACAAACAGAAACATAAAAGAACAAAAAAAACAAGAAAACTAATTAAATAAAAGGAAAACACCCCCCCGGGCCAGCCCAACTGGGCCTCGGCCCAGCTGCACCAGCCGGCCCATCCGGGCCACTACTAGGTCAACCCCCCACCCCCACCGACACCCACCCCGATCCCCACTCTCCCCACTCCCCCGTTCCCCCACCCCGCCCCCGATCCAGATCGGGGCGACCCCCGCGCCGCCCGGCGCCGCCGCCGGCCCCCCCGACCTCGCCATTGAGCTCCTCGTGAGCTCCTCTCTCCATTCCCCTCGTCCCCCTCTCGATTTGGTCGCCTTAGCCGCCGTAGCCGCCGCGCCGGAGCTCTCTGTGAGCTCGGCTCACCACGCCCCTGGCCACGCACCCGCGTGCCCCGCCTTGACCCCTGGCCACGCGCAGGCTCGCCCGGCCGCGCGCCCATGGGGGACGTACCGCGCCGCCGCTGTCCTCCGGCCCCGGTCGCTGCTGGCTACCTGCTGCTGCTTTGGCTACTGGCGCACGCGCGCGTGCTCGTCCTCCTGCGGGGCGCCTCGCCGCTGGCTCCCGTCGCGGTCGCCGTTGTCCCCGCTGCTCTACTTGCTGCTGCTCGTGTACTGCTGTTGTGCGCCGCGCCCCGCGCTCGCCCGCTATAGCTGCTGCTGCTGTTGCTCTCCTGCTGCTGCCGCTCCTGCCGCTGCTATTCGCTTGCTGCCGCTGCGTTAGCTGCTGCGTTGCTACTGCTTGCTGCGTGCCAGCTGCTGCTGCTGCTTGCTAGCCGCTGCTACCGCTCCCTGCTGCTACTGCCGTTGCCTGCCTTCGCCTAGCTGCTGCTGCTGTACTGCCACCGGCTGCCGCTGCGGCTGGCCATGGTCAAGGCCATGGCCGGGCGTGAGTGTGTGAGTGTGTGGTGCTTGATGTGTGTGTGCGTGCTGTGTGTGTATGGCACAGCCAAGTGTGGCCGGCCCTTTGTTTAGTTAAGCCTAGGTTTGGTTTAGAATTAGTCTAGTACTAAATTAGTATACTAATGAATGACATGTGGGTCCCTTTTAATTAGATTAAATAAATCAGTTTTGATATTTTAGTAAAACGCTGACAGGTGGGACCACCCCTATAATTAATCTATTATAATTAAATTAACACTTTAATTAACCCGTGTCATTGACAAACAGGGGCCCACTGGTCAGTTTGACCAGTCAAAGCCCCTGTTGACTGCTGATGTCAGCATGACATCATGCTGATGTCATAATTCATTATTGAATTAAAATAATCTATTTTAAATTCTGAATATTAATAAAACTTTAAAAATTAATATGAAATAAACCGTGACTCGGATGAAAATAATTTATACATGAAAGTTGATCAGAAAAATCCCACGAATCCAAATACGCTGTCCGTTCATCTGTCACATGCTCCTAGCATGATGAACTTGGACATTTAGCATTAGGATCATCTGTCCGGTAATAGCCAGAGACCCGGGAAATATTGTCAGATATTCTTCCGATCCGTCTGCGACGTGTAGTACTGCGTTAGTGCATGTCTAGCTCAGCATATTGTCATGTCATGCGTTGTGATGCATCTGTTTGCTTTATATTTATTGTTTCTCCCCCCTCTTCTTACCGGTAGACCCCGAGACTGACGCTGCTGCCGGGTACGACTACGCCGTTGACGATCAGACCTTTGCAGCAGAGCAGCAAGGCAAGCAACCCCCCCCCTTGAGCATTCCGATATCGCCCATTTCTTCCCTCTCATTCTTGCATTAGATTTTGCTACTGTATTACCTAGCTCCTATTCTGATGCATAGCCTGTTTTTGACAAACTGCTACTATACCTGCTGTTATATCAACTGCTTAGTATAGGTTGATCAATGAATCCCCTGTGACCCCCTTAGTCCCAGTTGCCCCTGCTTCTTCATCGTCGACTCGACGACTCGAAGACTCGAAGACTCGGTCAACCAACCAACAAGCCATGCCCGTCACATTCACCACACACCCCTTAGTTGTACGACTCTGCAGAGCTACTATCGAGTACCGAGGGTGACACCTCGTGAAGTACTCATGATGCTAACTCTATAGTGCAGCTAGTCGGTCGTGGTTATCGAGGGTGATTCCTCCTTCACCACTCCCGACGATGACTCTGTCGTGCAACCCCTCAAGTGTGGGACCCTCGAGGGTGATTCCTCTAAGTCCACCTTGACGGTTTCATCGAGCGGGACCCTTTGAGGGTGATTCCTCAGGTTCCGTCTTGATGTTTTATACACACAGTTACTATGACCTGGTTACAGAAACATGTTGGTGATGGGTCGGCCCTGAGGGTTACCCACGGTTTGATGATGGTGAGGCGACGGGACGACGGGACCGCACTTCATGGGTCGCGCTTGCCCCGCATTAATAAAATGCTAATGGGTTGGGTATTTGATCTGAGTTGGTCGTTTGGACCTTTTACGCACCAAACCTTCACGTGGGACAAGTTATGGGTACTCAGCGTCGTTGTATCAGCCGTAGCTCTTCGGACGTCAGCAATGGAGCGGCGCGCGCCCGAGTGGCCTGGATGGTACAGCTCTTGGACTAGAGTGTGCTAGGGCTGACCTCGGCCGCCCATGCATCGTGCAGGAGCGCAGAGGGCAAGTGGGCCCATGACCCCTGTGTGCTTAGGATTTAGACCGGCGGGCTGGCCTCTCTGTTGAGCCTAGGTGGGGCGACGACGTGTTGATATCCCGAGGCCGGGCATGACCCAGGAAAGTGTGTCCGGCCGGAGGTGATCAAGCGTGTTGGAAATGCGGTGCACCCCTGCAGGGATGAATTCATCTATTCGAATAGCCGTGTCCACGGTAACAGGACGACTTGGAGTTGTACTTTGACCTTCTACAACTATAATTGTGACTTTAAATTGAAATGAATGTTGGCTCCGAGATTGCTTCCTCGCAGGGAGTCGAGGAAAAATCTTTGGGCGTGGTTACTTAATAAAATTGCTACAATAATATTGCTATATATGAGATACCAGTCTACTCTCTTCTAATGCTGCAAGATGCTGAAGATGCTAGTCTTCGATAGGACTAGGCCTTTCCCCTATTCTTGCTTTCTGCAGTCAGTCCAGATATAACCCCACCCATTGATAATGATGCATACTTAGTATAGTTTTGATGTCAGTCTTGCGAGTACTTTGGATGAGTACTCACCGCTGCTTTGCTTTCTCTTTCCCCCCTCGATACGATTACTACGTTCAGACGATGGAGCCCAGGAGATGGAGTACGCCGGAGACGACTACTACACCACCGCTGGAGCCTACTACGTGGAGAGTGCCGACGCTCAGGAGTAGTTAGGTTGGCTCCCAGGCAGGAGGCCTCGCCTCTTTCGATCCGCTGCTTATGTTTGTGCTAGCCTTCTTAAGGCAAAACTTGTTTAACTTATGTCTGTACTCAGATATTATTTGCTTCCGCTGACTCGTGCTTGTCGAGCTTTGTATTCGAGCCCTCGAGGCCCCTAGCTTGTAATATGAAGCTGTATGACTTTAATTTGTGTCTAGTGTTGTGTTGTGATATCGATCAGTGAGTCCCTAATCTTAGTCGTACGCATTTGCGTGTATGATTAGCGTACGGTCAAATTGGGGGCGTCACACCATCCTTCTTGGGGAGGAGCACAACGTTAGCCGAATTCAACCACTGGAAGTGCTCCACGTGAAGGTCGGAGAACCGACTAATTACCGCCATGACGTCCTCTTTAATGATACTCCAACAACTTTTGAAGAACTCCGCCGTGAACCCATCCGGCCCGGGGGCCTTGTGCGAGGGAAGGTGATCGATGGCCGCCTTAACCTCGTCCTCGGAGAAGTTGTCGTCGATGCCGGCAAGGTCCTGTGGCGCCAAGTTCAGAGTCGGCCAGCAAAAGTCAAGGTTACGGCGAGGCGGCTTGGCCATGGTGGAGGCGAAATGCTGTAGGACTACTCCCTCCTTCTCCACATGCGAGGTAACCCAGCCGTTGTTGTGGCGCAATCGAAGGATGAAATTTTTTCGGCGTCGCCCGTTCACCCGAAGGTGGAAAAATCTCGTGTTAGCATCGCCCTCTCTGATGTTGTTGATGCGAGCACATTGTTTCTTCCGCGCTCTCTCAAGCACCGCAAGCGCAATGGCACGACGCTTAAGCCCCGACCTCAAAACACGCTCCTCCGGCGAGAGCTGCCGGCTCTCCATGGCAATATCCAACTGCAGAATGACCGCGAGGGCCATGTGGTGTTGAAGCTTGGTGTTGGATAGGAGACTTTTACTCCAAGCCCGTAGGCGCCTACCCGTGAGCTGAAGCTTGTGGAAAAGGATCCTGGAAGGGTCAACATGGGTGCACGACTCATTCCAAGCCCCGAGCACGACGTCAGAGAACCCAAGCATACGCGTCCAGAAGCTTTCAAATCTGAATGCCCTTGGCTTCCTTGGCCCACGGCTGCCCGCTAACAACAATGGGCAGTGGTCTGAGAGTGACGACGACAAGGCATGAAGAATATGACTGTCAAAGGAAACATCCCAGTCATCGTTGCAGAAGAAACTGTCAATCTTGCTGAAGGTAGGGTTCGCCCGCTCGTTGCTCTAAGTGAAGCGCCTATTTTGCAAATGAATCTCTCTCAATTCGCAGTCGTGCAATGCGGCACAGAAACGGTTGATACGGCTACGACAAATGTTGGTATTGCTTTTATCCCGGGCACGGTATATTTGATTGAAATCGCCAAGAGCCAACCAGCAGGAGCCCGGTGGCGGTCGGAGGGCGCGAAGCTCCTCAAAAAATTCATCCTTCTTCGAGTAGTCGGTGGGTCCGTAGACAATGGTGAGAGTGAAGGGCGCCGAGCCCAGGCAAGCGGTGATGACAGCCGAGAGACAAAAGACTCCAAGCACAATGTTGGTCACCTGAACCGCATCATCATCCCATAATAAGAGGATACCCCCTTTGGTACCATCTGCCGGAAGGAAGGCAAAATCGTGAAGCCGTTGGCCGCCGAGATGAGCGGCAGTGAAGTTGTTGATATGTTGAAGCTTAGTTTCCTGAAGGCAGGCAAGGTTGCACTGCGTCGCAGCAAGAGTCTCATGTACCCTAAACCCTAAACCCTAAAGACGAGCCACCCTCCCAGATGCCCAGGACGTGACTGTTTAGTTCCTTGCTTTCCTGCTGCGTTTCAGTCTTTGTGTTCGTCTTTTAAGTTATCACCTCACCTTGGTTGTTGTCATTATGATCGGACCTGATCTCTCCATCGTTGACTGGAACACCCGCGGGCTAAACGACCAAGGTCGCAAAGACACCGTCCACGCCTTCCTCGCCGATACCCGCTGTCATATTGCTTGCATCCAAGAGACCAAGCTCGACCACATCGATCAACAAACGGCGTCTTATATCGGCGGTCTTAGTCTTCGCTCCTTCGCTCACCGTCCGGCCATCGGCACCCGGGGCGGCATCCTCTTACTCTGGAACGAGGATCATGTGGAGGTCTCCAACGTTCACCTTGGCACTCACTTGATCTCGGCTAGCGTCTCCATTCGCGCATGTGGTACCTCCTTCAAGCTCACGACGGTCTACGGCCCTACAGATCACGCCGAGAAAGAAGCCTTTCTCTCAGAAGTTATCGCCGCCAAGCCTTCTGACGGCTCAAAATGGCTCATCATTGGGGATTTTAACCTTACCTACCAAGCGGAGGACAAGAACAACAACAACCTGGACATTCGCCTGATGGGTCTCTTCAGAAGAGCCCTCACCAACTGTCAGCTTAAGGAGCTGAAGCTGCAGAACCGGAGGTTTACTTGGAGCAACGAAAGGGAGACCCCTACTCTTGTGCGTCTGGATCGGGCTTTCTGCAACGCTGCTTGGGACCTCATGTTCGAGAATCATGTGCTACATGCCCTGTCCTCGTCCCTCTCGGACCACTGCCCCCTCCTCCTTTCCAACCAGAGTGGCCCGCGAAAACCGCCTGTCTTTTGCTTCGAGTCCTTCTGGACCAAAATGCCGGGGTTCAAGGAGGTGGTCCAACAAGCTTGGTCTGCGCCCTCCTCGCACTCTCAGCCGGTCCATGTCATCAATCACAAGCTCAAGGCCACGGCGCATGGGCTCAAATCTTGGAGCAAAAGCCTCTTCTCTGATGGCAATCTGCAACTCCTCATGGCCCTGGATGTCATTCTGCAGCTGGATGTTGCTCAAGAGTCCCGCGCACTCTCCCAAGAAGAAAGATGGCTCCGTGCTAACCTGAAACGTCGGGTTAAGGGTCTCGCTGTTCTGGAAAGATCCCGCAAACGTCAAGCCTTCAGAATTCGCTACCTCCGCGAGGGCGACGCCAACACCAAATTTTTCCATCTACGAGTTAATGCGAGGAAGCGCAAAAATCACATCTTGAGACTCAAGCATAACACTGGCTGGGCTGTGACTCACGATGATAAAGCCGGGCTGATCTTCGACCACTTCTCCCGCGCTCTAGGTCGGCCTCCTCCTCGTATGCTGGACTTCAACTAGGACGCCCTGAACCTCACCACCCACCCCCTGGAGGATCTGGGCCTGCCTTTCTCTGAGGATGAGATAAAGGAGGCTATTGATGACATGCCCGCGGACAAGGCTCCGGGCCCTGACGGTTTTACTATCACCTTCTTTCGCTCTTGCTGGGATATAATCAAGGATGACCTTATGACCGCCATCAATGCCTTCTCCGAGCTGTCAGCGTCCAATTTCCACATCATCAACACAGCCAATGTCGTGCTTCTGCCTAAGAAGGACGGTGCGGAGTCCATATCGGATTTCAGGCCCATCAGTCTCATCCATGTGGTTCCGAAGATCATCGCCAAAGCTATGGCTCGTCGTCTCAGCCCGAAGATGAACGACATTGTTTCCCGCAGTCAGAGCGCTTTCATCAAGTCTAGAACTATCCATGACAATTTCATGTACGTCAGGAATACCGCCCGCCGGTTACACCGCTGCAAAACTCCGTCCCTTCTGATCAAATTGGACATCGCCAAGGCCTTCGACACTGTTCGCTGGGATTACATGCTGGATCTTTTGCAACGCCTCGGCTTTCCTCGAAGATGGCGGGCCCTCCTGACGACTCTCTTCACCACGGCCTCCTCTAGGGTTTTCCTCAACGGAATCCCTGGGAGGGACATCCTGCATGGACGCGGTTTTCGTCAGGGCGATCCCCTCTCGCCCCTCCTGTTCGACATCGCCATCGACCCGCTTTAGAGACTTCTGGAAAAGGCTACGGAATCCGGCCTGCTGTTTGCTATGCCTGGTGGTATTCAGGGCCCCAAGGTCTCCCTCTATGCGGACGACGCTGCCATCTTTCTATCCCCCACGTCGCATGATGTGGAAGGCCTTGCTAGCATACTACAGAGTTTTGGGGTAGTCTCTGGCCTCGTGACAAATGTGACCAAAAGCTCCATCGCCCCCATCCAATGCGCCAACATCAACTTGGAGGAGATTCTGGCGAACTTCCCGGCGACTACGACCCCCTTCCCCATTAAGTACCTGGGGTTGCCCCTCTCCCTCGGAAGACTTAGGCGTGTGGACCTTCAACCCTACATCGACAAGGCGGTGGCTCGTCTTAGCCCGTGGAAAGGAAAGTTCCTGAATCGTGCCGGGTGCACTGCTCTGGTTAAGTCCGTGCTCTCCTCCATGCCAATCTTCTTGCTGACGGCTTTAAAGGCTGACAAAGGCATCCTCAAGGCCTTTGCGAAGATCAGTCGCGGCATGCTCTGGGCCTGTAAGGAGGCGGTTAGTGGAGGGAAATGCAAAGTCAACTGGCAAAAGGTCTGCCGCCCCAAGGAGCTCGGTGGTTTGGGGGTTTTGGACCTGGAGAGGTTCTCCCGGGCCCTGAGGCTTCGCTGGTTATGGTATGAGTGGAAGGCTCCTGAGAAGCCATGGGTGGGCTCTGAAACCCCCAACGACGCCTCCGACCTTGACCTCTTCAATGCGGCTACTCGTATCACCATCGGAAACGGTGCCAAGGCCTCCTTCTGGTCGTCTTCATGGCTTCATGGCGCCCCGCCAAAAGACCTGGCCCCCCTTATTTTCAAGGCTTCCAAGAGGAAGAATCGGACGGTCCAGGATGCTCTCGCTGATAACAACTGGATCTCAGACATTGCGGTGGATGCGTTCACTGTCGACTACATGGAACAATACGTCCGCCTCTGGGAGCTCCTGTCGGATATCCAGCTTCATCCTGACACTGAGGACTCCATTACCTGGTCCTTGACCCCTAATGGGTGCTACTCGGCCAGCTCCGCCTACAAGGTCCAGTTCCTTGCCTCTTCGCCCTGCCAGTTTGGGAACATCGTGTGGAAGACTTGGGCCCCTCCAAAGTGCCGTTTCTTCGCCTGGCTCGCTGTCCAGAACCGCTTATGGACCGCTGATCGCTTGGCGAAACGCGGATGGCCGCACCAACCTACTTGCCAGCTCTGCCGTACCTCCCCTGAGACGGCACGACACATTCTTTTCGAGTGCCGCTTCTCCAGACGTATCTGGACGGCCGCGGCCTCTTGGCTGTCTTGTCCAGACCTCATCAGCAGCATCGGGGAGGGTAGGCCTAAAGTCGTGGACTATTGGCTGGCCGTTTCGAAGTCCACCACCTCCTCCCCAAAAGGCTTGCGCTCAGCTATCACGCTCATCACTTGGGAGATCTGGAAAGAGAGGAACGAACGAGTTTTCAACAATAAGTCCTCCCTGCCATCGGTTATCATGCATAAGATTAGGGAAGAGGGGAAGGACTGGATCCTCGCCGGTGCTAAAAATCTGGCGGAACTTGTAGGCTGATCCTCCTTCCCCTTTGTCGGGGGCGGTGTTCGCCCCCTTCCTCGTTTTTTTTGTTTTTTGGCTCTTGCCATACCCCTGTTTGCTTCTCCTATATCAATATAAGGCAAAAGCTTTTTTGCCCGTTTCAAAAAAAAAAAGAGAGTCTCATGTACAGTCGTTCTTCGGTCTGGGTCATTCAACCCGCGAACGTTCCAGCTCAGGATGCCAAGATCATCGTCATGCATTTGGAAACTTGAAGAACTTCATAGATGCAACAGCAAGAAAGTGGCTGGAGCTAAGGATACATAAGCCAGACGGCAAGGCCCCTGGCTTGAACACACATAACGCTGGATTCCATGATCCAAGACACAGGCTACTAAACAAGTAGGAATAGATGTCTAACATGATAACAGGGGAGCACAACTACGAGCAGAAGCTATGACCCTCAGGCCGCCGTAGCATCGGCGGCATCAGCGTCCTCGGGCTGCCCCGCGTCCAGACCCGCAGCCCCTCCATGGGACAGCAAGGCGTTTTCTACGCAGTCGAGCCGGAACAAGGCCCTCAAGGCCGAGACCGCGATATCAGGGAGCTTCCCTTTGAACAGATCGGCGAACCTCTGGATGGCCGTTTCCGTGAGCATCTCGCCCTCGTCCATGATGCCCAAGCGATGGCAGAGAAGCCGCTCCGCCATCTTTGCCACTGGCGCCGCCCTGTTCTTGGCCTTCAGGCGCGCGCTGGAGCGTGGCAGGTTGAAGCCGGTAACCCCTGCCAGGGTTTTGCGCCGCCGGGTGGGTGGCAGCGGACGTGGCGACTCCGGCGAAGGCAGGAGAGGGGGCTGGCAGGGAGCAAAGAGTGGCGGCCTTGCAGGAGCATCAGTGCGCACCAAGGCCCTAGGGGGCGTGCGGGCAGGCGTCCCCGCCCCATGCACTGGCGTGGACGAGAGCGAGTCGTCATCGAAGACGAGGGCGCGCACACACTGAGCAACGATGGCAGTCGATCTTGGGGACTGGACTGGTGGCGGCGAGGCACTGGAGTCGCGAGCGCTGACCATCGAGCGGAGGCACTCCGGGGCCACACGGCTAGCCCAGGAAGAAGCCGCAGATGTCGGGGCCCTGGAGCGAGCGCGGCCACGGTTGATGGACTGGACCGAGAGGTGGGGCCTTGAGGGCGGGGAAGGAGCACGCCTATGGCGACGCCCCGAGGCCGGGATGACGGCGCCGTCGGGGAGGCGCTGCACCTCGCGAGGGTTAATCTGCCGCCCACGGCGGCGATCATCACGCCTGTCTTCACGCCGGCCGCCGCGGCCATCTCCCTGGCGACGGTCCCCCCGAGTGCGCCCGTCGTCATGACGCTCGTCGCGGCGCTCCTCAGGAGCGCGAGAGCGGCTCCGGAAGAGGCGGTCCTTCCAAGACCCCTTGCCGCGGTCGTCGCGCCGGCCCTGGCGGTCAGCGTCGTCGTCGTCGTCGCGGCGGTCGCCGCCATCGCGCTGGCTGCCATTGTCCCGGCTGGGTGCTCCCTGCCGCACCTCGCCATCCACCCGACTGAGCCTCCAGTCGAAGTGGTTGCGCTCATATTCATACAGCTCAAACGTTACATATTCTATTGCGTTGTCCATTTTGAGATTTCTTGAAATTCAGGCACAAGTAATGTGAGAGTTTTAATCCTGTCCATGTGCTAACTCGATCCTGTCCCTCACTTCTCCGTCCAACGACCCATATGTTACCGGTTCGCTCGTTTCACCTGATCCATTCTCGTGTGACTGCACGACTATCTCCGCTCCTGTCATCCAAGGAAAAAAAGCTCTCGCCACTCCGTACGAACTCCGGTCGACGGCCGTTCCCGACGCCGATGCCCCGCCGCATCCGCCTCCGTCGCCGCCCCTCCTCCTCCTGCACCTAGCCGGAATCCGGTCTCCGCCACTCCTCCAGCTTTACCTCTGCGGTTCCCCTCCTCCAGACCTCCACCTCCACCAGCACCGCACCACCACCACGCCCATGTCCCGCATCCACCTCCACCTCCACCTCCACCGCCGCCTCTTCTCCTCCACCTCGCGCCCCTGGTCTCCCCGCGCCGCCTTTGCCGCGGCAACAGAGCGCGTCCGCGCCGGGGCGCTCAGCCCGGAAGACGCACACCACCTGTTCGACAAATTGCTGCGGCAGGCCACCCCGGTCCCCGGGGCCCACGGCTTCCTTGCCGCCCTCGCCCGTGCGCCCGCCTCCGTAGTCTGCAGAGATGGGCCCTCCCTCGCCCTCGCCCTCTTCAACCGTGTCTGCCGGGATGAAGCCGGCGCGCGGGTGGTACCATCCACGATCCACACCTATGGCATCCTGATGGACTGCTGCTGCCGTGGGCATCGCCCGGACCTAGGGCTTGCCTTCTTCGGTCGCCTCCTCAGGACGGGCCTGAAGACTGACCAGATCGTCGCCAACACCTTCCTCAAGTGCCTCTGTTACGCAAAACGGACGGAGGAGGCTGTCAACGTGCTGCTTCATAGGATGTCCGAGCTCGGCTGTTTGCCTAATGCCATTTCATACACCACAGTTATTAAGAGCTTATGCGACAATAGCATGAGTCAGCGGGGGCTCGACCTGCTCCAGACGATGGCGAAAGAAGGAGGTGGCTGCTCCCCCAACGTGGTGGCATATAGCACGGTCATCCATGGCTTCTTTAAGGAAGGCGAAACAGGCAAGGCATGCAATCTATTCCATGAAATGAAGCAGCAAGGGATTGTGCCCGATGTGGTGACATATAGCTCGGTTATTGATGCATTGTGCAAGGCCAGAGCAATGGACAAGGCAGAGTTAGTCCTTCAGCAGATGGTTGCTGATGGTGCTCAACCCAATGCAGTGACATATAATTGCATGATCAATGGATATTCTACATCAGGGCGGGGGAAAGAAGCTGCTAAAATGTTCAGAGAAATGAAAAGCCGAGGTCTTATACCAGATATTGTTACTTGCAACTCCTTTCTGTCCTCCCTTTGCAAGCATGGAAGAAGCAAAGAAGCTGCAGAATTTTTTGATTCCATGACTGCCAAGGGCCACAAACCGGATATCGTCTCATACCGTATTTTGCTTCATCGGTATGGTATTGAAGGATGCTTTGCTGATATGATTGATCTCTTTAATTCAATGGAAAGCAACGGTATTGCAGCCGACTGTCATGTTTTCAACATATTAATTGATGCATATGCTAAACATGGAATGACGGATGAAGCTATGCTCATATTTACGGAAATGCGGGAAAAAGGAGTAAGTCCCGATGTAGTCACCTATTCCACTGTAATAGCCGCACTTTCCAGAATGGCTAGATTGACCGATGCTATGGGCAAGTTCAATCAGATGATTGCCATGGGAGTTCAACCGAATACAGCTGTTTATCACTCCCTAATTCAGGGTTTTTGTTTAAATGGTGATTTGGTTAAAGCCAAGGAGCTGGTTTCTGAAATGATGAATAAAGGCATTCCTCGTCCTAGCATTGTGTTCTTCAATTCAATAATAAACAGTTTATGCAAAGAAGGAAGGGTTATGGATGCACATGATGTCTTTGACTTGGTTATAGGCATAGGTGAGAGGCCTAATGTCATTACATTTAATTCACTGATTGACGGATATTGCTTAGTCGGGAAGATGGATAAAGCATTCAAAATACTTGATGTCATGGAATCAGTTGGTGTTGAGCCTGATGTTGTTACTTATAGTGCACTTCTTGATGGCTATTCTAAAAATGGAAGGATTGATGATGGTTTGACCTTGTTTAGAGAAATGCCGCGTAAGAGAGTTAAACCTGACACTGTTACATATGTTGGATGGGTTGTTTCGTGCTGGGAGAACTGTCGCTGCAATGAAAATGTTCCATGAGATGATCGAGACTGGAACAACGGTGAACATTTTCACATACAATATAATACTAGGAGGTCTTTGTAGAAATAGTTGTGTAGACGAAGCGATTGCACTGTTCCAGAAATTACGAGCAATGAATTTGAAGTTCAATATTGAAACACTCAATACCATGATTAATGCAATGTACAAGGTTCAAAGAAAAGAAGAAGCTAAGGATTTGTTTGCTGCATTACCAGCTAGTGGGTTGGTGCCCAATGATTGTACTTATGCAGTAATGATCAGAAATCTTCTAAAAGACGGAGCAGTGGAAGATGCTGAGAATATGTTTTCATCAATGGACAACAGTGCTATCGTTCCCAGTTCCCGTCTTATAAATGATATCATCAGAATGTTGTTAGAGAGAGGTGAGATAGCCAAGGCTGGAAATTATGTCTAAAGTTGATGGGAAGAGCATCTCACTTGAAGCTTCAACTGCCTCATTGATGTTGTCTCTCTTTTCAAGGAAAGGGAAACATCAGGAGGATATTAAGTTGCTCCCTGCAAAGTATCAATTTTTCGATCGATTTGGTTGACTAGTTGATATGCTGCATATGAGACTAACTCCTCGGAAAGCACAGTTATGTTATTACTTGCGAAAGCTCTCCTGCCAGAACAACTGTATAAGAAATCCAAATTGCCTACTTGTATAGTTGAGTTCATTTTGCGGTGTGTCTGGATCACATGAAAGTGACATGTGTATGAATCTTTTAATCTTGGATGGGCGAGGAAAAGTAGACAATTAGTCTTAACGCGACTGGTTACAATTTTAGGGGTAATTACTTCTGATGGCGATGGGAAAGGTACACAATCTTTTTCTACTAGCCACCTGTAATTTTGTAATCTCTGTAAAACAGTCCCTTCCCTTACTCATCAAGGAAAACTATTTATATGCCCTGTGGAAGGATGCAATCGTAAGATTAGTATCAAAGGTAATATGCAGAGACATGTTCAGGAAATTCACGAGCATGGCCCTCAAAGTAGAAGTAAGAAAGAGTTCATCTATACAGAGGTTAACCGTAGGAAGACTTTCAAATATGCTTCGAAGTTACAGAAACATGAGGAATCACATGATGAGAAACTGATTTTCCATAAAATTTCCATAGTTATTTTTCGTAAGTATAATAAGAATTGCCTAGCAGTCTCAGTCTTGTAAGTTGATGTTTCTAATCTTATGATGCAGTCAAGTTGGATTACACTGATGTTACTGCTACGAACCCAGCTGCATGAAGACTTTTACTAATGTGGAGTACTGCAAGGTCCGTAACCTCAGTGTAGTGTCTATGGCACTATACAGCTAAAGAAGAACTTTAAGCGTCATCAGCGAATGCATGAAGGTTCATGTGTCACTGAGAATGCCACTTTGCGGACTGCAAGTGCTCATTTTGTAAGGTCTTATTAACTTTGAATTTCAGGAATCCAATTTGGACAAGCATATCAATTTAAGGCAGTTCATGGGCAGAGTAGGCCCGCCCTTTGTCTTTGGATTCTTTGGGTTTGCGATTTTGTAGTGGCGGGTGAGCATCCAAGCAGGCACATGAGGAAGCCCATTTCCATCGAGACTTTGATGCGGAAGGGTATCTGTCAGGTTGATTTGTCCTTAACTAAAAGGAATTGGAGCAATGCTATGTGTTGGTTGATTGAGCATGCTTCTGTAGTACGAGATATCTGCAGTGTTATTATGCATGTATGTGCATTATAGATAGTATGTAGGCAAGAACAGTATGTAGTGTTCGTCATCTATGATAGCAATTGGCAAGCAAGTCCTTTTTTTCTGTTATCAAATGAACTCTCCAGCTGTATGAGATGCGAGTCAGTGAAGGTATTATTTCCATTCAAAGCATTACAAAGTAGCTTTTTTTATAATGTTTGTATCTTGAAAGCATTATGAAGTGTCATGACACACGTCTAAGTTAAGAAATAAAGAAAACATAGGAGCCTCTTTGATTTAAAGGATTTTGCCTATGAATTCTTTGTTTGATTTGTTGGGTTTTATCTTATGGATTTTTGCACTGCATATTCAAAGAAAATTTCTGTGGAATATTAGGGGTAATGACTTCTGATGGCGATTTGGGAAAGGTATACAATCTTGAGATTTCGTAAAATCTCTAATGCGTTCACTTTTCTTCATATGAATGCATTTTTAGTAATGTAATGCTCACGGATGTTTGAGGTTGCTGATGCTATGTTGAGAAATCTGTTTTATATGTCAGGGCAAACTGGACATGGAAGAATGGGCGTTTGAGCCTTTGAGGTTGCCGATGCTATGTTGGGTTAGCAGATTCAGGAGCTCGTGCCAGAGTCTGATGTACTTTATGCTGCCAGTTCCACTGTTTTAGTTTGTTTCATACATGTGAGAAAAGTATTTGCAGTATGATTTTTTTCTGGTTTACTTCATATTGAAGATTCAACTATTTTTCCTCATGATGTAGGTAAAGGTACGACCAACATTTCACTCAGTGTGAACTTTTGCTTCGGTCTGCAGGACACCAACACCGCCTCGTGTGATAGAGGAGAAGGAATCAAAGCATCTGCTCGAGGAAAACTTCTTGCTCTCGTACACTGTGGTCTGCATTCTTCTCCAGTTTTGGTGCCCTTTATTTTCCGTACTTCTCTGCCACACTAAGGTTGCCTGGAAACCAAGTTGCAATCTTTACTGTCATGCGCCGCATGGTAGATTTCCACACAATTCTGTTGTTGCGAGAATTCTTTAAAAAATAATTTACTTTGGGAATGCTTGGATTCACTTCACGAAACTAATAGGGTGGGGGAGAGGGGGAGGCGTCGAGGCCATGGCGCCTATGGAGCGGGGAGAGAAGTGAAGGAAGAAGGGAGAAAATGTCACGGCCCGGGTCTCATCCACTGATAGCTCACAGGGTACATCAAGAGTTGGGTGAGGAAGAGAGGTACAGGAGGAGGAAGGACAAGGTAGGTGAGATGCAGAGAAAACAGAGAGAGAGATGTTCAGAGTCAATATCTTCACACCCCACACGCTGGCCAACAGTGCCCCTTTATATCACACACGTAACCACACTCTTACATGTGGGTTCACGGTCCACAACACCAGCTCACAGAGCCATCCGACTTGCGAATCACGCCAATGCTTGCTTGGTCTGCCTGCTCGATCCGGCTTTGGTCGCCTGTCCATCAGCTGGATCTTCAGGGAGAGGCGACTCGTGGTCTGTCATCACCACTGCACTGACGATGCTGAGGGCATGACAGAAAATGATGGGTCTGTTCCACTTCAGGATGCCACCATTCTTATTGAACAGGGATGCTTTTTAAATGGGTAACTATTCATCGAAAGCCTAAGCCTCTCAGAATATTTATATGAACTGTAATCGAAAAAAAATTACATGTACCATGAGGTTATTTCTTATACTTTCTGAGGAAATTTCATTTCATCTGCACATGCAGACAGTCTGTCACACGCAGACAACATCATGTCCGAAGAAAACTTCCATTCTTCCTGCAAACGATGGTGCTTGGACTGCTGGTGACCATGGTGAAGGAGAAGGTTTCCAGCTACATCCTAGTCCAATACGAGGTGGTGAAGGGCATGCAGACGCAGCACAAGATCAGTCATCCTGGAGTCATCACCAAGGCCGAGAAGGCAGCAGCTCACAGAGAAGGGGTCAAGGCCTAGCTCAAGGTGGCTTAAAAGGAGAATGAAGTCGGTCTTCGACGAGTTTAAGTACGTGGGGTTTGCAACCAAGCCAAGAATGAAGTCAGTCTTTCAGGACGTGAAGCAGGTCACAGTCAACGAAATTGGGCAAATTGAGGGGTGTTATTCCAGATAAACATGTACAATCCAAGATCTGATGTGATGCAGGAAGCAAATCAAACCGAGTGTCTTCAAATAATTCTGATGTGTATCCTTTTCAAAACTGTTGCAGAAACCCTTTGCTCTATAACTATTTGAACCGCCATCTACATATTTATCAAGGAAAAGTATTTATATGTCCTATGGAAGGATGACCCTCAGGTTACCGTGGGAAGAGTTTTAAACATGCTTCCAAGTTACAGAAACACGAGGAATCACATGGTGAGAGACTGACTTTCTATAAATTTTCCATAGCTATTTTTCTAGCGGTCGCATTCCTGTAAATTGATGTTTCTAATCTTATGGTTCAGTCAAGTTGGATTAGACTGAAATTATCTTCTGCGAACCCTGCTGCATAAAGACTTCTAATGTGGGATGCATCGATGCCCATAACCAATCGTGTCATTGGTATGTTCAGTGTGATTTATTGTGGTACTAAAGAGCTTAAGAAAACTTCCAGTGTCATCAGTGAATGTATTAAGGTTCATTTGGCATTGAGAGGATTAAATGCCACTTTGAGGACGACAAGTGCTCATTGAAAGGTATTATTTGCAATCTTACATGTTGACGTTTCCCATGATTTTTTTTTTTTTTTGAAATTGCAACTGTTCTGGTTTTCATTCTCAATAACTTTGAATTTTAGGAATCCAATTTCGGCAAGCAAATTAAGGCAGTTCACGAGCAGAGTAGACCCTTCACATGCAGATTCTCTGTTTTATACAAGCATAGCATGTGAGGGACAATCATTAGAAATGAACCCAGTGCTTACATGCATGTTGAGGTAATCACAAAAGAATCACTCCCAGATGACCATGTCACATAGTTTACCTCTCTAGCCATGTCTTTGCTATAATGGACATCTATTTTCATTAGGATGGTCACAGCTTTCCATCAAACCTTTGCAGGTCGATTTTGTGGATGCTGATGAGCAACTACAACCTCGTCCAGGCAAGCAAAGAGGAAACCCATTTCCGTTGAAACTTTGATGCGAAAGAGGTAGCTGCTCCTGCATACAATGATGGAACTGAGTATCTATCAGGTTGATTTGTCCACTGAACCTACTGGAAAAAACCATGCCCAGTTCTGAATGAAGCATAGTACAGCTAGCTTAAACACTTTCAGGCACTCATGCTCTTGTTGAAATCTTCATGCTCTTTGTATATGTAGAACAGTAAATGCAAATGTATAGCCAGCCTCAGTTTGTTAGCGAAAAGGGTCATCGACAGCAAGATCGGATGCTTTCTGGATGCTCCAATCATTCTGAAATTCAGGGCCAGGCACCATTATCTTGCAATCACAGCTCCGTGCTGAGAGCCACCAATTTGCTTGTCAGCTATGTCTCCTTGGCCACGGAAGTAAGACTCTGTCTGTTTAGCAGATCAGACAATGTCTGTAGCTCTTGCGCTGTCCTGGAAATGAACTTAAGGAATTCAAGTTCACTTCGTTTCACTCTATATTCATGGATAACCATCTACTTGACGTGCGACTTGATGCATTCAACGGTAAGGACCTTCTGCCAGAACTTGGAAGGAATCGGAGCAATGCTAGTACGTTTTTTTGTTGATTGGGCATGCTTATGAGTATCCTTTTTTTTTTTTGTTATGATGCATGTATGTACAGCTAAAGGGAACATTTTTCTGATTTAACGAACATTTTTTTAAATGCATGATCATTTTTTGAATCTGCGAACATTTTATTATTACTAGCAAAAGGGCCCATGCTTTGCAGCAGAGAAAACAAAATCATAATCTCTATAATGACCGTGACTACATTTTGCTGCAACACCAAGATACGCTATCACTCTCAATTTTGTGCAATTATGAACAATTTTTGAAATCATGAACATTTTTAAACTCATGCACATATTTGGACATTTTTTAAATTTGTGAATAATTCTACAAATTTCCGAACATTTTCTAAAATAAAGAACATATTTTGAATTCCTGAACATTTTATAACAGTTTAAAATATGTTTTGAAAATTGTGACTTTTTTTAAACAATTTTCTTGAATTGACAAACATATCTAGAATCGATGAACATTTTTTTAAAAATTGGTGAAACATTTCTTGAAATTCACAAACATTTTTTTGATTTAACGAACATTTTTTGAAATGCATGAGCAATCTTCTGAATCAGTGAATAAACTATTTTGTAAGTCACGAACAGTTTTTGAAGTTTTACGATATTTTCCATTCATGAACAATTTTTGAAAATGCAAACTTTTGTTCAATTTCATTAACATTTTTTATTAGACGGAATTTTTTAAAAAATGAACATTTTTATTTCCCAAACATTTGATTCAAAATTCCGAACATTTTTTGGAATAAGCAGAATAAATATTACAAATTCGAACATTTTTTGAATTCACAAACTTTTTATGATTTATTAAACATTTTATTTCAAAATTCTCATTTTTTTTAACTTTTTTAAGTCCCAAATTATTTAAGGTAAAAAAACGTAAATGGAAAAGGTAAAGAAAAAAATAAAAAATGAAATTTCGAAAACAGGCCGCCCGGATATTGGTTGGCCCAAATGGGCGGCATGCTGACTCTTCTCCCAACGCGCAGAGTGCAGTATAGGAGGTCCCTAATGCATGGGCCGGCCTAGGCGCGGAATTCCCTGGGTGAAACATTTTATGTCACTTACAGGTGGCATTGGTGGGTAATACTCCCTCCGTTCCTAAATACAAGTCATTTTAGAGATTTCGATATGTACTATATACGGAGCAAAAATAGCTGAATCTACACTCTAAAATATGTCTATATGCATATGTATGTAGTTCGTATTGAAATTTCTAAAAAGACTTATATTTTGGAACGGAGAGAGTATTTTGCAACTCTAGGGGCAATTTCCATGACGTGTCGCAAGAAGCAATAGCCGTTTATTATTAGGTATAGATTGGGCTCTCCATCATAGCCCCGTCCAACATTTGGAAGGGTGAAAGGAAATTCTCGCTGTGCCCCACAGCTTCGTCGCCCTGTCACGCCAACGATTGTTGTCGGTCGGTTCCTCTCTTTTTGGCATCACCGGACCTCCTCGTGTTCTTGCCACTTCCTCCTCCACCTCATGGAAACCCATCATTGTTTCTGAGCGATCCCCCGCCACCTCCTCTGGTACTCTAGCTCACTCGCTATCACCTCATCATCCACCTCTAGCCTCCGCCAACACTCTTCGGCCTCCCCGCGCACTTCTGATGTCTACTACACAACTTTAATCTTGTAGACTCATGTTGGGCCTCAAAGCGCAGAGTTTTGTAGGACAGTGATAATTTTCCCTCAAGTGGATGAGCTAAGGTTTATCAAACCGTGGAGTGTAGGATGAAGATGGTCTCTCTCGAACAACTCTGCAATCAAATACAAGAAATCTCTTGTGTCCCCAACACACCCAATACAATGGCAAATTGTATAGGTGCACTAGTTGGGTGAAGAAATGGTGATACAAGTGTAGTATGGATAGTACAAATAGGTTTTTATAATTTGAATAAATAAAAACAGCAAGGTAGAAAGTAGTAAACAACGAGCAAAACAATATATCAATGCTTTGAAAAAAGGCCTAGGGTTCATACCTTCACTAGTGCAATCTCTCAACGGTGCTAACTTAATTGAATCATATAACCATCCCTCAACGTGCAAAGAAGAATCACTCCAAAGTTCTTATCAACCAAAGAACATAAGAAGAAATTGTTGTAGGTATCAAACCACCTCAAAGTTATCCTTTCCGATCAATCTATTGAGCTATTCCTATAAGTGTCACAAACAACCCTAGAGTTCGTCCTAGGATAACAGCATATGATACACATCAATCAACTCTAATATCACCTAGATACTCCAATGTCACCACAAGTATCAATGAGTTAATTATTCGACATGCATCAAACAATTTCAGATTCATCATATTCAATCCAACACAAAGAACTTCAAATAGTATCCCAAGATTTCTATTGGAGAAAGTACGACGAAAACGTGCATCAACCTATGTGCATAGATCACCCCAATGTCACCATGCGGATCCGCAAGTTGATTGCCATAACATACATCAAGTGACTCAATAGAACACCCCATTGTCACCACAGGTATCCACATGCAAGACATATATCAAGTGTTCTCAAATCCAAAGTATTCGATCCAACATAACGAAACCTCAAAGGAAAAGACTCAATTCATCACATCAAGATAGCAAGGGAAGAACACCATATGATCCAACTATATTAACAAAGCCCGTGATACATCAAGATCATGCCATCTCAAGAACAAGAGAGAGAGAGAGAGAGAGATCAAACACATAGCTACTGGTAGATACCCTCAGCCCCTGAGGGTGAACTACTCCCTCATCATCATAGAGACCGTCGGGATGATGAAGATGGCCTCCGGTGATGATTTCCCCCTCCGGCAGGGTACCGGAAAGGGCTTTGGATGAGATTTCTTCTATACAGAGCCTTGCGGCGGCGGAGCGAAAGTTCTAGGTTAACTTTTGGGGGTTTCTGAATATATAGGAATTTTTGGCATTGAAATCACGCGAAGAGGATCCACAGGGGGCCCACAAGGTATCTGGGCACGCCCAGATGCCTTGGGGGGCCCATGTGGGTCTTCTCGTACTCCCTCGAAGCTTCCTGGGTCTCTTTCCTTCCAGAAAATTCGTCAAAAAGTTTCGTTCAATTCCGAGAACTATTATTTTCTGCACAAAAACAACACCACGGTAATTCTGCTGAAAACAATGTCAGTCTGGGTTAGTTCCATTAAATCGTATAAAATTGCACCAAAACTATATAAAACTTGGGTAAATATGGCATGAATACTTCATAAATTATAGATACGTTGGAGACGTATCAGCATCCACAAGCTTAATTCTCTGTAACGCCCAATATGCGGTCCTATCCTCGCGAAAACTTGAAAGTCTCAATAGGGATAGAAGCGCATATCGGAGACGCTTTTGCAAGGTGCATATCGTCACAAGTACATGTACTGAATGAGAAGAGTATACAAGATATGGCTTACACTCGCCACAAGCTACAACATGAATACATCAATACAACAATACATTCAATCATCATATAGAAGTGCAGGATCCGACTACGGATGAAACACAAACAAAAAAGAGACGGCGTCCACCCTGCTATCCCAGGCTGTCGGCCTCGAACCCATCCTACGATCGATGAAGAAGAAGAAAGTCCAAATAGAACAATCATCACGCTCACGTCAAAGTATCGCTTTACCTGTACATGCATCTGTTGTTATAGTAATCTGTGAGCCACGGGGACACAACAACCTCATTTCCAAGGGTATCAAGACTAGCAAAGCTTAATGGGTATGGAAGGTTTAAGTGGTGAGGCTGCAACAAGCACTAAGCATTTGATATCTGTTTAACTTACGAGTACAAGAATAAGAAGAGTGATCTACGCATAAACGGACGTGAACTAGTAATGATCAAGAAGTGATCCTGAACACCTACTTACGAGTCAAACATAACCCCACAATGTTCCCTTCTTGGTTCAAACCTCACAACAAGAGACGGTCATGGTTACACACACTGTTGGTGTATTTTAATTGAGTTTACTTCAAGTTTGCTATAACTGAATGTTAAACAATTTCCAAGTTGCCACATAACCACGGGCACGGCTCTCAGAAAGATTTAACCATGTAGAGGTGCTCCAACTCATTCATCACAAACTAACCACAAGCTGCGGTGGAAACCTCAACCTCGAGATAGCCCAAAGTATCCTCGGAATCCCGGTGCACAAGACATTCGAGAAGGGTAAAACAAATCCAGCAAGACCGCCCGACGTGTTGACGATCCCGATAGGAGCCGTGTATCTCATTCTCAAGACACGACAGATAAGCGACGCGTATGGTGGCCTCATAGAAATCCCCCGAGTTGCCCCGGGGTGGCCCCGCACAGTGCTCTGTTTTGGACCAATACTCATGAGGAGCACTGGCTCAGGTTGTTGATTAATCCATGGGTTAATTACTCCCTATGTAGGTTTATTAGTTATTAGGCAAATGTAGTGCCAATGTTGGGCCTTGCCAGAAGAGTTTTATCCCAAAACGAATAATCAAGGGGGTCCCCATAACAACCCCAAGCATGTTAGGAGCGCTCAATATGGAACATAAAACTGGTAAACGGAAACTAGGGCGGCAAAGGTGGAACAAATCACCGAGCAAAAGGCCAAGCCTTCCACCTTGTATCAAGTGTATATGTGCATTAAATTAAATAGCAAGAATATTGTGATATCCCAAAGATATCCATGTTATCACATGGAACAACCTGCACCTGCAACTAGCAACGCTATAAGAAGGACTGAGCAAGCGGTAACATAGCCAAAAACAACGGTTTGCTGGGAAGGTAGAGGGTTAGAGGCTTATGATGACATTTTGGGAGGCTTGACAAACAAGTGGTAGGTAACGAGACAGCGATAGAAACGAGACAACTAGCATAGCAATGATAGTAGTGGTATCCAAGGAAATGATCATCTTGCCTGAGATTCCGCTTGGAAGAAGAACGGATACATGAAGTAGACAAACGACGTAGTCGAACGAATCCTCACACTCCGAATCGGTTCCAGAACTCTATTGAGAAGAAGCAATCCGAAAACAAACAAATGACACGGTAAACACCACAACATATTCATGACATGATGCACACTCAAGTATGATGCATGTCCAGTTTAAATATGCAAGGCATGTCGAATCACAAACGGTATAGTTCAAGCTTCGTCGCCAATGACGCGAACTGTGTGTGATGGAGGATCCATCAAATACGATTTAGAAAATATTTGCGTGCACGATCTACGGCAGACAGTTGACTTTTAGGAACTATTTGTGATGAGGCGAAATGGCACAAACGGTTAATCAAACATAGATGTGTGTGATGTACGGCATACAGGTCCCTCGGACGAACTGTTTGCAATGATACGGAAGAACACAAACGGTTCGGCGTAACAAGGTGTGTGTGATAGGCTGCAAATAGTTCGATAATCTGAACTGTGTGCTATAATTCTGGACAACACATACGATTTGTTTTTCTAAATTGTGTGCTCAATAGGGCACACAATTCAAGAAACCAAATGTGTGTGATATTGTGAATGATCACTGACGAATCTATATTCTTAACAGTTTGCGATGAGATCGACACAGTAGACAGAGTTAAGGAATAAATATGAGCAAATGACAATAGAGTTAAGGAGTACAGTCTGTTTTACTTCTTCTTCTTCTTCTTGTTAGATGGCCCCACGCCATCGTCTTGACGTGAACGCTTCTTGCCGCTGGCCACTGGATTTTCATCGCCATCGTCGTTGATGTCCTCGCCGTCGTCCTCCTTGTTCGACCATTCCACCTCCTCCTCATCGTCGTCGTCTTCTTCGTCCTTCGGCGGCTCCTCGTCGTCCTCCTCCTTGTTCGACCATTCCTCCTCCTCCTCATCGTTGTCGTCTTCTTCGTCTTTCGGCGGCTCCTCGTCGTCCTCCTCCTAGTTCGACCATTGCTCCTCCTCCTCATCGTTGTCGTCTTCTTCGTCCTTCGGCGGCTCCTCGTCCGTCTGGTCATCGTCCGATGACTCCGGCGGCGTCGTCCCTTCCATGAGCCGGATAACATGGAGGTCAGGGCTTGATGCCGGACTCATGGAAGACAAGCGCGATGATTCTATGGTTGACCACAGACTGGGGAAACTATCGTCCTCGCTATCGCTTGACATTGCTACGCTACGTAATTAAACAATCGGCGAGAAATCGAGATTGCAGAGTGTGTGGAAGTGTAGAGTGGCCGGCCGGGACGATGAAGATGGTGGCAACTGAAGCGTGGTGTGAAGACAAGAGGAATGACAATTGAAGCGGGGGATTGACGGATTATATTGGTGCCTTGGCAGGCGGTTAGAATTATGATATAATCAACCGCAATTGTGTGCACCCGGCCCGTCGCTCTAAATTCCCGTTATTGTGCAGTTCTCAATATGACTGTTTCACATGTGTACATTTTAGCAATTCACACGGTTCGCTAGATGCATTGTTTAACTACCCACACGCATATATGAAACACAACGGGTGTGAAATAGTAAGCATTTAACAAAGGACAGTTGATAAGCAATAGATGAGCTCTGCTTATTGATGTAGCATAATAATAAAACGAAACCCCTAATGATCATTGCAAACAGCGCATAGAAGATGGCTAATGCGGCAGCTACAACTACACATGCTAGTTCCTTCTTGTCTCTTGCTTTCATCTGTTGCCTGTGATTGATTCTTTCTTGCTTCATCGTAGTGATTGTACACTCCAGATTAGTTAGTTTCTTCTTCAGCTTTACTTTATCTTCTGCAAGCTTGGTGATAACACTCCGAGCCCTGCCATGCCATTCATCATCCAACCAGTTAACAAAGGCACAAGCCTCGTATCCCTGTGAATGTTAAATAATCAGGATGAGTGGGGTCATTAACTGAATTTAAGGGATGAACTTATCACTAACCTCTAAGGGGCAACCGAGAAACCGTCTGCCAATGTTGAATCCCTCCGTGCATACACGTCGAGCGGGAGTGTGTCCGTGCGCACAACTCAGATTTTGGTACTTCTTGGTGGCGCAAAACTCGGAATCGAACTCATGTTGCGGGAGTCTGTTGGAGTCATACTCTAGATCCAATATTTGATTGATTTCCTGTGGTGTGTGTGTGGGGGGTGGGTCCAATTCAGGACGGACCGAGTGAGCTGCTTGCTTTGGACATGCTAAAAAGATGAGGAATGATTGGGACCTGACAAGTAGATTCGGATCCGTAGTACACCGACCTCCTGGTGACCTTAGGCAAGTGCTCGGCGGTGACCGCCGTCGTGGTGGCGCCACCAATGGCGCTGCCAAGAGCGACTGTACGAACCGGTGCAGCCACACTAAAACCATCAACACCACTCGTCCGCATTTCCCCAATGTCAGTGCCACGCTAGATAATTTGGGCTCTAGGGATTTGGAAGCTATTTAGGGATTTGGGGAAGACGGGGAAACTATGGGGATCTGATGATAACGGTCAGGGAACTATTTATCACATTCTGTTGTATACGACACACGGTTTTCCAAATCAAATCGTGTGAGATGGAAACGTGCGTGATACACGATTTCCGTAACATGACCGTTTGTGATGTGCTTCCCGATACATATGAGTGCGGTAAACAGCCGCTCTCCGGAAGCCCCCAAAAAATGTTATGCTGATAGAGATATCGGCGACAATCGAGGCAGCAGCTGCCGGATAGGAGGTCAATTCCCGGTCGGTCAGCGGTGTCAGCGTTATAGGAAGTCCATCCTCGGTCGGTCGGTGGTGGCGGCGTGATAGGAGGTCAATCCTCGGTCGGCGGCGGGAGATATAGGAGGAGCTCAACCCTCGTGGTCGGCGCCGGCGTGACTGGAGCACGTCCCTCGCGGTCTTAGGCGGGATAGTGGAGCCCAGACTACAGGCAGGTGCCCCGCTAAGCTCTACTCCTTGACCCTGCTGTCTCGCCATGCCACTGCTAATTAATTAAGGTATTCTTTTCCTTGAGTGGCCTAATTAAGGTATTAAATTCATATAATGGCACTATTGATGATGCGTGTAAATTGACTGGTTGATTAGTGTCATTGCACGGCTGGATAACATTATGCAGCGCCCTCCATAAATTTTGAAAATAAAATCTTGTGATTTATTCACCCATCTTTGTGCATCCATTAAGGATGCAACGTGTGCATATGGAACGATCTGAATGGATGGGGGATCAGACAAGCTCAACGTATAAGGATGGCGTGAAGGAGTTCATGGCTTTGGCTAAACGGACAAAGAAGAGAATTTGCAAAGAATATTACGTCCTCTGTCCATGCAAGGATTGTAGCAATACAGTGTCATTTCCAATTGATGAGGTTGAGTTACACTTATACAAAAGGGGATTCATGGGTGGATACACAAGATGGACTAAACACGGTGAAAAGCCGGTTATGGATGAAGGTAATAACCTGCCTTTCGGCGAGGTGCCAAACCCCGATCAGAGTCACATGGGTGATGAATTTAACCTCGGGGCTCAGACGTCAAGCTACAGACAGAAGACTGCATGCCAAAAAAACCAAAGAAAAACCAAGAGTGTGAAGCAGACAACACCGACCTTGATGATATGCCAGATTTTGCTGCTATGATTGCAGATTTCCAGGGCCTAGAAATAGATATAGCTGGGTACAAGGAGCTGCCAAGCATTGATGCGGCCTCCAAGAAAGATTTGTATCCAGGTTGCAAAAAGAAATATTCCAAGTTCTGATGCTTCTCAGATTCAAAGCAGAAAGCGGTCTATCAAACAAGGCCTTCACACAGTTGTTGAATCTTTTCAAAGACATTCTTCTAGAAGATAATGTGCTCCCCAAAAGCACGAACGAAGCGAAGAAAATTGTTTGTCCATTGGAACTTGAAGTCCAGAAGATACATGCTTGTGAATGATTGTATGTTGTACCATGGTGACTACAAAGATTTGCGTTCATGTCGCATATGCAAGCACGCACGATACAAGCGCATGAGAGCAAAGTACAAGTACAAAATGGACGAAGAGATCGAGACATGCATCCCGTTCAAGGTTGTTTGGTACTTGCATATAATTCCAAGGTTGAAGTGTTTGTTTGCAAACCCTAGAGAGGCAAAGAGGTTGCGGTGACATCATGATGAGCGAACTGCGGATAAATATATGAGGCACCCGAAAGATGGGGCTCAGTGGGAACAAATCGCGGACATGTTTAAAGATTTTGCAAAGGATCCTAGAAATATATGGCTAGGGAAGTGTACTGATGGATTTAATCCATTTGGCGATATGAACACCAAACACATCACTTGGCCGGTGCTTCTATGCATATATAACCTTCCTCCTTGGTTTTGTGTATGAAGAAAAAATACATCATGATGTTGATGATTATCCAAGGCCCGAAGCAACCTGGAAATGATATCGACATTTACTTTCAGCTACTGGTAGAAGAACTGCAGACATTGTGGAGGTCTGGTGTGAACTGTTATGATGCCTACGCAAAGGAGTTTTTCCGGCAACATGCGTTGCTGCTGCACACCATTCAAGATATGCCAGCATTAGGAAACAGTTCGGGGTAGAAAACAAAGGGATCAGTAGGATGTGTCACATGCATGGATAGGACATCGAGTAGATTTCTTTCCAACTTGCGCAAAACCGTGTATTTGCGTCATCGTAGGTTCTTAAGGAAAGCTCACCCTTATCGAAAAGTGACAGCTAAATTTGATGGTACGATAGAGAAAGGAACGGGGCCAAGACCCTATGATGGGAAAGAAGTCCACAACATGGTTAAAAAAATTGAAGTTGTGCTTGGCAAGGGATCCGGTTCGACGTCAAAAATAACACCCAAGGACCAAGTGTTTAAGAAGAAATCAGTGTTCTGGGAATTACCTTACTGGGAGTTCCTAAGTGTACGTCACTGCATTGATGTCATGCACGTAGAGAAGAATGTCTGTGAAAGCATCCTTGGTACTCTGCTCAAGATTAAAGGCAAAAGAAAGGATGATGACGGTGCACGACTCGATATGCTTGGTGATCAATCACAACGCATGAATAAAGCAGAAGATGATGAAAAATTGCTCCACCAACACCAGAGTTACAATTTCACTGCAACAGAAGTAAAAGAGTTCTTCGAATTTTTGTTGTCAATTAAGACACCCTCTTCCTACTCCGCAAACATCAGAAGTCTCATGGATGACATCTTGGCTAAAAAGAAGTTGTCTCACATGAAGTCACATGATTGCCACGTAATGTTGACACAAATCCTCCCGGTGGCCATAAGGAATATGATGGACACATACATAAGAAACACATTGATTGATCTCTGTGATTTCTTCAACAAACTATGGCAGAAGGTGGTAGATGTTGAAGAGCTGGATAATATGCAAGCTGATATTGCAAGGACATTGTCAAACTTAGAGATGTTCTTCCCACCGTCATTCTTTGATGTCATGGTCCATCTCACCGTGCACCTTGTGGACGAGATAAAGTATTGTGGTCCTGTGTTTCTTCGCAACATGTATCCCTTCGAGCGGTACATGGGAATATTGAAGCGCTATTGTCGGAACCGATGTCATCCAGAGGCAAGCATCCTACAAGGTTATACCGCGGAGGAGGTGGTTGAGTTTTGCACCGAATTCATGAAACTTAGACCTATAGGTGTGCCCCTCTCTCGCCATGAGGGAAGGCTGGCTGGTAAGCCGATCCTTGCTGGCTCGCAGTTTTGTGCACCTAGAGATATGGTCGATCAAGCCCATTTGACGGTACTGTTTAATAGCCCGATACTCAACGCTTATGCTACAGAACACATGGAGGAGATACGACGAAGCAACTTACCCAATGTGCTGTCACCAACTGCCGAGACAAATGCACATAATAAGGACTATATAAGATGGCTGAAGGATCATTTGGCAAGCGGATCCGATCAAGACCTTGCAACGTGGTTGGCACAAAAGCCATCAACAACGATTATGAAGTACCAAGCGTATGACATAAATGGCAACACGTTCTACACCGAGGAACGTGATGCTAAGACCTCGTATCAAAACAACTCTGTTCGAATAGAATGCCTAACTGTAGAGGAAGATGATAAACAGGCGTACTATGGAACCATTGAAGAGATTTGGGAGCTTAACTATGTGCCAATGAAGGTGGCATTATTGAAGTGCAGATGGGTCCCTCTTAGTAGCGTAAAGGTTGATGCTTACAGCAGGAAGACATATGTTGACCGCAGAGTTATGGCATATCACAAGGACCCATTTATTCTTGCCAGCGATGCTACCCAGATTTTCTTTGTGCCAGACCTCTTGCATACGCACTGCCATGTAGTGATGTATGGGAAGAGGAGGGTACTAGGCGTCGAGAATGTTGGTGATGAGGAGGAGTACAATCAATATGACGAGTTGCCACCTGAGGGGCCACGCAACATAAAAGAGGAGAAGCGTAAAATCATCAGAAATCCTAAGTTCATTAGGGGTCAACCTAATGAGCACGATCACCCCATGTACATGGGAATTGATTCAAAATAACTAATCATTATGTCTATTGTACTGAATCATGAGCGATGTGTACTGAGTTCGTTCTGTTAGAAGTTTTCCCATGTACTTTATAGTGAGATATGCCCAACCTTATGTTGATCTAGATTAATATGTTGTCAACCGTAGCAATGAATTTGAAATATTTATGATAATTTACCCTATAGCTAGAACGCTCAGTTGATCTCACTCCGGTATGTATGAACTGAACATGTGCAGTTTGGTTTACAATTGCACACGGTTGCTTCACTACAACCGTGTGCTTTCTAAATCGTGGACGATGACACCTAATGCGCGCAAAGTGAGTGGTGCGTTCTGATTGGCCAAAACCCAAACCACACGGATCGTACGTCTGCACCGTAGGATTCACCCGGATCGAACGACTATCCTTATACCTCTCGTCAACACACGTTGTTGAAGCTGGGATTTGATTTATATGCACTAAGTGCCCCATAAATGATAAAAAAACTTGAAAAATATCAAACAAGCCCATAAATGCACCAAAAAATCAAACCTGGCGTATAATGATGATTGAGTACCGTGGGATAAAAATTGGAGGAGAGGTGATGAAGACACCGCCGATTGGAGTTCGATTTGCCACTTCTCCCTTTGGAACTACGATCCTTCTAGTGAGATGCTACGGTTTCCAAGGAGCGACCATTGTAACTTGTGCCAATAATAACCAATTTTTTCCACGGTGTCTCGAGATCATGCTACGACGACACACCGATTTTCGTGATTTCTTGAGTCCATTTGCATTTCCTGTAATTAAATTACCGACATTTACGCATCTCCCATCATAAAATGTTTGAAAATTCTTCCCATTCCCTTGCACAATGACAAAAAACACACAAAGTGACACACAAACGATTTGTAAGAGATTCTTTGCGATCATCCACACGTAATTCATGTTGGGATATTTTATTTATAAGAACTAATTAACATGGTAAATAAAAAAGGATGACTTAGATATAACAAACGAGCCATGTAATCCACCAGAAGATCAATAATATGAGTACAATGATGTTTGCATACTATGGGAAAAATCGAGGCGAAAGGATGAGGTTGACATAGATTGGAGAGTCCAAAATGCCAACTCTACATTTGGAAACTACGATCCTTCGTGTGAGATGCCTTGGTTTTCAAAGGGCCGCACATCACAACTTCCGCCAGACATTACCATTTTTTTCCACGGGGTATTCACATTATGCCACGGTGACACGCCCATTTTCGTGATTTTCAGAATACATCTGCATTTCCTCAAATTCAATTACTAACAAGCCCAATGTTGGTGGAAAAAATGTCTTAAAACTAGCAAACAAGTCATGAAATGCGTCCGAAAATCAATACAGGGGTTAATAGGTGATCGTCTGCCGATGAAAATAATTCGAGGCGAAATGATGAAGTCACAAATTCATTTGAAATGAAAATATGATTGTTGTGCATAAACAAATAGCCCACGGTTGGTTCACTAAAACCGTGTCCTTTCTAAACAGTGGACGATGACACCTAATGCTCGCAAAGTGAGTGCTGCGTTCTTATTGGCCAAAACCCAAACCACACGGATCGTATGTCTGCACCGTAGGATTCACCCAGATCGAACGACTGTCCTTATACCTCTCGTCAACACACGTTGTTGAAGCTGGGATTTGATTTATATGCACTAAATGACCCGTAAATGATAAAAAATCTTGAAAAAATATTAAACGAGCCCATAAATGCGCCAGAAAGTCAAACCTGGCGTATAATGATGATTGAGTACCGTGGGATAAAAGTTGGAGGAGAGGCGATGAAGACACCATCGATTGGAGTTCGATTTGCCATTTCTCCCGTTGGAACTATGATCCTTCTAGTGAGATGCTACGGTTTCCAAGGAGCAATCATCGTAACTTGTGCCAATAATAACCAATTTTTTCCACGGTGTCTCGAGATCACGCCACGATGACACACCGATTTTCATGATTTCTTGAGTCCATTTGCATTTCCTGTAATTAAATTACTGACATTTACGCATCTCCCATCATAAAATGTTTGAAAATTCTTCCCATTCCCTTGCACAATGACGAAAAACACGCAAAGTGACACACAAATGATTTGTAAGAGATTCTTTGCGAGCATACAAACATAATTCATGTTAGGATATTTTATTTATAAGAACTAATTAACATGGTAAATACAAAAGGATGACTTAGATATAACAAACGAGACATGTAATCCATCAGAAGATCAATAATATGAGTACAATGATGTTTGCGTACCATGGAAAAAATCGAGGCGAAATGATAAGGTTGACATAGATTGGAGAGTCCAAAATGCCAACTCTACAATTGGAAACTATGATCCTTCGTGTGAGATGCCTTGGTTTCAAAGGGCTGTACATCACAACTTCCGCCAGACATTACCAATTTTTTTTCACGGGGTATTCACATTATGCCACGGTGACACGCCCATTTTCATGATTTTCAGAATACATCTACATTTCCTCAAATTCAATTACTAACAAGCCCAATGTTGGTGGAAATTTTTTCTTAAAACTAGCAAACAAGTCATGAAATGCAGCCGAAAATCAATACAGGGGTTAATAGGTGATCGTCTGCTGATGAAAATAATTCGAGGCTAAATGATGAAGTCACAAATTCATTTGAAATGAAAATATGATTGTTGTGCATAAACAAATAGCACATGGTTGGTTCACTAAAACCGTGTGCTTTCTAAACAGTGGACGATGACACCTAATACGCGCAAAGTGAGTGGTGCGTTCTTATTGGCCAAAACCCAAACCACACGGATCATATGTCTGCACCGTAGGATTCACCCAGATCGAACGGCTGTCCTTATACCTCTCATCAACACATGTTGTTGAAGCTGGGATTTGATTTATATGCACTAAATGCCGCGTAAATGATAAAAAATCTTGAAAAATATCAAATGAGCCCATAAATGCGCCAGAAAATCAAACCTGGCGTATAATGATGATTGAGTACCGTGGGATAAAAGTTGGAGGAGAGGCGATGAAGACACCATCGATTGGAGTTCGATTTGCCACTTCTCCCGTTGGAACTATGGTCCTTCTAGTGAGATGCTACGGTTTCCAAGGAGCAATCATCGTAACTTGTGCCAATAATAACCAATTTTTTCCACGGTGTCTCGAGATCACGCCACGATGACACACCGATTTTCGTGATTTCTTGAGTCCATTTGCATTTCCTGTAATTAAATTACCGACATTTACGCATCTCCCATCATAAAATGTTTGAAAATTCTTCCCATTCCCTTGCACAATGACGAAAAACACGCAAAGTGACACACAAATGATTTGTAAGAGATTCTTTGCGAGCATACACACGTAATTCATGTTAGGATATTTTATTTATAAGAACTAATTAACATGATAAATACAAAAGGATGACTTAGATATAACAAACGAGACATGTAATCCATCAGAAGATCAATAATATGAGTACAATGATGTTTGCGTACCATGGGAAAAATCGAGGCGAAAGGATGGGGTTGACATAGATTGGAGAGTCCAAAATGCCAACTCTACATTTGGAAACTATAATCCTTCATGTGAGATGCCTTGGTTTTCAAAGGGCCGTACATCACAACTTCCACCAGACATTACCAATTTTTTTCCACGGGGTATTCACATCATGCCACGGTGACACGCCCATTTTCGTGATTTTCGGAATACATCTACATTTCCTCCAATTCAATTACTAACAAGCCCAATGTTGGTGGAAAGAATGTCTTAAAACTAGCAAACAAGTCATGAAATGCGGCCGAAAATCAATACAGGGGTTAATAGGTGATCGTCTGCCGATGAAAATAATTCGAGGCGAAATGATGAAGTCACAAATTCATTTGAAATGAAAATATGATTGTTGTGCATAACCAAATAGCACACGGTTGGTTCACTAAAACCGTGTGCTTTCTAAACCGTGGAAGATGACACCTAATGCGCGCAAAGTGAGTGGTGCATTCTGATTGGCCAAAACCCAAACCACACGGATCGTACGTTTGCACCGTAGGATTCACCCAGATCGAACGACTGTCCTTATACCTCTCGTCAACACACGTTGTTGAAGCTGGGATTTGATTTATATGCACTAAATGCCGCGTAAATGATAAAAAATCTTGAAAAATATCAAACGAGCCCATAAATGCGCCAGAAAATCAAACCTGGCATATAATGATGATTGAGTACCGTGGGATAAAAGTTGGAGGAGAGGCGATGAAGACACCATCGATTGGAGTTCGATTTGCCACTTCTCCCGTTGGAACTATGATCCTTCTAGTGAGATGCTACGGTTTCCAAGGAGCAATCATCGTAACTTGTGCCAATAATAACCAATTTTTTCCACGGTGTCTCGAGATCACGCCACGATGACACACCGATTTTTGTGATTTCTTGAGTCCATTTGCATTTCCTGTAATTAAATTACCGACATTTACGCATCTCCCATCATAAAATGTTTGAAAATTCTTCCCATTCCCTTGCACAATGACGAAAAACACGCAAAGTGACACACAAATGATTTGTAAGAGATTCTTTGCGAGCATACACACGTAATTCATGTTAGGATATTTTATTTATAAGAACTAATTAACATGATAAATACAAAAGGATGACTTAAATATAACAAATGAGCCATGTAATCCACCAGAAGATCAATAATATGAGTACAATGATGTTTGCATACCATGGGAAAAATTGAGGCGAAAGGATGGGGTTGACATAGATTGGAGAGTCCAAAATGCCAACTCTACATTTGGAAACTATAATCCTTCGTGTGAGATGCCTTGGTTTTCAAAGGGCCGTACATCACAACTTCCACCAGACATTACCAATTTTTTTCCACGGGGTATTCACATCATGCCACGGCGACACGCCCATTTTCGTGATTTTCGGAATATATCTACATTTCCTCCAATTCAATTACTAACAAGCCCAATGTTGGTGGAAAGAATGTGTTAAAACTAGAAAACAAGTCATGAAATGCGGCCGAAAATCAATACAGGGGTTAATAGGTGATCGTCTGCCGATGAAAATAATTCGAGGCGAAATGATGAAGTCACAAATTCATTTGAAATGAAAATATGATTGTTGTGCATAACCAAATAGCACACGGTTGGTTCACTAAAACCGTGTGCTTTCTAAACCGTGGACGATGACACCTAATGCGCGCAAAGTGAGTGGTGCATTCTGATTGGCCAAAACCCAAACCACACGGATCGTACGTTTGCACCATAGGATTCACCCAGATCGAACGACTGTCCTTATACCTCTCGTCAACACACGTTGTTGAAGCTGGGATTTGATTTATATGCACTAAATGCCTCGTAAATGATAAAAAATCTTGAAAAATATCAAACGAGCCCATAAATGTGCCAGAAAATCAAACCTGGCGTATAATGATGGTTGAGTACCGTGGGATAAAAGTTGGAGGAGAGGCGATGAAGACACGTCTACATTTCAAAGTTGTGAGGTTTTCATTGCGAACAAATAAATGTTGCTTGTGCACACGGTTTACTATATGAAACTGTTTGCATAGGCCTTTCCGCGGGGCGCACGACGATCTTTTTTCACCCTTTTGACCGAAGCCGCCAACATGCCCCCCCACACAAACCTGCGCCCTCCCCCGTTTCGCTCAACTCTGCGCGGATTCTGCCCAAACTCCATCGACAGCTAGCTCCCTCCCCTCCTGGCCCCCAGATCCACACCAGAACCCTTTCCGGCGCCGTCGTGCTCAACCCGGCAGTGTACCCGCTTCCCGACATCAACCCTACCCTTCACTGCCGCTCCGAACACGCGGCTGCCCATGCCTTGCCATCTTCATTTGCTCGCCAACCGCCCTCGAGCATATCGACCGTGTACCCTCGCCTCTCCTGCCGGATTTGCACAAAAAAACGGTCAGCTGCTGCCCTCCATCGCGGTGAGGTCTATTATCTCGCGATCCCTTTTCCTATTTCATTTGGTTTGTCCCCAAAATGATTATAAAATAATGGAGAGCGTATTTATGTTCATCATCTACCCTTTAACATATAATCTGTATTTATTCCAATTAGTTATTGTCGAGTTACATATCATGTGCGCACGAGTCACACAAAATGAACAGATTAGCCGTACATTTCCAAATTATCACATGCCATGTTTAGACAGCTTGCTACCAAGTTGTTACATTTTATTTATGATTATCCCCCTTTTCTGAATTTCGCATGTGTCCTCTGTAGATGTCTATTAGTAGCGATGACAGTCATACTTCTGCCGAGGTATCTTCATCTGAGTCCGAAGCCAACATGTCTGCAATAGATGTTCGTGTATCAAGAAATGATGAATGGGATAAAGCTGCCACAATCACCCATCCGGTCAAGAGCCGGAAGAGTGCTCCAAGAAAGCCCACACACCAGCCTAAAGGTGTATACGAAGTAACCGACATCGATTTGAAGTCTGGGGCTCCAACTAAAATAGATAGAGCACACACGAGGTTCAGGAGTGTGTGTGGATTTGTTGACAGGGCAAGGCTAAACATTAATCTGTCGGGGTTTCAGAAGGCTGGTGCAGAAACACGGCAGAGGATAGTCTGGGAGATCATGGAGCACTTCAACATTCCTGAGGAGTGGAGAGAGCAGGTGCAAGACACTGCACTGAAGAAGGCCAGGGATGCTTGGAGAAACTGGAAGCATGTGTTGTACAAGAAGTTCTTGAGTCAAGACAAGGACCCAATCCCCTCATACCCCCAAATTACAAAGGAAGACTGGACATAATTCAAAAGGGTCAGGGCCAGTGAAGAGTTTATTAAGAAGAGTGCCATGCAATCGGAACTTCAGAAGAAGAACACACACCCTCACCGTATGGGTGTGGCAGGATACTACGGCATGAAACCGATATGGGAGCAGGAGGACAAAGAAGCAGTAGCTGCGGGTGGCAGCCCGACCTTTAGTGAAATTAGGGGCACTCGCGCTAGGGACTACTTGCGGGCACGTGCAAAGAGGCATGGAGATGGTTCTTATTACTTTGAAAGCTCAGCAGACCAAGAACTGTATGATGTGATGGCAAAGGCTTCCAAAAACACTGGAAGGTGCTACAGGAACTCAGAGCCATGTGACATTCTGTCCGAGGCTCTGACTACCAGAGAGCCCCCTGGCCGTGCAAGGGGTATTGGGGTCAATTTCCCACACAAGAGGGCTTTCTCACTAAGCAAAGAAGAGAGGCTCAGCATGAAAAAAGCTAGGAGTGAGTGTAAGCATAAATACTTGCTTGAAAGTATTAAGAGGGACCTTTATCCTGGAATTTGAAAGGAAGTTGAGGAGTCATATATGCAGGAGAAGATACCAATGATGAGAGAGAGCCAGGAGACAGAAGGGTATGTCGGCATGGATGATGCCACTTATTGTATGACAACACCACACAAGAGTAGCTGTGCATCAGTTGACCCCAGCGACAATGATGCTGCAGCTGGACATGATGGTGCTATATCTGATCTATATGGACAGGGGGGAGATTGAAGGCCATGCTTACACATTATGAAGGTACTTTACAATGTGCAACATCATGAGTTTACTACCCTAACTTGGACGGGGGACTCTTGTTGGACAATGCGTCGTTGAAGCCGGGTTGTGTGAAGTGCTACGTGACTGAAATAAAGCCTGGATTCAGTAATTTTGCCGTCCTTGGGGACCCTGATGAGCAGAGGACCTTGGAAGAAACATGGTTAAATCATATCCAGTGGCCACAGAAAGAAATATACTCCCTGGATGAGATCCCTCTAGCCCCCCAAAAGCAACCAATGTCGCCCTCGAACCGGTGACTCTCCTCTCGCCACAGCAGATCTTGTGTGATTCCCCCGATGAACATACTCTTGGGAATCCGATGCCCGAGGCATCAACCTGTGATCAGCCCGACCGACTTCCTGCCATAGAGGCCAGGTCATCGTCCGCTCATGAGCATCCTATGGCAAGGCCTACAACTGCTGAAGACGTATCATCGGTTCAGATGTCGGCCACTGAAGCAGAAAGTGCAAACACATCGGCATTGCTTGCTCACCAGATAAACCCGACCGAACCACGTGCTAAGGAGTCTGAAAGTCTGGAACCGCCTGCTAAGCAGTCCGAAAGTTCAGGACCGCCTGCTAAGCACTCCGAAAGTCAGGAACCACCTGCTCATCAGTCCAGCGGTTCGCAGTCGCCTGATAGGCATACCGATGTGTCGGCATTGCCTACTCAGCAAACCAACACGTTGTCACAGCCGCATCAACACACCAACACGTTGGCACCAGTTGCTTAGAAGCCCAGAATAGCTTCAACGGCTGGTCAGCTGTTCGTCGACTCTGACACTACAGCTCAGCAGTCCGTCACAGCGGCATCATTTGTTCAGTAGTCCATCGTACCTTCACAAGCTTCTCAGCAGCATGTCGTTGATGAAACCAGACGTCAAACAAGAAGTGCTTCAGCTAAGAAGATGGAAGCGTCCACGGTTGCACACAGGAAGTTGGGCCTCCCAAAAGCAAGGAGGGATGGGACCAAGAGCCTCCTTCTACAAAGAATCATCAGCCATACCCAAATTAACAACAAGGTTTTCGAAGGGCTGGGTAATCCCGGTTCTGACCACATGTCTGAAGCAGACCTGGAAAAGCAACCTTCTAGTAAGGAAGTAGACACATTTGAGAAATGCAAGTACAAGCATGGCCAGCCATTCCTTGTTGGCGATTTCTGGGAGGAGTGCAGTTCCAGTGCTCGCAAGTTACATAAATATTGCATGTACAGAATGTTGGAAGGAGAAGATACTGACATTCTGCAAGTGCACTACGACAGCTGGCATTTCTCTCACGTTGCAGGTACCATCAGTGTGGAATTCGAGGACTTTCATCGCTTCTTCAACTTCGATGAGCTTGCTGCCACTCTTGTCAAATGTTTGTTGTTGTAAGTACTTCACAAACTCTGATCAACTTCTCCATACAAGGTTGTAAATGACAAAAAAGCTAACTGTATTGTATTCCTCTCAGGGGATTGACGACGCAGAGAACATCAAGGGTGCATGCGTATTTCATAGATCCTAATTTAGCAAACGGCATTTTGTTACGAGATAATGGCTCACGCAAGGCTTCCATTGATTATGTCGCCAAGATCTTGTTCAACTTACAGATAGGAGAATTCTTCATGTGGCCATATCATGAACGGTAAGTTAAATATACAACCACGCATACATTGATCGTCTTTCAGTTTTAGACATAGTTTGTATGTTCATGGTTTTCTTAAACTGTAGAGGTCACTCGATCTTGGTGGTCATTGTTCCAAAACGCAACACAATTTACTAAATGGATTCTCTCAGAGAGTCAAATGCGCCTCGGGATCTGAGTCATCTTCAGGATTTCATGGATAGGTATTGAATTATTTGATGTTAATGCGTTGTGTTCATATCTGGTTCCAGAATTGAGTGTGTGAAAATTCATCTTCATTTGCAGTGTATTGTCAATGAACATAACTTTAGGAGGGAATCGGTTCGACCGCCAATTACCTCTACAGCATGTGATCGTTTCTCCGGTAAGACAACGAAATCCGTTATTTTTAGAAAATGCTAGTCAGATGTTTAAGTTTCTAAGTAAACCTCTTTCTATTTCTCTCCATAGAAAAAGGAAGAAACAACTTACACCGGTTAGGTTGTTCCTAACAGGGCAAATACATGACTAATACTGTACAAAAAATTTCAGTGTCCTCAGCAACAACAAGGTACCAGCCTATGTGGATACTATGTTTGTGCACACATGATGAACCTATGCAGACATGTTGAATGTGGTGTCGATGCCGACAGGATAAAACAAGTAAGTCCGCTTCTTAATTACTATCTTCTACTCCACACGTATGTCACATTCTGATCTAAAAGTCCTGCAGTTGATCTTCGGACCGATGACCTCTTCACCGCTCGCCGCAGATGAATTGTTGTCTATTAGGAAATTTATCAGCACCTTCTTTGTGAAACACTATATCAAGCCCGAAGATGGCGTCGAAGATTTTCGGGTTCATATCCCCTAATAATAAGTACGCATTCATATAGTGTTATCAGCTAAACATATATACATGGATGCATTATTTTCCATGTGATCATGTCTTCGTATTTTGTACACTATGATTATGTACTGCATATGCCGGTTTAACAGCTGTGGAATTTAGCTAGCATTTGCTCAATTGCATATTGTCGTGAATTATGATGAATCCTCTGCTTGTGGACACTATTCGTTGAATTGCATATTGTGGTGAATTATGATGAATGTTCTTCATGTGGACACTATTTGTCGATTGCATATTGTGGCAAATTTGCTATTTGCAGGGTGAATTAAATGCGATATTTTCCAATAACCTGACAATTTCAGCGCACACGGTTCAAGCAACTAAGCATGTGCGGTCCAGAACGGAAATCACACGCAACTCATAGCGCAACCGCCTGTGATCCACAGGAAAAGCACAGGAGATATAATCTAAAATGTTGGTGATATATAAGAAATCGCAAATGGTTTGCAGCACTCGTACGTGTGCGTAGGAGCTCCTCAATCGTTTGCGATAGCACCGTATCTCACACGTGAGCCAACAGGAAACCGTGCCCGATGCAAAGACGATCCCACGCGTACTTTTCTCGGGAAACATGTCCGATGATGTCATGCATGGCAGACGGTTTCCCGAGAAATCTCGTGTGCGGTGATGAACATATCACACACAATTTATGCAATGACCCGTGTGGATTAGGTAACGTTTCGCAAACGGTAAAAGGTCAAACTCCGTTTGTTTTCCATGAGCAATTAGACGCGTTTGACTCGTCTTGGACGTGTGTGATTGATCCCAAATCCCACACGTACGCCCAAAACATTATGTGTGCGATATGTTCCTGCACCGCACACAATTATATTTGTAGATCGTTTGCGTTCGTTGGTCACCATCGCCGACGGGTTTTTCTTGTCATGTGCGATGGACCCCCCTATCACCCACACATGCAAGGCGACGGTTTAGAACTACGTCGCGGAAAGGGGTTAAAAACCGTTTGTATAGCACGTCATTGCACCAGTGAATGACACACGCAAGGCTTCCATCGAGCATGTCGCCACGATCTTGTGGGAGTTACAGATAGCAGAATTCTTCATGTGGACCGATGACTTCTGAACCGCTTGCCGCAGATGAATTGTTGTCTGTTAGGAAATTTATCAGCACCTCCTTTGTGAAACACTATATCAAGCCCTCTAAAGACGTCGAAGATTTCAGGATTCGTATCCCCCAATAATAAGTACGCATTCATAGTGTTATCAACTAAACATATACGCATGGATGCATTGTTTTCCATGTGATCATGTCTACGTTTTTCATACACTATGATTATGTACTGCATATGTCGATCTTAGATATGTGGAATTTAGCTAGCATTTGCTCAATTGCATATTGTCGCGGATTATGGTGAATGTTCTTCCCGTGGTCACTATTCGTTCAATTGCATATTGTGCCAAATTATGATGAATGTTCTTCATGTGGACACTATTTATCGATTGCATATTGTGGCGAATTTGCTATTTGTAGGGTGGTTCAAATGTGATATTTTGCAATAAGCTGGCTTTTTCAATGCACACGGTTCAAGCAACTAAGCGTCTGCGATTCAAAAACAGAAAGCACATGCAACTCATAGCGCAACCGCCTGTGATGTACAGGAAAAGCACTTGCAACTCATAGCGCAACCACCTGTGATCTACAGGAAAAACACACGAGATATAAACTGAAATGTTGGTGATACATAAGAAATCGCAGACGATTTGCAGCACTTGTACGTGTGCTTAGGAGCTCCTCAATCGTTTGTGATAGCATGCCCGATGCAAAGACGATCCCACGCGTAAAATTTTCGAGAAACGTGTGCAGTGATATCATGCATGACAGATGGTTTCCAGGGAATTCCCGTGTGCGATGATGAAGATATTACACACAGTTTATACCATGGCCCGTGTGGATTAGGTAATGTTTCACAAACAGTAAAAGGTCAAACACCGTTTGTTTTCCATGAGCAATTATACGCGTTTGACTCATGATAGACGTGTATGATCGATCCCAAATCCCACACGTATGCCCAAAATATAGTGTGTGCAATATATTCCTGCACTGCACACGATTACGTTTGGTAGATCATTTGTGTTCGTTGGTCACCATCGTCGACGGTTTTTCAGTGTCGTGTGGGATGGACCCCCCTATCGCCCACACATGTGACGTGGCTTGAGACTGCGTCGGTATTTCCCCAAAGAGGAAGGGATGATGCAGCACAACCACGGTAAGTATTTCCCTCAGTTATGAAACCAAGGTTATTGAACCAGTGGGAGAACCAAGCAACACTATGTAAACGGTACCTGCACACAAAGAACAAATACTTGCAACCCGACGCGTAAGAGAGGTTGTAAATCTCTCCACGATAAAAAGATAGATCAGTTTGTATGAGATTGGATAAATTGATCGCAAAAGAACACAAAATAAAAGGTGCAAATAAAAAGTGCAGCAAGGTATTTTTGGGTTTTTGGAATAATAGATCTGAAAACAAATGTGGGAAAAGATAGATCGGAAAGCAATATGTTAAAATAATAGACCCGGGGGTCGTAGATTTCACTAGTGGCTTCTCTCAAGAAAATAGCACACGGTGGGTAAACAAATTACTGTTGGGCAATTGATAGAAGATCAAATAATCATGACGATATCCAAGGCAATGATCAATATATAGGCATCACGTCCAAGATTAGTAGACCGAAACGATTCTGCATCTACTACTATTACTCCACACATCGACCGCTATCCAGCATGCATCTAGTGTATTAAGTTCATGAAGAAACGGAGTAATGCAATAAGAATGATGACATGATGTAGACAAGATCTATTCATGTAGGAATAGACCCCATCTTGCTATCCTTAATAGAAACGATACATGCGTGCCTCGCTGCCCCTTCGGTCAGTGGGAGAGGACACCGCAAGATCGAACCCATCACAAAGCACCTCTTCCCATGGCAAGAAAAATCGATCTAGTTGGCCTAACTAAACGAAAAATTCGAAGAAGAAATACGAGGCTATAAATAATCATGCATATAAGAGATCAAAGAAGACTCAAATAATATTCATGGATAGAAACCGATCATGAACTCAAACTTCATCGGATACCAACAAACACACCGCAAAAAGTCACTACATCAAATAGATCTCCAAGAGACCATCGTATTGAGAATCATAAGAGAGAGAGAAATCCATCTAGCTACTGCCTACGGACCCGTAGGTCTATGGTGGACTACTCACGCATCATCGGAGAAGCACCAATGAGGATGATGAACCCCTCCGTGATGGTGTTAGATTTGATCTGTGGTTCAGGAACTTGCGGCGGCTGGAATTGTGTTTCGTCGACTCCTCTAGGGTTTCTGGAATTTCTGAGAATTTATAGAGCTGAGAGGCGGTGGAAAAGACCTCCGTGGGCCCCACGATACATCAGGGCGCTCCGGGGGCCTCTGGCGCGCCCTGGTGTATCGTGGGCCCCACGGGCCTCCTCCGAGGTGCTTCCTTGGCTCCCAAGTTTTCTTCTGGTCCAAAAAAATCTCCAAAAAGTTTCGTGGAATTGGACTCCGTTTGGTACTGATATTCTGCGAAGTAAAAAACAAGCAAAAAAACAGCAACTGGCACTATGCACTATGTCAATAGGTTAGTCCCAAAAAATGATATAAAGTTGCTATAAAATGATTATAAAACATCCAAGAATGATAATATAACAGCATGGAACAATCAAAAATTATAGATACGTTGGAGACGTATCAGCATCCCCAAGCTTAATTCCTGCTCGTCCTCGAGTAGGTAAATGATAAAAACATAATTTTTGATGTGGAATGCTGCCTAACATGTTCATCACATATTCTTTTCTTTTGTAGCATGGACATTTGGACTTTTAGATGGTTCAAATCAATAGTCTAGATTTGACATGAAGACTTTAATACTCAAGCATACCAACAAGCAACCATGTCTTTCAAAATATCAACACAAAAGTAAGTTATCCCTAGCCCATCATGCTCAATCATTGATCCATTCTTGAAACACACTCGAATATTAGCTACGCCCAATGCACAAGTATGATCATAGTTCCCCCTAGTTGGTGCTTTATAAGAGAAGATGGAGACTCAAATAAAAAATAAAAATTGCATATAGTAAATAGATAGGCCCTTCGCAAAGGGAAGTAGGGATTTGTAGAGGTTCCGGAGCTCAAAGCTTAAATTGAGAGAGCAAAATATTTTGGGTGGCATGCATTTCCTGTCAACGAAAATGACCGAGTAGTTCTCAATACTTTCCATGCTAGATATATCATAGGCGGTTCCCAAACAGAAAAATAAAGTTTATTCCTTTTTCCACCATTCTTTCACAATCCATGGCTAGCCGTATCCACGGTTTCCTTCCATACCAACACTTTCCAAGGAATTTATTATTTGACAACATAAAGTAAATTTCTTTTTCATTTCGGGACTGGGCATCCCTATTACCGTCGTACTCTCGTGCAATGACAAGTGAATAAACACACATCTTGAAAATAACACATCTAGCATGGAAAAATATTAGCCACCCCCTGCCGCTTCATGAGCGGTACGAGCACACAAAAAGGAAATTCATTTTGAAAATTAGAGATGGCACATACAAATTTGCTTAGGATGGCAAGGAAATACCGCATATAGGCAGGTATGGTGGACTCATATGGCAAAACTGGGTTTTAGGATTTTGGATGCACAAGTAGTATTTCTACTTAGTACAAGTGGAGGCTAGCAAATAGATTGAGAAGCAACCAACCAAGAAACGAAAATTCACATAAACGGGCATTAAGCATAACTAACACCGAATAATTCACCACAAGTAGGATGTAATTTCATTGCATAACTATTGACTTTCGTAATTGCATAGGGAATCACAAACCTTAACACCAGTATTCTTACTAAAGCATAATTACTCACCAACATGACTCACATATTACTATCATCGTGTCTCAAAACTATTACAAGGAATCAAGTTTAATTTGTCCAATGATCTTCATGCAAGTTTTTATTATATCCCTCTTGAATATCTATCACTTTGGGACTAGTTATATATATTGCCATTGCTTTTGACAAGCTCAAATAAATTTAAGTGAAGAACATGAGCATAAAAATTTCATCTCTCAAAATAATATAAGTGAAGCATGAGAGAATTTCTTCAAAATTTACTAACTCTCAAATTAATCTAAGTGAAGCATGAGAGTATTTATTCAGAAATTTAAAGCACACCATGCTCAAAAAGATATAAGTGAAGCACTAGAGCAATTCCATAGCTCAAAAAATTTTAAGTGAAGCATATAGAGCAATTCTAACAAATCATAGCATAATTTTGGCTCTCTCAAATAGGTGTGTCCAGCGAGGATACTTGTGACAAACTAAAAATCAAATCAAGCAAAGACTCATATAACACAAGGTGCTCCAAGCAAAACTCGTGATATGTGACGAATAAAAATATAGCTCCAAGTAAAATACCGATGGTCGTTAGAAGAAAGAGGGGATGCCACTCGGGGCATCCCCAAGCTTAGTTGCTTGTTTCTCCTTGTATATTATATTGGGGTGCCATAGCATCCCCAAGCTTAGGCTCTTTTCACTCCTTATTCCTTCATCCATCGTGATCTCACCCAAAACTTGAAAACTTCGATCACACAAAACTTAACAAAACCTTCGTGAGATCCGTTAGTATAATAAAGCAAATGACCACTCTAAGTACTATTGGAAACCCATTTATATTTTATTACTGCATTATATCTACTGTATTCTAACTTTACCGTGGCTTATACCCTCCAATACAAACCATACATTCATCAAAATAAGCACACAATGCAACGAAAACAGAATCTGTCAAAAATAGAACAGTCTGTAGTAATCTGTACTCTAACCATACTTCTGTAACTCTAAAAATTCTAAAAAATTTGGGTAATGTCGGCAATTTTTATATCAATATTGTGTAAAAAATTCAGAATTTTTTGTCGCTTCTGTGATTTTTGAAAATTCTTGTACTGGACGTAAAATTTCTGTTTTTCAACAAGATCAAATCAACTATCACCCAACATGATCCCAAAGGCTTTACTTGGCACAAACACTAATTAAAATATAAAAAACGCAATAATAACAGTAGCATAATTGTGCAAACACTCAAGAACAGAAATAAAAAGGTAAAAATAAATTTTATTCATTGGGTTGCCTCCCAACAAGCTCTTTCTTTATAGCCATTAAGATAGGCTTGAGATTTTAATGATGCCCTCATGAAAGATAATAATAGCAACACAAAGAGAGCATCATGAAGCATATGGGAAACACACGTTAGTCTAACATACTTCCTTTTATAAGAAAACAAATTATCAAGGAAGGCAAAAACTAGCATATGGAAGGAAGAAAAAAGATACAATAGCAATCTCAACATGAAGAGAGGTAATTTAGTATCATGAAAATTTGTACAACCATAATTTCTTCTCTCATAATAATTACATGTAGGATCATAATCAAATTCAACAATATATCTATCATAAACAATACTCTCTTTATGATCAACATGCATAAAGTTTTTATCATCTTCCAAAATAGTGGGATTATCATCAACTAAAGTTATGACCTCTTCAAACCCACTTTTATCAAAAAAATCATAAGATTGAACACTCTCCAAATATGTGGATTCTTTTTACCTAAAGTTGACGCTCTTCTAAACCCACTTTCGATACTATTGCAAACATTGTTTTCAATAACATATTCAACATGAGGCTTAATTTTTTTCAAGATCATAAGAAGCATTATCACCCCAATCATGATCATTGCAATAAGAAGTGGACATGACAAAATTATCATCCCCAAGCTTGTAGTTTTGCATATCATTAACATAATTGACATTAATAGAATTTATAGTAACATCATTGCAATCATGCTTTTCAATCAAGGAACTATCATGAATCACCTTATAAATTTCTTCTTTCAACACTTCATCAAAATTTTCAGAATCATGATTTTCAAACAAAACTTCATAGAGATAATCAAGTGCACTCAACTCACTAGCAATTGGTTCATCACAATCTGTCCTTTTGAAAAGATTAGCAAGTGGATGAGGATCCATATCAATAGATTTTTAGCAAGCGAAGATGCAAGCAAATAGAAGGCAAATGGCAACACAAGCAAAGATAGTAAACATGCAAAAAGGCACACGGAAAATAGAGGGCGAATAAAATGGCAAATTTTTCTGAAGTGGGGGATATGAAAATGAGAGGCAAATGGAAAATAATGCAAATTGCAAGGAGATGAGATTTGTGATTACGAACCTGATAGATGTTGATGAGAGGTCCCCGGCAACGACGCCAGAAATTCCTTTGACGTGGCTTGAGACTGCGTCTGTATTTCCCCAAAGAGGAAGGGATGATGCAGCACATCTATGGTAAGTATTTCCGTCAGTTATGACACCATGGTTATCGAACTAGTAGGAGAACCAAGAAACACTATGTAAACGGTACCTGCACACAAAGATATAATACTTGCAACCCGACGCGTAAGAGAGGTTGTCAATCTCTCCACGATAGAAAGATAGATTAGTTTGTATGAGATTGGATAAATAGATAGCACAAGAACAAAAAATAAAAGATGCAAATAAAAAGTGCAGCAAGGTATTTTTGGGTTTTTGGAATAATAGATCTGAAAACAAATGCGTAAAATATATATCGGAAAGCAATTTGTTAAAAGAATAGACCCGGGGCCCGTAGATTTCACTAGTGGCTTCTCTCAAGAAAATAGCACACGGTGGGTAAACAAATTACTGTTGGGCAATTGATAGAAGATCAAATAATCATGACGATATCCAAGGCAATGATCAATATATAGGCATCACGTCCAAGATTAGTAGACCGAAACGATTCTGCATCTACTACTATTACTCCACACATCGACCGCTATCCAGCATGCATCTAGTGTATTAAGTTCATGGAGAAACGGAGTAATGCAATAAGAACGATGACATGATGTAGACAAGATCTATTCATGTAGTAATAGACCCCATCTTGTTATCCTTAATAGCAATGATACATGCGTGCCTCGCTGCCCCTTCGGTCACTGGTGGAGGACACCGCAAGATCGAACCCATCACAAACCACCTCTTCCCATGGCAAGAAAAATCGATCTAGTTGGCCTAACTAAACCAAAGATTTGAAGAAGAAATACGAGGCTATAAATAATCATGCATATAAGAGATCAAAGAAGACTCAAATAATATTCATGGATAGAAACTGATCATGAACTCAAACTTCATCGGATCCCAACAAACACACCGCAAAAAGTCATTACATCAAATAGATCTCCAAGAGACCATTGTATTGAGAATCATAAGAGAGAGAGAAAGCCATCTAGCTACTGCCTACGGACCCATAGGTCTATGGTGGACTACTCAAGCATCATCGGAGAGGCACCAATGAGGATGATGAACCCTTCCGTGATGGTGTTAGATTGGATCTCCTGGTTCTAGAACTTGCGGCGGCTGGAATTGTGTTTTGTCGACTCCTCTAGGGTTTCTGGAATTTCTGAGAATTTATAGAGCTGAGAGGAGGTGGAAAAGACCTCCGTGGGCCCCACGATACATCGGGGCGCGCCGGGGGCCTCTGGCACGCCCTGGTGTATCGTGGGCCCCACGAGCCTCCTCCCAGGTGCTTCCTTGGCTTCCAATTGTCTTCTGGGCCCAAAAAAATCCCCAAAAAGTTTTGTGGCAATTGGACTCCGTTTGGTACTGATATTTTGCGAAGTAAAAAACAAGCAAAAAACAACAACTGGCACTGGGCACTATGTCAATAGGTTAGTGCCAAAAAATGATATAAAGTTGCTATAAAATGATTATAAAACATCCAAGAATGATAATATAATAGCATGGAACAATCAAAAAGTATAGATACGTTGGAGACGTATCAACATGCAAGGCGATGGTTTCAAAGTACATCACGGAAAGGGGTTAAAAACCGTTTGTATAGCACAAACCGTGTGTATAGCACGTCGCTGCACCAGTGGTTGGTTATCTTGGCAAGAGGTGAAGCATGAATAAATCACACTATATAGGCATTTTAAATGAGGCCGGAAACAAAATATAGTATTTCCAAAATGACCCCATATGCAAATTTTGAATTTGGTCCAGAACTGCCTGAACATATTTTATATTTGTTAAACATGAAAATAAAGTGCACCATGTTATTCTACACGTTTTTCTAAGCAAGTTACATACATAAATCATTTAAATCGGAGCTACGATTATTTAGTTATGAAATAAATCATTTTAACATGGCCTTGCAAGATTGTAAGAACTATTGTTCCTCTCTTAATTAATACAAACTCTCTATTTCAAAAAAAAAAAACATGGCATTAATGCAAATTTAAACAAACATCAATTTTAAACATTGATGAAAGTTGGTTATTGTGAAACTAGACAAAATTCTAAGCATTTTACATGCTTAAATCATTTTAATCCAATGCACGGTTTGTGATATATTAAATGCATGAAGTCTAGGGGTTTTCTGTAAATTTGTAAATCCTGGAATAATAGACAAATTCGCAGTGGAGGAATAAAATACTGGGCCGAATCGGCTGCGCTGGGCTGGATCTGGATGGGCGCAAGATAACTAAATGACGCACATGGCGAGGGATAGGGCATGGCGCTCACCATGGCCATCGGGCCGGATCTGCACCTGGCGCAGGTTGACTGGCGAGGCGTCAGCTGGAGGAGGCTACAACCGAAGCTGGGCTGGGCCTTGCATGCGAGTAGGCCGGCCCAGAGGAGGCCGAGGCAGAGCGGGCGCTGGGCGTCGCGGTCTTCCCCTCTTGCTCACGCACGAGCGGAGGGTGGCGGCGCTGGGGGCGCTCTTGGCCGGCAGCGGGAGGTCCAAGGCGGGGCTCCGGCAGGTCGGGGATGGAGGGAGCGACCGGATCCGGGGGTGAGGGCGAGTTGGAGGTGACCGGAGGCGACGGATCCGGAAAGGGCGTCGGCCATGGCTGCTGGTATAAAGAGAGAGATCATGAGGGAAAGAAAGAGAAAGGGAGAAGAAGAAGAGAGGTGGGCGACGCAGTCCGGCCTGGCTCCGGCGGGGCCGAGGTGGTCCAGCGGTCGCTGCCGGCGAGTAGGCGGGGTTCTGAAGAGGTGGAGGCAGGGCGCGGCCTCCTGGCGGCGCGGGGAAGCAGTGGGAGGTCGGGAGCTCCCTGGCGGCGGGCGGAGTTTGGGCTCGGGTGGGCCAGATCTGGGCTTCGGTGGGCCTGTGCGGCTGGGTGAGAGGAGGGGCGAGCCAAGTGGGGGCTAGGGCACTGATTGGCATGGATTTCGAGGACGACGGGTAGGTTTTCCACAAAGAACAAGGCTAGGGCTACTTAAATAGGAAGGTTCTAGGGTTAGGGGTTTTTGTCCATTTTCGGACCCTCCGATCGCGATCGGATGGCTCCAGTCATGGGGTTAGGATAGGTGGGTCTAGGTGGGCTATGGAGAGTTGTTGGGCTGAGATAAAAGAGAGAAATAGCAGCCCGGCACAGAGTTTTAAAACCAAAATGTCCAATGAATAAACCGGCTATAGTGACGTTATATGTTTAACGATTCGGATATCAAACGGACTCCGAATGCGACGAAATTTGGCAAACGGTCTACCTACAATAAAACAAGACTGCACGCCAACTTTTAGTCCATTCCAAGAACATTTTATTACCACTTTTAAAAACAATATTTCTACAATGTCCCGGGCGCTGATACGTCCATTTTGCATCATGATTTCCTATTGATATTTATGCTGTTCTTGTTCATTATTCCATTTTATGATACAATTGTTATGTCTTTTCTCTCTGAATTTACAAGCTACACCACAAGGAGGGAAATAGCCGGGAACTGGAATTTTGGACCTGAAAGCCAAGAAAAAAGGGTGAAAATTCACTAGACTCCAAATGACGTGAAACTTTTTGTGAGTTATTTTTGGAATATATGAAGAATTATGGAGCGAAGAACTGTCGGAGGAGTGATACGTCTCCAACGTATCTATAATTTTTAATTATTCCATGCTATAATATTACCATTCTAGGATGTTTTTTGGGTGATTATTTACCAATTCATATTATTTTTGAGCACTAACCTATTAACCCAGTGCCCAATGCCAGTTGTTGTTTTCTGCATGTTTTTGACTTTTCAGGTTTATAGTACCAAACAAAGTCCAATTGCCCCAAAACTTTTTTATGATTTTTCTGGACCAAAAGAAGACCTGGAAGCTTCAGGAGGACGCCGGAGGCTCCACGAGGGAGCCACCACAAAACAGAGCGCGCCCATGGGGGGTGGATGCGCCCTGTTATGTGGTCGCCCCCTCGGGCGTCTCCTGGCGCCCATCTCTGGTCTATAAATACCAATAAATCCCCAAATACCTAGAGAGCCTCCCGAAACACTTTTTCCACCGCCGCAAGTCTCTGTTCTGCCGTGTGCCCATCTGGAGCCCCGTTCCGGTGCCCTGCCGAAGGGGGGATCGATCACGGAGGGCCTCTACATTAACCTTGTTGCTCACATGGTGATGTGTCAGTAGTTCCATACAGACCTACGGGTCCGTAGTTAGTACCTAGGTGGCTATCTCAATATATTTTCTTATGTCATAGCAACACGCATGTATCTAGCTTTCTTATTCAACATGAACGAGACATACACTTCCAAGTTTGACCTGGTTGAGGAGGAAATGTTGACATCTTTTTTGACTTGGTTTGCCTCGATTTCTTAGGATTTTTTTCCCATTTTCTTCAGTTTGTGCGTGTTAATGCCATGTTAAATGTTGATTTTGTTGGGCAGCACTTAACAAAAAATGTTAACTTGCGCAATGAACCAAATATCTAATTTTTGTTTTGTTTTCTTTAAATGAGCACCAAATATCTATGAATTTATCCTGCCACTGATAATTGTTTCCTTATGTGTTCAATTTAGAACTCATATATGGTGGCATGGAGCAAGCCTCTTTCGTGTTAAATGCAAGCATTTCAATTCCAATTATATGGCTGGCCTCACACCGAACCTTGTTTGTTGTTTCCCTTGTTTATTTGTTTAGGATCCAAAATTTCCCCATATATAGTTAATGGACATACAATGTTGTGTCCAGTTTACTAATGTGTTGTCACTCCATATTCACTACTTGATAAGAATGGTCACATGTTGTGTGATCATCTATCTTTTTACTAATATGCATAGACCCAAAGACTCATATTTTCATGGTCTTTCTTTTTAGTCAAAAATAAATAAACACTATGGAAAGTGATATTATAAGCATCCAAATTATTGAAAGACTACATGCATGCCAAAAGGCTACATATCAGGTGCTACAAAGCTTGGTGTGCTACCACGCTCCAAGCTGTTGTCAATGTTCTGATCAGAATCCTAGGGGAAGATGCAGTAGATAGAATAACCATGTATGTCCTACTACATGAAGCATGTTTCTTTTATAAGCTATGTTGTGTTGCATTACCACATCTCATTAAGTTGATTCTGATATACCCGAAATGCCCTACCATGTAGAAATATATGTTGCTAAGAGAGGGAGTTGGTAGTTATACTGTCTACTAAAAGACCAGTTTGTGGCTTCTTGCAAGTGTAAGTGTTAAAGATCTTCAGTATTTTTTTCTGTTGAGATAAATCACCTAGCGTGCTTTTCTCCCCTTTGTTGATTTCCTTATTTTCCAAGATATGTTGCACAAGGCTAGGAGCCAACATTATTTTAACGGATGGTGTATGGCTTATGCTGGTTTGCCAACAACAATTCTAGAATTTCCTCTAAAAAAATGAATTTTTGAATTAGCAGTCGCTTTGAATGTTGAGCTTCCGAATCATATGCTATTGAGTTATGCATTAATGCAAAAAATCAAGTACTCAAGGAGAATGTTGAATTATTTATTTAATTTGATATTATCAATAATAGACAATATCTTTTTGTTGTACGTTCCTTGCAGTCACAAAAGCGTTATTTTTATATTGTGTTCATAGAATAAGGCGAGACAAACGTTGGCATTGCACCGTGTGTAAATACGATTTTTTTTCATGTCATCATCTCTCACAATATGTGAAGATCATTCCATAGATTTTCTAACAGTAATAAAAGTTTTAAAGCGATGGTAAGGTGAGATGATAAACTTTTCAAGCAACGACAATGCTAAAGTTAGGACGAACAAAGAGAATGAATGTGGTGGGGAAGGATGTGTAGGGAGGTAGATGATGCTTTTGTAAGGAAACAAGCTAGAGAGATAACTGGCATTTTTCATTGGTATATGAATGAAAACCACATGGCATCATGCTTCACATACAATTTTGAATTAGAACAATTTGATGATACCTGTGTTTTGTTATTCCATTGCCAACACTCTAGAATAATTGTACTATCCATGTGTTTTTGTTATTTCTTGGCAACGCACGGGCATCAAACTAGTAGTAATAAGTGCAGGCAGGAGTCGGCCTATTTGTCTTGGACATGATGCCTATATACTGTAGGACCGAAAGTATGTCTAGAGGGGGGGGGTGATTAGACTACTTGACCAAATAAAAATCCTACCTTTTACCAATATTAAGTGTTGACAGATTTTAGCAATGATAGCAAGTCAAGTACACCCTACACATGCATGTCTAAGAGTATAGCAGCGGAAAGTAACAACAAGCATGTATAGTAGAGGGTAGGAAGGAAGATCAAACGCAATTTGTAGACACGAAGATTTTTCCCGTGGTTTCGATAGGTGGTGCTATCGTACGTCCACGTTTATGGAGTCTTCAACCCACGGAGGGTAACGGTCACGAGAGTCCACGGAGGGCTCCACCCATAAGGGTCCACGAAGTAGCAACCTTGACTATTCCATAATGGCTTCCATCCACGAAGGACTAGCCTCACTATGGGTAGATCTTCACGAAGTAGGCGATCTCCTTGCCCGTACAAACTTCTTGGTTCAACTCCACAACACGAAGTAGGAGGCTTCCAAGCGACACCTAACCAATCTAGGAGGCACCACCCTACAAAAGGTAATAGGCTCGGCAATGTCGATGAACTCCTTGCTCTTGTGCTTCAAGATGATAGACTCCTCAACACACAATCACTCTCTCACAGATTTGGCTATGGTGGAAGAGATTGATTTGGTGGAAAGCAACTTGGGGAGGCTAGAGATCAAGATTTATATGGATGGAGTGGAATGTCTTGATCTCAACACAAGGGTAGGTGGCTCTCTCTCATAAAATATGATAGGGCAAGTATGGAATAGTTCTGAGTGCTTCTCTTTCGAGTGGGTGGTGGTGAAGGGGTATATATAGGCATCCCCAAAAATCCAACCATTACACCTAAAGTGACCAACTCGATGACACCGATGTGTGAATCTCGGTGGTACCGAAGTGACCAAAAGGCAGTAACTTTTGAATCTCGGTGAGACCGATATATAATTCTCGGTGGTACCGATTTGGTGACCAACGGTCAGATTGCGCAACTCGGTGATGCCGATCCAACAAACTCGGTGGTATCGATTTTGTGAATCGAGGTAACAGAAAGTTGGCAACCCAAACTCGGTGACACCGAAGTGGAATCGGTTGCACCGATGTGCTAGGGTTTGGCATGGGTCTGTCTGAGTTTGGGAATCGGTGGCACCGAGTGGGAAGTGTTGGTTGCACCGATTTTGGATATATGACTTTGGACAGACTTTTGTGGAAGAGCTTGTGGGTGTTTTTGGTGACTATCTCTTGTGCATATGGAGCATCTTGTTCACCAACAGTACCTTACCCCCTTTTAATAGTATTGGCTTCCTATGGACTCAAAGTGATTTCTCACAAAGTAAAATGTAGAGTCCTCTTGCTTGAAGCTTTGCCAATCCATTTCCTTGCATCTTGGGGTATTTCCACAATCCTTTTGACATCCCTATCATTGAACTTTTCCTGAAATATGCTTAGTGAAAACATTAGTTCAATGACTTATATGTTGTTATCAATTACCAAAACCACCAAGGGAGCAAATGTGCTTACAATCTCCCCCTTTTTGGTAATTGATGACAACATATAGATCAAAGCTTCGACATATGATATAATCAATGAATATAATCATCGCTTTGAGAAGTATGTGATAAGCAAGAGCTCCCCCTAAATTTGTGCATTATTTTAAATTTGCGTTTGAATGCAAATGCACAATCGATTAGGTACATGGGGCACTCTTTCATGTCACATACAACTTGGTGGTGTGCGAGAATAGTTAGAATGAACATCATAGCACAACACAATCAAGTAACGGTGAATGACCATCTCATAAGCATCAAAATGATAGGAAATAGTAGCAACACACATCAAGTGTATGATCAAACACCACAAAGTTTAACACATCCAAACCAAAAGATCAAATGTTTTTGAAAAAACGATGAAAACCAAACGCTCTCTCGCTCAAAGCCTAAAGATCTATATACAACTTCTCCCCCTTTGGCAACAAGTTACCAAAAAGTTCAAAGAGATATAGCTAATCGTTCTTCTGGGGCTGATCTCCTCCGGTGGTTGATGAAGGAGTCGAGAGAACTGCATCGGTGAAGATGTCGGCAGACGTCATGGACGGAGTTGGTGTAGCAACGGGAGGTATTGGAGGAGATGATCGAGCTGAAGAGGCTGTAGCAGGTGCTGATGAAGAAGGCTTCAACTCTGGAGCTGGCACTGTGGCTGATCTGGCCTGGGTAGTGAACTAAGTGCTTGGCCTGAGAGGAGAGTCATCCTCATCATCTGTAGTGTCGGGACTGGGCACGCTGTCAACTTCCTTCTTGAGCTCGTTCACGATCTTTGTTAGCCCATCCACCTTGTCATTGAGGGTCTTGATCCTATTCTCCATGATCCTCACAAGACTATGCTGATTCTCCAATATGTCCTTGATGTCCTTCTGCATGCCCTGAACGGTAGTGATCAAGAGATCCATTTGCTCATTCCTGGATCTAGGGACTTGAGCACTAGTGGCTCTAGCTGCCTCTGCATCTGCCTGAGCTGCAACTGAGGTGGGATGATCTGGGTTCATCACCACGACATTGTCCTCAAGATCTGGCTGTAGGGGCAGGTGTGGCCTGTCAAGAGCAAAAATGTGCTTCTCCAGCTTGGAGTTGATGAGCATCTGAATGTAGGGTGCATAGCAGCATGAGCGCTTCTGATCAGCAGCAACCCTCTTCACAGTCTCTACTATCAAGTCCATCACTCTTATCCTGGTGTGTCTATCAAGATGGATCAGCATGTTGATGGAATAGCCTCTAATCATCTTGTCATCTCCAGACTTAGGCATCAAGGTGTGCCTCAAGATGGTGTTCATGGTGCGGAGGCCATCCTGGAGGAAGTAAATGGATCCTAACTTGTGAGATTTCAAGTTGGCAGCAGGGATCTCATTGTACATGTTCTTCATAGAATCATGGCTCTCCTTGGATTCAGAATAGACATCCATGTCTCCATCTTCCACCTTTGGGACTCCTAAGATGGCAGCCCATTCCTCAACAGTAGATTCATACCTTGCTCCTTCAGTCATCCACACAATCCTACCATCTCCATAGAATTGAGCAGTGGAGTAGAATTGCATGATCATCTCATCGTTCCATGCAGTGAATTCCTTGCCTTCATCTAGGCCAATGCAATGAAAGTTGTCTTGAACATTTGGGAAGTAATCTTCATTTGCCTTGATGTACTTCCAGTCAACGTATCTCATGTCACTCACAGCTGGGCTTTTATCAAGCAAGATAGTCTCATAGAAATCTTGTTGCTCCTTGGTATAGAACCTGTAGTCCACAACTGTTTTCCTCCTTTGAGCATATCGATCAATTGCTCTCCATTCCCTCAAACCAGAATCCTTCCTCTTCTTCATGTCCTTAGCAAGCAAATGGCTGGCATTGTGCTCTGGAAGGTGTGGTCTTAGCTTCATCAAAGCAGTAATATCATCATCATCCTCAGCTTCCCTAAAAGTGGAGGTCTTGTTCTTGTTGGAAGCTGGTATGTCTCTGGAGAACCTCCTAGGCTTTTCAGCAGCAACAGTCTTCTTGGGAGCAGACTTGGTGCTCTTGGAAGTGATAGCCTTAGGCATAGCATCTGCCATAAGCTTCTTCTTCTTCTTTGGAGGGGCCTTTGCAGTTGGCTCTACCTCCTCCTCCTCTTCAGTAGCAGCCTCTGCTGGGTCCTCATACATAGAGGTTTGCCTGGCAACAACATGTATGATCCTTTTTCTGCTCTTCTTCTTCTCCCCAGCCTTCTTAGGCATACAATTCTTGGGAGGCACAACTGTCATGGTTGCCCTGGAGCTCTCTCGTGCTCTGGCTGACTCAGAGCTAGCATACTCCTTCCTGATAGCTTTCTTCTTCTTGGATGAAGAAGCAGCAGCAGTGGTGTTCTTGGCAGCATCAACTTTCTTGGGTAGCTCCTCAGGGATGAAGTCCTCATCCTCCTCATCAGAATTGAGCTTCCTCCTAGTCCTTGTAGCAGCCTTGGGTAAATCAGGAGAACTAGGAACATCATCATAGCTCCCCTCAGGACTAGTGCCTGAGCTCATGTCGACACTCTGCTCTCTGAAATTGTTCTCACTGTCTTCAGCCTCTGACATATCTGACCCTGTGAATAGAGTATAGAAGAGTGGAAGGGATGAATCATCACAAAATGCAGATATTTTCAAAAGATTGAACTAAGATTTCTTAAATTTTGCATTCTGCCAAAAGTATGTCGGTACAACCGAAGCAAAATTTTTGGACCCACCGAGACAGACAACCTACTTTCCAGAAACTTGGCACCATTTTCGGTCACACCAAAAATTGGTACTCGGTTCCACCGAGGTGTTGTCAGTTTGCCAGAAAAAACGAATTGGTGCTACCGATTCGTTTGCGTCTGTTCTACCGAGATTCATGTGGCGGACGGAAAAACCTAAAAGATCATTCGTTCGCTAATCTACTAGAGTTTTCTATAGGATAGGGAGGTTTGCAATCCGTGGATTCTCGATAAAAATAACTCCAATGCGCATGAATCGGACGGGGAGCGCAAGGAGGGCCGGATCCATACCCTAATTCGGTGAAGGACCCGCTAAGGCGACGACGGCGGCGAAGATTCCGTCGGCGGCAGCGATTCCCAACGGCGGAGACGCACGGGGAGGCAAGGGCGATGACCAGGGGGTCCGGAGCGGCAACTTAGGGTTGGAGGAAACGGGCTCTTGAGATTGAATTTCAAAAGTCGTGTCCGCCAGGATATATACCCTTCGCTGTCGGTGACACCGGTTCGAAATTTTCGGTGTCACCGAGTTTCTCAACTGTCAGCTAACAGGGAAACTCGGTGTAACCGAGAATAAGGAATCAGTGTTACCAAGATTGAAAATTCAGATCAACCCTAGGCATTCGGTGAGACCGAGAGTTTGGGTTGGTTCCACCGAGATGCACTTGGGAGGTTTTAATGGTCAGTCCTTTGTCGATGCGGAACTCCGAGTGCTCCTCACACAGAGGGATCGAAAAGTACTTGTTCAAATTTTGTGATGCAGCAAGAATAGAATATGAGGTAAGAAAGCATAGATAGCTAGAGAGTGGTCCTAGGCATTCTTGTCCATCCAATTGGCAAAAGAAAAATCAAAAGCCAAATAGCAACGATTGGATGTCCTCGAATGAGTAAAGAAGTGCAGACCAACATGCTCACACAATAAGATGTCAAATGAAATCATGGCAAACATGCACATACATACTAGCATCTATCAAGCATTTTGGCGATGACGGAGTCATCTATATATGAGTATATTGACTTAGGAGCCACGCAAGAATACTTGATCATAGGTCATACTCAACGTTTAAGCACAAGTGGGGTTACCACTTTTACATAAAGCATTTAATGTTGTCACATACTACGAGATGCTTTAACTCAAGTCTTAGAGTAAAGCTCCCCCTTGATGTGACATCCCCCCCATAGGAGGGATAAACTAACCTTGGGTTTTGTCGATGAAGACTTCATGTTGGTGAGGTAGTGGTGGATGCTCAAGGTTGATGAAGATCACCATGAGTTGGGAGCATCCTTGTTGTTTCCTTACTCTCTTCTCACCTACATGGATTAGTCCCAACACACAAGAGACAAATACAAGGATATCTATGGACATGGAGTGCAAAGCATGTGTGATGATGTCCATGGATTTGTTGATTACCTTGTCCCTTGCTTACCTTTGAGGGAATGTGTGACTCCTTGAACTATTGCATAGAGTTGATGTTGATTGCAACTAGTTCTTGCCAATAATGAATGTGAGTGAATTTCATTGGCGGAGTTACCCCTCAAGAACTTCTCTAGTTCTTCTTCTTGGGGACCCACATCAACTTGATGGGGATCCTTGGTGTTGAAGTGGCACTTGTAGAAGTTGAGCTTGAAGTAGCCTTGGGAACCCACTCCACCAAATCTTGGGATTCATCTTCATATGAGTCAATGTCCTCTTGAAGCTTGTTCTTACCCTTAAGCTTGTGGTCTTGTGGTGGAAGGTTATCTTGAAAGCTTGTTCCCTTGGGGAGAGTATGTGCATACTTCTCCTTTTGAGGAACAAACTTGGGATTGGGGTATTAACCTTCTTCCCATTCAACTCCATTAGCGTTGAAGTAGCCAATGCCATGGTTCTTCCGGTATCCTCCGTGCTTGCGTACAATCTCCTCAAATTGCTTACACCCGGCAAGACTCTTGTAGATACCTTTCTCTATAATTCCTTTCAATACAGCGTTTTCTTGCTCAAGTGTAACTTGGCTAAGAGAATCATCATTAGTGGAATCAATAGAACTACTAGAAGCAACATCATTGGATTTAGCATTTTTATTGTTGCTACTAGATGAAGAACCTTTCTTGCCTTTGTTACTAGTTTGTCTAGATTTAACTTGTGGCATGAATGTAGACAAGAGTAATCGTTTGGCTAGATAAGATGAAGTCTTCTTTCGGAGATCATCATTGATAGCTTTAAGAAACTCATGCTCTTGCTCCAAGGTGAGCTTCTCGAAGCGTAGCTTCTCATGAGTCCTTACAAGCTCTCTATGATCTTCGAGAGTAGATTCATGGGCTAACTTAAGAGTGTTTAATTCTTTAGTTAGTTGTTCTATTTTCATCTTATCATCAAATGACTTATCTTGACTAGCATGAGAATTATCAAGTTCATTTTGACTAACATCACTAGTTTTATCAAAGAGCAAGTCATCATCACAAAGTAAATCATCTTCATCACTATCGAAATCAAGATACTCGGGGTGTGATACCTTGGGGCCTTTAGCCATGAAGCAACTTCCAGTTCCTTCATTTGGTGAATCAAATAGATCATAGGAGTTGGTAGTCACTAGTGCAAGTCCGGCAACACCTTCATCTTGACTATAGTCGGAGTTGGAGTGATAGCCTCTCTCGGAGTTGTTGTCGGAGTCGGAGCCGGAAACCCATTCACCAACATGAGCTTGATGTCTTCTTCTTGTGTAGCTCTTGGTGTACTTGTCCTTCTTCTCCGAGTCCCTACTTCTCCTTGAGGGTCTTCGTTCATAACGATCATCTCTACTCCTTCTCTCTCTTTGAGGTGATTCATTCCTTGAGCTTCATCTTCTAGGTGACTCTTCTCTTCGTTTGTAGGGAGCCGTGCACTCATTTGAGTAGTGTCCGGGCTTCCCACAATTGTAGCAGTTTCGGTCACGACTTGACGAACGCTTCTCTTCATATCTTGAGTTGGAGCTTCATTCTTTGCCTCTATTCTTGTAGAACTTGTTGAATTTCTTGACCATGAGGCTTATCTCTTCATTGGTGACAAGGTTGTCGCTTGAAGTTGCGGGAGCATCACTTGTGGCTTTGTAAGCACCGCTAGACTTGTTGTGAAGCTCTTCTTTGTCTTTGAGTGTCATCTCATGAGCAACAATCCTTCCAATAACTTCTGTAGGCTTGAGATCTTTGTAGTTGGGCATCATTTGGATCAATGTGCACACGGTGTCGTATCTCTCATCCAAAGCTTGAAGTATCTTCTTGATTATGAATTTGTCGGTCATTTCTTCGCTTCCTAAGACGGCAATCTCATTGGTGATGAGAGCTAGCCTAGAGTACATCTTTGCGACTCCTTCACCATCCTTCATCTTGAACTTGTCAAGTTGACTTTGAAGAACATCCAACTTGGATTCTCTCACGGATTCGGTACCTTCATGCATATCAACCAAAGTATCCCAAATCTCTTTTGCATTCTCAAGACGGCTGATTTTGTTGAATTCTTCGGGGCATAGGCAGTTGAAGAGAATGTCGCATGCTTGAGCGTTGTATTGCAACATCTTCAATTCATCCACGGTCGCTTCACGATCCAGTTCCTTTCCATCACCAAAGAATTCACCTTGCAAGCCAACACGAACAACAACCCATACGGCGGGGTTATGACCAAGAATATGCATTTTCATTTTGTGCTTCCAACTAGCTAAATTAGTGCCATCAAAGTACGGACCTCTACGCTGATAATTTCCCTCACTAGACGCCATACTCTCCTAGGTTGTGAGACCAATGCAATGGAGACCAAAGCTCTGATACCACTTGTAGGACCGAAAGTATGTCTAGAGGGGGGGGGGGTGATTAGACTACTTGACCAAATAAAAATCCTACCTTTTACCAATATTAAGTGTTGGCAGATTTTAGCAATGATAGCAAGTCAAGTACACCCTACACATGCATGTCTAAGAGTATAGCAGCGGAAAGTAACAACAAGCATGTATAGTAGAGGGTAGTGATACGTCTCCAACGTATCTACTTTTCCAAACTCTTTTGCCCTTGTTTTGGACTCTAATTTGCATGATTTGAATGGAACTAACCCGGACTGACGCTGTTTTTAGCAGAATTGCCTTGGTGTTATTTTTGTGCAGAAATAAAAGTTCTCGGATTGACCTGAAAATTTACGGAGAATATTTTTGGAATTAATAAAAAATACTGGCGGAAGAATCTACCGAAGAGGGGCCACCACCTGGTCACAAGCCAAGGGGCGCCCCCCCCTAGGGCGCGCCCCCCTGTCTTGTGGGCCCCCTGCAGCTCCACCGACCTCAATTCCACTTCTATATATTCCTATTCGTGGAGAAAAAAAATCAGAGAGAAGAGTTCATCGCGTTTTACGATACGGAGCCGTCGCCACCTCTGGAGTCTGATTTGGGCTCCGGAGAGGGGAAATCGACGCCGTCGTCATCACCAACCATCCTTCATCACCAATTGCATGATGCTCTCCACCATTCGTGAGTAATTCCATCGTAGGCTTGCTAGACAGTGATGGGTTGGATGAGATTTACCATGTAATCGAGTTAGTTTTGTTAGGGTTTGATCCCTAGTATCCACTATGTTCTGAGATTGATGTTGGTATGACTTTGCTATGCTTAATGCTTGTCACTAGGACCCGAGTGCCATGATTTCAGATCTGAACCTATTATGTTTACATGAATATATACGTGTTCTTGATCCTATCTTGCAAGTTGTAGACACCTATTACGAGTTACGATCCGCATCCCCCAGGGTGACAATAACTGGGATTCTTTCCGGTGATTACCGTAGTTTGAGGAGTTCATGTATTCACTAAGTGCTAATGCTTTGGTCCGGTTCTCTATTAAAAGGAGGCCTTAATATCCCTTAGTTTCCATGAGGACCCCGCTGCCACGGGAGGGTAGGACAAAAGATGTCATGCAAGTTCTTTTCCATAAGCACGTATGACTATATATGGAATACATGCCTACATTACATTGATGAATTGGAGCTAGTTCTGTGTCACCCTATGTTATAACTATTGCATGATGAATGCCATCCGACATAATTATCCATCACTGATCCATTGCCTACGAGTCTTTCATGTATTGATCTTTGCTAAGTTACTTTTCCGTTGCTACTGTTACAATCACTGCAACACTGCTACTGTCACTTTGCCATCGTTACCGTTACTTCCAAACTACTTTGTCACTGAATACTTTGCTGCAGATATTAATTCTTTCAGGTGTGGTTGAATTGACAACTCAGCTGCTAATACTCGAGAATATTCTTTGGCTCCCCTTGTGTCGAATCAATAAATTTGGGTTGAATACTCTACCCTCGAAAACTGTTGCGATCCCTTATACTTGTGGGTTATCAAGACCTTTTTCTGGCGCCATTGCCGGGGAGCATAGCTCTATTCTCTGAGTCACTTGGGATTTATATCTATTGATCACTATGAAGAATCTGAAAGACGCTAAAACCAAGATCTATCCCTCAACTACGAGGAGAGGTAAGGAACTGCCATCTAGCTCTGCACTTGATTCACCTTCTGTTATGAGTAAACTTGCGACACCACCACCTGCTAGTAATTCTGATATGTCGCAAGTAATTGATGATGCTACTTCTGCTATGCATGATGCTTATGATGATACTTTGCTTGATAATACTGTGCCACTGAGTGAATTTCTTGATGAACAAATTGCTAGAGTCAATGCTGAAACTGATGATATCTCTGAATCTGATGAAATTATTGAAACTGAACACTATGATACACCTGCTAGACCTAGCTCTCCTAGATATGAATTGCCTGATATACCTAAGGGTTATGTTATGGAAGGAGAGGTAGCTAGGGACTTTCTTGTTTGTAAGGATAGAGATGATCTTAAGAAATTGCTATGCAAGTGGAAAGAAAAATCTTTGAATGCTATAATGCAATATGATCCTAAGTTTGCTACTTCACCTATCTTTGTTACTGATAAGGATTATGAATTCTCTGTCGATCCTGAGTTGATTACTCTGGTTGAATCTTATCCTTTCCATGGTTATGAATCTGAAACTGTTGTGGCACATCTTACTAAATTGAATGATATAGCCACACTATTTACTCATGAGGAAAAAAATCGTTATTACTATATTCTTAAGTTGTTTCCTTTCTCACTAAAGGGTGATGCTAAGACATGGTTTAATTCTCTTACTCCTGGTTGTGTGCGTAGTCCCCAGGATATGATATATTACTTCTCTGAAAAATATTTTCCTGCCCACAAGAAACAAGCTGCCTTGCAGGAAATATTTAACTTTGTGCAAATTGAAGAAGAGAGTCTCCCACAAGCTTGGGGGAGGCTTCTCCAATTACTTAATGCTTTGCCTGATCACCCTCTCAAGAAAAACGAAATACTTGATATCTTTTATAATGGACTAACCGATGCTTCTAGGGACCACCTAGATAGTTGTGCTGGTTGTGTTTTCAGGGAACGAACTGTTGAACAAGCTTAATTACTATTGAATAATATATTGAGCAATGATAATGATTGGACTATTCCCGAACCACCTCCAAAGCCAACTCCAAAGAAAAGAGGTATTCTATTTCTCAGTCCTGAAGATATGCAAGAGGCAAAGAAATCTATGAAAGAAAAAGGTATTAAAGCTGAAGATGTTAAGAATCTACCACCTATTGAAGAAATACATGGTCTTGATAACCCGACACAGGTAGTAGAGGTAAATTCTCTCCGTAGATTTGATGAAGGTGATATTCCTTATAATAAGTCTGCTAGCCAATGCTTGGATGAATTCGATAACTTTGTAGTCAAGCAAGAAAATTTCAATGCTTATGTTAGTAGACAATTGAAACATAATGCTTACATGCTTGATCGCTTAGGTGATTATATGAGTAGAACTATTAATGATCTTAAGCTTATTAGTAAACATGCTTCCATGGTAACTACTCAAGTAGAACAAGTACTTAAGGCGCAGAATGATTTTCTTAATGAGATGAATGGTAAGAACAATGATCATTCTGTTAAAGTTGTGACTAGAGGTGGTAGAATGACTCAGGAACCTTTGTATCCTGAGGGCCATCCTAAGAGAATCGAGCAAGATTCTCAGAGAGTTAATACTGATGCACCTAGTCGTCCCAGTAATAGTAGGAAAAAGAATGACGATAGGACTTTGCATGCTGCTAGTGAACCTGTTATAGATTCACATGAAAACCCAAATGATATTTCTATTTCTGATGTTGAGACGCAATCTGGTAATGAACATGAGCCTAGTGATAATATTAATGATGATGTTCATGTTGATGCTCAACCTAGTAATGATAATGATGTGGAGATTGAACATGCTGTTGATCTTGATAACCCACAACCTAAGAATAAAAGATATGATAAAAGAGACTTTGTTGCTAGGAAGCATGGTAGAGAAAGAGAACCATGGGAGAAACCCATGCCCTTTCCTCCTAAGCCATCCAAGAAAAGGGATGATGAGGATTTTGAGCGCTTTGTTGAAATGCTTAGACTTGTCTTTTTGCGTATGCGCTTGACTGATATTCTGAAAATGTCTCCTTATGCTAAGTATATGAAAGATATTGTGACAAATAAAAGAAAGATACCGGAAGCTGAGATTTCCACCATGCTTGCTAATTACGCTTTTAAGGGTGGAGTACCAAATAAACTAGGAGATCCCGGAGTACCTACTATACCATGCTCTATTAAAGGAAATTATGTTAAAACTGCTTTATGTGACCTTGGAGCTGGTGTTAGTGTTATGCCTTTCTCTTTATATCGTTGACTTGATTTGAATAAGTTGACACCTACTGAAATCTCTTTAAAAATGGCTGATAAATCAACTGCTTTACCCATCGGTATTTGTGAGGATGTGCCTGTTGTGGTTGCAAACGTTACTATCTTAACGGACTTTGTTATCCTTGATATTCCCGAGGACGACAGTATGTCGATCATCCTTGGTAGACCCTTTTTGAATACTGCAGGGGCTGTTATTGATTGCAACAAGGGCAATGTCACTTTTCATGTTAATGGTAATGAGCATACGGTACACTTTCCGAAGAAACAACCTCAAGTTCATAGTATCAACTCCATTGAAAGGATTCCAACGATTATTATTGGAGGTTTTGAATTCCCTCTCCCTACTGTCAAAAAGAAATATGATATACTTGTTGTTGGGGACATGCATATCCCCATTGAGGTAACCTAGTGTCATTCGAAAATTCTCCGGTTCCGTGTCATTCGAAAATAGTTTGTCAATAAGACTTGATCAACCTTATTGATGGATTCTTTTTGATGAGCATGAGATGGATGAATTTAGGAGGCACAACCTTCTGTACCCAACTTTTACTTTCTGTTATCTAGAGTTAAATAGAGTAAAAATGCTATTATTCTTCTGTTTTCCGTTTTATCCGTGCAATAGAAAAATGACCTGAAAATAAAAGTCCTCAGAATGCCCTGAAAATGTAGTATGATTTTTTCTGGAATATTTTAGAATTTTTGGCACTGAGAACACATCAGGGGGCTGCACCAGTGGGCCACAAGCCTGCAGGGCGCGCCCCCTGGCTTGTGGGTCCCACGTGGGGCCCCTCACTTATTCCAGCACCCATCCACTTCGTCTTCCTCCAGAAAAAATCCCACCATTGCTCAAACCCGTGTTCTAGCTCATCTTGCTGCCATTTTCGATATCTTTGCTCAAAGCTCCATTCGCAAAACTGTTTTGGGGGATTGCTCATTGGTATGTGACTCCTCCAATGGTCCAACTAGTTTTTGTTCTAGTGCTTTATATATTGCAAATTTTTGCTGCTGTGGTGACCTTATTCTTGAGCTTGCATGTCAAATTTGTATCGTCCCAAGTAGTTTTGATGCATGATATAGCTTCTAGGCACTTGTGGGAGTAGTTGCTATAAGTTTTGTTGAGTTTTATTCACCTTTATTGTGGTTCACTAAAAATTTCAGAAATTTTTCAGAAAAATGTTAAGGAGATTATTAAGAGGTTCTTCAAGCCGAGGCTCGAAAGATGATGAAAATGAGGAGGAAAAGAAGCCCAAATATAATCTCCCTCGTGTCGCAGAGGTTCGACCATGTGAATGGCCAAGTGATGCATTCTTGAGGGCGGCCGGAATTTATGAAGATTTTTATTATTTGGCTGAGAATGCGGGCATCACCGACTTCCTCAATGATAAGTGTGACCAATACCTCTTACTCACTAATACCTTCGTGCAAAATTTTCACTTTTATCCTAGGAAGGATCCTCCCATGGTAGAATTTTACTTATATGACGTGCCTAAGAAGATTTTAACCGTGCATGCAAAATCCCACAATGGGGCAGCCCTAGTGATCCTCACAAAACTGAATATAATGATTTTCTTGCTAGTATCACTGTGGGAGAAACTAGAAACATTACACAGGCTACCTTGGGGAGCATTCACTTTCCCGCTATACATTATTTTGCTCTCTTCATAGGTAGATGTATTAACGGTAAACATGAACATAGCCACCTTTGTGTACCTGATCTTAGTATTCTTAAGAGTGCGGTAATGGGAGATAGACGATATAACTTGGGGGCTATTATTGCTAGGAGGCTGCATAAAAATGCTAAGGATGGAGATTTCTTTGGCGGGATTTACGCCACCCGTGTAGCTAATTATCTTGGGGTACCCATAAGGGGATATGATATTCAGTTACCACCTGCTTTTCTTGATTATGAGGCTATGGTGCGCTACCAGTTTCTTGAGAGGAACGAACAGTCCCTCCTGTACCGACTAATTTTTGACAGACAGCGTGCTATCCATATTACCCTTCCTGCTCCTGCCTTCTTCAACTTTCAGGAAAAACGGAGACACTTTATAACCAGAGAGGAGGCAAACGAGTACGAGAGAGAGGCGGAAGCTGCTCGCCTCCGCGCTGCAGCCGTTCAGGCGGTAGCCGCTGCAGCCCAGTACAACCCCAACTATGACTTTGGATACTATCCGGGCCAGCCGTGGCCCTAGACCAACTTAGGCCAAAAGCCTAAGCTTGGGGAAGTACATATTTCTCACCGACATTACATTCATGTTCACACACTCATTTCAGTTGTCGGTGTTCATACTTTTTCATTGTACCATCCATGGTAGTTTATTTCTTCTTTTTTGCTTTCTTCTTGTGTGTTTAATTAACCTTGAGAAAATCCAAAAAAATTAGTTCTAGCTTTACCTTTTAGTTTGTTTAGTTGTATCATTAAAAGAAAACCCAAAAAGATTTCTCGTTCTTCTTTTGCTTGTTGGGAGCTTTCCCGTGTAAATAGTTTTTCTCGTTCTTGTTTTGAAATTTCTTTCCTTTGGGTCGTAAGGAGAAGACCACAATGAAAATGTTGAGTTGCTCTCATATGCATTATTGTTTATCTTATAGAGAGCCCATATTACCTTGCCTTCTCCTTTGAGTTATCGTTTGTAGATTCCAGCTTAGTCCAATGCACGTGCACTCTTATTATTATTCACACCGTTCGATCGTGCAAGTGAAATGCAATAATGACGATATATGATGAAATGATTGAGATGGAGAAAAGCTGGTATGAACTCGACCTATCTTGTTTTTGTAAATATGATTAGCTCATCGTTCTGAATTCAGCTCATTATAGATGAAACATGTTTGGAATGACAATTAGAGATTATAGTTACTCATGCCATGCTTAATTAGCTAAGAGTGTATAATGGTTTGTCTTGAGTGCCAACATGCATTTTAAAATGGTTGTGATGTAGTATGATAGGATGGTATCCTCCTCTGAATGATTCAAGTGGCTTGACTTGGCACATGTTCACGCATGTAGTTGAAACAAAATCAACATAGCCTCCACGATATTTATGTTCATGGTGATTTATATCCTACTCATGATTGCATTCAATGTTGGTTAATCTCAAAGCATGTTTATGACTGTTGTCGCTCTCTAGTTGGTCGCTTCCCAGTCTCTTGCTAGCCTTCACTTGTACTAAGCGGGAATACTGCTTGTGCATCCATTTCCATAAACCCAAAGTTGTTCCATATGAGTCCACCATATCTACCTATATGCGGTATTTACCTGCCGTTCCAAGTAAATTTGCACGTGCCATACTCTAAACCTTCAAATAATATTCCGTTTTGTATGCCCAAATCGCTCATGTAGTGACTAGGGGCTGTTAGTATCTTCCATGCTAGGTGGGTTATTTTCACGATATGTGTTGATTCACTATCATTCACGAGAAAGTGGCTGGTATTTGGGATGCCCAGTTCCATGCTCAAAATTTAAATCAAAGTATAATAAAACAAAACTCCCCCAGGATTGTTGTTTGTATGGACGATACCCGTGGATTTGGCCCACCGTGGAGTGTGATCGATTGGTGGAGGGGGAGTAAAAACTTTACTATTCTGTTTGGGAACCGCCTATAATGTATCTAGCATGAAAGATACCGAAATCTCTTGGTTGTTATGTTGGCAATGAAAGCATACCGCTCAAAATTATTATTCATCCCTGTTTTAAAAGCTTGAGCTCTGGCGCCTCTGCAAATCAATGCTTCCCTCTACGAAGGGCCTATCTATTTTAGTTTACTGTTGAGTCATCATCCTCTTATAAAAAGGCACCAGTTAGAGAGCACCACCGTCATTTGTATGCTTTGTTATTAATTGATATTGAGTATGATTGTGACTGTCAGTCCTTGTTCTTTAGAGGTGCTCTGCATTTATGTTTTGCGGTCTCAGAAAGGGCTAGCGAGATACCATTATGTCATATTGTATCATGATTGTTTTGATAAAATTGTTGTCATCCGAGACTTATTATTATTGCTCGCTAGTTGGTTATACCATTGATATGAGTAAATGTGAGACCTAAATGTTATTGTGAATGTGGTTAGTCTATAATCTTTGCTGAAAATCTGAACATCAGTTAGACATATTTACAACAGCAAGATCAAACAGAGATTGTAAAAGTTTTTCTTTATCACTTTCAGTTTGTCAACTGAATTGCTTGAGGACAAGCACTGGGTTAAGCTTGGGGGAGTTGATACGTCTCCAACGTATCTACTTTTCCAAACTCTTTTTGCCCTTGTTTTGGACTCTAATTTGCATGATTTGAATGGAACTAACCCGGACTGACGCTGTTTTCAGTAGAATTGCGTTGGTGTTATTTTTGTGTAGAAATAAAAGTTCTCGGATTGACCTGAAAATTTACGGAGAATATTTTTGGAATTAATAAAAAATACTGGTGGAAGAATCAACCGAAGAGGGGCCACCACCTGGTCACAAGCCAGGGGGCGCCCCCCCTAGGGCGCGCCCCCCTGTCTTGTGGGCCCCCTGCAGCTCCGCCGACCTCAGTTCCACTTCTATATATTCCTATTCGTGGAGAAAAAAATTAGAGAGAAGAGTTCATCGCGTTTTACGATACGGAGCCGTCGCCACCTCCTGTTCTTCCTCGGGAGGGCAGATCTGGAGTCTGATTTGGGCTCCGAAGAGGGGAAATTGACGCCATCGTCATCACCAACCATCCTTCATCACCAATTGCATGATGCCCTCCGCCGTTCGTGAGTAATTCCATCGTAGGCTTGCTGGACGGTGATGGGTCGGATGAGATTTACCATGTAATCGAGTTAGTTTTGTTAGGGTTTGATCCCAAGTATCCACTATGTTCTGAGATTGATGTTGCTATGACTTTGCTATGCTTAATGCTTGTCACTAGGGCCCGAGTGCCATGATTTCAGATCTGAACCTATTATGTTTTCATGAATATATATGTGTTCTTGATCCTATCTTGCAAGTTGTAGACACCTATTACGAGTTATGATCCGCATCCCCCAGGGTGACAATAACTGGGATTCTTTCCGGTGATTACCGTAGTTTGAGGAGTTCATGTATTCACTAAGTGCTAATGCTTTGGTCCGGTTCTCTATTAAAAGGAGGCCTTAATATCCCTTAGTTTCCATTAGGACCCCGCTGCCACGGGAGGGTAGGACAAAAGATGTCATGCAAGTTCTTTTCCATAAGCATGTATGACTATATATGGAATACATGCCTACATTGTTGGGGAACGTTGCATGGGAAACAAAATTTTTCCTACGCACACACAAGATCTATCCATGGTGATGAGCATCTACGAGAGGGAGAGTGAATGTACATACCCTTGTAGATCGCTAAGCGGAAGCGTTAAGAAACGCGGTTGATGTAGTCGAACGTCTCCGCGATCCAAATCGCAAGTCGTCCCTCGATCTGATCACGAACTAGTGCCGAACGGACGGCACCTCCGCGTTCAACACACGTACGGCTCGATGACGCCTTCACCTCCTCGATCCAGTGAGCGATGATGAAGTTGTAGATGAGTTCCAGCAGCACGACGGCGTGGTGAAGGTGGTGAGGAACAATCTCTGCAGGGCTTCGCCAAGCACTACGGAGATTATGACGGGAGGAACTAGAGGGTTAGGGTTGCCGGCACACGGCTTGGGAAATCTTTATGTGTCCCGTGTGCTAGCCCTTCCCCTCTATTTATATGTTGAGCCTTGGGGTCTAAACTTGGAGTAAAAGCCTCCTCCAGGTCGGTTTTGCCCGCACAAGGTCGGTTTGGCCCGCAGGGAAAGAGTCCAACTCGGATTCCAGCAGTATTGTGCACAAGCGGTAGTACCGCTCACGAGCGGTAGTACCGCTTGAGCGGTAGTACCGCTTCACAGCGGTAGTACCGCTTACGCGGTAGTACTGCCTTACCAGCGGTAGTACCGCTTAAGGCAGCAGCAAAACTTCCTTTTGCACTTTTCAATACCTCGTGGGCTTTACCCCTTTGGCCTATATAAAGTGTTGCTGCACCCGAACACTTCGGTAAACATCCGGAACCCCTTCCGGTGAATTCCGGAACCCTTCCGGAGATCAAAACACTATTATCACATATATCAATCTTTACCTCCGGACTCTTCCGGAGACCCTCGTCATGCCCGGGATCTTATCCGGGACTCCGAACAACCTTCGGTCACCAACACAATAACTCAACTATACTAACCGTCACCAAACGTTAAGTGTGTAGACCCTGCGGATTCGAGAACTATGTAGACATGACCGAGACACCTCTACGATCAATCACCAATAGCGGGACCTGGATGCCCATATTGGCTCCTACATATTCTACGAAGATCTTTATCGGTCGAACCTCTATGTCAAGGATTCAGTTAATCCCGTATGCTGTTCCCTTTGTTCTTCGGTATGTTACTTGCCCTAGATTCGATCGTCGGTATCTCTATACCTAGTTCAATCCCGTTACCGGCAAGTCTCTTTACTCGTTCTGTAATACAAGATCTCGTGGCTAACACTTTAGTCACATTGCTTGCAAGGCTCATTGTGATGTTGTATTACCGAGTGGGCCCTGAGATACCTCTCCGTCATACGGAGTAACAAATCCCAGTCTTGATCCATGCCAACCCAACAGACACCCTCGGAGATACCTGTAGAGCATCTTTATAGTCACCCAGTTACGTTGCGACGTTTGATACACACAAGGTATTCCTCCGGTGTCAGTGAGTTGCATGATCTCATGGTCATAGGAACAGATACTTGACATGCAGAAAACAATAGCAATAAACTGACACGATCATATGCTACGTTTATAGTTTGGGTCTTGTCCATCACATCATTCTCTTAATGATGTGATCCCGTTATCAAATGACATCTCATGTCCATGGCTAGGAAACCTTCACCATCTTTTGATCAACAAGCTAGTTTAACTAGAGGCTTACTAGGGACACAGTGTTGTCTATGTACCCACACATGTATTTAAGTTTCCAATTAATACAATTATAGCATGGATAATAAACGATTATCATGAACAAGGAAATATAATAATAACCAATTTATTATTGCCTCTAGGGCATATTTCCAACAGTCTCCCACTTGCACTAGAGTCAATAATCTAGTTCACATCACTATGTGATTTACATTGTAATGAATCGAACACCCATGCAGTTCTGGTGTTGTTCATGTTTAGCCCTTGGAAGAGGTTTAGTCATCGGATCTGCAACATTCAGATCCGTGTGTACTTTGCAAATATTTATGTCGTCCTCCTTGATGTAATCGCGGATGGAATCGAAACGTCGCTTTATGTGCCTGGTTCTCTTGTGAAATCTTGGTTCCTTGGCTAGAGCAATGGCACCAGTATTATCACAAAACAGAGTCATTAGGTTAAGCGCACTAGGCACTACTCCAAGATCTGTCATGAACTCCATCATCCAGACACCTTCCTTCGCCGCCTCCGAGGCAGCGATGTACTCCGCTTCGCATGTAGAATCAGCTACCACGCTTTGCTTGGAACTGCACCAGCTAACCGCACCCCCGTTAAGAATAAATACGTATCCGGTTTGTGACTTAGAGTCATCCGGATCAGTGTCAAAGCTTGCATCGACGTAACCCTTTACGACGAGCTCTTGATCACCTCCATAAACGAGAAACATGTCCTTAGTCCTTTTCAGGTACTTCAGGATATTATTGACCGCCGCCTAGTGTTCCACTCCTGGATCACTTTGAAACCTTCCGGCCATACTTATGGCAAGGCTGACATCGGGTCTTGTGCACAGCATTGCATACATGATAGAGCCTATGGCTGAAGCATAGGGGATGACACTCATCTTTCCTCTATCTTCTGCAGTCACTGGGCATTGAGTCTTACTCAACTTCACACCTTGCAAAACAGGCAAGAACCCCTTCTTGGACTGATCCATTTTGAACTTCTTCAAAACTTTGTCAAGGTATGTGCTTTGTGAAAGTCCTATTAAACGTCTTGATCTATCTCTATAGATCTTGATGCCTAATATGAAAGCAGCTTCTCCTAGGTCCTTCATTGAAAAACTCTTGTTCAAATATTCCTTTACGCTTTCCAACATTTCTATATTGTTTCCAATCAGTAATATGTCATCCACATATAATATTAGAAACGCTATACAGCTCCCACTCACTTTCTTGTAAATACAAGCTTCTCCGTAAACTTGTATAAACTCGAACGCTTTGATCACCTCATCAAAGCGAAGATTCCAACTCCGAGATGCTTGCACCAGTCCATAAATGGATCGCTGGAGTTTGCAAACTTTGTCAGCATTCTCTGGATCGACAAAACCTTCTGGTTGCATCATATACAACTCTTCCTTAAGGAAACCGTTAAGGAACGCTGTTTTGACATCCATCTGCCAAATTTCATAATCGAAAAAGGCAGCTATTGCTAACATGATTCTAACGGACTTAAGCATCGCTACGGGTGAGAAGGTCTCATCGTAGTCAACTCCTTGAACTTGTGAAAAACCCTTTGCCACATGTCGAGCTTTATAGACGGTGACATTACCGTCCGCGTCCGTCTTCCTCTTAAAGATCCATTTGTTCTGAATGGCCTTATGCCCTTCAGGTAATACTTCCAAAGTCCACACTTTGTTTTCATACATGGATCCCATCTCGGATTTCATGGCCTCTAACCACTTCTCGGAATCCGGGCTCATCATCGCTTCCCCATAGCTCGTAGGTTCATCGTTGTCCAACAACATGACCTCTAAGACAGGGTTGCCGTACCACTCAGGAGCAGTACGCGTCCTTGTCGACCTACGAGGTTCGATAGCAACTTGATCCAAAGCTTCATGATCATCATCATTAACTTCCTCTTCAGCTGATGTAGGCTCTACAGAAACATCTTTCTGCGCTGCGCTACTTTCAGATTGAAGTAAAGGTTCAACAACCTCATCAAGTTCTATCTTCCTCCCACTCAATTCTTTCGAGAGAAACTCTTTCTCAAGAAATGTTCCGTTTTTAGCGACAAACACTTTGCCTTCAGATCTGAGGTAGAAGGTATACCCAACTGTCTCTTTTGGGTATCCTATGAAGACGCATTTCTCCTCTTTGGGTTCCAGCTTTTCAGGCTGAAGCTTTTTGACATAAGCATCACATCCCCAAACTTTAAGAAACGACAGTTTTGGCTTCTTGCCAAACCAAAGTTCATATGGCGTTGTCTCAACGGATTTCGATGGTGCCCTATTTAAAGTGAATGCAGTTGTCTCTAATGCATAACCCCAAAATGATAGTGGCAAATCGGCAAGAGACATCATAGATCGCACCATATCCAATAAGGTTCGATTACGACGTTCGGACACACCATTACGCTGTGGTGTTCCAGGCGGTGTTAGTTGTGAAACAATTCCACATTGTCTTAAGTGACTACCAAACTCATAACTCAGATATTCTCCTCCTCGATTAGATCGTAGGAATATAATCTTCTTGTTACGATGATTCTCAACTTCACTCTAAAATTGTTTGAACTTTTCAAATGTTTCAGACTTGTGTTTTATTAAGTAAATATACCCATATCTACTTAAGTCATCTGTGAAGGTGAGAAAGTAACGATAACCACCGCGCGCCTCAATGCTCATCGGACCGCACACATCAGTATGTATGATTTCCAACAAGTCACTTGCCCGTTCCATTGTTCCAGAGAACGGCGTTTTAGTCATCTTGCCCATGAGGCATGGCTCACATGTGTCAAGTGATTCAAAATCAAGTGACTCCAAAAGTCCATCAGCATGGAGCTTCCTCATGCGTTTTACGCCAATATGACCTAAATGGCAATGCCACAAGAGAGTGGTATTATCATTATCAATTCTACATCTTTTGGCATCAATGTTATGAACATGTGTATCATTACTATCGAGATTCAATAAGAATAAACCCCTCACATCGGGTGCATGATCATAAAAGACATTACTCATATAAATAGAACAACCATTATTCTCTGATTTAAATGAGTAACCGTCTCACAAAAAACAAGATCCAGATATAATGTTCATGTTTAACGCAGGCACCAAATAACATTTATTTAGGTTCATCACTAATCCCGATGGTAATCGAAGAGCGAGCGTGGCGACGGAGATCACATCAACCTTGGAACCATTTCCCACGCGCATCGTCACTTCGTCCTTTGCCAGCCTCCGTCTATTCCGCAGTTCCTGTTTAGAGTTGCAAATGTGAGCAACCGCACCGGTATCAAATACCCAGGCACTACAACGAGAGTTGGTAAGGTACACATCAATAACATGTATATCATATATACCTTGTTTGTTGTTGGCCGCCTTCTTGTCAGCCAAATACTTGGGGCAGTTCCGCTTCCAGTGTCTAGTTCCCTTGCAATGAAAGCACACAGTTTCTGGTTTGGGTCCATCCTTGGGTTTCTTCACGGGAGGAGCAACTGCTTTGCCACTCTTCTTGGAGTTACCCTTCTTACCCTTGCCATTTTTCTTGAAACTAGTGGTTTTATTGACCATCAACACTTGATGCTCCTTCTGAATTTCAGACTCAGCAGCTTTCAGCATCGCAAACAGCTCGGCGACTGACTTGTTCATCCCGTGCATGTTATAGTTCAACACGAAGCTCTTGTAGCTAGGTGGCAATGATTGAAGAACTCTGTCAGTGATAGCCTCTGGCGGAAGGGGCATCCCCAATTCAGCCAGACGGGTGGAGTACCCAGACATTCTGAGTACGTGATCACTGATAGACCCGTTCTCCTCCATCTTGCAAGCATAGAACTTATCGGAGATCTCATACCTCTCGATCCGGGCATTCTTCTGAAAGATAAACTTCAACTCCTGGAACATCTCATATGCTCCATGACGTTCAAAACGTCTTTGAAGTCCCGGTTCTAAGCCATACAATATTGCACATTGAACTATTGAGTAATCTTCAGAACGAGCCTGCCAGGCGTTCACAACGTCTAGAGACTCAACTGGAGCGGGTGGATCACCAAGCGGTGCATCAAGGACATAAGCCTTCTGGGAAGCCGTAAGGATAATCCTTAGATTACGGGCCCAGTCCACAAAGTTACTTCCATCATCTTTCAACTTAGCTTTCTCTAGGAACGCATTAAAATTCAGGGGTGCTACTGCGTGAGCCATGATCTACAACATAAATATAGCAAAGACAACTTAGACTATTGTTCTAGATAATGAGTTTAGTTAATCATATTACTTAAAATCTCCCACTCAGATTGACATCCCTCCGGTCATTCGAGTGTAACATGATCCAAATCCACCAACTCAAGTCTGATCATCACGTGAGTTGAGGAGGTTTCAATGGTGAACATCTTCATGTTGATCATATCTACTATATGACTCATGTTCGACCTTTCGGTCTCTTGTGTTCCGAGGCCATGTCTGTACATGCTAGGCTCGTCAAGTTTAACCCGAGTGTTCCGCATGTGCAACACTGGCTTGCACCCGTTTTATGTGAACGTAGAGTCTATCACACCCGATCATCACGTGGTGTCTCGAAACGACGAACTTTCGCAACGGTGCACACTCGGGGAGAACACAATTTATCTTGAAATTTAAGTGAGGGATCACCTTATAATGCTACCGTCGTCCTAAGCAAAATAAGATGCATAAAAGGATTAACATCACATGCAAATCATAAGTGACATGATATGGCCATGAACTTGTGCTTTTGATCTCCATCTCCAAAGCACCGGCATGATCTCCATCGTCACCGGCATGACACCATGATCTTCATCATCTTGATCTCCATCAACGTGTCGTCATAAGGTTGTCGCGCCGACTGTTGCTTCCACGACTATTGCTAACTCATAGCGATAAAGTAAAGCAAAACAGCGAAAATAATTAAAGACAACTGTATGGCCCCTGCCAGTTGCCGTACTCATCGACATGCAAGTCGTGATATTCTATACAACACATGATCATCTCATACATCACATATATCTCATCATGTAATTGGCCATATCACATCACAACATACCCTGCAAAAACAAGTTAGATGTCCTCTAATTGTTGTTGCAAGTTTTACGTGGCTGCTACGGGTTTGCAAGAACCGTTCTTACCTACGCAAAACCACAACGTGGTGTAGTGATTGCTTTTTGATCTTCTAAAAGAACCCTCTTCATTGAAATCGATTCAACTAAAGTGAGAGAGACAGACACCCGCTAGCCATCTTTATGCAACGAAGTTACATGTCAGTTGAAGGAACCGGTCTCTCGTAAGCGTACGAGTAATGTTGGTCCGGGCCGCTTCATCTCACAATACCGCCGAATCAAGTATCAACTAGTAATGACAAGCAATATGTATACACCCACGCCCACAACTCGTTTGTGTTCTAATCGAGATCTCATCTACGCATAGACCTAGCTCAGATGCCACTGTTGAGGAACGTTGCATGGGAAACAAAAATTTTCCTACGCACACACAAGATCTATCCATGGTGATGAGCATCTACGAGAGGGAGAGTGAATCTACATACCCTTGTAGATCGCTAAGCGGAAGCGTTAACAAACGCGATTGATGTAGTCGAACGTCTCCGCGATCCAAATCGCAAGTCGTCCCTCGATCTGATCACGAACTAGTGTCAAACGGACGGCACCTCCGCGTTCAACACACGTACGGCTCAATGACGCCTTCACCTCCTCGATCCAGCGAGCGATGATGAAGTTGTAGATGAGTTCCAGCAGCACGACGGCGTGGTAATGGTGGTGAGGAACAATCTCTGCAGGGCTTCGCCAAGCACTACGGAGATTATGACGGGAGGAACTAGAAGGTTAGGGTTGCCGGAACACGGCTTGGGAAATCTTTATGTGTCCCGTGTGCTAGCCCTTCCCCTCTATTTATATGTTGAGCCTTGGGGTCTAAACTTGGAGTAAAAGCCTCCTCCAGGTCGGTTTTGCCCGCACAAGGTCGGTTTGGCCCGCAGGGAAAGAGTCCAACTCGGATTCCAGCAGTATCGTGCACAAGCGGTAGTACCGCTCACGAGCGGTAGTACCGCTTGAGCGGTAGTACCGCTTCACAGCGGTAGTACTGCCTTACCAGCGGTAGTACCGCTTAAGGCAGCAGCAAAACTTCCTTTTGCACTTTCCAATACCTCGTGGGCTTTACCCCTTTGGCCTATATAAAGTGTTGCTGCACCCGAACACTTCGGTAAACATCCGGAACCCCTTCCGGTGAATTCCGGAACCCTTCCGGAGATCAAAACACTATTATCACATATATCAATCTTTACCTCCGGACTCTTCCGGAGACCCTCGTCATGTCCGGGATCTTATCCGGGACTCCGAACAACCTTCGGTCACCAACACAATAACTCAACTATACAAACTGTCACCAAACGTTAAGTGTGTAGACCCTGCGGGTTCGAGAACTATGTAGATATGACCGAGACACCTCTACGATCAATAACCAATAGCGGGACCTGGATGCCCATATTGGCTCCTACATATTCTACGAAGATCTTTATCGGTCGAACCTCTATGTCAAGGATTCAGTTAATCCCGTATGCTGTTCCCTTTGTTCTTCGGTATGTTACTTGCCCGAGATTCGATCGTCGGTATCTCTATACCTAGTTCAATCCCGTTACCGGCAAGTCTCTTTACTCGTTCCGTAATACAAGATCTCGTGGCTAACACTTTAGTCACATTGCTTGCAAGGCTCATTGTGATGTTGTATTACCGAGTGGGCCCTGAGATACCTCTCCGTCATACGGAGTAACAAATCCCAGTCTTGATCCATGCCAACCCAACAGACACCCTCGGAGATACCTGTAGAGCATCTTTATAGTCACCCAGTTACGTTGCGACGTTTGATACACACAAGGTATTGCTCCGGTGTCAGTGAGTTGCATGATCTCATGGTCATAGGAACAGATACTTGACATGCAGAAAACAATAGCAATAAACTGACACGATCATATGCTACGTTTATAGTTTGGGTCTTGTCCATCACATCATTCTCTTAATGATGTGATCCCGTTATCAAATGACATCTCATGTCCATGGCTAGGAAACCTTCACCATCTTCTGATCAACGAGCTAGTTTAACTAGAGGCTTACTAGGGACACAGTGTTGTCTATGTACCCACACATGTATTTAAGTTTCCAATTAATACAATTATAGCATGGATAATAAACGATTATCATGAACAAGGAAATATAATAATAACCAATTTATTATTGCCTCTAGGGCATATTTCCAACATACATTACATTGATGAATTGGAGCTAGTTCTGTGTCACCCTATGTTATAACTATTGCATGATGAATGCCATCCGACATAATTATCCATCACTGATCCATTGCTTACGAGTCTTTCACGTATTGATCTTTGCTAAGTTACTTTTCCGTTGCTACTGTTACAATCACTACAACACTGCTACTGTCACTTTGCCATCGTTACCGTTACTTCCAAACTACTTTGCCACTGAATACTTTGCTGCAGATATTAAGTCTTTCAATTGTGGTTGAATTGACAACTCAGCTGCTAATACTCGAGAATATTTTTTGGCTCCCCTTGTGTCGAATCAATAAATTTGGGTTGAATACTCTACCCTCGAAAACTGTTGCGATCCCCTATACTTGTGGGTTATCAAGAGGTAGGAAGGAAGATCAAACGCAATTTGTAGACACGAAGATTTTTCCCGTGGTTCCGATAGGTGGTGCTATCGTACGTCCACGTTTATGGAGTCTTCAACCCACGGAGGGTAACGGTCGCGAGAGTCCACGGAGGGCTCCACCCATAAGGGTCCACGAAGTAGCAACCTTGACTATTCCATAACGGCTTCCGTCCACGAAGGACTAGCCTCACTATGGGTAGATCTTCACGAAGTAGGCGATCTCCTTGCCCGTACAAACTTCTTGGTTAAACTCCACAACACGAAGTAGGAGGCTCCCAAGCGACACCTAACCAATCTAGGAGGCACCACCCTCCAAAAGGTAATAGGCTCGGCAATGTCGATGAACTCCTTGCTCTTGTGCTTCAAGATGACACTAGTAGAAAACAGGGCTTTGGTTGAGGCCATGATAAGGGCATTAATCCCGGTTCACTTACGAACCGGGACCAAAGGGTGCACCAGTCCCGGTTCGTGAGGCCAGGGCGGCGGCCGGGCCTTGAGGGCCATTGGTCCCGGTTCGTCTGACACTTTTGGTCCCGGTTCCAGACACGAACCGGGACCAATGGGCCTCGCTCCTGGCCCAACACCTTTTGTCCCGGTTGGTGGCTGGAACCGGGACCAAAGGTCGGTCTTCTGTCCCGGTTCTAGCCACCAACCGGGACTAAAGATAAGCCTATATATACCCCCCGGCCCTGCCCGCTCACTCTGTTTATTGGCCGGCCGGTGTGTGCAGGTGTGTGTTGCTCTAGCTCTCACCTCCTATGCACATGAGGTGTTTGATGAAATGCCCGAGCCACACTTAAGCTTTCTCCTCTCCAAGCTCGACCTCCAAGCTCCATTTTCCTCAAGATTTGTCTAGGTTTGGCGGTCCGTCCTGTCCCGTCCCCGTCCTCACCGCCGTCGATCGCCCGCGCCGATCTCGTCGCCGGCACCACCGTGGTGAGCCTCTTGTTCTTATCTTCTTTCTAAAAGAAAAAAAAAATTCTTACTTGTATGATTTAGATAGATACTTGTACAATTTTCTTACTTTTATTAATGTTTGTTATTATATAGTGCCATGGTTTTGGTATCCGCCCCCGTCGGCCCTCGTCCTGTCTATGATTCGGATGTGGTATATTATCTTTTATAACTATTTGTTTCATTTAGTGTTTATGACAATTATGCCGACCAACATGACATATATGTTTTTATCTAGGAGGTATGTGAACCGGAAATTCGAACCGATCCTCTTGTCGAGAGGTTAAATTTAGTTGAAAAAGAAAACAATTACTTGAAGAAAAAATTGAAAAGAATTGAGGAGGACAAGATGGAATTGGAGTTGCATGTTGCCGATGTCATCGAAGATCACAAGATCAAGATGGATGCAATGCGCTTGAAGATTAGAAAGATTAGAAAATATGCCATTCATACTGAGGCTTGGTATCATTATGCCGTTGGATCAATTGGTACCTTAGTTGCGGTTATGATCGCATTTGTTGTTGCATTTAAATGTTTTACATAGTTTCAATGTATGTTTTAATTAGATGCTGTAGAGAGCTATATGTTGTTCAATGAGAACTATGTATCAACTTTATGTATTTATTTTGATCACTACTGTACTTTGGTTTTAATGTGATGATGAACTTCTATTAATTTGGTCCCTTCTCTATTCAAGATGTTCTGTAATGGTTTTTGATACACTTAATTATATAATGCACACAGATGAACCGGCAATGGATGTACGGTGACCAACGCACCTCCGAGTACATTAAGGGCCTGCATAATTTTCTTGAAGTGGCTGAGGCAAACAAGCAGAATGGTTTTATGTATTGTCCATGTACTATCTGTGGGAATACGAAGGATTACTCTAACTCGAAAACCCTTCACGTCCACCTGCTTGAGAAGGGTTTCATGCCACACTATAATGTTTGGACCAAGCACGGAGAAAGAGGGGTTATGATGGAATACAATGAAGAAGAAGAGGATGATGACAACTATCCGCCCCCTGAATACGGTGATGCTGTAATGGGGGAAGCTGAAGATCAAGAGGAACCAGACGATGTGCCCTATGATGATCTTTGCCGGGTCATTGTTGATGCAAAGAGACAATGCCAAAGTGAAAGGGAGAAGTTGAAGTTCGATCGCATGTTAGAGGATCACAAAAAAGGGTTGTACCCAAATTGCGAAGATGACAACACAAAGCTCGGTACCACACATGAATTGCTGCAATGGAAGGCAGACAATGGTGTATCTGACAAGGGATTTGGTTCGCTACTGAAAATAATGAAGAAGAAGCTTCCAAAGGATAACGAATTGCCCGACAGTACGTACGAAGCAAAGAAGGTTCTATGCCCTCTAGGATTGGAGGTGCAGAAGATACATGCATGCCCTAATGACTGCATCCTCTACTGCGGTGCGTATGAGGATTTGAACGCATGCCCGGTATGCTGTGCATTGCGGTATAAGATCAGACGAGATGAACCTGGTGATGTTGAGGGCCAACGCACCGGGAAGAGGGTTCCTGCCAAGGCGATGTGGTATGCTCCTATAATACCACGGTTGAAATGTTTGTTCATAAACAAAGAGCATGCAAAGTTGATGCCATGGCACAAGGAAGACCGTAAGAAAGACGGGAAGTTGAGAGCACCCGGTGATGGTTCGCAGTGGAGAAAGATCGAGAGAAAGTGGGGGACTTTACAGGTGACCCAAGGAACGTATGGTTTGGTTTAAGTGCAGATGGCGTTAATCCTTTTGGGGAGCAGAGCAGCAAGCATAGCACATGGCCTATGACTCTATGTATGTATAACCTTCCTCCTTTGTTGTGCATGAAGCGGAAGTTCATTATGATGCCAGTGCTCATCCAAGGCCCTAAGCAACCCGGCAATGACATTGATGCGTACCTAAGGCCATTAGTTGATGAACTTTTACAACTGTGGAATGGAAAAGGTGTATGATACGTCCATTTTGCATCATGCTTTTATATTGATATTTATTGCATTATGGGTTGTTATTACACATTATGGTACAATACTTATGCCTTTTCTCTCTTATTTTACAAGGTTTACATGAAGAGGGGGAATGCCGGCAGCTGGAATTCTGAACTAGAAAAGGAGCAAATATGAGAGACCTATTCTGCACAACTCCAAAAGTCCTAAAAAGTTACGGAGAATTATTATGGAATATATAAAAAATATTGGGCGAAAGAAATACCAGAGGGGACACACCAGGAGGCCACAAGCCTGGGGGGCGCGCCCTACCCCCCAGGGCGCGCTCCTGTGGCTTGTGGGCCCCCTGGCTGCCCTCCGGTGCCCATCTTCTGCTATATGGAGGGTTTTGACCTGGAAAAAATTATAAGAGAGCTTTCGGGATGAAGCGCCGCCGTCTCGAGGCGGAACTTGGGCAGAACCAATCTAGGGCTCCGACGGAGCTGTTCTGCCGGGGAAACTTCCCTCCCGGAGCGGGAAATCGAAGCCATCATCATCACCAATGATCCTCTCATCGAGAGGGCGTCAATCTCCATCAACATATTCACCAGCACCATCTCCTCTCCAAACCCTAGTTCATCTCCTGTATCTGATCTTTGTCTCAAAACCTCAGATTGGTACCTGTGGGTTGCTAGTAGTGTTGATTACTCCTTGTAGTTGATGCTAGTTGGTTTACTTGGTGGAAGATCATATGTTCAGATCCTTAATGATAATTAATACTCCTATGATTATGAACATGAATATGCTTTGTGAGTAGTTACGTTTGTTCCTGAGGACATGGGATAAGTCTTGTTATAAGTAATCATGTGAATTTGGTATTCGTTCGATATTTTGATGAGATGTATGTTGTCTCTCCTCTAGTGGTGTTATGTGAACGTCGACTACATGAAACTTCACCATTATTTGGGCCTAGGGGAAGGCATTGGGAAGTAATAAGTAGATGATGGGTTGCTAGAGTGACAGAATCTTAAACCCTAGTTTATGCGTTGCTTCGTAAGGGGCTGATTTGGATCCATATGTTTCATGCTATGGTTAGATTTATCTTAATTCTTCTTTCGTAGTTGCAGATGCTTGCGAGAGAAGTTAATCATAAGTGGGAGGCTTGTCCAAGTAAGGGCAGCACCCAAGCACCGGTCCACCCACATATCAAATTATCAAAGTAACGAACGCGAATCATATGAGCATGATGAAAACTAGCTTGACACAAATTCCCATGTGTCGTCGGGAGCGCTTTGCTTTATATAAGAGTTTGTCCAGGCTTGTACTTTGCTACAAAAAGGATTGGGCCACCTTGCTGCACCTTTGTTACATTTGTTACTTGCTATCCATTACGAATTATCTTATCACAAAACTATTTGTTACCGATAATTTCAGTGCTTGCAGAGAATACCTTACTGAAAACTGCTTGTCATTTCCTTCTGCTCCTCGTTGGGTTCGACACTCTTACTTATCGAAAGGACTACGATAGATCCCCTATACTTCTGGGTCATCAAGACTCTTTTCTGGCGCCGTTGCCGGGGAGTGAAGCGCCTTTGGTGAGTGGAATTTGGTAAGGAAAAATTTATATAGTGTGCTGAAATTTACTGTCACTTGTTACTATGGAAAATAATCCTTTGAGGGGCTTGTTCGGGGTATCTTCACCTCGACCGGAAGCACAAAGATTTGCTCCTCAACCTCCTGAACCTACTGAAAATATTTATTATGAAATTCCTTCGGGTATGATAGAGAAACTGCTAGCTAATCCTTATGCAGGAGATGGAACACTACATCCTGATTTGCATCTAATCTATGTGGATGAAGTTTGTGGATTATTTAAGCTTGCAGGTTTGCCCGAGGATGATGTCAAGAAGAAGGTCTTTCCTTTATCTTTGAAGGAGAAGGCATTGACATGGTATAGGCTATGTGATGATATTGGATCATGGAACTACAACCGATTGAAATTGGAATTTCATCAGAAGTTTTATCCTATGCATCTGGTTCATCGTGATCGGAATTATATTTATAATTTTTGGCCTCGTGAAGGAGAAAGTATCGCTCAAGCTTGGTGGAGGCTTAAGTCCATGTTATATTCATGCCCCAATCATGATCTCTCAAGAGAAATTATTATTCAGAATTTTTATGCTCGGCTTTCTCGTAATGATCAATCGATGCTCGATACTTCTTGTACTGGTTCCTTTATGAAGAAAGATATTAAATTCAAATGGGGTTTATTGGAAAGAATTAAATGCAACTCTGAAGATTGGGAACTCGACGAAGGTAAGGAGTCAGGTATAAACCTTAAGTTTGATTGTGTTAAATCCTTTATAGACACCGATGCTTTTCGTGAATTTAGCACTAAATATGGACTTGACTCTGAGATAGGAGCTTCTTTCTGTGAATCTTTTGCTGCTCATGTTGATCTCCCTAAGGAGAAGTGGTTTAAATATCATCCTCCCATTGAAGTGAAAGTAGTTGAACCTATTAAAGTTGAAGCAGAAACTATTACTTATAATGGTGATCATGTTATTCCTGCTGCTTATATTGAGAAACCACCTTTCCCTATTAGAATAAAGGAACATGCTAAAGCTTCAACTGTGGTTCGTAAGAGTTATACTAGAGCACCTACACCCCCTGAACAAATCAAAGTTGAACCTAGTATTGCTTTGGTTAAAGATCTCTTGGTTGATAATATTGATGGGCATGTTATTCATTTCTGTGATGAAGCTGCTAGAATTGCTAGACCTGATACTAAAGATAAACATAGACCTATTGTTGGCATGCCTGTTGTTTCTGTTAAAATAGGAGATCATTGTTATCATGGCTTATGTGATGTGGGTGCTAGTGTGAGTGCAATTCCCTTTACCTTATATCAAGAAATTATGAATGATATTGCACCAGCTGAGTTAGAAGAAATTGATGTTACCATTAAGCTTGCTAATAGAGATACCATAGCACCAGTTGGGATTGTTAGAGATGTTGAAGTCTTGTGTGGGAAAATAAAATATCATACTGATTTTCTTGTTCTTGGTTCCCCACAAGATGATTTTTGTCCCATTATATTTGGTAGACCTTTCTTGAATATTGTTAATGCTAAGATAGATTGTGAGAAAGAAACTGTTACTGTAAGCTTTGGGGATGTGTCCCATGAGTTTAATTTCTCTAAATTCCGTAGACAACCCCATGATAAAGAATTGCCTAGTAAGGATGAAATTATTGATCTTGCCTCTATTGATGTGCCTCCTACTGATCCCTTAGAACAATATTTGCTAGACCATGAAAACGATATGCATATGAATGAAAGGAATGAAATAGATAAGATTTTCTTTGATCAGCATCCTATTTTGAAACACAACCTGCCTGTTGAAATACTTGGGGATCCTCCTCCACCCAAGGGTGATCCCGTGTTTGAGCTTAAACAATTACCGGATACTCTGAAATATGCTTATCTTGATGGAAAGAAGATATATCCTGTTATTATTAATGCTAACCTTTCAGAGCATGAAGAAAAGAGATTATTGAAAACTCTGAGGAAGCACCGTGGTTCTATTGGATATACTCTTGATGATCTTAAGGGCATTAGTCCCACTCTATGTCAGCATAACATTAATATGGAGCCTGATGCTAAACCAGTTGTTGATCACCAACGACGGTTAAATCCTAAAATGAAAGCAGTGGTAAGAAATGAAATATTCAAGCTTCTGGAGGCAGGTATAATTTATCCTATTGCCGATAGTAGATGGGTTAGTCCCGTTCATTGTGTCCCTAAGAAGGGAGGTATTACCGTTGTTCCTAATGATAAAAATGAATTGATCCCGCAAAGAATTGTTACAGGATATAGAATGGTAATTGATTTTAGGAAATTAAATAAAGCTACTAGGAAAGATCATTACCCTCTACCTTTTATTGATCAAATGCTAGAAACACTATCCAAACACACACACTTTTGCTTTCTAGATGGTTATTCTGGTTTCTCTCAAATACCTGTGTCAAAAGAGGACCAAGAGAAGACCACTTTAACTTGTCCTTTCGGTACCTTTGCTTATAGACGTATGCCTTTTGGTTTATGCAATGCACCTGCTACCTTTCAAAGATGTATGACTGCTATATTCTCGGACTTTTGTGAAAAGATTGTTGAGGTTTTCATGGATGATTTCTCCGTTTACGAAACTTCTTTTGATGATTGCTTGAGCAACCTTGATCGAGTTTTGCAGAGATGTGAAGAAACTAATCTTGTCCTGAATTGGGCGAAGTGTCACTTTGTGGTTAATGAGGGCATTGTCTTGGGACACAAAATCTCCTAAAGAGGTATTGAGGTGGATAAAGCTAAAGTTGATGCTATTGAAAAAATGCCGTGTCCCACAGATATCAAAGGTATAAGAAGTTTCCTTGGTCATGCTGGTTTCTATAGGAGATTTATTAAAGACTTCTCTAAAATTTCTAGGCCTCTCACTAATCTCTTGCAAAAAGATGTTCCATTCATTTTTGATGATGATTGTGTAGAAGCATTTGAAATTCTTAAGAAAGCCTTGATCTCTGCACCTGTTGTTCAACCACCTGATTGGAACCTACCCTTTGAAATTATGTGTGATGCTAGTGATTATGCCATTTGTGCTGTTCTAGGACAAAGAGTTGATAAGAAATTAAATGTTATCCATTAAGCTAGTAAAACTCTAGACAATGCTCAAAGAAACTATGCTACCACTGAAAAGGAATTTTTAGCAGTTGTGTTTGCTTGTGATAAGTTCAGACCTTATATTGTTGATTACAAAGTAAATGTTCACACTGATCATGCTGCTATTAAATATCTTATGGAAAAGAAAGATGCTAAACCTAGACTTATTAGATGGGTTCTTCTGCTACAAGAATTTGATTTGCATATTATTGATAGAAAGGGAGTTGAGAACCCCGTAGCGGACAACTTGTCTAGGTTAGAAAATGTTCTTGATGACCCACTACCTATTGATGATAGCTTTCCTCATGAACAGTTAGCTGTCATAAATGCTTCACGTAATGCTCCATGGTATGCTGATTATGCTCATTACATTGTTGCTAAATTTATACCGCCTAGTTTCACATACCAACAAAAGAAAAAGTTCTTCTATGATTTAAGACATTACTTTTGGGATGATCCACACCTTTATAAAGAAGGGGTAGATGGTGTAATTAGACGTTGTGTACCTGAGCATGAACAGGAACAGATCCTACAGAAGTGTCACTCCGAGGCCTACAGAGGACACCACGCTGGAGATAGAACTGCACACAAGGTATTACAATCTGATTTTTATTGGCCTACTCTCTTCAAGGATGCTCGTAAGTTTGTCTTGTCTTGTGATGAATGTCAAAGAATTGGTAATATTAGTAGACGTCAGGAAATGCCTATGAATTACTCACTTGTTATTGAACCATTTGATGTTTGGGGTTTTGATTATATGGGACCTTTTCCAAAGTCCAACGGGTATACTCATATTTTAGTTGCTGTTGATTATGTTACTAAGTGGGTAGAAGCTATTCCAACTAGTAGTGCTGATCATAACACTTCTATTAAAATGCTTAAAGAAGTTATTTTCCCTAGATTTGGAGTCCCTAGATATTTAATGACTAATGGTTGTTCACACTTTATTCATGGTGCTTTCCGTAAATTGCTTGCTAAGTATGATGTTAATCATAGAATGACATCTCCATATCATCCTCAGTCTAGTGGTCAAGTAGACTTAAGCAATAGAGAAATTAAATTGATCTTGCAAAATACTGTTAATAGATCTAGAAAGAATTGGTCTAAGAAACTTGATGATGCATTATGGGCTTATAGAACCGCTTAAAAAACCCTATGGGTATGTCTCCGTATAAAATGGTTTATGGTAAAGCATGTCACTTACCTCTTAAACTAGAACATAAAGCTTATTGGGCAATTAAAGAGCTCAACTATGAATTCAAACTTGCTGGTGAGAAGAGGTTATTTGACATTAGCTCACTTGATGAATGGAGAACCCAGACCTATGAGAATGCCAAGTTGTTTAAAGAAAAGGTTAAGAGATGGCATGATAAAAGGATACAGAAGCGTGAATTCAATGTAGGTGACCATGTCTTGCTATACAATTCTCGTTTAAGATTTTTTGCAGGAAAACTTCTCTCTAAATGGGAAGGGCCTTACATTGTCGAGGAAGTATATCTTTCCGGTGCCATCAAGATCAACAACCACAAAGGCACTAACCCAAAGGTGGTAAACGGGCAAAGAATCAAACATTATATCTCAGGTACTCCCATAAATGTTGAAACCAATATTATCAATACCATAACTCCGGAGGAGTACATTAGGGAGACCTACCAGAACGTTTCAGACTCCGAAAAGGAATAGGTATGTGGTACGGTAAGCAAACCGACTCCAAAACTTTTCCAATAGCAATTTTTCTCCGTTTTGGAATATTTAATAAATTAGGAAAATTTCAAGTAGTCCGAAAAGTGCACGAGGAGGCGACAAGCCAGGGGGCGTGCCCTACCCCCTGGGCGCGCCCATGTGGCTTGTGGCCACCCCGTATACCCTCCGGACTCTGTTTTCTTGTGGTATACTCCTTTAGGTCGGTAAAAATTCATTATATAATCTCCCGAAGGTTTTGACCTTCGTATCACAACAATATCTCCTGTTTTTGTTTCGAGTTGTTTTTCGGACATATTTAGATCGCTATGACGCCCCCAAGTGCTTCGAAGGACAAGTTCTTCGAAAAGGTCATCAACCCCTACATTGCGGAGGTGCTGCGACACCCTCAAACCATTGAGATGCTTGAGGGGGTGCTGTACATCCGTGATGTTGAGGGGCCAAAGAAGACCGGAAGCGTGGAGACAAGGCTCAAAGCAATGGAGCAGCAAGTCTTCAAGTGCCAAGGGATGGTGGAACGCAGACTCAATGCCAATCACATGATGATCGCGAAGTTTACCCATAAGCACAAGCTGGACGCCAAGGACATCGGGGAGCACATCTTCAAGCTTTACGAGAAAATCAAGCATCTCCAAGCCCAAATCTATGACCTGCAAAACCAAAACTGTGAGTATGAATACAGATTTAAGAGAATGAGTTTGGCTGCAGATTTGAGGATCCCGAAGACTCGTTCATCTTTTTACGATGGTGAGCCTATGCCTTGGAAAACGGAGGACAAGCTTCCAACCTCATCAACAACTCCAACATCACCACCTCCGAAGAAAGACAACTAAACACATGGGTATGGGTACTCCCCTTGGCTTGTTCCAAGCTTGGGGGAGGTGCCCCGGTATCATATCACCATCACATCTTTTACTTTTATCGTTTTTCTTAGTTCGATCCTTTTGGTTATATCTTGATCTAGTAGAATAAAGTTTTTAGTGTGATCTAGCTTTGAGTTTTGCTTTATGTTCCCCCTATGTAACCTAGTCCGAGAGTTATATAATAAAAAGTAGTTTTGAGTTGAGGGCCTTGCTTGCTTGCTATGATCTTGAGAAAAAGAAATAAAAAGAAGAATAGAATAAAAACAAAGAGTATATATGATGATCTTATGGGGAGTGATGACTTCACATATAAGAAGTATGTCGATTGAAATTTTTTGTGAGTTGACAAACATAGCGATTGGTCATTGCTACAATTAAAAGAAAGTAATAAAGAAAGAGAGGTTCACATATAAATATATTATCTTGGACATCTTTTATGATTGCGAGCACTCATTAAAATATTATATGCTAAGAAGTTGATGTTGGACAAGGAATACAACATAATGGGTTATGTTTGCTTATTTCCGAATAGAAGTTATATGGTTATAGATCCTTTAACATGTGGCACTTGCTTCCACCCCATATCAGCCGAAACTTCCGCACCAAGTAGAGATACTACTTGTGCATCCAAACACCATCAAACCAGTTTTGCCATGAGAGTCCACCATACCTACCTATGGATTGAGTAAGATCCTTCAAGTAAGTTGTCATCGGTGCAAGCAATAAAAATTACTCTCTAAATATGTATGATCTATTAGTGTGAGGAAAATAAACTTTATACGAACTTATGATATGAAAGAAATAAAAGCGACGGACTGCATAATAAAGTTCTTTATCACAAGCGGCAATATAAAGTGACGTTCTTTTGCATTAAGAGATTGCGCATCCAACTATAAAAGCGCATGACAACCTCTGCTTCCCTCTGCGAAGGGCCTATCATTTACTTTTACTTTCTAGTACTTACCTTTATGCAAGAGTCATGGTGATCTTCACCACTTCCTTTATTTCGCCTTTCTCTCTTGGCAAGCATCATGTGTTGGGGAATGATCTAGACACATATATCCACTCGGATGTGGGTGATCATGAGTTATTTCTGTTGACATTACCCTTGAGGTAAATAGTTGGGAGGCAAAACTATAAGCCCCTATCTTTCTCTGTGTCCAATTAAAGCTTTGACCTCATAAGTACCGCGTGAGTGTTAGCAATTATAAAAGACTAAAAGATGATTGAGTATGTGGATTTGCTTTATATGCTCTTATATTGACTCTTTCCGATGTTATGATAAATTGCAATTGCTTCAATGACTAAGATCATAGTTTGTTGGTTCTTAATAGAGTTCTTGATTCATACTTTACCTTGTGAATGAATTGTTACTTTAGTATAAGAAATTATATATCAATAAGTATTGCTGTTCTAAAGATGATCATGATGCTCTCATGTCCGTATTTTATTTTATCGACTCCTCTATCTCTAAACATGTGGACATATTTATCGATTTCGGCTTTTGCTTGAGGACAAGCGAGGTCTAAGCATGGGGGAGTTGATACGTCCATTTTGCATCATGCTTTTATATTGATATTTATTGCATTATGGGCTGTTATTACACATTATGGTACAATACTTATGCCTTTTCTCTCTTATTTTACAAGGTTTACATGAAGAGGGCGAATGCCGGCAGCTGGAATTCTGGACTGGAGAAGGAGCAAATATGAGAGACCTATTTTGCACAACTCCAAAAGTCCTAAAAAGTTACGGAGAATTATTTTGGAATATATAAAATATATTGGGCAAAAGAAATACCAGATGGGACCCACCAGGAGGCCACAAGCCTGGGGGCGCGCCCTACCCCCCAGGGCGCGCCCCTTTGGCTTGTGGGCCCCCTGGCAGCCCTCCGGTGCCCATCTTCTGCTATATGGAGGGTTTTGACCTGGAAAAAAATCATAAGAGAGCTTTATGGATGAAGCGCCGCCGTCTCGAGGCGGAACTTGGGCAGAACCAATCTAGGGCTCCGGCGGAGCTGTTCTGCCGGGGAAACTTCCCTCCCGGAGGGGGAAATCGAAGCCATCATCATCACCAACGATCCTCTCATCGAGAGGGGGTCAATCTCCATCAACATCTTCACCAGCACCATCTCCTCTCCAAACCCTAGTTCATCTCTTGTATCCGATCTTTGTCTCAAAACCTCAGATTGGTACCTGTGGGTAGCTAGTAGTGTTGATTACTCCTTGTAGTTGATGCTAGTTGGTTTACTTGGTGGAAGATCATATGTTCAGATCCTTAATGATAATTAATACTCCTCTGATTATGAACATGAATATGCTTTGTGAGTAGTTACGTTTGTTCCTGAGGACATGGGATAAGTCTTGTTATAAGTAATCATGTGAATTTGGTATTCGTTCGATATTTTGATGAGATGTATGTTGTCTCACCTCTAGTGGTGTTATGTGAACGTCAAATACATGACACTTCACCATTATTTGGGCCTAGGGGAAGGCATTGGGAAGCAATAAGTAGATGATGGGTTGCTAGAGTGACAGAAGCTTAAACCCTAGTTTATGCGTTGCTTCGTAAGGGGCTGATTTGGATCCATATGTTTCATGCTATGGTTAGATTTATCTTAATTCTTCTTTCGTAGTTGCGGATGCTTGTGAGAGAGGTTAATCATAAGTGGGAGGCTTGTCCAAGTAAGGGCAGCACCCAAGCACCGGTCCACCCACATATCAAATTATCAAAGTAACGAACGCGAATCATATGAGCATGATGAAAACTAGCTTGATAGAAATTCCCATGTGTCCTCGGGAGCGCTTTGCTTTATATAAGAGTTTGTCCAGGCTTCTCCTTTGCTACAAAAAGGATTGGGCCACCTTGCTGCACCTTTGCGACATTTGTTACTTGCTATCCGTTACGAATTATCTTATCACAAAACTATCTGTTACCGATAATTTCAGTGCTTGCAGAGAATACCTTACTGAAAACCACATGTCATTTCCTTCTGCTCCTCGTTGGGTTCAACACTCTTACTTATCGAAAGGACTATGGTAGATCCCCTATACTTGTGGGTCTTCAGTGTATGTGTGTGGGATGAGCATGCACAAGAGGAATTTGACCTACGAGCGTTGCTGTTTGTAACCATCAATGATTGGCCTCCTCTCAGTAACCTTTCAGGACAAACAAACAAGGGATACCATGCATGCACGCACAGTTTAGATGACACCGAAAGTATATATTTGGACAAATGCAGGAAGAATGTGTACCTGGGGCATCGTCGATTTCTTCCGACCAACCATCAATGTCGAAAGAAAGGAAAGCATTTCAAAGGTGAGGCAGATCACCAGAAGAAGCCCGCCCTCCGTACTAGTGATCACATACTTGATATGGTCAATGATTTATAAGTAATCTTTGGAAAGGGTCCTGGCGGACTATCTGTTCCGAATGACGCTGAGGGACGCGCACCCATGTGGAAGAAGAAATCTATATTTTGGGACCTACCCTATTGGAAAGACCTAGAGGTCCGCTCTGCAATCAACGTGATGCACGTGACGAAGAATCTTTACGTGAACCTGCGAGGCTTCTTGGGAGTGTATGGGAAGACAAAAGATACACCGGAGACACCGGAGACACGCGTGAACCATGCATCCAAAGCAGTATGAAGGTCCTGCCAGCTACGCTCTTACCAAAGAAGAGAAGGAAATCTTCTTTGAATGCCTGCTCAGTATGAAGGTCCCGTCTGGCTTCTCGTCGAATATAAAGGGAATAATAAATATGGCAGAGAAAAAGTTCCAGAACCTAAAGTCTCATGACTGCCACGTAATTATGACGCAACTGCTTCTGGTTGCATTGAGGGGGCTTGATGACCCACAAGTATAGGGGATCTATCGTAGTATTTTCGATAAGTAAGAGTGTCGAACCCAACGAGGACCAGAAGGAAATGACAAGCGGTTTTTAGTAAGGTATTCTCTGCAAGCACTGAAATTATCGGTAACAGATAGTTTTGTGATAAGATAATTCGTAACGGATAGCAAGTAACAAATGTAGCAAAGGTGCAGCAAGGTGGCCCAATCCTTTTTATAGCAAAGGACAAGCCTGGACAAACTCTTATATAAAGCAAAGCGCTCCCGAGCACACATGGGAATTTCTATCAAGCTAGTTTTCATCATGCTCATATGATTCACGTTCGTTACTTTGATAATTTGTTATGTGGGTGGACCGGTGCTTGGGTGCTGCCCTTACTTGGACAAGCCTCCCACTTATGATTAACCCCTCTCGCAAGCATCCACAACTACGAAAGAAGAATTAAGATAAATCTAACCATAGCATGAAACATGTGGATCCAAATCAGCCCCTTACGAAGCAACGCATAAACTATGGTTTAAGCTTCTGTCACTCTAGCAACCCATCATCTACTTATTACTTCCCAATGCCTTCCTCAAGGCCCAAACAATGGTGAAGTGTCATGTAGTCTACGTTCACATAACACCACTAGAGGAGAGACAACATACATCTCATCAAAATATCGAACGAATACCAAATTCACATGATTACTTATAACAAGACTTATCCCATGTCCTCAGGAACAAACGTAACTACTCACAAAGCATATTAATGTTCATAATCAGAGGAGTATTAATTATCATTAAGGATCTGAACATATGATATTCCACCAAGTAAACCAACTAGCATCAACTACAAGGAGTAATCAACACTACTAGCAACCCACAGGTACCAATCTGAGGTTTTGAGACAAAGATCGGATACAAGAGATGAACTAGGGTTTGGAGAGGAGATGGTGCTAATGAAGATGTTGATGGAGATTAAACCCCTCTCGATGAGAGGATCGTTGGTGATGACGATGGCTTCGATTTCCCCCTCTGGGAGGGAAGTTTCCCCGGCAGAACAGCTCCACCGGAGCCCTAGATTGGTTCTGCCCAGGTTCCGCCTCGAGACGGCGGCGCTTCGTCCCGAAAGCTCCCTTCTGATTTTTTTCAGGTCAAAACCCTCCATATAGCAGAAGATGGGCACCGGAGACCTGCCAGGGGGCCCACAAGCCACTAGGGCGCGCCCTGGGGGGTAGGGCGCGCCCTCCAGGCTTGTGGCTGCCTGGTGGGTCCCCTGTGGTATTTTCTTCGCCCAGTATTTTTTATATATTCCAAAATAATTCTCCGTAAATTTTCAGGACTTTTGGAGTTGTGCAGAATAGGTATCTCAGATTTGCTTCTTTTCCTGTCCAGAATTCCAGCTGCCGGCATTCTCCCTCTTCATGTAAACCTTGTAAAATAAGAGAGAAAAGGCATAAGTATTGCACCATAATGTGTATTAACAGCCCATAATGCAATAAGTATCGATATAAAAGCATGATGCAAAATGTACGTATCAACTCCCCCAAGCTTAGACCTCGCTTGTCCTCAAGCGAAAGCCGAAATCGATAAATATGCCCACATGTTTAGAGATTGAGGTGTCGATAAAATAAAATACGGACATGAAGGCATCATGATCATCTTTAGAACAACAACATATATTGACATATAATTTCTTATGCTGGAGTAACAATTCATTCACAAGGTAAAGTATGAATCAGGAACTCCATTGAGAACCAACAAACTATTATCTCAGTCATTGAGGCAATTCCAATTTATCATAAAGTAGGAAAGAGTCAATATAAAAGCTTGTAAAGCAAATCCACATACTCAATCATCTTTTAGTCTTTCATAATTGCTAACACTCACGTGGTACCAATGAGGTCAAAGTTTCAATCGAACACAGAGAAAGATAGGGGCTTATAGTATTGCCTCCCAACTATTTACCTCAAGGGTAATGTAAATAGAAATAACTCATGCTCACCCACTTTCGAGTGGATATATGTGTCTAGAACATTCCCCAACACATGACGCTTGCCAAAAGATAAAGGCGAAATAAGGGAAGTGATGAAGATCACCACGACTCTTACATAAAGGTAAGTACTAGAAAATAAAAGTAACAGATAGGCCCTTCGCAGAGGGAAGCAGAGGTTGTCATGCGCTTTTATAGTTGGATGCACAATCCCTTAATGCAAAAGAACGTCACTTTATATTGCCCCTTGTGATAGAGAACTTTATTATGCAGTCCGTCGCTTTTATTTCTTCCATATCACAAGTTCGTATAAAGTTTATTTTCCTCACACTAATAGATCACACATATTTAGAGAGCAATTTTTATTGCTTGCACCGATGACAACTTACTTGAAGGATCTTACTCAATCCATAGGTAGGTATGGTGGACTCTCATGGCAAAACTGGTTTAAGGGTGTTTGGACGCACAAGTAGTATCTCTACTTGGTGCGGAAGTTTGGCTAGTATGGGGTGGAAACAAGCGTCACATGTTGAAGGATCTATAACCATATAACTTCTATTCGGAAATAAGCAAACATAACTCATTATGTTGTCTTCCTTGTCCAACATCAACTCTTTAGCATAAAATATTTTAATGAGTGCTCACAATCATAAAAGATGTCCAAGATAATATATTTATATGTGAACCCCTCTTTCTTTATTACTTCCTTTTAATTGCCACAATGACCAATAGCTATGTGTGTCAACTCACAACAAATTTCAATTGACATACTTCTTGTATGTGAAGTCATCACTCCCCATAAGATCATCATATATACTCTTTGCTTTTATTCTATACTTCTTTCTATTTCTTTTTTCTCAAGATCATAGCAAACAAGCAAAGCCCTCAACTCAAAACTACTCTTTATTATATAACTCTCGGACTTGCTTACATAGGGGGAACATAAAGCAAAACTCAAAACTAGATCACACGAAAACTTTATTCTACTAGATTAAGATATAACCAAAAGGATCGAACTAACAAAAACGATAAAAGTAAAAGATGTGATGGTGATACGATACCGGGGCACCTCCCCCAAGCTTGGCACAAGCCAAGGGGAGTGCCCATACCCATGTGTTTATTTGGCTTGCTTCGGAGGTGGTGATGTTATATTCTTGGCGATGATGCCCCTCAGAATGCGATTCTCCTCCTCAAGCTTATTATTTCGCTGTCTGAGATCAATTATTTCCTTGCGAAGTTTTCCAGTGACGGTTAGAGCTCCCATAACCCATGGATGTTTCATTGCCACGGGGGAAGAAGCAACACTCTTTTCATATTTTCATAAGTAAGAAATTTAGCATTGGGAGGGATAACCGAATCCAGAATTGCTGAGCTCTGAAGTTCTTCCAACATGGCTCCAGGTCGTAGACGAGAGGTAACTTCTTGGTCTTCCTCCATGGCATCTATCCTCTTCAAGTCGGCCTCCATCTCTTCCTCCGTGGCCTACCCGAAGTGGTTGGCTTTGCTGAAAGCTCCGGCCCCCGGTGTCAGGTGAGAGGCATGGCTCTCCCCAACCGACTCTTGCGAAGACATCTTGCTCTAAATCTGCTGCAGAAACAACTCAAAACGAAAACAGGAGGTATTGTCGTGATACGAAGGTCAAAACCTTCGGGAGATTATATAATGAATTTTTACCAACCCGAAGGAGTATACCACAAGAAAACAGAGTCCGGATGGTACACGCGGTGGCCACAAGCCACTAGGGCGCGCCCAGGGGGGTAGGGCGCGCCCTCCTGGATTGTCGCCTCCTCGTGCACTCTTCGGACTACTTTAAATTTTCCTAATTTTTTAAATATTCCAAAACGGAGAAAAATTTCTATTGGAAAAGTTTTGGAGTCGGTTTGCTTACCGTACCACATACCTATTCCTTTTCAGAGTCTGAAACGTTCTAGTAGGTCTCCCTAATGTACTCCTCCGGAGTTATGGTATTGATAATATTGGTTTCAACATTTATGGGAGTACCTGAGATATAATGTTTGATTCTTTGCCCGTTTACCACCTTCGGGTTTGTGCCTTTGGCGTTGTTGATCTTGATGGCACCGGAACGATATACTTCCTCGATAATGTAAGGCCCTTCCCATTTAGAGAGAAGTTTTCCTGCAAAAAATCTTAAACGAGAATTGTATAGCAAGACATGATCACCTACATTGAATTCACGCTTTTGTATCCTTCTATCATGCCATCTCTTAACCTTTTCTTTAAACAACTTGGCGTTCTCATAGGCCTGGGTTCTCCATTAATCAAGGGAGCTAATGTCAAATAACCTCTTCTCACCAACAAGTTTGAAATCATAGTTGAGCTCTTTAATTGCCCAATAAGCTTTATGTTCTAGTTCCAGAGGTAAGTGACATGCTTTACCATAAACCATCTTATACGGAGACATACCCATAGGGTTTTTATAAGCAGTTCTATAAGCCCATAATGCATCATCAAGTTTCTTAGACCAATTCTTTCTAGATCTATTAACGGTCTTCTGTAAGATCAATTTAATTTCTCTATTGCTCAATTCTACTTGACCACTAGACTGAGGGAGATATGGACATGCAATTCTATGATTAACATCATACTTAGCAAGCAATTTACGGAAAGCACCATGAATAAAGTGTGAACCACCATCAGTCATTAAATATCTAGGGACTCCAAATCTAGGGAAAATAACTTCCTGAAGCATTTTAATAGAAGTGTTATGATCAGCGCTACTAGTTGGAATAGCTTCTACCCACTTAGTAACATAATCAACAACAACTAGAATATGATTATACCCATTAGATTGTGGAAAAGGTCCCATATAATCAAAATCCCAAACATCAAACGATTCAATAACAAGAGAGTAATTCATAGGCATTTCCTGACGTCTACTAATATTACCAATTCGTTGACATTCATCACAAGTCAAGACAAACTTACGAGCATCCTTGAAGAGAGTAGGCCAATAAAAACCAGATTGTAATACCTTGTGTGCAGTTCTATCTCCAGCGTGGTGTCCCCCATAGGCCTCGGAGTGACACTTGCGTAGGATCTGTTCCTGTTCATGCTCAGGTACACAACGTCTCATAATACCATCTACTCCTTCTTTATAAAGGTGTGGATCATCCCAAAAGTAATGTCTTAAATCATAGAAGAACTTTTTCTTTTATTGGTACGTGAAACTAGGCGGTATAAATTTAGCAACAATGTAATTAGCATAATCAGCATACCATGGAGCATTACGCGAAGCATTTATGACAGCTAATTGTTCATCAGGAAAGCTATCATCAATAGGTAGTGGGTCATCAAGAACATTTTCTAACCTAGACAAGTTGTCTGCTACAGGGTTGTCAGCACCCTTTCTATCAATAATATGCAAATCAAATTCTTGTAGCAGAAGAACCGATCTAATAAGTCTAGGTTTAGCATCTTTCTTTTCCATCAGGTACTTAATAGCAGCATGATCAGTGTGAACAGTTACTTTGGAATCAACAATATAAGGTCTGAACTTATCACAAGCAAACACAACCGCTAAAAATTCCTTTTCAGTAGTAGCATAATTTCTTTGAGCACTGTCCAGAGTTTTACTAGCATAATGAATAACATTTAGTTTCTTATCAACTCTTTGTCCTAGAACAGCACCAACAGCATAATCACTAGCATCACACATAATTTCAAAGGGTAGGTTCCAATCAGGTGGTTGAACAACAGGTGCGGAAATCAAGGCATTCTTAAGAATTTCAAATGCTTCTACACAATCATCATCAAAAACGAATGGAACATCTTTTTGCAAAAGATTAGTGAGAGGCCTAGAAATCTTAGAAAAGTCTTTAATAAACCTTCTATAGAAACCAGCATGACCAAGGAAACTTCTTATACCTCTTATGTCCGTAGGACACGACATTTTTTCAATAGCATCAACTTTAGCTTTATCAACTTCAATACCTCTTTCAGAGATTTTATGCCCCAAGACAATACCTTCATTAACCATAAAGTGGCACTTTTCCCAATTCAAGACAAGGTTAGTTTCTTCACATCTCTGCAAAACTCGATCAAGGTTGCTCAAGCAATCATCAAAAGAAGTCCCGTAAACGGAAAAATCATCCATGAAAACCTCAACAATCTTTTCACAAAAGTCAGAGAATATAGCCATCATACATCTTTGAAAGGTAGCAGGTGCATTGCATAAACCAAAAGGCATACGTCTATAAGCAAAGGTACCGAAAGGGCAAGTAAAAGTGGTCTTTTCTTGATCCTCTTTTGACACAGGTATTTGAGAGAAACCAGAATAACCATCTAGAAAGCAAAAATGTGTGTGTTTGGATAGTCTTTCTAGCATTTGATCAATAAAAGGTAGAGGGTAATGATCTTTCCTAGTAGCTTTATTTAATTTCCTAAAATCAATTACCATTCTATATCCTGTAACAATTCTTTGCGGGATCAATTCATTTTTATCATTAGGAACAACGGTGATACCTCCTTTCTTAGGAACACAATGAACAAGACTAACCCATCTACTATCAGCAATAGGATAAATTATACCTGCCTCCAGAAGCTTTAGTATTTCATTTCTTACCACTTCTTTCATTTTAGGATTTAACCGTCATTGGTGATCAACAACCGGTTTAGCATCAGGCTCCATATTAATTTTGTGCTGACATAGAGTGGGACTAATGCCCTTAAGATCATCAAGAGTATATCCAATAGCAGCACGGTGCTTCCTCAGAGTTTTCAATAATCTCTTTTCTTCATGCTCTGAAAGGTTAGCACTAAAAATAATAGGATATATCTCCTTTTCATCAAGATAAGCATATTTCAAAGTATCAGGTAATTGTTTAAGCTCAAACACGGGATCACCCTTGGGTGGAGGAGGATACCCAAGTATTTCAACAGGCAGGTTGTGTTTCAAAATAGGTTGCTGATCAAAGAAAATCTTATCCATTTCATTCCTTTCATTCATATGCATATCATTTTCATGGTCTAGGAAATATTGTTCTAAAGGATCAGTAGGAGGTACAACAATAGAAGCAAGACCAATAATTTCATCTTTACTAGGCAATTCTTTGTCATGGGGTTGTCTACGAAATTTAGAGAAATTGAACTCATGAGACACATCCCCAAAACTTACAGTAACAGTTTCTTTCTCACAATCAATCCTAGCATTAACAGTATTCAAGAAAGGTCTACCAAATATAATGGGACAAAAATCATCTTGTGGGGAACCAAGAACAAGAAAATCAGTAGGATATTTTATTTTTCCACACAAGACTTCAACATCTCTAACAATCCCAATTGGTGCAATGGTGTCTCTATTAGCAAGCTTAATGGTAACATCAATTTCCTCTAGTTCAACTGGTGCAATATCATTCATAATTTCTTTGTATAAGGAAAAGGGAATTGCACTCACGCTAGCACCCACATCACACAAGCCTTGATAACAATGATCTCCTATTTTAACAGAAACAACAGGCACGCCAACAATAGGTCTATGTTTACCTTTAGTATCCGGTCTAGCAATTCTAGCAGCTTCATCACAGAAATGAATAACATGCCCATCAATATTATCAACCAAGAGATCTTTAACCATAGCAATACTAGGTTCAACTTTAATTTGTTCAGGGGGTGTAGGTGTTCTAGTACAGCTCTTACAAACCACAGTTGAAGCTTTAGCATGTTCCTTTATTCTAACAGGGAAAGGTGGTTTCTCAATATAAACGGTAGGAACAATAGGATCAACATTATAAGTTATGGTCTCTTCTTCAACTTTAATAGGTTCAACTACTTTTACTTCAATGGGAGGATGATATTTAAACCACTTCTCCTTAGGGAGATCAACATGAGCAGCAAATGATTCACAGAAAGAAGCTACTATCTCAGAGTCAAGTCCATATTTAGTGCTAAAATCATGAAAAGCATCGGTGTCTATAAAGGATTTAACACAATCAAACTTAAGGTTTATACCTGACTCCTTACCTTCGTCGAGTTCCCAATCTTCAGATTTGCGTTTCATTCTTTCCAATAAATCCCATTTGAATTCAATATCCCTCTTCATAAAGGAACCAGCACAAGAAGTATCGAGCATGGATCGATCATTATGAGAAAGCCGAGCATAAAAATTCTGAATAATAATTTCTCTTGAGAGCTCATGATTGGGGCATGAATATAACATTGACTTAAGCCTCACCCAAGCTTGAGTGATACTTTCTCCTTCACGAGGCCAAAAATTATAAATGTAATTCCGATCACGATGAACCAGATGCATAGGATAAAACTTCTGATGAAATTCCAATTTCAATCGGCTGTAGTTCCATGATCCAATATCATCGCATAGCCTGTACCATGTCAATTCCTTCTCCTTCAAAGATAAAGGAAAGACCTTCTTCTTGACATCATCCTCGGGCAAACCTGCAAGCTTAAATAATCCACAAACTTCATCCACATAGATTAGATGCAAATCGGGATGTAGTGTTCCATCTCCTGCATAAGGATTAGCTAGCAGTTTCTCTATCATCCCCGAAGGAATTTCATAATAAATATTTTCAGTAGGTGCAGCAGGTTGAGGAGCAACTCTTTGTGCTTTCGGTCGAGGTGAAGATACCCCGAACAAGCCCCTCAAAGGATTATTTTCCATAGTAACAAGTGACAGTAAATTTCAGCACACTATATAAATTTTTCCTTACCAAGTTCCACTCACCAAAGGTGCTTCACTCCCCGGCAACGGCGCCAGAAAAGAGTCTTGATGACCCACAAGTACAGGGGATCTATCGTAGTCCTTTCGATAAGTAAGAGTGTCGAACCCAACAAGGAGCAGAAGGAAATGACAAGCGGTTTTCAGTAAGGTATTCTCTGCAAGCACTGAAATTATCGGTAACAGATAGTTTTGTGATAAGATAATTCGTAATGGATAGCAAGTAACAAATGTAGCAAAGGTGCAGCAAGGTGTCCCAATCCTTTTTATAGCAAAGGACAAGCCTGGATAAACTCTTATATAAAGCAAAACGCTCCCGAGGACACATGGGAATTTCTGTCAAGCTAGTTTTCATCATGCTCATATGATTCGCGTTCGTTACTTTGATAATTTGATATGTGGGTGGACCGGTGCTTGGGTGCTGCCCTTACTTGGACAAGCCTCCCACTTATGATTAACCCCTCTCGCAAGCATCCGCAACTACGAAAGAAGAATTAAGATAAATCTAACCATAGCATGAAACATGTGGATCCAAATCAGCCCCTTACGAAGCAACGCATAAACTAGGGTTTAAGCTTCTGTCACTCTAGCAACCCATCATCTACCTATTACTTCCCAATGCCTTCCTCTAGGCCCAAACAATGGTGAAGTGTCATGTAGTCGACGTTCACATAACACCACTAGAGTAGAGACAACATACATCTCATCAAAATATCGAACGAATACCAAATTCATATGATTACTTATAACAAGACTTATCCCATGTCCTCAGGAACAAACGCAACTACTCACAAAGCATATTAATGTTCATAATCAGAGGAGTATTAATTATCATTAAGGATCTGAACATATGATCTTCCACCAAGTAAACCAACTAGCATCAACTATAAGGAGTAATCAACACTACTTGCAACCCACAGGTACCAATCTGAGGTTTTGAGACAAAGATCGGATACAAGAGATGAACTAGGGTTTGGAGAGGAGATGGTGCTGATGAAGATTGACCCCCTCTCGATGAGAGGATCATTGGTGATGGCGATGGCTTCGATTTCCCCCTCCGGGAGGGAATTTTCCCCGGCAGAACAGCTCCGCCGGAGCCCTAGATTGGTTCTGCCCAGGTTCCGCCTCGAGACGGCGGCGCTTCGTCCCAAAAGCTCCCTTCTGATTTTTGTTCAGGTCAAAACCCTCCATATAGCAGAAGATGGGCACCGGAGACCTTCCAGGGGGCCCACAAGCCACTAGGGCGCGCCCTGGGGTAGGGCGCGCCCTCCAGGCTTGTGGCTGCCTGGTGGGTCCCCTCTGGTATTTTCTTCGCCCAGTATTTTTTTTATATTCCAAAATAATTCTCCGTAAATTTCAGGACTTTTGGAGTTGTGCAGAATAGGTATCTCAGATTTGCTTCTTTTCCAGTCCAGAATTCCAGCTGCCGGCATTCTCCCTCTTCATGTAAACCTTGTAAAATAAGAGAGAAAAGGCATAAGTATTGCACCATAATGTGTATTAACAGCCCATAATGCAATAAGTATCGATATAAAAGCATGATGCAAAATGGACGTATCAGGGCTTCTACCGGAAAACGTTCGATTAGCCATTGTGAAGCTATGTGCATTCCTCAATGCAATCTCTCAGAAGGTAATTGATCTAGAAATCCTACCAAGGTTAAAGAGTGATTTGGTGCAATGTCTTGTCAGTTTCGAGCTGGTGTTCCCACCATCCTTCTTCAATATCATGACACACGTCCTAGTTCATCTAGTCGACGAGATTGGCATTCTGGGCCCTGTATTTCTACACAACATGTTCCCCTTTGAGAGGTTCATGGGAGTCTGATACGTCTCCAACGTATCTATAATTTTTGATTGTTCCATGCTATTATATTATCTGTTTTGGATGTTTTATATGCATTAATATGCTATTTTATATTATTTTTGGGACTAACTTATTAATCTAGAGCCTAGTGCCAGTTTCTGTATTTTCCTTGTTTTTGAGTATTGCAGATAAGGAATATTAAACGGAGTCCAAACGGAATAAAATCTTTGGAATGATTTTTCTTGGACCAGAAGCAACCCAGAAGACTTGGAGATGAAGGCAGGAGAGCCACCGTGTGGCGACAAGCCACAGGGGCGCGCCCTAGGGGGGGGCGCCCCCCTGGCTTATGGCCCCACGGGAGCCCTCCTAACCCTATTCTTCGGCCTATAAATTCACAAATATTCCCTGGATACCAAAAAGAGCCACGGAAATACTTTTCCGCCGCCGGAAGCCTCTGTTCCCGTGAGATCCAATCTTGGAGCCTTTTCCGGTAATCTGCTGGAGGGGGATTCGATCACGGAGGGCATCTACATCAACTCCATTGCCCCTCCGATGATGCATTAGTAGTTCACCACAGACCTTCGGGTCCATAGCTAGTAGCTAGATGGCTTCTTCTCTCTCTTTGTTCTTCAATACCATGTTCTTCATGATCTTCATGGAGATCTATCCGATGTAATACTCTTTTGCGGTGTGTTTGTCGAGATCCGATGAATTGTGGGTTTATGTTCAGATTATCTATGAATATTATTTGAATCTTCTCTGAATTCTTATATGCATGATTTCATATCTTTGCAAGTCTCTTCGAGTTATTGGTTTGGTTTGGCCAACTAGATTGGTAATTCTTGCAATGGGAGAAGTGCTTAGTTTTGGGTTCAATCTTGCGGTGTCCTCACCCAGTGACAAAGTAGGGGTAGCGAGGCACGTATTGTATTGTTGCCATCGAGGATAAAAAGATGGGGTTTTCATCATATTGCTTGAGTTTATCCCTCTACATCATGTCATCTTACCTAATGCGTTACTCTGTTCTTCATGAACTTAATACTCTAGATGCAGGCAGGAGTCGGTCGATGTGTGGAGTAATAGTAGTAGATGCAAAATCGTTTCGGTCTACTTGACACGGACGTGATGCCTATATGCATAATCATTGCCTTGGATATCTTCATAATTATTCGCTTTTCTATCAATTGCTCGACAGTAATTTGTTCACCCACCGTATTATTTTCCTTCATGAGAGAAGCCTCTAGTGAAACCTATGGCCCCCGGGTCTATTTTCCATATTATACTTTCAGATCTATAAACCAAAAATACCAAAAATACCTTGCTGCATTCTTTTTACTTTTGTTTTACTTTCCGTTTTAGCAATCCTATCTATCTATCTCTATCAGATCTCATCCTTGCAAATAACCGTGAAGGGATTGACAACCCCTTTATAGCGTTGGGAGCAAGTGTTTGATTATTTGTGTAGGTACACCTATTGGGGACTTGCTTGTATCTCCTACTGGATTGATACCTTGCTTCTCAACAACTGAGGGAAATACTTATCTACTTTGCTGCATCACCCTTTCCTCTTCAAGGGAAAACCAACGCATGCTCAAGAAGTAGCAGAGTCTTAAAGAAATATGTTCGTAACCGTGCTAGGCCAGAAGGAAGCATCTCCATGGGCCATCAAACAGAGGAAAGCATTGGGTTTTGTGTTGACTTTATTCCTGACCTTAAGCCGATTGGTCTCCCTCAATCGCGGTATGAGGGGAGACTGACTGGAAAAGGCACGCTAGGAGCGAATTCAATAATATGTAGGGACGGGCATTCTTGGTCTCAAGCACACTACACAGTTCTATAGAATTCTACCTTGGTGACCCCGTATGTCAATGAACACAAGAATATTCTGCGCTGCAAACACCCGGAGCAGTGTGACGACTGGATTACATGTGAACACATCAGGAGTTTCTGCAGTTGGTTGCAAACACATCTCATGGGTAACACCACTATTGCATATGAGTTGTACTCGTTGGCCAGGGGACCATCTTCGACTGTATTGACTTACAAAGGGTACGAGATAAATGGGAATACATTTTACACGATCGCCCAAGATCAAAAGAGCACCAACCAAAACAGTGGTGTCCGCTTTGATGTAGCAACCAACAGGGGAAAGGACACATATTATGGTTACATAGTGGACATATGGGAACTTGACTATGGACATGATTTTAAGGTCCCTTTGTTTCGGTGCAAATGGGTCAATATGTCAGGAGGCGGGGTACAGGTAGACCAGCAGTACGGAATGACAACAGTGGATCTGAACAATCTTGGGTACACAGACGAACCATTCGTCCTAGCCAATGATGTGGCGCAGGTTTTCTATGTGAAGGACATGTCTACCAAACCGAGAAAAAGAAAAGATAAGGAAGCGAATACATCATACGATGAGCCAAAGCGCCACATAGTTCTTTCAGGGAAAAGAGACATCGTGGGAGTGGAGGGCAAGACAGACATGTCTGAAGATTATGAAAAGTTTCATGAAATTCCTCCCTTCAAAGTGAAGGCTGACCCAAGCACCCTGTTAAACGATGACGATTATCCATGGTTACGGCGCAATAAGCAAGGGACACACGCGAAGAAAAAGTGAAGACTTTCTCTCCACAACTAATCTGATGATGGCTTTGATCTAGAATATCACTGCAGTTACATGTCAAGAAATGAAATGCATGAAAAATAGCAAATGAAGTCAGAAAAGGTTTGAAAAGTGATGATGTGGCTTTGAATGGTGCATGTTGAATGCAGAAAAAGTTTTGAGTTCAAATATGTTTAAAAAATTGAAATCCTTTTGTAACAGATGAGTTTTCGTCCAAAATTATGATACTTCGAAAGAGATTGTCCAGTTTGTACACGAAGTGCATCCAGTTTTTGCCGTAACACTCTCAACTTTTTAGCACATGATATGTGGGTGAAATGATGATACCATGCCAACTTTCAACCATTTCAGAGTTCATTTGCAGTGCTTTTCAATTCAGGGTCATTTTAGCTCAAAATAAATCATGAAATGCATGAAAAATAGCAAATGAAGTCAGAAAAGGGTTGAAAAGTGATGATGTGGCTTTGAATGGTGCATATTGAATGCAGAAAAAGTCTTGAGTTAAAATATGTTTAAAAAATTGAAATCCTTTTGTAATAGACGAGTTTTCGTCCAAAACCCTGATACTTCGAAAGAGATTGTCCAGTTTGTACACGAAGTGCATCCAGTTTTTCCTGTAACCCTCTCAACTTTTTAGCACATGCTATGTAGGTGAAATTATGATACCATGCCAACTTTCAACCATTCCAGAGTTCATTTGCAGTGCTTTTCAATTCAGGGTCATTTTAGCTCAAAATAAATCATGAAATGCATGAAAAATAGCAAATGAAGTCAGAAAAGGGTTGAAAAGTGATGATGTGGCTTTGAATGGTGCATATTGAATGCAGAAAAAGTCTTGAGTTAAAATATGTTTAAAAAATTGAAATCCCTTTGTAATAGACGTGTTTTCGTCCGATCAAAGTTATTTAACTTAATATTATAAAAAATTTATGCAACTAAAATTATCGAAGTTATTTTTGTTAAAAACTTTAATAGCAAAAAGAATATTCATAAAGTATTTTTTGTTAAGAACTTTTAATATGCAAAAAAATAACATAAAAAATAGCAAAAGTGAAAAATAGATGCGAATTTATAGAGAAAATTCAACCTAAATTCAAAGTGCTAGTGAGGGTAACTAGCACTTTGAATTTAGGTTGAATTTTCTCTATAAAATCGCATCTATTTTCACATAGTAGGCCCCACAAAGCAGAAAGAGGTCGGTTAGGCCCACAGGCCTGCTTTAGAGAGGAGCTCAACGTTGCAGCCGCGGCGGGGCTTATAAACAGGTCCGGGCGCCCTTCGCTTGGCGAGGTGGGACTAAACATCCAACCGCACCGCGGCTGTGCCAGGCACAGGCCTTTGGTCCCGGTTGGTGGCTCGAACCAGGACCAATGCCACCCTTTCGTCCCGGTTCGAGCTACCAATCGGGACCAATGCCACCCTTTAGTCCCGGTTGGTGCCACCAACCGGGACCAAAGGTCTCTGCTTACCGCCCTTTGTGCTGCTGGAATTGACCTTTCGTTCTGGTTGGTGGCACCAACCGGGACTAAAGGGTTGGGTATATAAGCAGGGACTTAGGAATTTTTCAGATTTCATCTGCAGTTGCCCCTGACGACGCCGAGCACATCGACGCCGCCAGGTTGCCCGAGCTCGCCGTCGACGCCCTCGCCGCCCTCTGCCCCGTCGACGCCGTTAGGATGCTCCACCTCGCCATCGACGCCCTCGCCGACGCCCTCGACGCCGCCCCTACCCCGACGCCGCCCCTGCCCCGACGCCCTCGACGCCGACCCTGCCCTACGCTGCCGCCGCCACCCCTGCCCTGCGCTGCCGCCGCCCCGACCCGACGCCGTCGCCGCTCGTCGCCGTCGCCGCCCCGACCCGACGCCGTCGCCGCTCCTCGCCGGTCTCCTCTGTCGCTCCGTCGCCGTCGCCGCTCCTCGCCGGTAAGGCTCCCCCTCCTCTCTGTCCCCGTCGGCCCCGTGCGTGCGCCTCCGCCGCTCGCCCCCGCCCACCGCGCGCAGCACCGCCACCGGCCCCGCCTCTGCCCACCGCAGCACCGCCGCTGGCCGCGCGCGAGTCTCCGACGACCCCGCAGCGCCGCCCGTGCTTGACGATCTCCCTTATAATTATTTTAGTTGATTTAGTTAATTTACTTGTTTAGTTAATTTAGTTAATTTTAGTTGTTTTAGTTGTTTTAGGATATACAAAAGCGGTAGTTAATTTAGTTAATTTAGTTGTTTTAGTTGTTTTTATTGTTTAGTTGTTTTTAGTTGTTTTTATTGTTTAGATGTTTAGTTGTTTTATCGTCAGTCGTCGGTGACGCGATATCGAGGAGTTGGTGAGGGAGAGTACCCCCCGACGATCGTCGGTGAGGGAGAGTACCCCCCGACGATCGTCGGTGAGGGCGAGTCCCCGACGATATCGAGGAGTCCCCGACGATCGTCGGTGACGCGATATGATGTTTAATTAGATGTTTAAATGTTTAGTTGCATAGCGTAGCCGTTGAGTCGACGATGCCCGGCCAGCATCCTCGTCGTCGACTCGGTGGCAACCACCTGCTTGAGAGGCGCCATGTCCGGGACTGGGCTCTGCCGGGCTGGCACTGGGAGGTGCTGCCTTCCAGGGCGCCCAGCTTGGTGAGGAATCAGGGTCCCATCGTCGACCCGAAGGTTCTTTGGTGGCGGTCACGTGGACCACTGTCGGTGCAGAGGGAGCCGGCCCCCGCGGAGGTGGTACATCGCCATGTCAGGGAGGAGGACGAGCACGTCCGACACTACATGGCTGCGTTGGACGCCAGGTTCTCCAATACCTGGCAGGTTCTTCAGGGATCTCTCCCGAGCTATGATCCTGTCATAGTTCCTTCTCTTTGGGTGTCCACCGCCTGCGCCGCGAGACGTCAACTAGATCTGTATTAGTGATATTATATAATAATATTCGAGATGTATTAGTGATAATATTCGATGATGTATTAGCGATACTCTTCATGATGTATTAGTGATATTATATGATCGTATTGTTGCATTGCCTTGTATTGATTTGCATATCTCATGTTTGTATATTGCCATGTTGTAATATTTGCAGAAACTATGGATCACAGAGACTTAGAAAAAGAACAGTTGTTGGGGGATATAATCCTCGCCGGAGGTGATCCCTTGTCGTATCTCAACGACACCGATGGTCAGGAAGGAGAGGATGATGGCTCCGGTGATCCAACAATGGAGGAGGAAGGAGATCATGACGGCTCCGGTGACCGAATGGCGGAGGAAGGAGATCATGATCATGGCTCCGGTGACCGAACGGAGGAGGGAGCCTCAACTGTTGCAAAGTCCGACGAGGTAAGGAGACGAGGCCCGAAGAAAAGGTTGCGCCCGGATGAAAGGTTCACGATCACAGAAGTCGCGAAAGATGGCCAACCGATTGCTCCCAAGCGGACCAAGGACGCATTTGTACATCAGTGTGGAGTTGTTGTTAGGGACTATGTCTCGATCAGCACCCAGCAATGGAATAAGAATAATAAGGACCCTGAAGTTTCTTATGTCCAGCATAGACTGAAAGATGATCTTTGGACCGAGCCGATGACAAATTTCAGCCTACCACGAGAGGAGGATCCGAATAACCCAGTTATAGAGCGAAAGGTCAAGGCGTTTGCTCTTAAGAAGATGGCAAAACTATTCATGAACTGGAAGAAAGAGTTGAACACAATGTTTGTCGAGAAAGAGGAGACTCCGGAATTCATCGGTCGGTATGAGAAGATAAGAGATCAATGGCCCGAATTTGTGGCCTATAAGAAATTGGAGAAGGGTAAGAAAAGGTCACTGACAAACAAGAAAAATGCTGCAAAGAAGAAGTATCACCATCACACGGGGTCAGGTGGCTACTACAAAGCCCGGCCGTTGTGGGACAAAGCTGAGCAAGACCTGCTTGCTAAGAATGTCCAACCAGTGACATTGCACTAGCCAGATCGTTCAAGGACTTGGTTCTTCGGGGTTGGGGGGACTTTGGACCCAGAAACAGGGGAGTGTGTTTGGACGGAAGAGCAACTTGCAATACCCTTCCGAAAGCTTCAGGCAGCAATCAAGGCAGCGCAAGAAGGGACGTTCATTCCTGACAGAGAGAAGGACGAGCTGACAGAGGCCCTCGGGAATCCTGAACACCCTGGACGAACACGAGGCACATCAGGCTCCGTTCCGTGGGTGCATGGGTTTCCCAACAGCGGTGGTTATAGAAGCCGAGAGAGAAAGAGGAAACATGAAGCAAGCGAAATGCAAAAGCTCCGTGCAAGATTAGCAAAACTAGAGGAACTTGAGAGCCAGCGAGCTACCGGCCAACCATCTGAGCGGCACGAAGATCCTTCCTTCGACGCTGCCCCAGAAGCTACCCCACCATCTCAGCGGAGAAGCAGCGTGGCTTCCACGGAGCTCGTTCAGCCTGATTTCACGGCTCCTCGCTACCCCGTGGATAGTATCACGGAGGCTAAACATTGCGAGCTAATGACGAAATGCTAGAACCTGACATTCAAGGCGGCGGTCGGCTCTGTTGTACCTCCTCGAGCTGAGGGAACTTTCCATTGCCGTCCGATTCCACATGGCTACGCTGTTGTAATGGTGGATAAAATAATGGATGGATTTGAGGGGCTGGAGCTTGACAACCCTACAGGTGAAGAGGATATTATTCTTCTGGAAAATGCTTTGAGGAGTACCTGTCTATGGAGAAAGGAGTACATCAAGCTACCAAACTCGACGCCTCAGCAGACTCAGCCTCCTCCGGCGCGTCAGGGCACTCCGCCTCCTCCTCCTCCTCCTCCGGCGCGTCAGGGCACTCCGCCTCCTCCTTCGCCTCCTCCGGTGCATCAGGGCACTCCGCCTCCTCCTCCTCCTCCTCCGGCGCGTCAGGGCACTCCGCCTCCTCTGGCGCGTCAGCAACGGCGGAAGAGAGATGCCGCCTGTGACGCCCCCAATTTCGACCGTACGCTAAACATACACGCAATGCGTACGACCAAGATTAGGGACTCACTAATCGATATCACAACACAACACTAGACACAAATTAAAGTCATACAGCTTCATATTACAAGCCAGGGGCCTCGAGGGCTCGAATACAAAGCTCGACAAGCACGAGTCAGCGGAAGCAAATAATATCTGAGTACAGACATAAGTTAATCAAGTTTTGCCTTAAGAAGGCTAGCACAAACATAAGCAGCGGATCGAAAGAGGCGAGGCCTCCTGCCTGGGAACCTCCTAACTACTCCTGAGCGTCGGCACTCTCCACGTAGTAGTAGGCTCCAGCGGTGGTGTAGTAGTCGTCTCCGGCCTACTCCATCTCCTGGGCTCCATCGTCTGAACGCGGCGATCGTATCGAGGGGGAAAGAGAAAGCAAGGCAGCGGTGAGTACTCATCCAAAGTACTCGCAAGACTGACATCAGAACTATGCTAAGTATGCATCAGTATCAAGGAAAGGGGTTATATCTGGGCTGACTGCAGAAAGCAAGAATAGGGGGAAGGCCTAGTCCTATCGAAGACTAGCATCTTCAGCATCTTGCAGCATTAGAAGAGAGTAGACTGGTATCTCATATATAATCATATTATTGTAGCAATTTTATTAAGTAACCACGCCCAGAGATTCTTCCTCAACTCCCTGCGAGGAAGCAACCTCGAAGCCACATTCATTTCAATTTAAAGTCACAATTATAGTTGTAGAAGGTCAAGGTACAACTCCAAGTCGTCCTGTTACCGTGGACACGGCTATTCGAATAGATAATTCATCCCTGCAGGGGTGCACCGCATTTCCAACACGCCTGATCACCTCCGGCCGGACACACTTTCCTGGGTCATGCCTGGCCTCGGGATATCAGCACGTCGTCGCCCCACCTAGGCTCAGCGAAGAGGCCAGCCCGCCGGTCTAAATCCTAAGCACAAAGGGGTCGTGGGCCCACTTGCCCTCTGCGCTCCTGCACGATGCGTGGGCGGCCGAGGTCAGCCCTAGTACACTCTAGTCCAAGAGCTGCACCGTCCAGGCCACTCGGGCGCGCGCCGCTCCATTGCTGACGTCCGAAGAGCTTCGGCTGATACAACGACGTTGAGTACCCATAACTTCTCCCACGCGATGGTTTGGTGCGTAAAAAGGCCAACGACCCAACTCAGATCAAATACCCAACCCATTAGCATTTTATTAATGCGGGGAAAGCGCGACCCATGAAGTGCGGTCCCGTCGCCCCGTCTCGAGGATGTGTGGCAAGGGCCTCTCCTACCCGTCCATGCCTCATCATCATCAAACCGTGGGTACCCCTCAGGGCCGACCCATCACCAACATGTTTCTGTAACCAGGTCATAGTAACTGTGTGTATAAAACATCAAGACGGAACCTGAGGAATCACCCTCAAAGGGTCCCGCTCGATGAAACCGTCAAGGTGGACTTAGAGGAATCACCCTCGAGGGTCCCACACTTGAGGGGTTGCATGACAGAGTCATCGTCGGGAGCGGCGAAGGAGGAATCACCCTCGATAACCACGACCGACTAGCTGCACTACAGAGCTAGCATCATGAGTACTTCACGAGGTGTCACCCTCGGTACTCGATAGTAGCGCTGCAGAGTCGTACAACTAAGGGGGGGGGTCCGGTGATGTGAGGGGCATGGCTCGTCGGTCGGTTGACCGAGTCTTCGAGTCGTCAAGTCGTCGATGAAGAAGCAGGGGCAACTGGAACTAAGGGGGTCACAGCGGGTTCATTGATCAACCTATACTAGGCAGTTGGTACAACAACAGGTAGAGTAGCAGTTTATCAAAAACAGGCTATGCATCAGAAATAGGAGCTAACTAATACAGTAGCAAAATTCTAATGCAAGAATGAGAGGGAAAGAATGGGCGATATTGGAATGCTCAAGGGGGGTTGCTTGCCTTGCTGCTCTGCGGCAAAAGGCTAATCGTCAACGGTGTAGTCGTACCTGGCAGCACCGTCAGCCTCGGGGTCTACCGGTAAGAAGAGTGGGGAGAAACAATAAATATAAAGCACAGATGCAACACGATGCATGACATGGCAATATGCAGAGCTAGGTATGCACTAGCGCAGTTCTACACGTTGCAGCCGGGTCGGAAGAATATCTGACGATATTTTCCGGGTCTCGGGCTATTACCGGACAGACGAAATCGATGGAAAAGTTCCATGTTCGCTATGCTAGAGGCATGTGACAGACTAACGGACAGCGTATTCGGATTCGTGGAATTATTCTGAGCAACTTTCATGTTCAAAACTTTTTAATCCGGGCTACGGTTTATTTTATATTAATCTTTAAAGATTTAATAATATTCTGAAATTCTTTTAATTAATTAATCCGAATTATCCAAAACAGTAAATATTGTTTAATTAAATAATTAACTAATTAATTTAATTAACTAATTAACTATTTATTTAATTTTATTAATTTTATTATTTCTATTTTGTTTTGAGTATATACATACATACATACATACATACATACATACATACATACATACATACACACATACATGCATACATACATACATACACACACACATATACACACACAGATCACAGCACACACACACACATACATACGCACGCACGCACACCGGCCGGCCGAACCAGGCCGGCTGCTGCTGCCGTCGTCGGGGGAGGGGGGCTCACATCGGGGCGGCGAACGGCGGTCGAGGAGGCGGCGTGGTGGCGGCGGGCGGACGGTCGTCGGGGGGGGGGGGGAACGGGGCCGGCAGGGTCGGGCCGGTCTGACCGGCGTCGGGGGGGGCGGGGGGGAATCGGGCGCGGCGGCTCGGGTGGGAGGGGGCGTCGCCGGGGGGGCAACGGGTCGGGCGGGGCGCAGGGGCGGCCGGCTCGGGCCAGCTCCTGGCGGCGGGGGGGAATCGGGAGGAGGGCGCGGGCGACGGGGCGGCTAGGGTTCGCCCGCCCCTGGCTCTTACAGGGGCCAGCCGGGCAGGCCTAATTCGGCCTGGTAGATTTTTTTTTAAACAGCGTCTGTTTTAATTAATTAGAGGCATTAAAATACTTCAAAAAATGCCGGTTTCAATTTTATAAAACCTTAGGGAATATTTGCAACCCATCCAACATTTTTAATTCCAGTTTTTGCCAAACTTTTAAATCCACTTTTTAAATAAAATTTTAAATTGCAACGGAATTTGAACCGGAGGTTAATTCCAACAGTGATCACGATTTGATTAGCAAACTAGATTAGCCTAATCCCCAGATTATTGTAGCTCGATTACAGAGTTTACTGTAGCACAAATCTAGGGCGTCACACCGCCGCTCCAGCGGCTAGCAGTACAATAGGCGGGAAGAAATACAAATTTGGTCCAAGCCTCAAGCCTCTTCCAAAGTTACCATATGAGAGGACTGACAAGGAAAACGCTGAAATCAGTGAAGCCGAAGTGAAGGCCCATTTTGCATGGAAACATCCACCTCCGAAGGAAACGATAGATCCGGTGAAAGGGAAGCGCACTCTGGATGCCCTGAAGCGACCACCACCGCCTCCGCCGCAATCCGACTATGACCGCATTATTCAAAAGACATATGATGAAGTGTGGCGGTCGGGAAGTACTTCCAGTGCTGCAATAGAAAAAAAACAAAGAAGTGGGAAAACAATTCCCCAGCTCGGCGAACAGGAGAAGCAATCGTGCCCCCGCTCAAGGTGTCTAGCGATATCGCTAATCATCCGGTGCTACTGCCCGGTACCACTCTTGGTGATTACGTGGGCGATGATGTACAGTTTGAAATGGCTGAGGTAGTAGTAGAGAACTTTCGATACGAGCACGGGAAGCCTCTCGTCAAACCTGATCATCCTCATCTAACAACGATGATGCAAAAATTGCATGAGTGGTACATGGAAACCTGCAGGAAGTCTGGGATCGACAGTTTGATGGTCAGAATTAAAAAAGAGCATGACTTCATTGGAGTCGACCTGATGCCTGTTGAATTTGTGGAGTTATTTCAGTTATTCAATCAAGAGGCCCTCGACAAACAACTCACGACTTGCTACTGTCTGTAAGTATTACTTCTATAATTAAGTCTCTAGCTCAGCTCGTTCATTGCATGTATATATAATTATCCTCACTATATTATGCAGATTGAAGATGGTCGAATGCAAAAAAGAACAAATCTATGACATTGGGTTCATTAGCCCAAATACCGTAAATGAATGGTCGGTACAAAAGAGAGCCAAAGTTACTGAGGACAACTTGCTAGAAGCGTTCCTTAGACATCAAAACAAAAGCGAAATATTCTTTCCTTACAACTTCAAGTGAGTGTTACTGTCTTGTGCATATTCGGTTTCACTTACTCGAGGTTAAGTAATGTAATTGATGAGTTATGCGTGCGCAGGTTCCACTTTATTCTGCTATCCATTAACCTTGACGGGGCATTAGTAACTGTCTTAGACTCGAGACGTAAAGATCCCGAGTATTATGCGGACATGACAGCAATGCTCCAGAAGTAAGTTCAATCAATACCGGGACCATATCGGCAACTTTCATTCATTTCCTGATATCAAGTAATCATTTTCTTTGCCTGCCAGGGTTTGAAAAAAGTTCACCGGAATGGTTCCTGGTCTAAACAACGAGCTGCGATTTACACACTCCAAAGTAAGTCATACTAGCTAGTTCCGCGCATCTCTCATTGATTCTAGTTTCATCAATACCATTATCATGCTTGCTTATCAGTTTGATTGAACTCTATTCTCATAAAGTGCTTGTACCAGGCACCCGGGAATCATTTATGTGGATACTACGTATGCGAGTTCATTCGCCACTCGACCTCTGAGCGGGGCTTCTCTGAGAAACAATTTGAAGTACGTAAACAATATTCACAATTTTATTTTATATATTACCATCAATTGTGTTGAGTTTCATTCATATATATGTATTGACCCCCTTCTTTAAATTAGATCTGGCAGATGCGGGATGAACTCCTACCACATGATCGCATACGAGCAATTCAAGAGGAATTGGCGGGATTCTTTCTTGACCACGTCATACCTGAACACGGAGAATACCATGTGAAATTGCAAATGGATCTTAGGTAGATGATGTTAGGGATTGTAAGAGATGTTATATTGTACATATGTAGTAGCATCGGATAGATATACGAAAACTTGTTGTTCGACCAAAGCACGGAGAAAGAGATGTCACTTCTCTCTATATATGTTCATGACGATCTTGTGTAATTAATGGTTTCCTTCATTTGCTTACTAGCTAGCGTCGAGTTCTCTCTATATGTATAGTAGCTAGCGTCGACCAAGCATGGAGAAAGAGAGGTCACTTCTCTCTATTAGCTAGCTAACATAATATGAAACCCCTAAATTAACCCTCCAAAACCCCTACCCCCCCCCCCCCCCTTCCAAAAAAAACCCCAGCGCCTGCGAGCTGCTGACGCGTGGCTGCCTTTTGGTCCCGGTTGGTGTTACCAACCGGGACTAAAGGTCCTCCTGCCTGGGTGCCCCGCAGCGGCCACATGGAGCCCCTTTGGTCCCGGTTCGTAAGCAAACCGGGACTAAAGGTTTTGGGTATTAGTCCCGTTTGTTTTGTCCCGGTTCCAGAACCGGGACTAAAGGCCCTCTGGAACCGGGACTAGTACCCTGTTTTCTACTAGTGTGATAGACTCCTCAACACACAATCACGCTCTCACAGATTTGGCTATGGTGGAAGAGATTGATTTGGTGGAAAGCAACTTGGGGAGGCTAGAGATCAAGATTTATATGGATGGAGTGGAATGTCTTGATCTCAACACAAGGGTAGGTGGCTCTCTCTTAGAAAATAGGATATGGCAAGTATGGAATAGTTCTGAGTGCTTCTCTTTCGAGTGGGTGGTGGTGAAGGGGTATATATAGGCATCCCCAAAAATCCAACCGTTACACCAAAAGTGACCAACTCGGTGACACCGATGTGTGAATCTCGGTGGTACCGAAGTGACCAAAAGGCAGTAACTTTTGAATCTCGGTGAGACCGATATATAATTCTCGGTGGTACCGATTTGGTGACCAACGCTCAGATTGTGCAACTCGGTGACGCCGATCCAACAAACTCGGTGGTACCGATTTTGTGAATCGAGGTAACAGAAAGTTGGCAACCCAAACTCGGTGGCACCGAAGTGAAATCGGTTGCACCGATGTGCTAGGGTTTGGCATGGGTCTGTCTGAGTTTGGGAATCGTTGGCACGAGTGGGAAGTGTTGGTTGCACCGATTTTGGATATATGACTTTGGACAGACTTTTGTGGAAGAGCTTGTGGGTGTTTTTGGTGACTATCTCTTGTGCACGTGGAGCATCTTGTTCACCAACAGTACCTTACCCCCTTTTAATAGTATTGGCTTTCCTATGGACTCAAAGTGATTTCTCACAAAGTAAAATGTAGAGTCCTCTTGCTTGAAGCTTTGCCAATCCATTTCCTTGCATCTTGGGGGTATTTCCACAATCCTTTTGCCATCCCTATCATTGAACTTTTCCTGAAATATGCTTAGTGGAAACATTAGTTCAATGACTTATATGTTGTTATTAATTAACAAAACCACCAAGGGAGCAAATGTGCTTACATATACACAAGATCATTGCCGTGAATATCGCATAACTATCTGCTTTTCTGTCAACTGCCCAACAGTAATTTGTTTACCCACCGTATGACTACTTTCATGAGAGATGCCATTAGGGAACACTATGGCCCCCGGGTCTATTCGCTTATATTGTTACAAACGCTACAATTACCTTGCTGCAATTATTTACCTTTTATTTTATTTTGTAATTTACAATTATCAACAATTATCTACACACTTCACTTGCTTGCAAATAACGAGATCAAGGGGATTGACAACCCTCTTGCCCGCGTTGGGTGCAAGTTGCTTGCTCTTTTGTGTGCAGCCGCTGAAGATGGTTGTGGATTGATATTCCTATTGGTTCGATAAACCTTGGTTTCATAACTGAGGGAAATACTTACCCGTATTGTGCTGCAATTACCTGTTCCTCTTCACGGAAAACCCAACGCAGATCACAAGTATCAGGAAGGATTGTTGGCGCCGTTGCCGGGGAATATCATCACTAACTATCAAGTAACTTCCCACAAATTATCATTCACTTATTCTTATTTTTATTTGCTGTTATATTTAGTTTGCTTCATAAAAATAAAAAATACAAAAATATTTCTATTTGCTTGCTTGCCTAGATATGTTATCTTTATCTTTGTCATACCAAAACAGAAAAGTAAATGCAAAAATTTAAGATAAATGGATCCTCATCCACTTGCTAATCTTTTCAAAAGACCTGATTATGTTGAAACAATTGCTAGTGAGAGTTCACTAGATTATCTTTATGAGGTCTTGCTTGAAAATCATGAATCTAAAAATTGTGAAATTTATAAAGTGATTAATGATAGTTCCTCGAATGAAAAGCATGATTGTCATGTTGTTAATATAAATTCTATGAATATCAATTGTGCTAATGATCATGATTGGGGTGATAATCATGATGTTTCTTGTGATCTTAATAATTCTATCCTTCATGATGAATCTATTATTTATTATGATATTTGCAAGACTACTGAGTGGGTTTGGAAGAGCGTCAACTTTAGGTAATAATGATCCCACAGCATTGGACTATTATAAGACTTGTATGCATATGGATCATAAAGCGAATGTTTTACATGATAGTTATATTGTTGAGTTTGATTATGATCCCACATGTAATTATTATGAGAGAGGCAAAAATGGTTATAGGAATTTGCATGTTACTCAATTATCTCTCTTTGTGTTGAAATTATTAATGCTTCACTCTTCCTATTTGCATGTGCTAGATATTTCTTGTCTTGATAATTTGTTTTCCTATAAAATGCCTATGCATAGGAAGTATGTTAGACTTAAATGAGTTTGTCACATGCTATATGATGCTCTCTTTGTGCTTCAATTCTTATCTTTTACGTGAGCATCATTAAAATTTCAAGCCTATCTTAATGGCTATAAAGAATGAGCTTGTTGGGAGACAACCCAATAATTTCTGTCTTGGTGTGATAACATGATTATTGCCTCTGTAATGATTTTGTTTTTATGTTTTAATTAGTGTTTGTACCAAGTAAAGCCTTTGGGATAGCTCACAAGATGAGTACAATTGATACGGTGCAAAAACAGAAAATTTAGCGTCCAGTGCAGAATTTCTCTGATTTTACTGGAACATATTTTTCATCTGAATTTTTACACAGTATTTCTATACAAATTATTCAGGTTGTCCTAATTTTTTAAGAATTGTTATAGTTATAGAAGTATAGGTTCTCTACAGATCATTACAGACTGTTCTGTTTTAGACAGATTCTGTTTTGCTTGCATAGTTTGCTTGTTTAGATGATGCTATGGATTGTATCGATGGTTATAAGCCATGGAGAAGTTAGAATACAGTACCTATTATGCAATAATGAAATATGAATCAATTTATAACAGTACCTAAAGTATTTGATATGTTGCTTATACTAATGGATCTCACGAGGTTTTGTTGAGTTTTGTGTGATTGAAGTTTCCAAGTTTTGGGTGTTATCACGATGGACAATGGAATAAGGAGCGGCAAGAGCCTAAGCTTGGGGATGCCCAAGGCACCCCAAGGTAATATTCTAGGAAGACTCAAGCATCTAAGCTTGGGGATGCCCCGGAAGGTATCCCCCTCTTTCGTCTCAATCCATCGGTATGTCACTTGGAGCTATATTTTTATTCGTCACATGATATGAGTTTTGCTTGGAGCGTCATTTGCTTTTGTTTGCTTTTACTTTTAGTTTTACACAATCATCGTTTGCTGGACACACCTATTTGAGAGAGACACACCTTCATCATAATTTGTTAGAATACTCTATGTGCTTCACTTATATCCTTTGAGCTTAGCAGTTGCTCTAGTACTTCACTTATATCTTTTTGAGCACGGTGGCGTATAGATTTTATAGAAATAATTGCACTCTCGTTCTTCACTTATATTTGTTTGAGAGTTAATAAATAGTGACGGTAATTTTCATGGGTCATAAGACTAGTCCAAAAATAATAGGTATTCAATGAGTGATAATCAAAACCATCATGTAGCACATAAAAGAGAAATTGTGGGTTAATGATATTGATGTGGTAATATGAAAAGGTGTGAGTGCAACATTGTTGATTCGTAGAAGTGTCGGTATTAAGAGGTGTTAACTTCTTGTTTGTCTAAAAATTAAAAAGGCATGGTGAGGATGTGTGAGCATTTCTATTCCTCGTTAAAATCCTAGTGTTGTTTCGGGTTGGAGGCGCGCGATGGTTAACTCCTCCCAACCTCCTCCCTCGGGGCATGCGAGTAGTACTTTGATTTGTGATAAAACTAACAAAACTTTGCAATAAGTATATGAGTTCTTTATGACTAAGGTTAAACCATGGACATACGCAATCTCACCTCCTCATATTTTGCTAGCCTCTTCAGTACCGCGCTTTGCCCATTCTCACCTCGAGGATCGGTGCAACTTTCGCCGGTGCATCCAAACCCCGTGACATGATATGCTATGTCACACATAAGCCTCATTATATCTTCCTCAAAACAGCCACCATACCTACCTATTATGGCATTTCCATAGCCATTCCGAGATATATTGCCATGCAAATTTCATCGTCACATCATATGACTAGTTCGTTCATCATCATATTGCTTTGCATGATCATATAGAGCTGACATAGTATTTGTGGCAAAGCCACCGTTCATCATATTTCTACATGTCACGCTAGATCATTGCACATCCTGGTACACTGCCAGAGGCATTCATATTGAGTCATATTGTTCCACGGTTCTTCATATCGAGTTTTCATATTGAGTTGTAAGTAAATAAAAGTGTGATGATCATCATTATTAGAGCATTGTCCCAGTGAGGAAATAAAAATGGGGGAGGCCAAATGAGCCCACCATATATATAAAAATGAAAATGAGAGAAAAAGAGAGAAGAGACTTTGCTACTATCCTTTACCACACTTGTGCCTCAAAGTGGCACCTTGCTTTTCATATAGAGAGTCTCATGTTATGACATTTTCATATGCTAGTGGGAATTACTTTTTCATTATTATAAACTTGGCTTGTATATTCCGATGACGGGCATCCTCAAATACCCTAGGTCTTCATGGGCAAGCAAGTTGGATGCACACCCCACTTAGCTTCAGTTGAGCTTTCATACACTTATAGCTCTAGTGCATCATTTGCATGGCAATCCCTACTCCTTGCATTAACATCTATCGATGGGCATCTTCATAGCCCGTCGGTACGCCTAGTTGATGTGAGATTATCATCTCCACTTTTTACCCCTTTGATATCTACCACCATATTCTATTGCACCCTTATGCTATGTCCATGGCTCACGCTCATGTATTGCGTGAAGAATAAAAAGTTGATGCATCTTGAAAAAGTACGGTCCAATTGCCTAACTTAGACATCGTGCTGCTTGACATTTGTATTAATGTGGTGAAGACGGAGCTATGCCTTGCTAATATAATAAGATGAATGGGGGTAAACATTCTTTGAGGATCGTATACTTTGAAAGATTGATGATTTTGTTGCTTATGCTTATAAGTATTACTATGTTAATGTTTGTTAATTCATCATTTCTCAATGAGCATACATGCAAAAGATTACATATTGGGTAGCATGTCACATCAAAAATTCTATTTTTATTATTTACCTACTCGAGGACGAGCAGGAATTAAGCTTGGGGATGCTTGATACGTCTCCAACGTATCTATAATTTTTGATTGTTCCATGCTATTATATTATCATTCTATGATACTTTTTTAGTAGTTATTTATCAATTTATATTACTAGTCGTCAACCCATGCGTCGACACGGGCTAGTGAATTCCACCTTTGTGCATATTCATATAGAATGAAGAAAAATATGTATATATTTATCCATATCGACAATTTCTATACAAATGACACAATACAACTGAAAATAATATTATTAATATTTAGTTCAATAGAAGGAATACAATCTTACCGTAGACTTGCACACTATCATACAATCATCGTAGTTCATACATGTCAACCTAGTTAAATTAGGAAGGATGGAATAAGAAAGGAAAGGACATCATCCAAGAGAAGTTGTCGCTTAATTTTGAATAATATCTCAAAGTTTGGATCATACAATGTGTTTGAAGACTCAGATTTCATAGCTGGACAGTGAGTTTGTGTTAAACTATAAAAGTCAAATCCAAATATACTGCAGGGAAGTAAATATTCCGGCTCTTTAATTTGACGGCGATATGAATGTATGTACAATTAGTGTATTTTGGAAACAGACAAACTTTAGAGGTTTGATGTAAAGAATTACTACTGTGCAACACCTGATATTTGTGAAATTTAGAGCCATAAATTTGAGGAATGGTGTCATGCATACATAAACCTGAGTACAATCATATGAGAAAAGAGGTTTGAGATTAATTTAAAAATCGTATTTTTGAAAGAATACAACAAAGTGTTATAGGAATATTTACATTCAATGACTTAATTAGCTACATGAAGTAGACTACTATTCATAAGAAAATCATGCAAGGTTTTGTTATGTTTGTTATCATTATTGTGTCACTCTCTATATGGTACTTTAGCTAATATTTTTCTGAAATTTATTAAATTTTCTCACCCTCAATATCTTTCTTTAAAAAATGATTCAATATGTTCCCAAATTAATAGTTCTTTTTGCATAAGGGTAAAAAATATAATGGTTTATTTCTGCAAACAAAAGAAACCAATAGCCTGAGATTTCCCTTTTGCGAACAATAAATTTTAACCCTTATGAAGCAAAATCATCACTGAACAGAAGATTTTAGTCCTACTTAAGCTCAGCCTAACGAATCTAAGGAGGATGACCTTGAGTCGGCAATAATCGGTGTGGAGAGAAATACATGTTATTTTTTGTGTGTGGGATAATACATAGTATTTAATGTGACCTTATTCTGAACCTGATCAATCATATACTTGTCTGTGATTTTTTTCGAAAGGCAATATATTAGGTGTTGACCGCATGGTACTATTTTTTAGGCTCAATTAGAGCATCTACAACCGGACCTCTCAAACACGCCTCATACGCCCGGGCGGGCTGTCCGGTCAGTGTCCGGTCAAAAAAATTTGACCCAAACGGACCCCTCAAACGGGCCTCAAACGCCCGGACTGACCGGCACCCCCCATATCCAGCCCAAATATGGGGCGGATATGGGGTGGCCCAGGCGCGTCCGCCTGACAAGCACGGCCCACCCCGACCCCACCCTGTCCCACTAAAAAACCCCGTCCGGCGAAACCCTAGCTCACTCACTCTCGCTCCATCCGCTCCTCTCCCCTCTCCGCCCGCTCCTCTCCCCTCTCCGCCCGCTCCTCTCCCCCCGCCGACGAGCATGTCGAGCTCCGGCAACGCCTCCGGCGACTCCGATCTGGAGTACAAGCTGGAGCGGTCCAAGGCGGAGACCGGAGGCAGCTCCGGATCTGGAGCGTCCTCGAAGCCGCCCGCTCCCCGTCGGCGCATTTCGGACGCCGGCGCTGGCCCGTCCCGTGCCATGGGCAGCGGCGACCGACGGCCAGCCCAGTCCGCACCGACGGGGCGGGCTCCCTCACGCCGTGCCCTCCCTCCGCCCGCCGCTGCTCCCCCTGCGGGGCAGCGGTGGGTGCTTATGCCCGCCCCTCCGGCCCGGTCGCGCACGCCGGAGTCGGAGGCGCGCGCCACCCGCCGCGAGAGGCAGCGGCGGAGGGAGAGGGAGGCCGCGGAGACGGTCAAGGAGCGGGCGCGGTCTCTGGCGGATATGGATGAGGACGACCTCCTCGCGTGGGTCTGCCGCCGGTCGCTCACGACGGCGGAGTCGGACGCGAGGAGGCTCCACCGCAAGAACACCAAGGCCCTCCGCATCGCCATTGTGGAGTCGGAGCGGCTCGCGGCGTTTACGGCGAAGGAGCGGGCGCGGCTGGCCAAGCTCAAGCGCCGGCAGGACCGGGCGGCGGAGCGGCTGAAGGGCGTCGTCATCGTCTCCGACTCCTCCGACGACGACGACCAGCCCCCCGCCGCCGACGGTTACAGCTACGCCGGCGACCGCAAGGGGAAAGGTCCAGCCCGCAAGTACTGGTTAGATTTAGCTTAGGTTTAAATTTGTCCGTCGTTTGTATGAACTGGTGGAGCTTTTGTTGAAATGTGATGCTATCTCGTGTATGATCGACGTACTTTGATCCACGTTGCATGGGTAGTATGGAAATAGGGGGTCGGATATGAGGGAGACGGATGTGGACGAGCGGATTTGAGGCGTGCCCGGTCAGTGCCCGCGGACGCGTCCGGGCGCGTCCGCGGACATTTGAGGGGCCGGATTTATCATATCCGGTTGTAGATGCTCTTACAGCATATGGGCTCCATTCCAGTGTATACTAATTTTGTAAGCAGTAGATAATATGAAGTAGATTAACATGGTATACGTGATTCTGCAAAGGCACCAGTGAATATGTCGAGTAGAACTTTACTTCTTAATCAAATCATCAAATTGCCACATATTTATTATGACCATTGTTACTCTGAAACTATTTCCTACAGTCTTGAAAAGATTTGACATTTTTGCTTGCCTGAGGTCAAAGATGAATCAGTCGAACATATACTATTTTTCCCCGAAAGCAAATCACTACTGCAAATTTTTTTTTCGAAACGGAGGCAAAGATTGCCTCATCTATTAAATAAGCAGAAGAGAATTGCCCAGTTAATTACGGAAAACCGGGCAAAAACCGAAACAACAAGGGCCAAGCCCACTCCCATAGACTGAAACACTCAGGGCAAAGCCCACCCTAATCGACAACATGCCGACCTGCGCCAGACAACGCAGCTCCAACTCTGACGGGGAACTCAGAAGAACAAAACCAGGCACGGCTGGTGCCACGGAAGATCGCCGAACGGGCCACCTGCAGCCAGTCATCGTACACCACAGGGCCTCGCCGCCGCAGCTTCGACTCCACAGCAACAAACAATCCGAGGCAATACCGTGAACACGCCGGAGAAGAGCCGACTATCGCAACCATTGCCGCGTCGCCGACATCGCCCCCACCATCATCGTTGCCACAGAAGTCTGGACACCATAGTGATACTCTCGGGGCCGCCGCCCCGACATCCACCGCTCCGTCGCGCCCAACGCAATCAACCGGCACCGCCTTCCGGGGCCGCCGCCCCGACATACCACCACTCCCCTCGAGCAGCAACGCCGCACAACCCATCTGCCCGCAGCCCACGCTGCTCAGGGCAACCGCTCGCAGACCACGAACGTCGCACCACATCCGGGGCCGCCGCCCCGACGTAAAGTCAGACCGCCCCCTCTGGGACGCATCGACCGAGCCGACACCCCTACCGCCCAAGCGGGACAAGGATGCCACCCAATCAATGTCGAGATAGAGCCCCACCTCATAGAGTTGCCACTCCCATTGTTCCCGAGATCGCCATCTCGACGCACAAACAGAAACCACCCGGAGCCGCCGCCCCGACGTCCACTGTCCCCGACGACGAAGAGATCCGTGCAAACTGCAGAATGCTGACTCTCCAAGGCGATGCCTCAAAGAAGGAAACGACGTAGCCGCCGTCATCGCCCGCTTCGACCATCCAAAGCTAGAGATTTCTCCCGGAGAGTCGTGTAATGAAGCTCCACGGCAACGCCTTCAAGAAGGGGAACGACACCATGGCGCCGCCGTTGCCGGCACCGACCCAAAGTCAGGGCTGGACTTTCGCCCGAAGCTCCACCACACCTCCGAATCCGAGCAGATCAGATCCGAAGCCCTGCACAGCACACAATCCCCATAGTCGACGTCCACCGCCTCCACCTCGTGATGCAGCGCCCCTGGCCTGCCCGCGAGCAAGCCCGACGCCACCGCAGCATCCTTGCGCGCACCGGCGCCACCGCGCCCACCCCCTATCTGCAGATCCACCATCCCAGCCGCTGCAACAACCCATGCCGTAGCAGCCATCGATCCGGGGCCGCTGCCCCGGCGTCCTTGCACTGCCGCCCGCAGCCACCAGCTGCCCCGCTACAGATCCACGAAACCAGGAGAACAGCGTCGTCGATCTGCAGATCAGCACAACCACGCCTCCTGCCGTGAAGACACACACCGCCGCCCATCCGTCCTCCCTCGCGCATGCGACGCGCCAGATCCGCGCCCGATTGGCCGCCTCGCACCTCCGCCGCGGATCAGCGCACCCAGCCGGCCGGAGCACCTCCGCGCCTCACTTTGCCTGCGCACATGCCAGATCCGCCCGCACCCCGGCCGGACATGCGCACGCACGCACCAGCGCGCCATGTCGCCGTCAGCTCGCTCGCACAGCCCAGATCCGCCCGCACCCCGGCTGGACCCGCGCCCGAAGTTGCCATGCCGCCGCCAGCTCGTCCGCACAACCTCGGATGCACCCTGGCCGGACCCGCGCTCGCGCGCATCAGCCCGCCCGCTCCTACTCGGCCGGACCGCCGCGTCGGACACACGCCTCGCAGGGGAGAAGAAAAAGTGCCCGCCGCCGCCGACGCCGCCGGGGCTTTGCCCGGCGGCGCCCTCCGGCGACGGCAGGGGGAGGAGGGCTGGCGGGTTGCGGAGGTTCGCCGGCGGCTTGGATTGGCTCCCGGGCCGCCCACGCGGGGAGCGACACGGGAGAAGGAGTGATTACTACTGCAATTTGACATCCGAAGCATTGAAAGGAGGCATATGTCCACACCAATGCAACGGGAGGATAGTTGCAGCGTCGGCGAGACGGCCAAAACCTGTAAGATGCAACCGTGTGAAGCGTCGACAGAACTGCCACCACACGAACAACTCAAAATATCAATCTAGAGTCCTTGTGCATGTGCGCAGTCTTGGTCGTTCATGCCGATGGCTCGGCCCAGCATGCTGCCACCATCTCGAGTATCGACATGCTACAGCTAAACTTGTACAAATGCCATTAGTCGACTCTAACCTGTGGTTGGATGGTTAGAGAAACTGTGGTATCCCCAGCCCACAAGGGTTCAAATCCTGGTGCTCGCATTTATTTCTGGATTTATTTTAGGATTTCCGGCGATGCGCATTCAGTGGGAGGAGACGTTCCCGTCGACGACGAGGTGCCTACGGTTACTTCGTAAATTTCAAGATGATATGCTGGCCCAGTCTCTCGGAGGTGCCCATAGGGGTAGGGTGTGCGTGTGTGCGTTCATAGGGGTGAGTGTATGCGTGTGTATATGAGCGCTTGCGTCTGTACTGTGTTCAAAAAAAAAAAAGACTCTAACCATGATGTAGACTGTACATATTTCAGGCATATCGAAATTAGAAACTACATATTTCTGGCCAAAAAAAAAATAGAACTACATATGGTTCAGTACTGTTGTACAGTTCTATACTGAAGATTTGTAGTAAAACAACTTGATTGAAGAACTCGAGTTAGTCCATCCAAATTTATTTCAGTACACTATGCTCTCACAAAATATATAGCTTTATGAAGTTTGCATGTAACATCAACGTTTAGGATAGGGCATTAGAGATAGTTATATGAGTTGGCCGGGCTATAAATTTAAGGATGTGGAGTTACTTGCCTGCTGAGTGGGCCTAGGAAGGACTGTCAACGAATATCAAGGATGTCAGTAGATTCGACAACAACCTGCCATATTTCCTTCAGTCGGCAGCCTCATGGATGCCAGCGGCCACCCAGTCTGATTGAAACTGCAATCGTTAGTTTAGAACACCTCCCACTCTGCTGGATAGTAAATAAGAAAAACTGCTGGATTGCACTTGAAGCTTGGGCTGAAAGTGAAAGAGGCTTGACTGGATCGTACCAATTTTAGATCCCAGCGAGTGTGGTTGGTACATGGCATAGTCGCCGCTGCCGCAGGCCAGCATATCCAGCTTCATACTCTGTGGCTTCTCGTCCCCCTGATGTCCCCTCTTCCAGCCGCAATTTTTTCCTCAAGCTGGTGTGGCAACACAACCATGGCTCTCCTTCCATGACTGATCATGGATTAATAAAGTACCCCAAAATAAATGGATTTCACTAAGTCAGTTCATGGCATATGTTGTTGCTGAACAACTATGAATAATTATTCCCTATTAACTTGGTATATTTGTAACCTCGTAACAGCTATAATGGCTTCTTTGGTGGGCCAACTGATACTATGTGATTGTAATACAGAAAAGCAAGGAATCTATGATCCAAAGGTGAAATAGAAAATCATATGAACGACTCAACCTGAAGTCTGATTGATTTGCATATCGGAACAATAACAAAATGGTAACTAATGCACATATAACTGCTTCAAAATGAGATGGCCGATATGAGATTATGAGCACTGATTCAATCAAACATATACCATATCCAAATCTGCAAAACTGAAGTAATCAACTAAGATAAATATAGTAACCTACATCTCAGTCTACAGCTTTAAGAAAATTCCATTGGCCACCATGTACCACCTGAAAAATATGGGAAAATCTGCATGCATATTAAAGAGAAAAATAAGAAATATAGCCTAGCTCAACTGGTTGGGGGAGTGGATGTACAAACCCAGCACCTGAATTCAAATTCTCACGGAAGCGAATTTAGGTTTCCTATTTATTCTTGGGGACCAGCCTTTGCTGGTACTCATGCAATTTATCTAGAGGACCAGGCTTGGTTATTAACCAAGATAAAAATCCTGGTACTCATGCATAATGGCTGTATGCATCCTTAGTTGGTGCAGAGGCCGGGGAAGTGAAATTCTTCCCCATTTTTACAGAAAAGATAAGTTGCAGACCCCCGCGTCGGCAACCCTAGGCGACTCGGGGGAGATCGCGCCGCCGGTCCTCGGGCCCCTCTCCCCGATCCCTCCATCCCGCCGCCGCCCGAGTTCACGCCGGCGAGCCCGGGCAGTGGGCTGTGACGGAGGCGGCAGGGTGTTCTCCCTCGCACGCGGTGGCGTCTTCTTCTGGCAGCGGCGACATGGCCACTATGGTGATTCGGCGGCGCGGTGCGGCGGGATCCTGGTGGTGGATTTGGCGGCGGTGACAGCGGCGGCGCGGCCTTCCGCGACGGAGGCGCCCTTGTGATGGTGGCCGGAATCTCAGATCTCGTCGGGCCAGCTAGGCCTAGGCGGGCCGACGGATCTGGTGCACGGCGACAGGCTGGCGCGGTGGGCCTGACTAAGCCGGCTGCTCGGGCACCGTGGTGGTGCCGCGGCCGGTCAGGTGGCGGCGGCTAGATCATTTTGGTCCGGTCCCTGGCATAGAAGGCGGCGATCCGTGCACAACAAGCTGGATGGAGTCCTTTGAACAAATCTAGGTGAAAACCTGCTCTCGGCTGATGCCAAGGCCGGCGATGGCGGCGCTCTTCCGATGTCGTTCCCTTCTTGGAGGCATCGCCGTGGAGAAGTTCTAGGCCACTGTCTGCTACCTCCGGGGGAAACCCTAGATCAGTAGATCAGAAGACGGCGGCGCTCTTGTGTCGTTTCCCCCTGGGGGCGTCGTTCCTGGAGGTGTACATGGGGCTCGAGGGGCCAGTGGACTGCATCTTTGGTGGAGCGGTGCCTCATTCTACACATTGATGGCGACGGATCTCGATGGCGTGGCGCAATGCAGATTCGGCGTCCGATGTGCGAGGGTGGACTCGCGCAGGAGAACGACGCTGTCTGGCGTCGTGGTGGCGTCGATGGCAGAGAGGCCTGACACGGTCGATGCGTCCGTTTCTGCTCTGAAGATGGATAGATGGATGACGGTGGTTTCGGGCCTTGCAGGGCGCGCAGTGGTGCTTGCTGTGAGTGCGTCAGACCGGTGTGTGACCTAGTCCCGGTATGTGGTTAGGCTAGGGGCATCCGGCTTTAGATGTTAGGCTTTGGTGCGATGTCTGTTTGGTATTAGGCTCAGACATTCGACACCCCTTCATCAAGGGGATAGGAGTAGCAACATGTGTTGCTAGGATGGGGGCTTCAGGCGTATAGATGTATTACCTTGTATGGTTTTTGTGAATAATTAATAAAATGGCTGCATGCATCATCGAGATGCAGAGGCCGGGGTACATCCTCCTTTTCTAAAAAAAAGTACAGTATGTTCGCTTCTCAATACATTAAACAGATCCATGAAGCTTTCCCTCAATTCAAAATGATAAATATTTCACATGTTCAAAGTTCTAAGTCTAACTAATGGATTGTGGTCCTCAAAAACCAATGGATGTCTGCCAGTTCACACCTGCTCCTCATCCAGAACCCCATGTGCCAAAGGAATAAGTGGATCTTTTTCGATTCTTATTCCCCGGAAATTGTATGGTTATATCCCAGCAGGTTGACACCCATCAAACAGAAGAAAGAAAGAGGAATATTCGTTCCAAGCACACATGTTAGTTGTGGTAGTTCCTGGGTTTGTACAGCAGGGCCAGAAAGAACCTGGCGAGATTGCTCAAATAGATTGTCATGAAGTATGCCAGAGCATGAGAAGGGAGGCACCAGCCTTGATTGTCTGGATGCATCAAGGAGTTGTGGGTCGTGATGATCGTGCTGCCATGGGAGCCCATCCAAACCTCATGTTGTTGCTGCAGCGGCACTTGCTGAAGTGGTTAAGGCGTGCGAAGAATCAAGTTTGCTTTGCAGGACATGAGGACGGGAGTAGGGTTTGGGACGTCCGCATGATCACCAGAGCCGATTGATTCTGCCCTTGCCGCCATCTGACGCGCCATGGGGCTGAGACAGGGAGGCGTATACATGCGTTACCTTCCACCGGCGTCTTATGAACACAAATCCAAAGGAAACTGAATTGCAACTTTAGTAGTTTCATGAGGTATACAGGAAGAACGAAAGGACATGAGTCCCATGCTGGAAGAATTTAAGGTGAGAAGAGTCCTCCTGCTCGCATGCTATTGAGACCTGGAGCCACGTCTCCTGCCTAATTAATTTGAGTTGAAAAGGGTTGAACTAATAGTATATGTCTAGGACTCTTACCATGATAGCAGATTTCATCTGAACCATAGATTTAACATCTAAAGGCTAAATGTACTGTTTTATGAGAATTAACGTGGTGGCTTCATTGGTGCTTTCAATTAGTAAATATAAGATTTTTGAGCACTAACATATTGACCCAGTGCCCAGTGTCAGTTGATGTTTTCTGCGTGTTTTTTACTTTTCAAGTTTATAGTACCAAACGAAGTCCAATTGCTCCGAAACTTTTTTATGATTTTTTCTGGACCAGAAGAAAACTTGCAAGCTTCGGGAGGAGACCGGAGGCCGCACGAGGGTACCAGCACGCAACAGGGCGCGCCCAGGGAGGGTGGCCGCGCACTGATGTGTGCTGCCCCCCTCGGGCATCTCCCGACGCCCCTTTCTGGCCTATAAATTCTTATTAATCCCAAAACCCCTAAAGGGCATCCCGAAACACTTTTTCCGCCGCCGCAAGTGTCTGTTCCACCGCGAGCCCATCTGGAACTCCGTTCTGGCACCCTGCCGGAGGGGGGGTCAATCACGGAGGGCCTTTTCATCAACCTTTCTGCCCTCATGATGATGTGTGAGTAGTTCACCACAGACCTACGGGTCCGTAGTTGGTACCTAGATGGCTATCTCTCTCTCTTTGATATTCAATACAATGATCATCGCATATTTGCTTTGATCCATCCGATGTAATTCTTTTGTATGGTGAGTTTGTTGGGATCCGATGAATTGTGGGTTTATGTTTCAGATTATTCATGAAAAGTATTTGAGTCAAACCTGAATATTAAGATTCTTATTTGCATGATTATTATAGCTTCGTAATTCTCTCCGATCTATTGAAATAGTTTGGCCAACTAGATTGATAGTTCTTCAGTGGGAAAAGTGCGTTGTAGTGCGTTCAACCTGACGAGTTTCTATATCCCAGTGACACAAGGGGACAAGTTGCGTCTTTGTGTTGTTTCCACTAAGGATAAAACAATGGGGTTTATTCATATTGCTTGAGTTTACTTTGTCTACATCATGTCATCGTTCTCCATGCATTAGTCTGTTTGTCATGAACTTAATACGCAGAGAGACAAGCATAGAAGCGCTCTTGAAGTGGAGTAATAGTAATAGGTGCAGGCAGGAGTTGGCCTATTTGTCTTGGACGTGATGCCTATATACACATGATCATTGTCGTGAATACCGCATAACTATCCGCTTTTCTGTCAATTGCCCAACAGTAATTTGTTTACTCACCGTATGCCTACTTTCATGAGAGTTGCCATTAGGAAACACTATGGCCCCGGGTATATTCGCTTATATTGTTACAAACGCTACAATTACCTTGCTACAATTATTTACCTTTTATTTTATTTTGCGATTTACAATTATCTACACACTTCACTTGCTTACAAATAACAAGATCAAGGGGATTGACAACCCTCTTGCCCGTTTTGGGTGCAAGTTGTTTGTTTTTTTTTGTGCAGACGCTAAAGACGGTTGTGGATTGATATTTCTATTGGTTCGATAAATCTTTGTTTCATAACTAAGGGAAATACTTACCTGCATTGTGCTGCAATTACCCGTTCCTCTTCACGGAAAACCTAACGCAGATCACAAGTATCAGTGACTGCGGTCGAGCCTTCCCTAACAAATAGACTGGCGGCGGTGATCACACCCGCAGCAACTTCCCCAAGCCCCCAACTCGCCTAACCACGAAAATGAGGGAAACGGTGGGGGCGGCGGGAACTACAGCAACAATCCCTCCGCCAAGCCGATATGTCAGATTTGCAGCAAGCTTGGACATCCCGCGTGGAAATGGTGGAAACGGTATGACTCCTCCTACCAAGGAGGGGAGGAGCGCTCAGCGAACATGGTGGCACCCCAGTATGGAGTTGATACCAATTGGTATCTGGATAGTGGTGCGACGAACCACATCACGGGAGAGCCAGAGAAGCTCACGGTTTGAGATCGGTACATTGGAGATGAACAAATCCACACAGTGAGTGGATTAGGTATGGCTATTGCTCACATTGGTCAATCTCATATTTGTACCCCTGAATGTGATCTTCTCCTTAACAATGTTCTACATGTGCCCAAGGCTGACAAGAGTTTAATCTCTGCAAGAGCTAACTTGCTATTGACAACAATTCATTCGTTAAAATTCACCCTTATTCTTTTCTTATAAAGGATCGGGGAACGAGGAGAGTTCTTCTGCAAGGCATGGGTAGGAGAGGCCTATACCCTGTCAAACACATGGGACAAGGCGCCAAGAGGCAAGTGCTAAATGTCACACCCTCTTTGGATAGGTGGCACCGGCGCCTAGGCATCCTTCAACCATCATTGTTAGCAAAATAACTAGTCAGAATAAGCTCCCATGTGTTAAGTTGTTCAACAATGAATCTGTTTGTGATTCTTGTCAACAAGGCAAAAGTCATCAATTGGCTTATCTAAAATCAATAAGTGAATCAAAGTTCCCTTTGGAACTCATTTTTTCTGATGTGTGGCGTCCAGCTGTTGAATCAGTAGGTAGGAAAAAATATTACATGAGCTTCATAGATGATTTCAGTAAGTTCACAATGATATACCTGATCAAACATAAGCAGTGGTTTCTCAAAGATTTCATGACTTCCAAAATCTTGTTGAATGTCAGTTTGATCGCAAAATTCTTGCTCTCCAAACTGTCTAGGGGGGATATGAAAAGTTGAATTCTTTTTTTCACTAAGATTGACATATCCCATCGTGTCTTGTGTCCCCATGCACATCAACAAAATGGGTCAGCTGAACGTAAACTTTGACATATTATCCATTGCGGCTACCTATCTCATTAATAGACTACCAAGCAAAGTCATCAACTTTATAACCCCTCTTGAGAAACTATTTCATGAAAAAACCCAACTACTCATCGCTTAATATTTCCGGGTGTGCTTGCTGGCCAAACCTACGCCCATACAATACCCACAAGCTCCAATTCCGCTCCAAGCAATGTGCCTTAATAGGCTATAGTAACCTCCACAAAGGCATTAAGTGCCTAGCGGTTTACATTTCTAGAGATGTTGTTTTTGATAAAACAATATTGCCTTTGTCTACCTTACATCCGAATGCTAATCTCCGAGCCGAAATTCTTCTTTGTCTCCGTGTCGAAATTCTTGTTTTGTCTCTGGAGCTCTTAAATCCCATTGATCAGGAGGGAGATAAATATGTTGATGATCATTTGGCTAATAGTTATAATCCTGATGCTAATAATGGAAACAACGAAACAATGTTGTTCCAATCTGTGATTTTATGCAGAACCAGCCAAATCTACTCAGTCGTACATGCGCCAGACACGAGGAAGATCCGGCTGACACATATCAGGACATCGATTCCGAGAGATCCGGCACAGGTGGGCCCCTGCTGTAGGCGCGGATATTGTGGCGGATTCACTGACATTGCCAGGCGCACGCGCCGAAGCCAACCCACCCACGCACGACACACAACTAGACGCAACGATGCGGTCGGGTGGGACCGGGCCATCTTTGTCGTCGCCCGACAGCTAGTACGAGCCGGCTGGTTGCGGCACGCCCACCACACGATGTCATGATGGTACTGACGGCCCATTACGGGCCTCTAGCCATGTGTCGCCTCCAGCCGGCCCACGTGTAGTGGATCTGAGGCTGGCCGACCGCGCGACCACCGAGGGGGATTCGTCACCATCAGTATAAGGAGGTGGATCTCCTGTTGCTTCTGTTGGATCTTCTGTGGCTATAGGAGGCAGATCTTCTGCAACTGCTAATCAGTCTAGTACAAGTACAACTACGTGGGTGACTCGATCACAACGAGGTATTACCAAACCATCGGTACCTAAGGATGGGACGATCAGGTATAATAAGAATTTCAAGTTTGTAAAGTTTGCTTCTACTGGTGAGCCAGAAAATGTGATAGATGCACTAAATGATAAAGATTGGAAAAGTGCTATGAACATTGAGTATGATGCACTAATGAAAAATCAAACAGGGCATCTAGTTTCACCTAAACCAGAGAGGAATATTATAGATTGTAAGTGGGTGTATAAAATTAAGAAGAAAGTTGATGATACAATAGATAGATAGATACAAAGCTAGATTAGTAGCTAAAGGTTTTAAACAACGCTCATTGATTACGAGGACACCTTTAGTCCAGCAGTGAAAGTTGCCACTATTAGGCTTGTTCTGTCTATTATTGTTTCCAGGGGATGGAGTCTTCGCCAACTGGAAGTCCATAATGCGTTTTTACATGGCGTTCTCGAGGAAGAGGTCTATGTGTGACAACCACCTGAATTTGAGGATGGTTCTAAACCACATCATCTATGCAGGTTGGACACAACTTTATATGGTATGAAACAGACACCCAGAGCATGGTATTCAAGGCTGAGCTTAAAATTGCAACAACTTGGCTTACACCCATCAAAGGGAGACACCTTTTGTTTTTCTTCAAGAAAGAAAAGGTGACCATATTTATGTTGATTTATGTTGTTGACATAATTGTTGCTAGTTCTTCACAAGAAGCTACTTCAACATTGTTAAGGAACTTAAAAATGAATTTTCACTTAAAGACTTGGGAGAATTGCACTACTTCTTTTAGGCATTGAACTAAAGAAGGTGCAGGATGGCATTTTGCTCACCCAAGAGAAGTCTGCTTCAGATATATTAAGACGTGTAGGGATGAAGGATTGTAAACCTTCTAGTACACCTATATCAACCACTGGAAAATTGTCACTGCATGAGGGAAAATTGTTAACTCCAGAAGAGGGAACTAGGTGCCGAAGCATAGTTGGGGCACTTCACTATCTAACACTGACAAGACCTGATATATCATTTCTGTTAATAAGGTTTGTCAGTTTTTGCATGCACCTACCTCTTTATATTGGAGAACTGTAAAAAGGATATTACGATATATTCAAAGAAGTAATGTGATACGTCTCCAACGTATCTATAATTTTTGCTTGTTCCATGCTGTTATATTTTCATTCTTGGATGTTTTACAATCATTTTACTACAACTTTATATTATTTTTGGGACTAACCTATTAACCTAGAGCCCAGTGCAGTTGTTGTTTTTTTCCGTGTTTTTGAGTTTTACAGAAAAGGAATATCAAACGGAGTCCAAACGGAATAAAAATCTACGGTGATTTTTTATGGACCAGAAGAAGCCGAGGCAGCATTGGAGTTGGGCCAAAAGAGCCACGAGGCCACCACAAGCCTGGGGGCGCCCCCCCCCCCTAGGGCGCGCCCCCCTGGCTTGTCGTCGCCTCGTGGCCCCCCTTAACTTGTTTCCGCGGCCAAAAATTCCTATAAATAGAGAAACCCCCAGAAACAAACCTAGATCGGGAGTTCCGCCGCCGCAAGCCTCCAGAGCCATGAAAAACCAATCGGGAGCCCGTTCCGGCACCCTGCCGGAGGGGGAAACCATCACCGGAGGCCATCTTCATCATCCCGGCGGTCTCCATTGTTGGAAATATGCCCTATAGGCAATAATAAATTGGTTATTATTATATTTCCTTGTTCATGATAATCGTTTATTATCCATGCTATAATTGTATTGATTGGAAACTCAAATACATGTGTGGGTACATAGACAACACTGTGTCCCTAGTAAGCCTCTAGTTGACTAGCTCGTTGATCAAAGATGGTTAAGGTTTCCTAGCCATTGACATGAGATGTCATTTGATAACGGGATCACATCATTAGGAGAATGATGTGATGGACAAGACCCAAACTACGAACGTGGCATATGATCGTGTCAGTTTATTGCTATTGTTTTCTCCATGTCAAGTATCTGTTCCTATGACCATGAGATCATGCAACTCCCTGACATCGGAGGAGTACCTTGTGTGTATCAAACGTCGCAACATAACTGGGTGACTATAAAGGTGCTCTACAGGTATCTCCGAGGGTGTCTGTTGGGTTGGCATGGATCAAGACTGGGATTTGTTACTCCGTGTGACGGAGAGGTATCTCAGGGCCCACTCGGTAATACAACATCACAATGAGCCTTGCAAGAAATGTGACTAAAGTGTTAGCCACGAGATCTTGTATTACGGAACGAGTAAAGAGACTTGCCAGTAACGAGATTGAACTAGGTATAGAGATACCGACGATCGAATCTCGGGCAACTAACATACCGAAGAACAAAGGGAACAGTATACGGGATTAACTGAATCCTTGACATAGAGGTTCGACCGATAAAGATCTTCGTAGAATATGTAGGAGCCAATATGGGCATCCAGGTCCCGCTATTGGTTATTGATCGTAGAGGTGTCTCGGTCATGTCTACATAGTTCTCGAACCCGCAGGGTCTACACACTTAACGTTTGGTGACGATTAGTATAGTTGAGTTATTTTGTTGGTGACCGAAGGTTGTTCGGAATCCCGGATAAGATCCCGAACATGACGAGGATCTCCGGAAGAGTCCGGAGGTAAAGATTAATATATGTGATAATAGTGTTTTGATCTCCGGAAGGGTTCCGGAATTCATCGGAAGAGGTTCCGGATGTTTACCGAAGTGTTCGGGTGCAGCAACACTTTGTATGAGCCAAAGGGGTAAAGCCCACGAGGTATTGGAAAGTGCAAAAGGAAGTTTTGCTGCTGCCTTAAGCGGTACTACTGCTGGTAAGGCAGTACTACCGCGTAAGCGGTACTACCGCTTGTGTGAAGCGGTACTACCGCTTGGGTGAAGCGGTACTACCGCTTGTACGCGGTACTGCAGGGATCCGATTTGGACTCTTTCCCTGCGGGCCAAACCGACCTTGTGCGGGCAAAACCGACCTGGAGGAGGCTTTTACTCCAAGTTTAGACCCCAAGGCTCAACATATAAATAGAGGGGCAGGGCTAGCACACGGGACACATTAAGATTTCCCAAGCCGTGTGTCAGCAACCCTAACCCTCTAGTTCTCCCGTCATAATCTCCATAGTGCTTGGCGAAGCCCTGCAGAGATTGTTCCTCACCACCATCACCACGCCGTCGTGCTGCCGGAACTCATCTACTACTTCATCATCGCTCGCTGGATCGAGGAGGTGAAGGCGTCATCAAGCCGTACGTGTGTTGAACGCGGAGGTGCCGTCCGTTCGGCACTAGTTCGTGATCGGATCGAGGGACGACTTGCGATTTGGATCGCGGAGACGTTCAACTACATCAACCGCGTTTCTTAACGCTTCCGCTTAGCGATCTACAAGGGTATGTAGATTCACTCTCCCTCTCGTAGATGCTCATCACCATGGATAGATCTTGTGTGTGCGTAGGAAAATTTTTGTTTCCCATGCAACGTTCCCCAACATCAATGACAAGGAGGGAGTAGTTCACCCTCGGGGCTGAGGGTATGTACCAGTAGCTATGTGTTTGATCTCTCTCTCTCTCGTGTTCTTGAGATGGCACGATCTTGATGTACCGCGAGCTTTATTAGTATAGATGAATCATATGGAGTTTTCCCCTCTCTATCTTCTCGTGATGAATTGAGTTTTCCCTTTGAAGTTTTCTTATCGGATTGAGTCTTCTAAGGATTTGAGAACACTTGATGTATGTCTTGCGATGGGATATCCGTGGTGACAATGGGATGTTCTATTGATCCACTTGATGTATGTTTTGGTGATCAACTTGCGTGTTCCGTGACCTTGGGAATCTATGCATAGGGGTTGGCACATGTTTTCGTCTTGACTCTCCGGTAGAAACTTTGGGGCACTCTTTGAAGTTCTTTGTGTTGGATTGAACATGATGAATCTGAAATTGTGTGATGCATATCGTATAATCAAGCCCATGGGTACTCGTGGTGACATTGGAGTATCTAGGTGACATTAGGGTTTTGGTTGATGTGTATCTTAAGGTGTTATTTTAGTACGAACTCTAGGGCTGTTCATGACACTTATAGGGATAGCTCATATGATTGATCGGAAAAGATAACTTTGAGGTGGTTTCGTACCCTACAATAATTTCTTCGTTTGTTCTCCGCTATTTGTAACTTTGGAGTGAACTCTTTGTCGCACGTGAGGGATTTACATATGATTCAACTATGTTAGTATTGTTGAGAGAACTTGCACTAGTGAAAGTATGAACCCTAGGCCTTGTTTCTAAGCATTGCAATACCGTTTATGCTCACTTTTATCATTAGTTACCTTGCTGTTTTTATATTTTCAGATTACAAAACCCTATATCTACCATCCATATTACACTTGTATCACCATCTCTTCGCCAAACTAGTGCACCTATACAATTTACCATTGTATTGGGTGTGTTGGGGACACAAGAGACTCTTTGTTATTTGGTTGCAGGGTTGTTTGAGAGAGACCATCTTCATCCTACGCCTCCCACGGATTGATAAACCTTAGGTCATCCACTTGAGGGAAATTTGCTACTGTCCTACAAAACTCTGCGCTTGGAGGCCCAACACGAGTCTACAAGAAGAAGGTTGTGTAGTAGACATCATAATGGAACTGGCCTAAAATATGTAAGTCTCTGTCAACACCAGTAAGTGCTTTCTCTGATGCAAACTGGGTTGGATGCCCGAATGACAGGAAATCCATAGGTGGCTGCTGTTTTCCTTGTTTCTAATCTTGTATTATGGAACGCAAAGAATCAAGCAACGGTCTCATATTCTAGTACTGAAGCAGAATACAAGTCATTGACGAATGCAACTGCTGAGGTAATGTGGGTTGAAACATTACTTGATGAATTGGGTGTTCACAGACCACATGTGTCATATTTATGGTGTGATAACCTTAGAGCAACATATCTTTCTGCAAATCTTGTGTTTCATGCAAGAACGACACACATAGAGATTGATTTTCATTTCGTTCGTGAAAGAGTTGCACCGAAGTTTTGGGGATAAAATTTATTCCAACTGGAGATCAAGTTGCTGATGGTATCACTAAACCACTTCAAGTTCGACAAATCCAAGCCTTCAAGAACAATCTAAGGCCTCCTTTGGTTTGTAGGAATGTTGTAGGAATTTCATAGGATAGGATTGTCAAAGGAAAAAAATCCTATGAAGCCCTTTGGTTTGTAGGAATGGATTCCTATTCCTATATAGGATAGGAACCAATCCTTCATATTTCATAGGAAAAAAGCATTAGCCTAGAATCAATGAAAAAAATTATATCCTATGCATCAAATGACATGTCTTTCTTTTATAGGAATTGAGATGCATGTCATCTCACAACCTATGATATTCCTATTCCTACGATATTCTAATCTTATGAACCGAAGGAGGCCTAAACCTTGACATGTTGAGACAGAGGGAGGATTTTAGATGATAGGCTTGTGTCATGTAAGGTGACTTGTATGTCAACGTGCGTGTGTTGTACTCTAGGCAGATTGTTAGACTAGATACGATCCTATCCTTTGTATAGCTTGGATTAAGGGTCAAGACTAGTAACAACATGTCGTCCCTATTGTATCATGTTGATCTTTGAACACGCACACGTCCCTGCTACGAAGCATACAAGCATACGCTTCCAACAATTCTTCGAGTCCATCCTCCCCACACAACCCCGTGATGTCCGGCGACAAGCTAGGAGGATGGCGGCATGGGGAAGAAAAACATTGACGGAGTGCTCAAAGAATATGGAGGGAGAGGAAAAAAATAAAAGTAAAACACTGGACCAGTGACTTATGGGTCTGATTTGTCAGTGCATAGACAAAGGAAAATGAAAAAATAAAGCTATAACCTGAAATCTAAAAAGTGCGTACGCACTATTTGGACACTAGTAGAAAACAGGGATTTGGTCCAGGCCAAAATATTGCATTAGTCCCGGTCATGTTACGAACCGGGACTAATGGGTGCATCAGTCCCGGTTCGTGAGGCCAGGACGCCGGCCGGGCCTCGGCGGGCACCAGTCCCGGTTCGTCTGACCCCTTTAGTCCCGGTTCCAGACACGAATCGGGACTAAAGGTCCTCGCTCCTGGCGCAGCCCCTTTAGTCCTGGTTGGTGGCTGGAACCGGGACTAAAGATATGTCTATATATATGCTTGCCCCTGCCCGCTCACTCATCTGTTTTTTGGCCGGCCGGCGTGTGGGAGGTGTGTGCTGCTCTGCTCTCACCTCCTATGCACACAAGGTGTTCGATGAAATGCCCGAGCCACGCTTAAGTTTTATCCTCTCCAAGCTCGACCTCCAAGCTCCATTTTCCCCAAGATTTGTCTAGGTTTGGCGGTCCGTCACGTCCCGTCCCCGTCCTCACCGTCGTCGATCGCCTGCGCCGATCTCGTCGCCGGCACCACCGTGGTGAGCCTCTTGTTCTTATCTTCTTTTTGAAAGAAAAAAATTCTTACTTGTATGATTTACATAGATACTTGTATAAATTTCTTACTTTTATTATTGTTTGTTATTATATAGTGCCATGGTCATGGTATCCGCCCACGTCGGCCCTCGTCCGGTCTATGATTCGGATATGGTATATTATCTTTTATAACTATTTGTTTCATTTAGTGTTTATGACAATTGTACCGACCAACGTGACATAGATGTGTTTATCTAGGAGGTATGTGAACCGGAAATTCCAACCGACCCTCTTGTCGAGAGGTTAAATTTAGTTGAAAAAGAAAACGAGGATTTGAAAGAAAAATTGAAAAGAATTGAGGAGGAGAAGATGAAATTGGATTTGCATGTTGCCGATGTCGTCGATGACCACAAGATCAAGATGGATGCAATGCGCTTGAAGATTAGAAAGATAAGAAAATATGCCATTGATAATAAGGCCTGGTATCATTATGTTGTTGGATCAATTGTTACCTTAGTTGCGATTATGATCGCATTTGTTGTTGTATTTAAATGTTTTACATAGTTGTACGTTAGTTTCAATTTCTGTTTTAATTAGATGCTCTAGAGAGCTATATATTGTTCTATGAGAACTATGTATGAACTTTATGTATTTATTTTTTCAGTAATAACATTTGATCCCTACTGTATTTTGGTTTTAATGTGATGATGAACTTGTATTAATTTGGTCACTTCTCTATTCATGATGTTCTGTAATGGTTTCGTCCGAAACCCTGAAATGCATGAAAAATAGCAAATGAAGTCAGAAAATGGTTGAAAAGTGATGATGTGGCTTTGAATGGTGCATATTGAATGCAGAAAAAGTCTTGAGTTAAAATATGTTTAAAAAAATGAAATCCCTTTGTAATAGACGAGTTTTCGTCCGAAACCCTGATACTTCGAAGGAGATTGTCCAGTTTGTACACGAAGTGCATCCAGTTTTTCCCGTAACCCTCTCAACTTTTTAGCACATGCTATGTGGGTGAAATTATGATACCATGCCAACTTTAAACCATTTCAGAGTTCATTTGCAGTGCTTTTCAATTTCAGGGTCATTTTAGCTCAAAATAAATCATGAAATGCATGAAAAATAGCAAATGAAGTCAGAAAAGGGTTGAAAAGTGATGATGTGGCTTTGAATGGTGCATATTGAATGCAGAAAAAGTCTTGAGTTAAAATATGTTTAAAAAAATGAAATCCCTTTGTAATAGACGAGTTTTCCTCCGAAACCCTGATACTTCGAAGGAGATTGTCCAGTTTGTACACGAAGTACTTCCAGTTTTCCCCGTAACCCTCTCAACTTTTTAGCACATGCTATGTGGGTGAAATTATGATACCATGCCAACTTTCAACCATTTCAGAGTTCATTTGCAGTGCTTTTGAATTTCAGGGTCATTTTAGCTCAAAATAAGTCATGAAATGCATGAAAAATAGCAAATGAAGTCAGAAAAGGGTTGAAAAGTGATGATGTGGCTTTGAATGGTGCATATTGAATGCAGAAAAAGTCTGGAGTTAAAATATGTTTAAAAAATGAAATCCCTTTGTAATAGACGAGTTTTCGTCCGAAACCCTGATACTTCGAAGAAGATTGTCCAGTTTGTACACGAAGTGCATCCAGTTTTTCCCGTAAGCCTCTCAACTTTTTAGCACATGCTATGTGGGTGAAATTATGATACCATGCCAACTTTCAACCATTTCAGAGTTCATTTGCAGTGCTTTTCAATTTCAGGGTCATTTTAGCTCAAAATAAATCATGAAATACATGAAAAATAGCAAATGAAGTCAGAAAAGGGTTGAAAAGTGATGATGTCGCTTTGAATGGTGCATATTGAATGCAGAAAAAGTCTTGAGTTGAAATATATTTAAAAAAATGAAAACCCTTTGTAATAGACGAGTTTTCGTCCGAAACCCTCATACTTCGAAGGAGATTGTCTAGTTTGTACACGAAGTGCATCCAGCTTTTCCTGTAACCCTCTCTATTTAACACATGCTATGTGGGTGAAATTATGATACCATGCCAACTTTCAACCATTTCAGAGTTCATTTGCAGTGCTTTTCAATTTCAGGGTCATTTTAGCTCAAAATAAATCATGAAATGCATGAAAAATAGCAAATGAAGTCATAAAAGGGTTGAAAAGTGATGATGTGGCTTTGAATGGTGCATATTGAATGCAGAAAAAGTCTTGAGTTAAAATATGTTTAAAAAAAAGAAATCCCTTTGTAATAGACGAGTTTTCGTCCGAAACACTGATACTTCGAAGGAGATTGTCCAGTTTGTACACGAAGTACTTCCAGTTTTTCCCATAACCCTCTCAACTTTTTAGCACATGCTATGTGGGTGAAATTATGATACCATGCCAACTTTCAACCAATTCAGAGTTCATTTGCAGCGCTTTTCAATTTCAGGGTCATTTTAGCTCAAAATAAATCATGAAATGCATGAAAAATAGCAAATGAAGTCAGAAAAGGGTTGAAAAGTGATGATGTGGCTTTGAATGGTGCATATTGAATGTAGAAAAAGTCTTGAGTTAAAATATGTTTAAAAAAATGAAATCCCTTTGTAATAGACGAGTTTTCGTCCGAAACCCTGATACTTCGAAGGAGATTGTCCAGTTTGTACACGAAGTGTATCCAGTTTTTCCCGTAACCCTCTCAACTTTTTAGCACACGCTATGTGGGTGAAATTATGATACCATGCCAACTTTCAACCATTTCAGAGTTCATTTGCAGTGCTTTTCAATTTCAGGGTCATTTTAGCTCAAAATAAATAATGAAATGCATGAAAAATAGCAAATGAAGTCAGAAAAGGGTTGAAAAGTGATGATGTGGCTTTGAATGGTGCATATTGAATGCAGAAAAAGTCTTGAGTTAAAATATGTTTAAAAATATGCAGAAAAAGTCTTTTATAAAACTGTAATAGCACAAAGAATGAACTAAAAAGAATCAATTAAATATAATATTCTTAATTAGCAAAAAGAATTAAAATAATATTAACTAAAATTATCAAAGTATTTATTTTTTAAAAACTTTAAAATAAAATGAATTTTCATAAAGTATATTTTGTTACATGCTTTAATAGAAACTAAAAAGCTTTTATAAAACTCTAATAGCAAAAGGAATCAACTAAAAAGAATCAATACAAAATAAAACTTATGCAACTAAAATTATATAAAATTTATGCAACTAAAATTATATAACTAAAAATAACATATGCAAAAAATAACATTAAATTTTTAAAAACATAATATATGCAAAAAAAAGACCCACCTACTAGGCACCACGGCCTGCATACGACTAGAAACCCTACAAATGGGCCAGGATGCAGGCCCGCAGTGCTAGCAGGCCCAACAGGGCGTGAGATAGGCATGTACTGCCCGCATTAGAGAGGAGCTCGAGAGGGCAGCGGCAGCATGGCTTATAAACCACTCCGAGCCCCTCTTGACTAGCGAGGTGGGACTAAACTTTTGGCTGCGGGAAGCACAACCCTTTAGTCCCGGTTGGTGGCTCCAACCGGGACTAATGCCCCCCTTCAGTCCCGGTTGGAGCCACCAACCGGGACTAAAGGTCTCTGCTTCCCACCCTTTGGTCTGCTGAAATTTACCTATAGTCCCGGTTGGTGGCTCCAACCGGGACTCAAGGGGGGGCATTAGTCCCGGTTGTAGCCACCAACCGGGACTAAAGGGGTGCTATATAAGCGGGACTTAGCAGTTTTTCCAATCCATGTGCAGTTTCTTCTCTCCTCTCCCCCGAAGGCGCCGACGCCGACATCGACGCCGCCAGGCTGCCGGATTTTTCCATCACCCTCGCCGACGCCCTGCCGTCCCCGAGCCCACTGACCATCGCCGGCGCCGGACCTCCTCGCACGCTCTCCGCCCCGTCGCCGCGTGCCCCCGAGCCGGCCCTCGTCGACGTCGCCGGCCTCTAGCTCCATCGCCGCGCCCCCAGTGAGCTCCCCCCCCTTTCCCAAGGCATTCGCTGCCACCGCCGCTGCCGCCGACGCCGCCCTGCGCTGCCGCCGCCATTGGCACTATATTTGTGTATGGCACTATTTTTTTAATGTATGTATGTATGTTCATGTATGTATGTATGTATATGTTCTGTATATGTATGGCACTATTTTTTTCATGTATGTATGTATGTATATGTTCATGTATATGTATGGCACTATATGTGTATCAAGATGGCAATGGGCCCCGAAACCTGGGTCCCACGCGGGTTTTTACCCTATTAGGGGACGGGGATGGGCGCCTTTCAAACCTCGTGGGGCTGTCGTTGGGTAAAGTATAAAACCCGACACGTTTCGCGGGTTCAAACCCGTTTCAGTAATACCCGAACCCGAAACCCGCCATCCCTGTCAAAATACTACGCCCGATCTCGCCTTCACTAAACCTAGCAATCCCATTGTCGACGCCCGATCTCGCCTCCCGCAGCCTTCATCTCGCGATTTTGTGTTGCTACAATGTTTGTTTCAATGTGATGGTTTCCCCGTGGGTTCCCCGGATGTTATCCCCCTTCACCTATATCGTGTAGTGCTGCGTGATACGTCCATTTTGCATCATACTTTTATATCGATATTTATTGCATTATGGGCTGTTAATACACATTATGGTACAATACTTATGCCTTTTCTCTCTTATTTTACAAGGTTTACATGAAGAGGGAGAATGCCGGCAGCTGGAATTCTGGACTGGAAAAGGAGCAAATCTGAGATACCTATTCTGCACAACTCCAAAAGTCCTGAAAATCTACGGAGAATTATTTTGGAATATATAAAAAATATTGGGCGAAAGAAATACCAGGGGGGACCCACCAGGCAGTCACAAGCCAGGGGGGCGCGCCCTACCCCCCTGGGCGCGCCCCTGTGGCTTGTGACCCACCTGGCAGGTCTTCGGAGCCCATCTTTTGCTATATGGAGGGTTTTGACCTGGAAAAAATCATAAGGGAGCTTTCGGGACGAAGCGCCACCGTCTCGAGGCGGAACTTGGGCAGAACCAATCTAGGGCTCCGGCGGAGCTGTTCTGCCGGGGAAACTTCCCTCCCGGAGGGGGAAATCGAAGCCATCGTCATCACCAATGATCCTCTCATCGAGAGGGGGTCAATCTCCATCAACATCTTCACCAGCACCATCTCGTCTCCAAACCCTAGTTCATCTCTTGTATCCGATCTTTGTCTCAAAACCTCAGATTGGTACCTGTGGGTTGCTAGTAGTGTTGATTACTTCTTGTAGTTGATGTTAGTTGGTTTACTTGGTGGAAGATCATATGTTCAGATCCTTAATGACAATTAATACTCCTTTGATTATGCACATGAATATGCTTTGTGAGTAGTTACGTTTGTTCCTGAGGACATGGGATAAGTCTTGTTATAAGTAATCATGTGAATTTGGTATTCGTTCGATATTTTGATGAGATGTATGTTGTCTCTCCTCTAGTGGTGTTATGTGAACGTCGACTACATGACACTTCACCATTGTTTGGGCCTAGAGGAAGGCATTGGGAAGTAATAAGTAGATGATGGGTTGCTAGAGTGACAGAAGCTTAAACCCTAGTTTATGCGTTGCTTCGTAAGGGGCTGATTTGGATCCACATGTTTCATGCTATGGTTAGATTTATCTTAATTCTTCTTTCGTAGTTGCGGATGCTTGCGAGAGGGGTTAATCATAAGTGGGAGGTTTGTCCAAGTAAGGACAGCACCCAAGCACCGGTCCACCCACATACCAAATTATCAAAGTAACGAACGCGAATCATATGAGCATGATGAAAACTAGCTTGACAGAAATTCACATATGTCCTCGGGAGCGCTTTGCTTTATATAAGAGTTTGTCCAGGCTTGTCCTTTGCTATAAAAAGGATTGGGCCACCTTGCTGCACCTTTGTTACATTTGTTACTTGCTATCCGTTACGAATTATCTTATCACAAAACTATCTGTTACCGATAATTTCAGTGCTTGCAGAGAATACCTTACTGAAAACCGCTTGTCATTTCCTTCTGCTCCTCGTTGGGTTCGACACTCTTACTTATCGAAAGGACTACGATAGATCCCCTATACTTGTGAGTCATCAAGACTCTTTTCTGGCACCGTTGCCGGGGAGTGAAGCGCCTTTGGTGAGTGGAACTTGGTAAGGAAAAATTTATATAGTGTGGTGAAATTTACTGTCACTTGTTACTATGGAAAATAATCCTTTGAGGGGCTTGTTCGGGGTATCTTCACCTCAACCGGAAGCACAAAGAGATGCTCCTCAACCTACTGCACCTACTGAAAATATTTATTATGAAATCCCTTCGGGTATGATAGAGAAACTGCTAGCTAATACTTATGCAGGAGATAAAACACTACATCCTGATTTGCATCTAATCTATGTGGATGAAGTTTGTGGATTATTTAAGCTTGCAGGTTTGCCCGAGAATGATGTCAAGAAGAAGGTATTTCCTTTATCTTTGAAGGAGAGGGCATTGACATGGTATAGGCTATGTGATGATATTGGATCATGGAACTACAACCGATTGAAATTGGAATTTCGTCAGAAGTTTTATCCTATGCATCTGGTTCATCGTGATCGGAATTATATTTATAATTTTTGGCCTCATGAAGGAGAAAGAATCGCTCAAGCTTGGGGGGGGGGGGGGCTTAAGTCAATGTTATATTCATGCCCCAATCATGAGCTCCCGAGAGAAATTATTATTTAGAATTTTTATGCTCGGCTCTCTCGTAATGATCAATCCATGCTCGATACTTCTTGTGTTGGTTCCTTTATGAAGAAAGATATTGAATTCAAACGGGACTTATTGGAAAGAATTAAACGCAACTCTGAAGATTGGGAACTCGACGAAGGTAATGAGTCAGGTATAAACCTTAAGTTTGATTGTGTTAAATCCTTTATAGACACCGATGCTTTTCGTGAATTTAGCACTAAATATGGACTTGACTCTGAGATAGTAGCTTCTTTCTGTGAATCTTTTGCTGCTCATGTTGATCTCCCTAAGGAGAAGTGGTTTAAATATCATCCTCCCATTGAAGTGAAAGTAGTTGAACCTATTAAAGTTGAAGAAGAAACCATTACTTATAATGTTGATCCTGTTGTTCCTACTGCTTATATTGAGAAACCACCTTTCCCTGCTAGGATAAAGGAACATGCTAAAGCTTCAACTGTGGTTCGTAAGAGTTGTACTAGAACACCTACGCCCCCTGAACAAATTAAAGTTGAACCTAGTATTGATATGGTTAAAGATCTCTTGGTTGATAATATTGATGGGCATGTTATTCATTTCTGTGACGAAGCTGCTAGAATTGCTAGACCTGATGCTAGAGATAAACATAGACCTGTTGTTGGCATGCATGTTGTTTCTGTTAAAATAGGAGATCATTGTTATCATGGCTTATGTGATGTAGGTGCTAGTGTGAGTGCGATTCCCTTCACCTTATATCAAGAAATTATGAATGATATTGCACCAGCTGAACTATAGGAAATTGATGTTGCCATTAAGTTTGCTAATAGAGATACTATTACACCAATTGGGATTGTTAGAGATGTTGAAGTCTTGTGTGGGAAAATAAAGTATCATACTGATTTTCTTGTTCTTGGTTCCCCACAAGATGATTTTTGTCCCATTATATTCGGTAGACCCTTCTTGAATACTGTTAATGCTATGATTGATTGTGAGAAAGAAACTGTTACTGTGAGTTTTGGGGATGTGTCTCATGAGTTCAATTTCTCTAAATTTCGTAGACAACCCCATGACAAAGAATTGCCTAGTAAATATGAAATTATTGGTCTTGCTTCTATTGTTGTGCCTCCTACTGATCCCTTAGAACAATATTTGCTAGACCATGAAAACGATATGCATATGAATGAAAGGAATGAAATTGATAAGATTTTCTTTGATCAACAGCCTATTTTGAAACACAACCTGCCTGTTGAAATACTTGGGGATCCTCCTCCACCCAAGGGTGATCCCGTGTTTGAGCTTAAACAATTGCATGATACTCTGAAATATGCTTATCTTGATGAAAAGGAGATATATCCTGTTATTATTAGTGCTAACCTTTCAGAGCATGAAGAAAAGAGATTATTGAAAACTTTGAGGAAGCACCGTGCTGCTATTGGATATACTCTTGATGATCTTAAGGGCATTAGTCCCACTCTATGTCAGCATAAAATTAATATGGAGACTGATGCTAAACCAGTTGTTGTCCACCAACGACGGTTAAATCCTAAAATGAAAGAAGTGGTAAGAAATGAAATACTAAAGCTTCTGGAGGCAGGTATAATTTATCCTATTGCTGATAGTAGATGGGTTAGTCCCGTTCATTGTGTCCCTAAGAAGGGAGGTATTACCGTTGTTCCTAATGATAAAAATGAATTGATCCCGCAAAGAATTGTTACAGGATATAGAATGGTGATTGATTTTAGGAAATTAAATAAAGCTACTAGAAAAGATCATTACCCTCTACCTTGTATTGATCAAATGCTAGAAAGACTATCCAAACACACACATTTTTGCTTTCTAGATGGTTATTCTGGTTTCTCTCAAATACCTGTGTCAAAAGAGGATCAAGAAAAGACCACTTTTACTTGTCCTTTCGGTACCTTTGCCTATAGACGTATGCCTTTTGGTTTATGCAATGCACCTGCTACCTTTCAAAGATGTATGATGGCTATATTCTCTGACTTTTGTGAAAAGATTGTTGAGGTTTTCATGGATGATTTCTCCGTTTACGGAACTTCTTTTGATGACTGCTTGAGCAACCTTGATCGAGTTTTGTAGAGATGCGAAGAAACTAATCTTGTCTTGAATTGGGAAAAGTGCCACTTTATGGTTAATGAAGGTATTGTCTTGGGGCACAAAATCTCCGAAAGAGGTATTGAAGTTGATAAAGCTAAAGTTGATGCTATTGAAAAAATGCCGTGTCCTACGGATATCAGAGGTATAAGAAGTTTCCTTGGTCATGCTGGTTTCTATAGGAGGTTTATTAAAGATTTCTAGGCCTCTCACTAATCTTTTGCAAAAAGATGTTCCATTCATTTTTGATGATGATTGTGTAGAAGCATTTGAAATTCTTAAGAATGCCATGATTTCCGCACCTATTGTTCAACCACCTGATTGGAACTTACCCTTTGAAATTATGTGTGATGCTAGTGATTATGCTGTTGGTGCTGTTCTAGGACAAAGAGTTGATAAGAAATTAAATGTTATCCATTATGCTAGTAAAACTCTAGACAGTGCTCAAAGAAACTATGCTACCACTGAAAAGGAATTTTTAGCGGTTGTGTTTGCTTGTGATAAGTTCAGACCTTATATTGTTGATTCCAAAGTAACTGTTCACACCGATCATGCTGCTATCAAATACCTTATGGAAAAGAAAGATGCTAAACCTAGACTTATTAGATGGGTTCTTCTGCTACAAGAATTTGATTTGCTTATTATTGATAGAAAGGGTGCTGATAACCCCGTAGCAGATAACTTGTCTAGATTGGAGAATGTTCTTGATGACCCACTACCTATTGATGATAGCTTTCCTGATGAACAATTAGCTATCATAAATGCTTCGCATAATGCTCCATGGTATGCTGATTATGCTAACTACATTGTTGCTAAATTTATACCGCCTAGCTTCACATACCAACAAAAGAAAAAGTTCTTCTATGATTTAAGACATTACTTTTGGGATGATCCACACCTTTATAAAGAAGGAGTAGATGGTGTTATTAGATGTTGTGTACCTGAGCATGAACAGGAACAGATCCTACGCAAGTGTCACTCCGAGGCCTATGGAGGACACCACGCTAGAGATAGAACTGCACACAAGGTATTACAATCTGGTTTTTATTGGCCTACTCTCTTCAAGGATGATCGTAAGTTTGTCTTGTCTTGTGATGAATGTCAAAGAATTGGTAATATTAGTAGACGTCAGGAAATGCCTATGAATTACTCTCTTGTTATTGAACCATTTGATGTTTGGGGTTTTGATTATATGGGACCTTTTCCACAGTCTAACGAGTATACTCATATTTTAGTTGATGTTGATTATGCTACTAAGTGGGTAGAAGCTATTCCAACTAGTAGCGCTGATCATAACACATCTATTAAAATGCTTAAAGAAGTTATTTTCCCTAGATTTGGAGTCCCTAGATATTTAATGACTGATGGTGGTTCACACTTTATTCATGGTGCTTTCCGTAAATTGCTTGCTAAGTATGATGTTAATCATAGAATTGCATCTCCATATCATCCTCAGTCTAGTGGTCAAGTAGAATTGAGCAATAGAGAAATTAAATTGATCTTGCAGAAGACTGTTAATAGATCCAGAAAGAATTGGTCTAAGAAACTTGATGATGCATTATGGGCTTATAGAACTGCTTACAAAAACCCTATGGGTATGTCTCCGTATAAGATGGTTTATGGTAAAGCATGTCACTTACCTCTTGAACTAGAACATAAAGCTTATTGGGCAATTAAAGAGCTCAACTATGATTTCAAACTTGCTAGTGAGAAGAGGTTATTTGACATTAGCTCACTTGATGAATGGAGAACCCAGGCATATGAGAATGCCAAGTTGTTTAAAGAAAAGGTTAAGAGATGGCATGATAAAAGGATACAGAAGCGTGAATTCAATGTAGGTGATCATGTCTTGCTATACAATTCTCGTTTAAGATTTTTTGCAGGAAAACTTCTCTCTAAATGGGAAGGGCCTTACGTTATCGAGGAAGTATATCGTTCCGGTGCCATCAAGATCAACAACGCCGAAGGCACAAATCCTAAGGTGGTAAACGGGCAAAGAATCAAACACTATATTTCAGGTACTCCCATAAATGTTGAAACCAATATTATCAATACCATAACTCCGGAGGAGTACATTAGGGAGACCTACCAGAACGTTTCAGATTCCGAAAAGGAATAGGTCTGTGATACGGTAAGCAAACCGACTCCAAAACTTTTTCAATGGCAATTTTTATCCGTTTTGGAATATTTAAAAAATTAGGAAAATTTAAAGTAGTCCGAAGAGTGCACGAGGAGGCGACAAGCCAGGGTGGCGCTCCCTACCCCCCTGGGCGCGCCCCTGTGGCTTGTGGCCACCCCGTGTACCCTCCAGACTTCGTTTTCTTGTGGTATACTCCTTCGGGTCGGTAAAAATTCATTATATAATCTCCCGAAGATTTTGACCTTCGTATCACGACAATACCCCTTGTTTTCGTTTTGAGCTGTTTCTGCAGCAGATTTAGATCAACATGACGTCCCCAAGTGTTTCGAAGGACAAGTTCTTCGAGAAGCTCATCAACCCATACCTTGCGGAGGTGCTGCGACACCCTCAAACCATTGAGATGCGTGAGGTGGTGCTGCACATCCGTGATGTTGAGGGGCTAAAGAAGACCAGAAGTGTGGAGACCAGGCTCGAAGCAATGGAGCAACAAGTCTTCAAGTGCCAAGGGATGATGGAACGAGGACTCAATGCCAATCACATGATGATCGCGGAGTTTACCCATAAGCACAAGCTGGACGCCAAGGACATCGGGGAGCACATCTTCAAGCTTTACGAGAAAATCGAGCATCTCCAAGCCCAGATCTATGACCTGCAAAACCAAAACTGTGAGTATGAATACAGATTTAAGAGAATGAGTTTGGCTGCAGATTTGAGGATCCCGGAGACTCATTCATGTTTTTACGATGGTGAGCCCATGCCTTGGAAGACGGAGGACAAGCCTCCAACCCCATCAACAACTTCAACATCACCACCTCCGAAGCAAGACATCTAAACACATGGGTACGGGCACTCCCCTTGGCTTGTGCCAAGCTTGGGGGAGGTGCCCCGGTATCGTATCACCATCACATCTTTTGCTTTTATCGTTTTTCTTTTTCCGATCCTTTTGGTTATATCTTGATCTAGTAGAATAAAGTTTTTAGTGTGATCTAGTTTTGAGTTTTGCTTTATGTTCCCCCTATGTAAGCAAGTCCGAGAGTTATATAATAATGAGTAGTTTTGAGTTGAGGGCTTTGCTTGTTTGCTATGATCTTGAGAAAAATAAATAGAAAGAAGTATAAAATAAAAGCAAAGAATATATATGATGATCTTATGGGGGGTGATGACTTCACATATAAGAAGTATGTCGATTGAAATTTGTTGTGAGTTAACAAACATAGCTATTGGTCATTGTTGCAATTAAAAGGAAGTAATAAAGAAAGAGAGGTTCACATATAAATATCTTATCTTGGACATCTTTTATGATTGTGAGCACTCATTAAAATAATTTATGCTAAGAAGTTGGTGTTGGACAAGGAAGACAACATAATGAGTTATGTTTGCTTATTTCCGAATAGAAGTTATATGGTTATAGATCCTTCAACATGTGACGCTTGCTTCCACCCCATATCAGCCAAAACTTCCGCACCAAGTAGAGATACTACTTGTGCATCCAAATACCCTTAACCCAGTTTTGCCATAAGAGTCCACCATACCTACCCATGGATTGAGTAAGATCTTTCAAGTAAGTTGTCATCGGTGCAAGCAATAAAAATTGCTCTCTAAATATGCAAGATCTATTAGTGTGAGGAAAATAAACTTTATACGAACTTGTGATATGGAAGAAATAAAAGCGACAGACTGCATAATAAAGTTCTCTATCACAAGGGGCAATATAAAGTGACGTTCTTTTGCATTAAGGGATTGCGCATCCAACTATAAAAGCGCATGACAACCTCTGCTTCCCTCTGCGAAGGGCCTATCTGTTACTTTTATTTTCTAGTACTTACCTTTATGCAAGAGTCGTGGTGATCTTCACTGCTCCCTTTATTTCGCCTTTATCTCTTGGCAAGCATCATGTGTTGGGGAATGATCTAGACACATATATCCACTCGGATGTGGGTGAGCATGAGTTATTTCTGTTGACATTACCCTTGAGGTAAATAGTTGGTAGGCAAAACTATAAGCCCCTATCTTTCTCTGTGTCCGATTGAAGCTTTGACCTCATAGGTACCGCGTGAGTGTCAGCAATTATGAAAGACTAAAAGATGATTGAGTATGTGGATTTGCTTTACAAGCTCTTATATGACTCTTTCCGATGTTATGATAAATTGGAATTGCTTCAATGACTGAGATCATAGTTTGTTGGTTCTCAATAGAGTTCTTGATTCATACTTTACCTTGTGAATGAATTGTTACTTTAGCATAAGAAATTATATGCCAATATATGTTGTTGTTCTATAGATGACCATGATGCCTTCATGTCCGTATTTTATTTTTATCAACACCTCTATCTCTAAACATGTGGGCATATTTATCGATTTCGGCTTTCGCTTGAGGACAAGCGAGGTCTAAGCTTGGGGGAGTTGATACGTCCATTTTGCATCATGCTTTTATATCGATATTTATTGCATTATGGGTTGTTAATACACATTATGGTACAATACTTATGCCTTTTCTCTCTTATTTTACAAGGTTTACATGAAGAGGGAGAATGCCGGCAGCTGGAATTCTGGACTGGAAAAGGAGCAACTCTGAGATACCTATTCTGCACAACTCCAAAAGTCCTGAAAATCTACGGAGAATTATTTTGGAATATATAAAAAATATTGGGCGAAAGAAATACCAGGGGGGACCCACCAGGCAGTCACAAGCCAGGGGGCGCGCCCCTGTGGCTTGTGACCCACCTGGCAGGTCTCCGGAGCCCATCTTCTGCTATATGGAGGGTTTTGACCTGGAAAAAATCATAAGGGAGCTTTCGGGATGAAGCGCCGCCGTCTCGAGGCGGAACTTGGCAGAACCAATCTAGGGCTCCGGCGGAGCTGTTCTGCCGGGGAAACTTCCTTCCCGGAGGGGGAAATCGAAGCCATCGTCATCACCAACGATCCTCTCATCGAGAGGGGGTCAATCTCCATCAACATCTTCACTAGCACCATCTCCTCTCCAAACCCTAGTTCATCTCTTGTATCCGATCTTTGTCTCAAAACCTCAGATTGGTACCTGTGGGTTGCTAGTAGTGTTGATTACTTCTTGTAGTTGATGCTAGTTGGTTTACTTGGTGGAAGATCATGTGTTCAGATCCTTAATGACAATTAATACTCCTCTGATTATGAACATGAATATGCTTTGTGAGTAGTTACGTTTGTTCCTGAGGACATGAGATAAGTCTTGTTATAAGTAATCATGTGAATTTGGTATTCGTTCGATATTTTGATGAGATGTATGTTGTCTCTCCTCTAGTGGTGTTATGTGAACGTCGACTACATGACACTTCACCATTTTTTGGGCCTAGAGGAAGGCATTGGGAAGTAATAAGTAGATGATGGGTTGCTAGAGTGACAGAAGCTTAAACCCTAGTTTATGCGTTGCTTCGTAAGGGGCTGATTTGGATCCACATGTTTCATGCTATGGTTAGATTTATCTTAATTCCTCTTTCGTAGTTGCGGATGCTTGCGAGAGGGGTTAATCATAAGTGGGAGGTTTTTCCAAGTAAGGACAGCACCCAAGCACCGGTCCACCCACATATCAAATTATCAAAGTAACGAACGCGAATCGTATGAGCATGATGAAAACTAGCTTGACAGAAATTCCCATGTGTCCTCGGGAGCGCTTTGCTTTATATAAGAGTTTGTCCAGGCTTGTCCTTTGCTATAAAAAGGATTGGGCCACCTTGCTGCACCTTTGTTACATTTGTTACTTGCTATCCGTTACGAATTATCTTATCACAAAACTATCTATTACCGATAATTTCAGTGCTTGCAGAGAATACCTTACTGAAAACCGCTTGTCATTTCCTTTTGCTCCTCGTTGAGTTCGGCACTCTTACTTATCGAAAGGACTACGATAGATCCCCTATACTTGTGGGTCATCACCGCGTTAGAACACCCGTAACTCTCTCGGGAATTCAACATATCCCCGATAACTTCGACATGAGGGGGGGGGGTCCGCAAGTTTCTATATGGAGGGAATGATTTTTGAAAACAGAGAACTATTTTTTAAATAGAGGAAACTCTGTCAAGTGTTGTATTTTGGTGACAAATATACTTCTTTTTTGGTTTATGGGATAGCTAGTTTGAAGTGTCAATGCTTTATGTGCAGAAGCTATGGATCATAGAGACTTAGAAAAAGAAGACTTGTTGGGGGATATAATCCGCGACGGAGGTGATGATAATATCTTGTCGTGGCTCAACGACAACGATGGTGATAGAAGAGAGGATGACGGCTCCGGTGATCCAATGGAGGAGGAAGGAGATCATGACGGCTCCGGTGATGGAATGGAGGAGGAAGGAGATCATGACGGCTCCGGTGATCGAATGGTGAAGGGAGACTTAACTGTTTCAAAGTCCGGCGAGGTATATATATATATATACATATATATATACATATATATATATATATTAAGCCTCTGTTGACTAGATGCATTAATTGTTTTGTATGTACATATATTAATGCTTCTTTCTTCTTTTAGCCCTCCGGATCGAGCCAAACTTCGGTAAGGAGACGAGGCCCGAAGAAAAAGTTGGACCCGGATGAAAGGTTCATGATCGAAGAAGTCTCTCCAGAAGGCCAACCGATTGCTCTCAAGTGGACCAAGGACAAATTTATACATCAGTGCGGAGTTGTTGTTAGGGACAGCGTCCCGATCAGCATCCAAGAATGGAATAAGAAGAAGGACCCTGAAGTTCCTTATGCCAACGATAGACTGAAATATGATCTTTGGAACTCGATGTTGAGAAATTTCAGCCTACCGCCAGAGGAGGATCCGAATAACCCAGTTATACAGCGGAAGGTCAAGGCATTTGCTCTTAAGAAAATGGCAAAACTATTCAAGAACTGGAAGAAACTATTGAACAAAAAGTTTGTCGAGAAAGACGAGACTTCAGAGTTCAAAGGTCAATACTTCAAGATAAAAGATCACTGGCCCGCATTTGTGGCCTAGAAGAAATCGGAGAAGGCCAAGCAGAGGTCACTTATAAATAAGAAAAATGCTACAAAGAAGCAGTATCACCATGTTACGGGGTCAGGTGGCTACATCAAAGCCCGACCTACATGGGACAAAGCTGAGCAAGACCTGCTTGCTAAAAATGTCCAACCAACGACTTTGCACTGGCCAGATCGTGCAAGGACTTGGTTCTTCGGGGTTGGGGGAACTTTGGACCCAGTCACAGGGAAGTGTGTCTATACGAAAGCTCAACTTCAAACACCCGTCACAAAGCTTGAGGAAGTAATCAAGGAAGCGCTGGAAGGGAGGTTCATTCCCGACAGAGACAAGGACGAGCTGTCAGCGGCCCTCGGGAATCCTGAACACCGTGGACGAACACGAGGCACATCAGGTTCCGTTCCGTGGAAGGTTGGGTTTCCCGACAGCACTTGTTACAGAAGCCGATAGAGAAAGAAGAAAGAGGAAGCAAGCGAAATGCAGAAGATCAATGAAAGATTAGCGAAACTAGAGGCACTTGAGAGCCAGCGAGCTACCGGCCAACCATCTCAGCGGCACGAAGATCCTTCATTGGAGACTACCAACGATGCTACCCCACCATCTCAGCGGAGAAGCAGCGTGGCTTCCACGCAGCTCGTTCATCCTGATAGCACGGCTCCTCGCTACCCCGTGGATGGTATCACGGATAATGAACATTGTGTGCTAATGGCGAAATGCCATAACCTGACCTTGAAGGTGGCGGTCGGCTATGTCTTACCTCCTCGACCTGATGCAACTTTCCATTGCACTCCGGTACCAGCTGGCTTTGCTATTGTCGGGGTGGATGAAATAATGGACGGATTTGATGGGCTGGAGCTTGAGTACGCTACAGGTGAAGGGGAGATTCTTCTTCGATATGCCTTAAGGACTACCTGTCTATGGAGAAAGGAACACATCGTGCTTCCATACTGGACGCCGCCTCAGCAGACTCAGCCGGAGGAGGCCTCGGTGCCTGAGTCGTCTCCGGTGCGTCATGTTGGAAATATGCCCTAGAGGCAATAATAAATTAGTTATTATTATATTTACTTGTTCATGATAATCGTTTATTATCCATGCTATAATTGTATTGATTGGAAACTCAAATACATGTGCGGGTACAAAGACAACACTGTGTCCCTAGTAAGCCTCTAGTTAACTAGCTCGTTGATCAAAGATGGTTAAGGTTTCCTAGCCATAGACATGAGATGTCATTTGATAACGGGATCACATCATTAGGAGAATGATGTGATGGACAAGACCCAAACTACGAACGTAGCATATGATCGTGTAAGTTTATTGCTATTGCTTTCTACATGTCAAGTATCTGTTCCTTTGACCATGAGATCATGCAACTCCCTGACATCGGAGGAGTACCTTGTGTGTATCAAACGTCGCAACGTAACTGGGTGACTATAAAGGTGCTCTACAGGTATCTCCGAGGGTGGCTGTTGGGTTGGCATGGATCAAGACTGGGATTTGTTACTCCGTATGACGGAGAGGTATCTGAGGGCCCACTCGGTAATACAACATCACAATGAGCCTTGCAAGCAATGTGACTAAAGTGTTAGCCACGAGATCTTGTATTACGGAACGAGTAAAGAGACTTGCTAGTAACGAGATTGAACTAGGTATAGAGATACCGACGATCGAATCTCGGGCAAGTAACATACCGAAGAACAAAGGGAACAGCATACGGGATTAACTGAATCCTTGACATAGAGGTTCGACCGATAAAGATCTTCGTAGAATATGTAGGAGCCAATATGGGCATCCAGGTCCCGCTATTGGTTATTGGCCGTAGAGGTGTCTCGGTCATGTCTACATAGTTCTCGAACCCGCAGGGTCTACACACTTAACGTTTGGTGACGATTAGTATAGTTGAGTTATTTTGTTGGTGACCGAAGGTTGTTCGGAGTCCCGGATAAGATCCCGGACATGACGAGGATCTCCGGAAGAGTCCGGAGGTAAAGATTAATATATGTGATAATAGTGTTTTGATCTCCGGAAGGGTTCCGGAATTCATCGGAAGAGGTTCCGGATGTTTACCGAAGTGTTCGGGTGCAGCAACACTTTGTATGAGCCAAAGGGGTAAAGCCCACGAGGTATTGGAAAGTGCAAAAGGAAGTTTTGCTGCTGCCTTAAGCGGTACTACCGCTGGTAAGGCAGTACTACCGCGTAAGCGGTACTACCGCTTGTGTGAAGCGGTACTACCGCTTGGGTGAAGCGGTACTACCGCTCAAGCGGTACTACCGCTCGTGAGCGGTACTACCGCTTGTACGCGGTACTGCAGGGATCCGAGTTGGACTCTTTCCCTGCGGGCCAAACCGACCTTGTGCGGGCAAAACCGACCTGGAGGAGGCTTTTACTCCAAGTTTAGACCCCAAGGCTCAACATATAAATAGAGGGGCAGGGCTAGAACACGGGACACATTAAGATTTCCCAAGTCGTGTGTCGGCAACCCTAACCCGCTAGTTCTCCCGTCATAATCTCCGTAGTGCTTGGCGAAGCCCTGCAGAGATTGTTGCTCACCACCATCACCACGCCGTCGTGCTGCCGGAACTCATCTACTACTTCATCATCGCTCGCTGGATCGAGGAGGTGAAGGCGTCATCAAGTCGTACGTGTGTTGAACGCGGAGGTGCCGTCCGTTCGGCACTAGTTCGTGATCGGATCGAGGGACGACTTGCGATTTGGATCGCGGAGACGTTCGACTACATCAACCGCGTTTATTAATGCTTCCGCTTAGCGATCTACAAGGGTATGTAGATTCACTCTCCCTCTCGTAGATGCTCATCACCATGGATAGATCTTGTGTGTGCATAGGAAAATTTTTGTTTCCCATGCAACGTTCCCCAACAGTGGCATCAGAGCCAGGTCTATGCGTAGATGAGATCTCGAGTAGAACACAAACGAGTTGTGGGCGTGGGTGTATACATATTGCTTGCCGTTACTAGTTGATACTTGATTCGGCGGTATTGTGAGATGAAGCGGCCCGGACCGACATTATGCGTACGCTTACGCGAGACAGGTTCCTTCAACTGACATGTAACTTCGTTGCATAAAGATGGCTAGCGGGTGTCTGTCTCTCTCACTTTAGTTGAATCGATTTCAATGAAGAGGGTTCTTTTAGAAGATCAAAAAGCAATCACTACACCACGTTGTGGTTTTGCGTAGGTAAGAACGGTTCTTGCAAACCCGTAGCAGCCACGTAAAATTTGCAACAACAATTAGAGGACGTCTAACTTGTTTTTGCAGGGTATGTTGTGATGTGATATGGCCAATTACATGATGAGATATATGTGATGTATGAGATGATCATGTGTTGTATAGAATATCACGACTTGCATGTCGATGAGTACGGCAACTGGCAGGAGCCATAGAGTTGTCTTTAATTATTTTCGTCGTTTTGCTTTACTTTATCGCTATGAGTTAGCAATAGTCGTGGAAGCAACAGTCGGCGCGACAACCTCATGGCGACACGTTGATGGAGATCAAGATGATGGAGATCATGGTGTCATGCTGGTGACGATGGAGATCATGCCGGTGCTTTGGAGATGGAGATCAAAAGCACAAGTTCATGGCCATATCATGTCACTTATGAATTGCATGTGATGTTAATCCTTTTATGCATCTTATTTTGCTTAGGATGACGGTAGCATTATAAGGTGATCCCTCACTTAAATTTCAAGATAAAATTGTGTTCTCCCCGAGTGTGCACCATTGCGAAAGTTCGTCGTTTCGAGACACGCCGTGATGATCGGGTGTGATAGACTCTACGTTCACATACAACGGGTGTAAGCCATGTTGCACGTGCGGAACACTCGGGTTAAACTTGACGAGCCTAGCATGTACAGACATGGCCTCGGAACACAAGAGACCGAAAGGTCGAACATGAGTCATATAGTAGATATGATCAACATGAAGATGTTCACCATTGAAACCACCTCAACTCACGTGATGATCGGACTTGAGTTGGTGGATTTGGATCATGTTACACTCGAATGACCAGAGGGATGTCAATTTGAGTGGGAGTTTTTAAGTAATATGATTAACTAAACTCATTATCTAGAACAATAGTCTAAGTTGTCTTTGCTATATTTATGTTGTAGATCATGGCTCGCGCAGTAGCACCCCTGAATTTTAATGCGTTCCTAGAGAAAGCTAAGTTGAAAGATGATGAAAGTAACTTTGTGGACTGGGCCCGTAATCTAAGGATTATCCTTACGGCTTCCCAGAAGGCTTATGTCCTTGATGCACCGCTTGGTGATCCACCCGCTCCAGTTGAGTCTCTAGACGTTGTGAACGCCTGGCAGGCTCGTTCTGAAGATTACTCAATAGTTCAATGTGCAATATTGTATGGCTTAGAACCGGGACTTCAAAGAAGTTTTGAACGTCATGGAGCATATGAGATGTTCCAGGAGTTGAAGTTTATCTTTCAGAAGAATGCCCGGATCGAGAGATATGAGATCTCCGATAAGTTCTATGCTTGCAAGATGGAGGAGAACGGGTCTATCAGTGATCACGTACTCAGAATGTCTGGGTACTCCACCCGTCTGGCTGAATTGGGGATGCCCCTTCCGCCAGAGGCTATCACTGACAGAGTTCTTCAATCATTGCCACCTAGCTACAAGAGCTTCGTGTTGAACTATAACATGCACGGGATGAACAAGTCAGTCGCCGAGCTGTTTGCGATGCTGAAAGCCGCTGAGTCTGAAATTCAAAAGGAGCATCAAGTGTTGATGGTCAATAAAACCACTAGTTTCAAGAAAAATGGCAAGGGTAAGAAGGGTAACTCCAAGAAGAGTGGCAAAGCAGTTGCTCCTCTCGAGAAGAAACCCAAGGCTGGACCCAAACCAGAAACTGTGTGTTTTCATTGCAAGGGAACTGGACACTGGAAGCGGAACTGCCCCAAGTATTTGGCTGACAAGAAGGCGGCCAACAACAAACAAGGTATATATGATATACATGTTATTGATGTGTACCTTACCAACTCTCGTTGTAGTGCCTGGCTATTTGATACCGGTACGGTTGCTCATATTTGCAACTCAAAACAGGAACTGCGGAATAGACGGAGGTTGGCAAAGGACGAAGTGACGATGCGCGTGGGAAATGGTTCCAAGGTTGATGTGATCGCCGTCGGCACGCTCGCTCTTCGATTACCATCGGGATTAGTGATGAACCTGAATAATTGTTATTTAGTGCCTGCGTTAAGCATGAACATTATATCTGGATCTTGTTTATTGCGATACGGTTACTCATTTAAATCAGAGAATAATGGTTGTTCTATTTATATGAGTAATATCTTTTATGGTCATGCACCCGATGTGAGGGGTTTATTCTTATTGAATCTCGATAGTAATGATACACATGTTCATAACATTGATGCCAAAAGATGTAGAATTAATAATGATAATACCACTTTCTTGTGGCACTGCCGTTTAGGTCATATTGGCGTAAAACGCATGAGGAAGCTCCATGCTGATGGACTTTTAGAGTCACTTGATTTTGAATCACTTGACACATGTGAGCCATGCCTCATGGGCAAGATGACTAAAACGCCGTTCTCTGGTACAATGGAACGGGCAAGTGACTTATTGGAAATCATACATACTGATGTGTGCGGTCCGATGAGTATTGAGGCGCGCGGTGGTTATCGTTACTTTCTCACCTTCACTGATGACTTAAGTAGATATGGGTATATTTACTTAATGAAACACAAGTCTAAAACATTTGAAAAGTTCAAACAATTTCAGAGTGAAGTTGAGAATCATCGTAACAAGAAGATTAAATTTCTACGATCTGATCGAGGAGGAGAATATCTGAGTTATGACTTTGGCAGTCACTTAAGACAGTGTGGAATTGTTTCACAATTGACACCGCCTGCAACACCACAGCGTAATGGTGTGTCCGAACGTCGTAATCGAACCTTATTGGATATGGTGCGATCTATGATGTCTCTTGCCGATTTGCCACTATCGTTTTGGGGTTATGCATTAGAGACAGCTGCATTCACTTTAAATAGGGCACCATCGAAATCCGTTGAGACGACGCCATATGAACTTTGGTTTGGCAAGAAGCCAAAGCTGTCGTTTCTTAAAGTTTGGGGATGTGATGCTTATGTCAAAAAGCTTCAGCCTGAAAAGCTGGAACCCAAAGCGGAGAAATGCGTCTTCATAGGATACCCAAAAGAGACAGTTGGGTATACCTTCTACCTCAGATCCGAAGGCAAAGTGTTTGTCGCTAAAAACGGAACATTTCTTGAGAAAGAGTTTCTCTCGAAAGAATTGAGTGGGAGGAAGATAGAACTTGATGAGGTTGTTGAACCTTTACTTCAACCTGAAAGTAGCGTAGCGCAGAAAGACGTTTCTGTAGAGCCTACATCAGCTGAAGAGGAAGTTAATGATGATGATCATGAAGCTATGGATCAAGTTGCTATCGAACCTCGTAGGTCGACAAGGACGCGTACTGCTCCTGAGTGGTACGGCAACCCTGTCTTAGAGGTCATGTTGTTGGATAACGATGAACCTACGAGCTATGGAGAAGCGATGATGGGCCCGGATTCCGAGAAGTGGTTAGAGGCCATGAAATCCGAGATGGGATCCATGTATGAAAACAAAGTATGGACTTTGGAAGTATTACCTGAAGGGCGTAAGGCCATTCAGAACAAATGGATCTTTAAGAGGAAGACGGACGCGGACGGTAATGTCACCGTCTATAAAGCTCGACTTGTGGCAAAGGGTTTTTCACAAGTTCAAGGAGTTGACTACGATGAGACCTTCTCACCCGTAGCGATGCTTAAGTCCGTCAGAATCATGTTAGCAATAGCTGCCTTTTTCGATTATGAAATTTGGCAGATGGATGTCAAAACAGCGTTCCTTAACGGTTTCCTTAAGGAAGAGTTGTATATGATGCAACCAGAAGGTTTTGTCGATCCAGAGAATGCTGACAAAGTTTGCAAACTCCAGCGATCCATTTATGGACTGGTGCAAGCATCTCGGAGTTGGAATCTTCGCTTTGATGAGGTGATCAAAGCGTTCGAGTTTATACAAGTTTACGGAGAAGCTTGTATTTACAAGAAAGTGAGTGGGAGCTCTATAGCGTTTCTAATATTATATGTGGATGACATATTGCTGATTGGAAACAATATAGAAATGTTGGAAGACGTGAAGGAATATTTGAACAAGAGTTTTTCAATGAAGGACCTAGGAGAAGCTGCTTTCATATTAGGCATCAAGATCTATAGAGATAGATCGAGACGCTTAATAGGACTTTCACAAAGCACATACCTTGACAAAGTTTTGAAGAAGTTCAAAATGGATCAGTCCAAGAAGGGGTTCTTGCCTGTATTGCAAGGTGTGAAGTTGAGTAAGACTCAATGCCCAGTGACTGCAGAAGATAGAGAAAAGATGAGTGTCATCCCCTATGCTTCAGCCATAGGCTCTATCATGTATGCAATGCTGTGCACAAGACCCGATGTCAGCCTTGCCATAAGTATGGTCGGAAGGTTTCAAAGTGATCCAGGAATGGAACACTGGACGGCGGTCAAGAATATCCTGAAGTACCTGAAAAGGACTAAGGACATGTTTCTCGTTTATGGAGGTGATCAAGAGCTCGTCGTAAAGGGTTACGTCGATGCAAGCTTTGACACTAATCCGGATGACTCTAAGTCACAAACCGGATACGTATTTATTCTTAATGGGGGTGCGGTTAGCTGGTGCAGTTCCAAGCAAAGCGTGGTAGCTGATTCTACATGCGAAGCGGAGTACATCGCTTCCTCGGAGGCGGCGAAGGAAGGTGTCTGGATGAAGGAGTTCATGACAGATCTTGGAGTAGTGCCTAGTGCGCTTAACCCAATGACTCTGTTTTGTGATAATACTGGTGCCATTGCTCTAGCCAAGGAACCAAGATTTCACAAGAGGACCAGACACATAAAGCGACGTTTCAATTCCATCCGCGATTACATCAAGGAGGACGACATAAATATTTGCAAAGTACACACGGATCTGAATGTTGCAGATCTGATGACTAAACCTCTTCCAAGGGCTAAACATGAACAACACCAGAACTGCATGGGTGTTCGATTCATTACAATGTAAATCACATAGTGATGTGAACTAGATAATTGACTCTAGTGCAAGTGGGAGACTGTTGGAAATATGCCCTAGAGGCAATAATAAATTAGTTATTATTATATTTCCTTGTTCATGATAATCGTTTATTATCCATGCTATAATTGTATTGATTGGAAACTCAAATACATGTGTGGGTACATAGACAACACTGTGTCCATAGTAAGCCTCTAGTTAACTAGCTCGTGGATCAAAGATGGTTAAGGTTTCCTAGCCATAGACATGAGATGTCATTTGATAACGGGATCACATCATTAGGAGAATGATGTGATGGACAAGACCCAAACTACGAACGTAGCATATGATCGTGTAAGTTTATTGCTATTGTTTTCTGCATGTCAAGTATCTGTTCCTTTGACCATGAGATCATGCAACTCCCTGACATCGGAGGAGTACCTTGTGTGTATCAAACGTCGCAACGTAACTGGGTGACTATAAAGGTGCTCTACAGGTATCTCCGAGGGTGTCTGTTGGGTTGGCATGGATCAAGACTGGGATTTGTTACTCCGTATGACGGAGAGGTATCTCAGGGCCCACTCGGTAATACAACATCACAATGAGCCTTGCAAGCAATGTGACTAAAGTGTTAGCCACGAGATCTTGTATTACGGAACGAGTAAAGAGACTTGCCAGTAACGAGATTGAACTAGGTATAGAGATACCGACGATCGAATCTTGGGCAAGTAACATACCGAAGAACAAAGGGAACAGCATACGGGATTAACTGAATCCTTGACATAGAGGTTCGACCGATAAAGATCTTCGTAGAATATGTAGGAGCCAATATGGGCATCCAGGTCCCGCTATTGGTTATTGGCCGTAGAGGTGTCTCGGTCATGTCTACATAGTTCCCGAACCCGCAGGGTCTACACACTTAACGTTTGGTGACGATTAGTATAGTTGAGTTATTTTGTTGGTGACCGAAGGTTGTTCGGAGTCCCGGATAAGATCCCGGACATGACGAGGATCTCCGGAAGAGTCCGGAGGTAAAGATTAATATATGTGATAATAGTGTTTTGATCTCCGGAAGGGTTCCGGAATTCATCGGAAGAGGTTCCGGATGTTTACCGAAGTGTTCGGGTGCAGCAACACTTTGTATGAGCCAAAGGGGTAAAGCCCACGAGGTATTGGAAAGTGCAAAAGGAAGTTTTGCTGCTGCCGTAAGCGGTACTACCGCTGGTAAGGCAGTACTACCGCGTAAGCGGTACTACCGCTTGTGTGAAGCGGTACTACCGCATAAGCGGTACTACCGCTTGGGTGAAGCGGTACTACCGCTCGTGAGCGGTACTACCGCTTGTACGCGGTACTGCAGGGATCCGAGTTGGACTCTTTCCCTGCGGGCCAAACCGACCTTGTGCGGGCAAAACCGACCTGGAGGAGGCTTTTACTCCAAGTTTAGATCCCAAGGCTCAACATATAAATAGAGGGGCAGGGCTAGCACACGGGACACATTAAGATTTCCCAAGCCGTGTGTCGGCAACCCTAACCCTCTAGTTCTCCCGTCATAATCTCCGTAGTGCTTGGCGAAGCCCTGCAGAGATTGTTCCTCACCACCATCACCACGCCGTCGTGCTGCCGGAACTCATCTACTACTTCATCATCGCTCGCTGGATCGAGGAGGTGAAGGCGTCATCAAGCCGTACGTGTGTTGAACGCGGAGGTGCCGTCCGTTCGGCACTAGTTCGTGATCGGATCGAGGGACGACTTGCGATTTGGATCGCGGAGACGTTCGACTACATCAACCGCGTTTATTAACGCTTCCGCTTAGCGATCTACAAGGGTATGTAGATTCACTCTCCCTCTTGTAGATGCTCATCACCATGGATAGATCTTGTGTGTGCGTAGGAAATTTTTTGTTTCCCATGCAACGTTCCCCAACACGTCAGCCGTCTCCGGTGCGTCGACCGTCTCCAGTGCGTCAACCGTCTCCGGTGCGTCAGTCATCTCCGCTGCCTGAGTCATCTCCGGCGCGTCAGCCGTCTCTGCCGCCTCAGCGGACTCCGACGGAGGAGGCCCCTCAGCAGAATCCTCCTCCGCCTCAGCTGTCTCCGCCGCGTCATCGGACTCCGCCTCCTCCGCCGCCTCAGCAACATCGGAAGAGACCCGCCGCCGCTCCGGCGGCTAGTAGCAGTACGAAAATGAGGAGATTCAGAGCAGGCCCAAGCCTTAAGGTTCCTCCCAAGTTACCATACGAGTTGACTAAGGAGGAAAACAACAAGATCATGGATGCCGAAGTGAAACGTCAGCTTGCACCGAAACGCCCACCTCCAGAGGAGAAAATAGATCTGGTGAAAGCGAAGCGAACTCTGGCTACCCTTAGGCGACCAGCACCGCCTCCGCTGCCATCAAACTATGATCGTTGTATTCAAAAGACATATGATCAAGCGAGGCGGTCGGGAAGCTTAAGTAGAAGTGGCGCAAGAAGTGGGAAAACAATTCCCCAGTTCGGCGAACAAGAACTGCAATCGTGCCCTCCGCTCAAGGTGGTTACCGATATCACTAATGATCTAGAGAAAGTGGCCGGTGGTCTTGCTATCACTGCTGGTGATTACTTACCCGATTCGGTACAGTTCGAAAAGGCTGAGGTAGTACCATCCTTAAGATACGAGCACGGGAAGCCTCTCGTCACACATGAGGAGCTCAAGGGTCTACCAACGAGGATGCGACATTTGCATGAATGGTACTTGAAAGCTTGCAAGGACGGGACCGACAATATCTTGGTGGGAATAAAAAATGAGCACTTCTTCAATGGAGACCAGGTGTTGTTCGTTGAATTTGAAGAAATTTTTCAGTTATACAACCAAAAGGAGCTTGACAAAACTATCGTCAGTTCCTATTGTCTGTAAGTATTTTTTCTGTAATTAAGTCTCTAGCTCAGCTCGTTCATTGCATGTATTAATTATCCTCACACTATATTATGCAGAATGAAGATCCTCGAATGCAAACAACTACAAATCTATGACATTGGGTTCATTGACCCAAATTTCATAAATGAACATACGTTAAAAAAATCCGAATGAAACAGAGAAAATTTTGCTAGATGCGTTACTTGGACAACAAACCAGAAGGGAAATACTATTTCCTTACAACTTCAAGTGAGTGTTACTATCTTGTGCACATTCTGTTTCGCTTACTCGAGGTTAAGTGCAATTAATGAGTTATGCGTGTGCAGTTTCCACTTTATTCTGCTAGACATTCAGCTTGAAGAGGGAAAAGTAACTGTCTTGGACTCGAGACGTAAAGACCCTAAGGAGTGGACGGACATGAGTCAAATGCTTCAGAAGTAAGTTCAATCATTATCGCACCATATCGGCAACTTTCGTTCATTTCCTGATATCAAGTAATCATTTTCTTTGCCGGGCAGGGTTTGGAAAAAGTTCACCAAACAGGTTAAGGGTGTCAGCTGGAAAAAAGAGCTGCAATTTTTACACCCCAAAGTAAGTACTACTCTAGTACCGCGCATCTCTCATGCATTGATTCTAGTTTCAATACCATTATCATGCTTGATTATCATTTTGATTGAACTCTATTCTCGTAAAGTGCTTGTGGTAGGCACCCGGGACTAATTTATGTGCATACTACGTTTGCGAGTTCATTCGCCACTCGACCTCTGAGCGGGGTCGGGGCATATCTTTAGAACAATTTGAAGTACGTAAACAATATTCACATTTTTATTTTATTACCATCAATTGTGTTGAGTTTTATTGACCCCTTCTTTAAATTAGACCTGGCGGAAGCGGGACATACTCCTACCAACTGATCGCGTACGAGCAATTCAAGAGGAATTGGCGGGATTCTTTGTTGAGCATGTCATACCTAAAGACGGAGAATGCCATAAGGATTTCGAATGCGATGTTGGTAATTGACATTAGGATCGTAAGAGATGTTATATTGTATATATGCATGAACGTGTACTATATGTAATAGCGTCGAATAGATTTACGAAAACTTGTTGCATATTGTTCGACCAAGCACGGAGAAAGAGAGGTCACTTCTCTCTATATATTGATCATGACGATGTTGTGTAATGGTTCCTTCATTGCTATATGTAGTAGCTAGCGTCGAGTTGAATGAAAAGCGTAAAATAAAAATGGTAAACACAAAAATAAAAGGGGGAAACACAATAGGAAAACCCCTAAACCCCTCCTTTCAAAAAAAAACCCAGCGCCTGGCAGCTGCTGACGCGTGGCTGCCTTTTAGTCCCGATCGGTGTTACCAACCGGGACTAAAGGTCCTCCAGCCTGGGCACCCCAGGGCGGCCACGTGGAGCTCCTTTAGTCCCGGTTCGTAAGCCAACCGGGACTAAAAATGATGGGCATTAGTCCCGATCGTTTTGTCCCGGTTGCAGAACCGGGACTAAAGGCCCTCTGGAACCGGGACTGATGCCCTGTTTTCTACTAGTGGGAGACAACGAGCGGCCGGCTCGCATACATGCACTCATGCATTTTTTTGGTTTAAATTATGTCTTTATTCATGACGTGGCATGTACTAATAGAATGGTTAGGTGGGCAGCTCAACGCATTTAATTTCATGTCCAATGGATGTGTATGTGCATTTATTCAAGTTTTCAAATTTTCAAAAAGTCATAACTTTTAAACCGCGTGTCGGAATTCAGATCCGTTTTCACCATTGGAATTCTCGCGACGAGATCTTTGAAACTAGATCCCGCATGCATATGTTTTGACGAAATTTTTTGAAGGCAACTTTGGTGCCATATGGTGCAACTCTATTGCTACATCGTGCAATTCTAATACAGTAGGGTGCAATTTCTTCAAAACCATTTTTTTAAGCTGCATGATCGACTTTTTTTGAGATTTGCAACCTAGCAACCATGACAACCAATTTTTTGTGATGTGCAGCTAGTCTACTACCCCAACCAACTACCTAGTTGTCAATGTGCAACCCTCCCTTTTCCTATTCGTGGATGATATAGTTCTTCATTGGTGTCATACCATGCCCCACCTACCCCTAGCAACTCTATGTGCAACTTACTCTGTTGTTTCAGCTAACTTTCTAGTAGTCGATGGGCACTGGATATATAGTTTTAGTTGACAGGGACAATAGTCAAAGTTGCACATAATCTGCTAGACAGTTGGCCAGGGCAACAGATAAAGTTGCACATCTCGACATGGATTTGTTGGATGGTGAAAAACTGCACATCCATAAGACCATGAGGGTAGAGAAAAGTTATCTATAGGTGAGACCCTAAAGATGTACCTGGGGTGGGTGGGAAGGGGTGCTAGCAATGAAAACTACACATCCACGGGTACGGGGGAAAGTTGCACATCGACCGTTAAATAGTTGGCTGAGATAGTTTCCGAAGTTGCACATCCACTGCTTGGCAGTTGACCGAGGTAACAAACAGTGAAAACTACGCTTCCAACTAGATGGGAAAAGTTGCACATCGATGACTAACTAGTTGGCCGGGACAGCAGACGAAGTTGCACATCTCACTTGATAGTGGATAGTTTGTGACGAGGTGCCATCAATGAAAACTGCACATCCATGGATAGAAAAAAAGTTGCACATCGACTATTAGGTAGTTGCACATCAATAAATAGGCAGTTGCACAAAATAGGGATAAAGTTGCACGAAAAAAAGTTTATCGAAACATACTCATGTGGGATCTAGTTTCGAAGAGCACATTGTGAATATTTCAACTGTGAAAACAGATCTTAATTCCAATGTTTGGTTGAAAAGCTATGGCTTTTCTAAAATTTTAAAATCTGAATTAATGCGTTCACACATGATCACATGTGTGTTTTTGCAATTCTGTGTAAACACGTTGTATGGTCTTTGTCTTTTTCTTGCTAGAAGACAAAATTATTCTTAATTTGTTTGATTAGGAAAAAAATACTAAAAAAGGATGGCTGTCAGGGAGTGCTACCGAGCCAACGGCCACTCGGTAGACGCATCCAAGCTATAAATAGGCAAAAAAGAATAGGGCTAAGGAAAAAAAAAGATATCGTGACTAAGCATGGCACGGAGGTTTTCTTGAACCCACTCACTCACTCAACATCCATCTCGGTTCTGCTCAAAAAAAAATCCATCTCGGTTCAGTTGTGTGACTGCACACAGCCCCGTCAAATCAAAGGGGAAAGAGAACTCTCTCCATTTCCGATGCCGATGCCCCGCCGCATCCCGACGTCGATGTCCCGCCGCAGGACTGGGATTCAGTAACTGGCTGTTTGCCAGTCATGCTGTAACCGGAGCCTCTCATCCGCCCTTCACGCTCCATCCAACGGTCCAGAACAAATCAAGGCAAAAGAACACAGCTGGGCAACCAGAACAAATCGAGGGAGGAACAGAACAGGCGAGGGCGGCAGGATTTGGGGATTTCGCGGGCGTTCTCCTGCTCGTTCCCGCCGTGCCGCCGCAGAGGAGTCCCGTCGAGCTTCCCGCCGTGCCGCTGCGGAAGGGAGACGGGGTCGTCGAGGCAGGGTGGAAGGAGCCGGCGCCGCGGAGGAGTGGAGGGTAGCGGCGCCGCAGCGGAGGAGAAGGCGGAGGAACCGTCGGCGCCGCTGCAGAGGAGAAGGTGGAGAACCGCCGGCGCCGAATAGGATGGCCAGTGCCACCGTGGCCATCTCGATGATCTCTGGAACGGAGCCCTCCATTAATAGTTGAAGCTGGCCACCGAGTAACAGTCGGACCTTCCTCCATTAATTTTTGCATTTTCAGTTTTGTGCTGTTGTTAGTGATGTATCTGTGATTGATGTGCAATGTTTCGATTTGTAGTGGTATCTATGAGTAATTTCTTGTGTTGATCTGAATTTTGGCAGAATTTCAGTGATGAGCTGTGCAAGTCTGTGTTGTCCAACTTGACTGAACTTGAGTGATGTGTTGTCTGAGTGAGAAGAGATGGCAGAGCCTGAAAGGTGGATTCCCAAAGTGGGGTTGAGATTCAAAACTACAGATGATGCTTGGCAGTTTTGGCTAGAATATGGGGGCCGAGCAGGCTTTGATGTGAGGAAAAGAAACACTACTTTGAGCAAAATCGATGGTAAAGCAACTTCATGCAAATTTGTTTGTTCCAATGAGGGTCTTCGAAGAAAAGGGCAAACTGATCACGTGCCGAAGCTTTTTAGAGCTGAAACAAGGACTAATTGCGATGCTCACATCATTGTTTCATTGGATCGGTTGGTTGGAGATTATGAAGTCATCAAAGTTAAGCTAGAACATAATCATGCACTTCATTTGCCACAAACCCGACACTTGATGGCATCACAAAGGAAAATTTCAGATCTTCAAGCTTATGAAATAGAAACCGCCGATGATTCTGGAATTAGGCCAAAAGCTGCACATGAGTTGGCTTGTCGTCGAGCCGGTGGGCCACATAACCTTAGCTACACTTGGCGTGACCACAAGAATCATCTACGGAGCAAGCGGCAAAGAGAGTTGGCTTTTGGACAAGCCGGTAGTATGTTGAAGTATTTTCATGACAAAATTGTTGAGAACCCATCATTCCAATATGAGATGCAGTACGATTGTGAGGATCAGATAACCAACATATTCTGGCTTGATGCTAAAATGATCATTGATTATGCACACTTTGGTGATGTTGTGACATTTGACACCACTTTTGGCACAAACAAAGAGTATAGGCCATTTGGTGTTTTTCTTGGGCTCAATCAGTTTAGAGAAACCACTATATTTGGTGCTGCACTTTTGTTTGATGAAACAAAAGACTCATTCATATGGCTGTTTGAGACCTTTCTAGCTGCACATAGTGGAAGACAACCAAAAACCATTTACACCGATCAAGATGCAGCAATGGGAAAGGCAATTGAGAAAGTATTCACACAATCATACCATGGATTGTGCACTTTTCACATAATGCAGAATGCTGTCAAGCATTTATCTCCTGTGAAGGGTGAAGAGAAAGATGAAGGCGAAGTTGAAGGTGAAGATGAAGGCGAAGATGAAAAATCACATATCCTCTCAGATTTTAGTGCTTGTATGTATGGCTTTGAGGACAAGACGACATTTCAAGAAGCATTTGATAATATGAGATGCAAAGTGCATAAGCAAACTTGGTTAGATAGTATCTTCAAGTTGAAAGAAAAATGGGCCGAATGCTATATGAGAGATGTATTCAGTTTGGGAGTAAGAAGTACGCAACTAAGTGAGAGCTTCAACAATGCATTGAAGAACCATTTGAAATCAGATTTCCATATTGTTCAGTTTTTGAAGCATTTTGAGAGGAACGTGGAAGTAAAAAGGAACAAGGAACTACAATCTGAATTTGAGGCAACGAAGAAGATACCAAGAATCAAAATGTCCACACTTATGTTGGTGCAAGCAATTAAAGTGTACACTCCGGTAATTTTCGAAGCTTTTCAAGGTGAATACGAAAGATCCATAGCTGCATGTGACAAATCATTGGATGGAAATAACAAATATGTTGTTTCTATTGGGACTTTGGATGGAACTTTTGAAGATGAGCGCATAGTCACCGGTGATCGTTTGACCCAAACCGTTTCATGTACTTGTGGAACCTTCAACAGGGTTGGAATATTGTGTGCACATGGTCTCAAAGTTCTTGATTTGATGAATATAAAGACATTGCCAACCCACTATGTGTTAAAGAGATGGACTAAAGATGCACAAAAAGGAAGTATATTGGACAAAGAAGGAAGAAACGTGGTAGAGAATCCGAAACTAGAAGCCATGCTTCGATACAACAATCTGTCCTATAAGTTTGTCACCTTGGCAAAAAAAATAGCCAACTCTGAAGAATGTTGTTTGCTGTTAGAAAATGCACTTGATTCCATTAGGCCCCAGTTAGAGGATAAACTCAATGCAGCTATGAATGAACCAAGCAATGAACAAGAAAATGTTGACCCGAATGTGCAACAAACAAATGACTTTCTAAATGCCGCACAACTGAAGAAAAAGGAGGTTCAATCAAAAAACACGAAGAGAGCCACAACTTGGATGGATAAGTTGCGCAAGGGAAAGCGCAAACCCACCAAATCTGCCACATCAACAACAAAAGGAGCAAAGGTATGTTGCAATCTAGAATTTCATATGTGATCTTATCATTCATCTTGCACTATTATATCTGTTTTTTCCTTGGCAGCAACAAAAGAAGAAAGGCGGTGTACAACCTCGAGAAGTGGAGAATGATGGAAATAATGGAGGAGCAAATGTGGTGCATGAAGAATACAATGTCATTGGAAGTTTTACTCAGCTCTTGACAGCTCCTACGTGTGATGATAACATTCTCTATGATGGAAATCTATTCTAGTATCTAGAAATTGGTGATATAGGCTTTTGGGGCTAACTTTTGTATTTTGGGAGTATTTTGGAGACTAACTATAGTCTTTTTAGGCCAAAATTGTACAAGTGAAATGGCCTTATCTTTAAGTATGCAGAATTATTACTCAGTTATAGCACTTGTTGCTACAGACTTGAGTGTAAGTGTCACCTCCTTTAATTATTAATATGGAGAATTCGGTGTGCATTCGCTTCATTTTGTATTCGCTGCACTTCTTTGTTCAGCCTGAATGCATGAACTATTTGTTTTGCTTCAGATTTGTTCTAGGTTATTAGATTGTGAAAACTGCATTTTAAAACAGTCAAAACAGCAGTATGTAGCTTCAGTTTCTATTCAGTTTTGTGCAAACAGCAAGTTTTATTTCAGATTAGGTGCCAACAGTACGTATTGCTTTAGTTTTGTGCAAACACTATAAATATGCTTCCGTTTTTTGCTAGTATTGCTTCAGATTCGTTGAGAACAGCAAACGTCTGAATCTTCAGGTTGCCCAGCTGTGTTCTTTTGCCTTGATTTGGTCTGGACCGTTGGATGGAGCGTGAAGGGCGGATGAGAGGCTCCGGTTACAGCGTGACTGGCAAACAACCAGTCTTTGTCTTTTTCTTGCTAGAAGACAAAATTATTCTTAATTTGTTTGATTAGGAAAAAAATACTAAAAAAGGATGGCTGTCAGGGAGTGCTACCTAGCCAACGGCCGCTCGGTGGTAGACGCATCCAAGCTATAAATAGGCAAAAAAGAATAGGGCTAAGGAAAAAAAAAAGATATCGTGACTAAGCATGACACGGAGGTTTTCTTGAACCCACTCACTCACTCAACATCCATCTCGGTTCTGCTCAAAAAAAAAAAAAAAATCCATCTCGGTTCAGTTGTGTGACTGCACACAGCCCCGTCAAATCAAAGGGGAAAGAGAACTCTCTCCATTTCCGACGCCGATGCCCCGCCGCATCCCGACGTCGATGTCCCGCCGCATATGCATCCGCCTCGCCCTCCGCTGCTCCTCCCCGTCCTGCACCTATCCCGACTCCGGTCTCCGCCACCCGTACCCCTTTACGTCGCCGTTGTCTCGCCTCCGCGGCCGCCGCTCCTTCGCCACGCCGATGTCCAACCTCCGCCTCCTCCGCCACAGCTCCACCTCCACCTCGTCGCCCTCGCGCTCCTGGTCTCCCCACGCAGCCTTTGCCGCGGCCACAGAGCGAAACACTCGTCTCAGTTGTGTGACTGCACGGCTATCACCACTCCTGGTAATCAAAGGAAAAAAGAGCTCTCTCCAGTCCGAACGAACTCCAGTCGACGGCCATTCCCGACGCCGATGCTCCGCCGCCTCCGCCTCCGCCTCCGTCGCCGCCCCTCCTCCTCTTAGCCGGAGTACCTCTCCGCCTTCCTCTCCGCCTCTCCTCCAGCTTTACCTCTGCGGTTCCCCTCCTCCAGACCTCCACCTCCACCTCCACCAGTACCGCACCACCACCACGCCGATGCCTCGCATCCATCTCCACCTCCGCCGCCGCCTCTTCTCCTCCACCTCGCGGCCCTCGCGCCCCTGGTCTCCCCGCGCCGCCTTTGCCGCGGCAACAGAGCGCGTCCGCGCCGGGACGCTCAGCCAAGACGACGCGCACCACCTGTTCGACGAATTGCTGCGGCAGGCCACCCCGGTCCACGAGCGCTCCCTCAACGGCTTTCTCGCCGCCCTCGCACGTGCTACGTCCTCTGCCGCATGCATCAGAGATGGGCCCGCCCTCGCCGTTGCCCTCTTCAACCGCGTGTGCCGAGAGCAAGCCGGCCCGCGGGTGGTGCCTCTCACAGTCCACACCTACAACATCCTCATGGACTGCTGCTGCCGTGCTCGTCGCCCAGAACTAGGGTTTGCCTTATTCGGTCGCTTCCTCAGGACGGGCCTCAAGACAAATGAGATCGTCGCCAGCACCTTCCTCAAGTGCCTCTGCTACGCCAAACAGACGGATGAGGCTGTGGACGTGTTGCTTCATAGGATGTCTGAGCTTGGCTGTGTGCCTAATGCCTACTCATACACCATTGTTCTGAAGAGCTTATGCGACAATAGCATGACTCAGCGGAGGCTTGACCTGCTCCAGATGATGGCGAAAGAAGGAGGTGGCTGCTCCCCTGACGTGGTGGCATATAGCACGGTCATCCATGGCTTCTTGAAGGAAGGCGAAACAGGTAAGGCATGCAATCTATTCCATGAAATGAGGCAGCAAGGGATTGTGCCCGATGTGGTGACATATAGCTCGATTATTGACGCGTTGTGCAAGGCCAGAGCAATGGACAAAGCAGAGCTAGTCCTTCGGCAGATGGTTGCTAATGGTGCTCAACCCAATGAAGTGACATATACTTGCATGATCCATGGATATGCCACATGAGGGCGGTGGAAAGAGGCTGCTAAATTGTTCAGAGAAATGACAAGCAGGGGTCTTATACCAAATATTGTTACTTGCAACTCGTTCCTAGCCTCCCTTTGCAAGCATGGAAGAAGCAAAGAAGCTGCAGAATTTTTTGATTCCATGACTGCCAAGGGCCACAAACCGGATATCGTCTCATACCGTATTTTGCTTCATGGGTATGCTACTGAAGGATGCTTTGCTGATATGATTGATCTCTTTGATTCAATGGAAAGCAGCGGTATTGCAGCTGACTGCCATGTTTTCAACATATTAATCGGTGCATATGCTGAATGTGAATTGATGGATGAAGTTATGCTCATATTTACTAAAATGCGGCGACAAGGAGTGAGTCCTGATGCGATCACATATTTAACTGTAATAGCCGCACTTTGTAGAATGGGTAGGCTGGCTGATGCTAGTGGCAGATTTGATGAGATGATTGCTATGGGAGTACAACCAACCAGTCCTGTTTATCACTCCCTGATTCAGGGTTGTTTTATGCATGGTGGCTTGGTTAAAGCTAAGGAGCTGATGTTTGAAATGATGAACAAAGGTATTCCTCGTCCTAACATTGTATTCTTCAGTTCAGTAATAAACAGTCTGTGCAAAGAAGGAAGGGTTATGGATGCACATGATATCTTTGACTTGGCTATAGACATAGGTGAGAGACCTGATGTCATTACATTTAATTCACTGATTGACGGATATTGCTTAGTCGGGAAGATGGATAAAGCATTCAAAATACTTGATGTCATGGAATCAGTTGGTGTTGAGTCTGATGTTGTTACTTATAGTGCACTTCTTGATGGCTATTTTAAAAACGGAAGGATTGATGATGGTTTGACTTTGTTTAGAGAAATGCCGCGTAAGAGAATTAAACCTAACACTGTTACATATGTCATCATGTTGGATGGGTTGTTTCGTGCTGGGAGAACTGTCGCTGCAATGAAAATGTTCCATGAGATGATCGAGAGTGGAACAACGCTGAACATTTTCACATACAATATAATACTAGGAGGTCTTTGTAAAAATAATTGTGTAGACGAAGCGATCGCACTGTTCCAGAAATTACGAGCAATGAATGTGAAGTTCAATATTGAAACACTCAATACCATGATTAATGCAATGTACAAGGTTCAAAGAAAAGAAGAAGCCAAGGATTTGTTTGCTGCAATACCAGCTAGTGGGCTGGTGCCCAATGATTGTACTTATGCAGTAATGATAAGAAATCTTCTAAAAGACGGAGCAGTGGAAGATGCTGAGAATATGTTTTCATCAATGGACAACAGTGCTATCGTTCCCAGTTCCCGTCTTATAAATGATATCATCAGAATGTTGTTAGAGAGAGGTGAGATAGCCAAGGCTGGAAACTATTTGTCTAAAGTTGATGGGAAGAGTATCTCACTTGAAGCTTCAACTGCCTCATTGATGTTGTCTCTCTTTTCAAGGAAAGGGAAACATCAGGAGGATATTAAGTTGCTCCCTGCAAAGTATCAATTTTTCGATCGATTTGATTGACTAGTTGATATGCTGCATATGAGACTAACTCCTCGGAAAGCACAGTTATGTTATTACTTGCGAAAGCTCTCCTGCCAGAACAACTGTATAAGAAATCCAAATTGCCTACTTGTATAGTTGAGTTCATTTTGCGGTGTGTCTGGATCACATGAAAGTGACATGTGTATGAATCTTTTAATCTTGGATGGGCGAGGAAAAGTAGACAATTAGTCTTAACGCGACTGGCTACAATTTTAGGGGTAATTACTTCTGATGGCGATTGGAAAGGTACACAATCTTTTTCTACTAGCCACCTGTAAGGAGAATGAAGTCAGTCTTACAAGGAGAATGAAGTCAGTCTTAGACGAGTTCAAGTACGAGGTTTTTGCGGCCAAGGCAAGAAGAAGGGACACTACTCCGAGGCCGGCTTTGATGTGATAGAAGGTCTTTCCGGATCACAGCCGCTTTATATTGCATAGCATGAATGCCTTTGTGTTTAAATATGGCAACAAGGGCCGGCACCCAAGCAGTGGCGGTAAATAGAGTCTGTCATTGTTGACCCGGAGAACATTATAGGCCAATCAAGAGATAAAGAGAAGTGTAACATTCTACAGACTCTTAACTGGTCAACCTATCACTAACAGTCTCATGTTCTTTCCCCATGTTGGAATGACGGGTTGGGCAAGACCACCTCAGCACACTCACCTACAACGACCCTGATATTCAGATTCCAGAAGCATCTCCAACTGCAGAGGTGGGTCTGTGCATCAGAGAATTTTGATGTTTGTGTGCTAGCTCGCATGATCTTCCAAAGCTCTCGAGAGAAGGAAAATGAGAAGGCACTCCAGGAGCTTCGAGGCGAGCTCGGTGGACATGGGTACCTAACGGTACTGTATTGGTGATATCTTGCAACAAGAAATTGTGTAACTCATGGGTACGGTTGAAGGCCAGGACATTGCAGTTTTGGACAAGGAGCTCATAAAGGAAATGATTGAAAAAGGGCGTTCTTTTTGCAATAGAGCAAATTGGCTTCTGAACTGCTTGTTATGGTTGATGAGTTTGCGGACAGGTGTGGTTTGGTCTCCTTTATTGTGTTGCGAAAAATCACTAGAATCTGTAATGCACACCAATGAAAGGGCAGAAAGTTGGGAGGCTGTACTACACAAAAGCATCATTTGACCAGGGGAATGGATTTTTTTAGCAATACTCAAGCTCAGCTCCAATGACTAGGCATCACGTATGTAGCAGTCATGTGTTTTATGTACCGTGTTTCTCAACAATTACGACATCCATGTTGACAAGCTGATCCAAGATCGCACATGGTTTTTTCCTGGAACAAAAGGGAATTCACCTTGAAACCATTTGCAAACAGATTTTCATTGAGCTGGAGTCTAGGTCGTTCTTCACGTGACGCAGGTCACAGTCAATGAAATTAGGCACATCGAGGGGTGTTATTCCAGATAACCATATAAAATCCATGATCTGTCTCTATGGAAAAAATATGTGTTGTAGGAAGCAAATCAGATGGAGTGGCTTCAAATAATTCTGATGCGTGTCCTTTTCAAAACTGTTACAGAGACCCTTTGCTCTATGAACTATTTGAACCGCCATCTACTTATTCATCAAGGAAAATATGCCCTATGGGAAGATACAATTGTGAGTTCAGTGTTCACGGTTCAGGAAATTCACGAGGATGGCCCTCAGTATGCGTAAATGTTAACTGAACTTTGCGTTGGATACAAGAGCATCTATCCAGAGGTTAACCGCGGGAAGACTTTCAAATATGCTTCCAAGTTACAGAAACAAGAAGAATCACGCGGTGAGAAACTGACTTTCTATAAAATCTCCATAGTTAGTTTCCTTAGTGTAATAAGAATTGCCTAGCAGTCTCAATCTTGTAAGTTGATGTTTCTAATCTTATGATGTTACTGCTGCATGAAGACTTTTACTAATGTGGAGTGCCTCAAGGCCCATAACCAAACTAGTCATCGATATGCTCAGTGTGGTGTCTTGGCACTAAACAGCTTAAGAAGACTTCAAGCGGCATCAGCTAATGCATGACAGTTAATTTGTCACATAAAGGATTAAATGCAACTTGAGGGATTGCAAGTGCTCATTTCAAAGGTGTGTATGCAATCCTACATTTTGACTTGTTTCATGGATATTTCTCTACAATAAACTGGAAAACCACTCTGTTTTTTCATTCTCAAAAGCTTTGAACTTCAGAAATCCAATTTGGACGATCCAATCTGATTCTCTGGTTGTGGCAAGAAGTTTTCATACAAGGGAGAATCACTAGAAATCTAGCGCTCACCTGCATGCTGAGGTAAACACACAAAAGAACGACTCAAATTTTTGCCTCCTGTGCTCATGTTACTCTTGCTAGTAACTTCTAATCCGCCCTAGGATGTTCACAATTTCCCATAAAATCTTGGCAGGGCGATTTTGTGGAGGCTGATGAGCTACTCCGACCTCATCCAGGTGGCCGCAAGAGGAAGCCCATTTCTGTCGAGACTTTGATGCGAAAGACGGTGGCTGCTCCTGATGATGCTCCTGCTTACGATGATAGAATTGCGTATCTGAGATTGCTTCTGGCATGTTGATTCGTCCTCAACTGAAAAGAGGTAGAACGATTTATAGTTAAAAAGATAGGCAAGAAGAGTATGTGCTGTGTCATATTACAAAGTAGCAATAGGCAAGAAAGTCATTTCTTCTTTTATGAAATCAACCCTCCAGCTCTATGAAATATGAATCAATGAAGATGCTATTTTCGCTCAAGTAACCAGGAACCCCAGCTAGGCTGTCGGACGTGGTAATGTTTCCAAGTATATTTTTCTGTCTTTTTGAGATGGTGATTGTAGCTTGAAGGTAGTACAAGTGTCACAGTTCGCAAGTTTTCAAGTTAAAAAAAAAAAACATAAGAGCCCATTTGTTCGAAAGATATTTGTAGGAATATAATTTCGTCGTGGGTCATTTCAGTTGTGGGATTGGTAGTCCACTGCAACAGCAACTCATGAGAATTGATGTTCATTCTAGGATGCCACTTGTGCAGACTAATTTTCATTGGAATGTTAAAATGTTACGAATTTTTGTGAGCATGTACTATCATAGTATAAATTTCTGATCAACATTCAAAATAAATATCGAGAAACAAAAAAAGAAAGACAAATCATGGTGTAAATAGTAGCTAATGGGAACTATACCCTGAATCCAGCCTGTTTTCTAATCATCAATTAATCTTTTATTTCTCATATTTTGTACCGGATCTGAATATAAAATTATGTTGTACATGGATTCTAGATGCTACAACTAATTGTTTCAAAATTTTCTTACCAATCATAAGATGGCCATTTAAATTGGGTTCACCGGTGGCACCAATGTTGTGATGCACCGGCTATTTCTCCGATGCATCCTTGACACGCTATGGCATTTTTACTATTTTAATCCATTAATGATATCTTCATGCCATTGATTCATTTTTGTCTGAGAATTATTCTTTTAGGAATATCACACCTACTCGATTTTGAACATCCAATTGTAGAAAAAAGCTACGTGGGGCGATTATTTACTCCAATATCTTATTTTCAGTCCACTATGCAATTCACAACAATATGAATTCACCACGGCAACCAAATATATGTTTAAAAAACTAGAGCATGGTTAATAGATCATGGCATGTAATTTAATAATATACACTAGTTAGTACAAGTGGTAGAATAATCTGACGCACAACCATAATATGATATTATAATCGGCGTTAAAAATTCGTTAGTGCAGAAATTTGACAAAGAAAATATTGTTTTTACAAAATATTTCTGATTTTTTTAAAACTTTTGCCATTTAAATATTGGGAATATTTTTTTGGAGGATTATAAAAAAATAACTAAAGTCATTAGAAAATTTATAACATATTCTTGAATTTATAAATTATTTAATATTTTAAGAAATATTCACGATTATTTTTAAAAAATGTCCGCGAACTTTAAATATAAGATGTTCACTAATTTAACAGATACTCACTAGGTCAAAAATGGTCACAAATTTTTAAAAATTATATTTTGTCTAAATTACGTGAAATTAAAGAAAAAGATAAATGAAAAGTGAAAAACCAAAAGACAACCGATAAAACCAGCAAAATAAAACAAAGGAAAAAACTAATCAAGGGAACAACCTGAGTAGGCCGGTTCATTATCGCACCCGGGGTGCTGTACGATCTGCCGGTTTGCGGGACGCTAGGAGGTGATATATAGCGCTTGCGGTTGGTCACTTAACCCATCTACAGTGGAAGCGATGTCCTCTTCTTCACGGCTTTACGTTTGTCTTTCTTTCTTCAACTCGATTTTCTTCTTCTTCTTTTTTCTTTCTTCATCGCTGATTTTACTAGTCAAGGTTTTTTCTTTCTTTCTTCTACCCGATTTTCCTTCTCCCTATTTTTTCTTTCTTCACCACGGATTTTACTGTAAGGTATGCCCCGTATGTTTGTTCTCTCTATCATCAGGGACGGAGCCAGGAAAAATATTCAGGGGGCTTAAGGCCAGACTGCATTTTGTTCCCTTGCCCCCCCCCCCCCCCTGAATATTATTGCTTAAGGCCAGACTGCATTTTGTTCCCTTGGCCCCCCCTGAATATTTTTCCTGGCTCCGTCCCTGGTTTCAGTTATACCAAAATAACATGCATATTCGTTTGAGGTCAGCTAGACACATTGATTATATAGGCAAAATACAAGTGGATAACATGGACTAGAATAGGTGGAGTTCAGTTGAAGTCTACTCGACGTTTTTTCCTTGCATCAAACTCATCTATAAGCCTGTCAGTTGTGAACTCCGAAACAATCTCCCTCTCAATGTAGATTATCAAACAGTCCCTTAGAAACAAATCCTCCATTTTGCTCCGAAGTCTCGTCTTCACAAGTTTCCTCGTGCTGAAGGAGAGACCCTTTACTGGTAGCAATATCTTTGAGAACTAAGAATGCTGGTTTGTACAATTTGAGAAGACTGCATACAGAGCTAAAATGAGAGCTCCATCTAGTGTCAGCTGGCCATTGTAAAGCTCCAATTTGGTTAGCTCCACTTCCTGTTTCGAGCTCATTAAGCTCAATCAAATTCTGAATTTCAACCACTTGATTAGCTCGTAGTTCATCATTTCGTTTACAAGAAAAGGTAACGGTGTTGACAACAAGAGCAAGATGTTCAAAGAAATTATGAACTTCGGTTACTTCCTTAGATGCAGCAACAAGGGCTAACTGTAACTGATGTGCAAAACAGTGAACATAGTATGCATATGGACATTCTTGCTTAAACTTTTGCTGCAGTCCATTCCATTCTCCACGCATATTACTAGCACCATCATATCCTTGCCCACGAATATTTTCAACATCCAATTTGTGATCAACTAAAACAGCACAAAGTTCTTCCTTAACAGTATTTCACGATTCACCGTCTGGATCTTGCAATAATTTGAGCGCCCTTGTGCTGTCCTGTTCGGGATCATCGGAGATTCAGAGGGATTTGGGAGAGACAGAGGGAGAGGAAAGGGCAAGCCGCAAGAGAAGAGAGCTGGAGAAGAGTGGCACTGTGGCCTTTTTGCTTTTCGGAAGAGACGGTGCGGTGTGAGCAGGATATGGACACAAAAGTCAAAAAGTTTTTGCTGCTCCATGCCTCCTTGGGAACACAAGGATCTTCTGTGCTCAAATATATGATATCTCTATCTTACATAGGTATATTTTCTGCATGTTATATCATTCGACCGGGCCACACATACAAATTTAAAGACCACTCCACATAATATCTAGTAGTAGTAGTAGTAGAAAAATTCTGAGCATGGGGGGAGCCATGGCCCCGGCTCGCCCCCTGCCAGCTCCGTCACTGTCTATCATGGTGGGAGAAACAAATAAGTACGAAATGAAAATTGCAATGGGAAATTTTTGTTGAATATAAAACCTTGGTCCATTGAAATATTTTTTAGTGGAAATCCTTTATTTTCAATGAAAAATGTTCGCAGATTTAAAATGTTAAAGAATTAGAAAAATATTTTAAAATTTTCAGGACTTCAGAAAATGTTCACGGATTCTAAAAATTATCTTGAATTTGAAAAAGTTCAGGACTTAAAAAAAGATTAATTCAAAAAATTGCTCAGAAAATTGAAAAATGCTCGTGAATTAAGAAAAGTTCACGAATTTGGGAAATCATTTTGTGCATTTCAAAAAGTTCATGATTTGAAGGAATGTACACAAATTTAAAGAGAAGTCCACTAATTCAAAAAAGTATTCAGGAATTTAGAAAAATATTGCAAATATAAAAAGTATTCCTCAATTTAGAAAATGTTTGTAGATATGACAATGTTCACGAAATTTTAAAAAATATGAATTTAGAAATTTTCTTGAATTTCAAAAAGTGTTGACGGTGAAAAAAACATGAAATCAAACAATGATTGCGGGTTTAGTAGATATTCAGGAATTTTAAAAGTTATAAGTTGACTTAGAAAAAGTCATGAATTTTAAAATAAGTCTAAATTTGTAAAGATTAAAAAATAATAAAAATATTCGTTAATTTTGAAAATACCCACGAATTTAGAGGATATTTATGAACCTAAAAATTGTTCATGTAATTTAAAAATAACTAAAAGAAGAAGGTTGAAAAAAGCAAAGAAAAATAAAAGGAAAATAAGAAAGAAAAAATAATTAAAAGGAAAACAGAATAAAAAGAAACAAGAGAAGGTTCCCAAAATTGGGCAGAAGGTTCCAGAAGCTTCCTAAAATTGTTTATGTGTTCGCTTTGGGTAGCGCTAATGGACCAGCCCAAGAAACTTCTCAAATTAGTGAGCAATACTTATTGTTCAGAACGAGTGATATATAGGATTCATGGATCAGCCTACAACTGAGAGAAGGCCCAATATTGTGGTTGTCCTACAGGAGAGAGGAGGCTTCCTTCAGACCGCCTAAAGCGCGTGCTGCTCAGGTGGGACAACTACTTGGGCTGAGACCTATTTCCTTGACTAGAGTGCGGTGTTCGGGGTGGTTCCTATGATAAGTGGTCACCTTGGAGGATGGTGCATGCGGAGGCCCCATGCCTTTGACGATGAATTAGCCATGCCATGGCAGGAGCGCTTGGTTGCCGGGTAGCCCGAGGAATCCCATTGCGACTGCTCGGGATGTGTGGTCGGACTGTCCTCGGACGCGACATACGTGGGTACAACGCCCATACGCGAGGTATGACGACTCCATGCCATACCCTGACCACTGACGATGGGCGACCTACGCACAGTTCAGAAAGTGTGTGATTGTCGTCCACAATAGATATCTACTATCCCTATCGCTGGCGTCATGTGGGGACATGGAGAAAGTCAACTAGAATCATATGGTATAGAAGGGGATGGAGGAAACATTTGTAAAGAGGGAGAAGAGAAAAGAAGAACACTAAAGCAGGAGTAGAGCGTTACACCACGATGGTGGTCTGAACCTGGGTAAAATCCTTGTCACGTGTGTGGAGTAATGGGAGTATTTTAACCCCTGGTCAAATAATCTAGGAGTTGCCTCGTAGCTCCGATCTCGACGATCACCTAGCGACATCCGGCGCGCCAGGTGATGAAGTCGATTCCGACAGATCTCGAGAAGTGGGTCCAGAACTAGTAGTCTAGATGCGATGGTAACAGAGAGAAGAGATTTTACCTAGTTTCGGGCTCTCCAAGGAAATAAAATCCTATGTCCAGCTTTTTTTGTATTGATTTGGGATGGAGTACAAAGTACAGGTTGATCTACCATGAGATCCATGATGTCGTCTATGAGCCCTACCCCTGGTTTATATAGGTACGGGGAGAGGGGTCTAGGGTTACAGTAAGTTCGACTACGTATAAGGTAATCGTGTTGTAGATGACATCTACGTCTTAGAGTATGCGCCAAGTCTTCAAAAATACTCCTTCTACGCGTCATGGGCCACCTTGACGTGGCCCATTGGTGAACCGACATGGGGTCCTCGGCCTGGCCCACCAGGCTGGGAGATGATGTGGTCGTGACCCCCAACCCGAGACACCATCACCAGGTAGGGGGTTAAGGCTTCGATTATTCACAATGCACATGTCAAGGCACAAGAAACACACCCAACGACAGCAGCGTCCATCATAGACAGCTCCATCGTCCTCCGACCTTCCCTAGGCAACCATGGTGATAGAGGAGGCGCATGCACTGCCTCCCATGGGTCAGCAACAGACACCATTGGCTGGCAAAGTGTGCCTGGACCATGAGGGTCTGGGCGCCGACGCCGGTTGCGCACATCCTAAGGGTGGACATGCTGAACCTCGGGCTTCGGAGGGCGGGCGGTGGAAGGCGCGCCATCACCACATCTTCGGCGACCCAAACTTGTCAGGGGCCTTGCATTCCATGTGTTGTCTCCTCCGATGCCTGCCAGCACCCTTAGAGGAGAGCCCTCACACAGGCCCATGTGCCCGGGAACTAACTGAGCTTGTGGAGGCCGGCGGACTCTAGTCTTATCCCAGTGGCTCCTGGAACACCTCCTAACGTGGCCACTCATGCTCCACCACTACGATCGCCTCACCACAACTAACAATTAAATCACTTTGTTAAAAGATTAGCAACCGCAAGACCAGTTTCATCATAATGCAAAAGCAACAATTCTTTGGAGATCAGTTAAAGATAGAATGGGGACCACCACTACTACTTCCAACTTCTTTCGTCTTCCCAGCATTTTGCAAAATGATGTGCCCTTGCAGGATTTGGAGATGCCTTTCTTGAAGGAAGAAACTGATAGTATGATTAAAGAGCTCCCATCTGGTAAGGCACTTAGGCCTGATGGGTTCCATCAAGCATTTATAAAGGCATGATGGGATATTATAGATCAGGACTTTTATGATCTCACTGAATATTTTTAGCATGGCAGAATCAACTTGTAGTCCAGCAATAACTGGATCACTCTTATTCCAAAAAAATATAACCCCCAAGGTTCAAGTGACTTCAGACCAATATTGATAATCCCCAAGTGCAAGGAATCATCGTAGCACTTTCCAAGAATGGAAGTGATAAGTATGGAGTGTCGAACCCGCAAGGAGCTAAAGGTAAGATCAATATTCTCTCAAGTCCTATTTGCCACTGATACGACTCTACATACACCGACCGTTTGCTTCTATCTAGTAACGAGAAATAAAACTGCATTGTGGGTATAAAGAGGATAGCTTTGCATTATATTGGAGAACTAAAATATGAAAATATTTGCTGCCTAAATAAAGTTAGAATATATTGCAATATATTACAAATAGCGAGTGTGGAATAATTATGGTATGGTGTGCAGAATCATCCTAGGCAATTGATAACAAGATCGGTAATAATTATTGCAATTTTATATGAGGGAGAGGCATGAGCTAACATACTTTCCGTACTTGGATCATATGAACTTATGATTGGACCTCTAGCAAGCATCTGCAACTACTAGAGATCATTAAGGTAAACCCAACCATAGCATTAACACTTCGAGTCCCCTTTACTCCCATACGTAAACAACCCCCTTACTCGGGTTTGTGTTTTAGTCACTCACGCAACCCACTATAAGCGAATCATAAACATATTGCAACACCCAGTGGGAATCCTCCATGTGTGCGCGGCACAGAAGGCACCATAGGACAACACCATTATAAAACATATAACTCAAACCAATCAAGATCATCAATCAACCCAAAGGACAAAATAAATCTACTCGATCATCGTAAACTGGCAACACGTCATTAGATAATAATATGTGGCACAAAACACCATGTTCAAGTAGGGGATTACAGCGGGGTGCGGGAGAGTGGACCACCGTAGATAGATGAGGTAAGGTGATGGTGGTGACAGCGGCGAAGTTGTTGGTGTAGATTGTCGTCACCATGGTTGTCCCGACGGCATTTCGGCGCCACCGAGAGAGAGGGGGAGAGAGTCTCCCCCTTAGGCTTCCTCCTCCGTGGCCTTTCCCTAGATGGGGAGAGGTTCTCCCCTCTGGTCCTTGGCCTCCATGGCTCCCGGAGGGTCGAGAGCCCCTCCGAGATTGGATCTCTCTCTCTGTTTTCCTCTATGTTTTCTCTCCAGAATGGATTTTCTTCAATACAGAGAGTTGCGGCGGTGGAGCGGAGAGTCTAGGTTAATTTCTGATGGTTTCTCTATTTATAGGATTTTTTGGCGTTGGAATAACGCAAAACGGAGTTACGAGGGGCCCACAAGCTACCAGGGCGCTTTGACCCCCATAGGCGCACCCTGATAGCTTTTGAGCACCTGGTGGCCCCCTCCAGCGGTACTTTGCTCCAATATTTCTCATATGTTCCAGAAAAAAATCACCAAAAAGTTTCGGCCGATTCCGAGAACTTTCATTTTCTGCACAAAAGAACAACACCATGGTAATTCTGCTGAAAACAGCGCCAGTCCGGGTTAGTTATAATTAAATCATATAAAGTGCATCAAAACCATATAAAAGTATTGTAAACATGGATAAATATGGCATGAATACTTCATAAATTATCGATACGTTGGAGACGTATCAAATATCTCTTCTTAATTGTACTATCAAGATCATCATCATCACAAAGCTTTTGGATAACAAGCTACAAAATGTCATTCTGAAACCGGTTCACATTAATCAATATGGGTTCTTAAGATCTAGATCCATACAAGACTGTCAGGCTTGGGATTTTGAGTACATTCATCATTCTGAGCACTCAAAAGAGAGAAATCCTGAAAGGCATTTGATCTGATAGAGCATGAAACCATATATGACAGCTTGAAAGCAAAAGGGTTTGGAGATGGGTGGATTATGTGCATCAAGATGATATTCAGCTCTAGATACTCCTCCATTTTGCCTAAGTGCCTGGAAAGCAATTTAACTACAAAGAGGGGGTGAGGCAAGGAGACCCCTTGTCACCTTTAATTTTTGTCCTGGTTGCTGATCTTTTACAAACATTTCTCAATTGGACCAACACATGCCAACATTATCCAATCACCATAGCCATCTCAAGCAAACTGTGATTTCTCTGTAATCCGATATGGTGATGACATAAACCTAATTTTACCTACCATACATAGCCAAATGATGCAAGTGAACAATCTGTTAGGACAGTATTCTACTTAGATGGTTTACAAATTAATTACCATAAGCCAGTGATGGTTCTTATTAATGTCTCTAAAGGAAATCTTACTCGACTTCTAAATTCTCTTAGATGCAAGCATGGGAGTTTGCTTTTCACTTTCTTGGGTTTGCCTTTAGGTACAAAGCATACTTAAGACTGAATATTTCATTCCCATCTACCAACAAATTGAGAGAATGTTGGTTGGGTGCTCTACTATTTTATCCTATGATGGCAGATTCTTACCCATCAAGCTAGTATATACATCAAGCTAGTGAGACTGCTTTGTGGACCCCCTCGCATACTCCCTCACGTTTCTCCCCAGGATGACGCCAGGGGCAAACCCTAGCTAGCACCGTTAGAGGCTTCCTCGCATTGTTGCCTTCCCATCCGTTGGTGGCGGGCTCGGCGCGGAAGTAGTTGGGGAGTCTGGATGCAGTGGCGACCTCCTGGTGTGACTGGAGCGTGGCCTGGAGGGAGTTGCACGCTGTGGTTAGGGTGGCGCCCTGGTCATGCGGTACTCGCGCTAGTCTCCATGGCCCGTGAGAGCCCACATCCTCCAATGATGCTGGACGCGGTGGCGGCCGTGGACGTGGCCCCCACCCATATTTGATGTCGGTTTTACCTATGGCCGTCCAGTGGCACGTTGAGGGGTCAGTGAGGGTTGTTGGTTCCCTGTCGGCAAACCAACGGTTGTGTGCGCCATCACGACATAGCTCAATGTGGATCTGGCCTGCTGCTGGTTCGGAGTGCTTCAATTGTGGGTGAAAACCGCGTCGACCTCGGTCATGGTGGACGATAGCAGCGTCATCTCCTTTCCGAAGGTATCATTGGTTGCAATTGCCGTAACCTCGTTCTAGATGCTCCAGGGGAAACCCTAAATCTGGGTCTCCTAGATCGGACATTGGTGGTGCCTTCGGGGTCATTAACCCTCTTGGGGGAGCGTTTTGGATCAGGTGTTGGCTTAAGGGGACAACAGGAGGAACGGTGTCACATCTACCACAAGGACGACGACACGTATTGGTGGCATGGTGCGACGGAGTCTCAGTGACAGGCGTATGTTGATGGACCGACGCAGGATGGTGGCACTGTTTGGCCTCGTAGTGGTGTCGATGATAGAATGGCCTAGCAAGGTGAATGCGTTGATCGCTCCTGAAGGTGGGACAAGGAAAGATGACGGCAACTGATTCTAGGGCATGTGTATGCGGTGCACGCGGAGGGTCTAGCTAGACCGGTTGGTGCTCTCGGCTTCTCGGTGGGCGGCCTGGTGAGGCCACCAGATTAGATGGTGTGTGTTGATGCGAGGTCAGGGCACATCATCAAGCTTGTAGGTGTAGCGACAATTCTTGCTAGGAAGGTGGCTTTGGGTTGATCCATGTATTTATTTTAGTCAGTTTTGTTGAATAATATAATAAAATGGCTATGTGCATCGTTCGATGCAGAGGATGGGGGTAATCCTCCTTTTCCAAAAACAAAATGAAACTCATCAAGTCAGTGTTTTCTGCTCTTCCAATTTAATTCATGAGTAGGCTCTCTCAGTGGCAATTACAGATCAAATCAAGAAGTATTTAAGAAATTTCTTTTGGAGGAATTTGGACAGGAGCATGTTGGACTGGCACTCATTGCCTGGAAAAGAGTGTGTAAGATAAAATCACATGGTGGCCTAGGTATATTAGATGTTACGTACATAACAAAGCTCTTATGATGAGTAACATGCACAAGTTCTTTAATAAAGAAGATCTGCCATGGGTTTACCTGATTTGAGAGAAATACTACACTACTTACCTCCCTTGTTCCAGAATGGAAGGATATAGTTGGTGGAAGAGCCACCTCAAGCCTATCCCTCTATAAAAGCAACATTCTAATTGTAAGATGGGAAATGGACAATCTATTCTCCTTTGGCATGACAAGTGGTTGGATGAACCTCTGATCAACAAATACCTAGAACTTCACTCTTTTGTTAGAAATGATCCCCAATCTGCTGCTAGTTGGATAACATCCGAGGATCCCACTCAATTCATTCATACTCCCCTCTCTGAACAAGCTTTTCTTTAGTACACTAAACTTCAAGGGCTAATCAAACTATGCAGCTCTCCCCAAAGACAAGATACTTGGAAAGGACATGGACACGCTCAATAATACTCAACAATCAAGATGTATCGCAATATTTGTGCTAAAGAAGAAGAGCATATGTTGTCCAAATGGATTTGAAAAACTGCAAATAGACTAAGGTACAAAATCTTCTTTTGGTTGCTCATGCATGATAGAGTCAATACTATAAACCTACTAAGAAGGAAAACTTTTCATCTAGATTGCTATAAATGTGTTTCTGCAATGAATAAGCCGAGGAAACTACAAGACAACTCTTCTAGGATTGATGATGTTCACAAGATTGTCCGAAGAGTGTTATTCCAAACAGAGTATTGGGAATATCAACTTTTGATGACATTATCATTGTCCATCAATTGCTTCCCCCCAAAATATCTATGGATATCATCATTCAAGGATGTCAGAATTGGATACAAAGAAATGTAAATATATTTAGACATGAACTCCAAAGTATTAACTGCTGGAGATTCAAACTAAAGGAAGATCTCATACTGCTGGAGCACAAAAATAAAATAAAAGTATTTGAACAGTTTGAAAGAATGGATTGGTGCACATCTGTGATGTTTGAACGATTAGTCTCAAATACCTTTAGTTGATCCCATGTCTCAACGAGCTGGAATTGGTTGAGAGGTTGATAGATCTTTATTTTTACCTTTTGTTTTGTAAATATTGCACGGCGGTTCAAAAAAATCACAATAACAACTAATATTGTAGTAATAATCATGAAACGAGGAAACGTTTTCAGAAATCATAGAAAAATAATAGAAGAACAAAGCTTATGAAAGTTTATGTTGATGGTTTTTAGGGTGTAAAAAAATCTTTTTTGAAGATATATCATTTTCTCTTCAAAAGTGTGTGGCCATTTTATTTTCCATGCAACAAAAAACTAAATAAACACCCATAAATCATATAAAATAGTTACCGCACCAAAACAAAGTTTGTATGCCTTATTTTTGGGGCACTACTAGGCGCCAGCGCGCCGGTCGAAAATTTCAGCCGGTCAGCCCCCAGCCGCTCGATTAGCTGCCTTCCATCGTTGGATTTGGATCCCCTCGAGGCGTCTTATTCCTTCCTCCTCGGCTTCTTTCTCCCTCGTGTCGACGACCGGCGGCCATGCACCACATTGCGCTCGCTAGACCCCCCCCCCCCCCGCGCCGCATCGCTGTTCCTCGGCCCCGTCCACGTCGGTCACCATCAGCGTCGCATCTCCTCACCCCCTGCTCTCTCTTCCCCTCACCGTCACATCTTATCCTCACCCCCTCCTCACGCCCTGCTCTCGCTCCATGGTAGCAAACCGATGCGCCAACGCCCCCTCACAATCGAAGCTCGCTGCACGGAGTTGCATGAGCGACAACCAAGAGTCAACGCCGTTTCATGGATGTAGCAGAAAAAGACGCCGTGTCGGGGATATAACCCTGCGGTATAACCCTCCCTATTGGGCCAGGTCAATGTAATGGTGGATCTGGAATTATACTCAAGATGGGCCATGCCATTGAAGACAAGGCAAGCAAGGCGGTTACTAAGTCGCCGGGCGGCCCAAGCACGTGAAGACGACGACTCAAGGCCCACGAGGAAGAAGACACGAGAAGATTCCTTGCTTGAGAGGCAAGGCGTGTTAGAGACATAATAGGTTACGAGTTGTAATGCAACTCGGACTCTGTTGTAAAGCCTAGGGTCTCGACCTGTATATAAAGGCAAGTCCCTAGGGTCGAAAGACTTAATTTACAAACCCTCGAGAGCTAGGTTAGTGATTCTGCACCCCTGTAATCGAGATCATCATCATGAATACACACAAAGCAGGAAGTAGGCAATTACCTCCATCGGAGGGGCCGAACCTGGGTAAACTCGTCTCTTGTTCCCGATCAACCCCTTTGAGTCGACACCTAGCGGCGATGGCCTCACACCTAAGTCCTTTCATGAGGACATCTGCCGTGACAAAACCACGACAGTTGGCGCCCACCGTGGGGCACTCGCCCGGTGGAGTTGAGTTCTCGAAGGGAGCATGTCCAGGGTTCGGGAAATTCGCGGCTGGTTAGATGACCAAGAGCCACTGCGGCAAGATCTACGTCGATGATCCAGTCTGGGGCGGCGAGGCCGACTCAATTGAGCGTAGGTACCAGGTCCCCTTTGGCAAGATCGGCGCTACGGTTCCCGAGTCGGACATCTGCACCAACATCGACGAGCCGGCTCGGCGCGCCCGACCCGGTCGGGATCAAGCCGGCTGGCGTCATGTTTTCATCGGCTTCACCCAGGGAGTTAGCCTCCCGGATGAGCCGGCGGGCAGCAGGGACACTCTCATCAACTCGGACATCAAATCTTCCATGGGAGATACCAAGTTGATATGCCCTCTTTATGATGGCAGACTCGGGGGCTCGCCGGAGACTGAGACCCCTGAGGAATCTTATGAGTTGCCTCGTCAAGTCACTGTCGACATGGCAGGAACCATGACGGCTCAAAATCCTTCCGCGACTAAAGCAGTGGGTGGCTCTGGCGGGTCAGGCAAGACGCCGGCTCAGGCCATGACCGATTTGATGGCTGAAATGGCGAAGCTCGTGGAGACTCCTGTTACCGCGGAAAATCAGGAAGAGCGCAACACGGAGTTAGACAAACTACGTGACCAGATGACTGAGGTACAGAAGGAAATTGATGCTGAGAATGCTCGGATGGCGGACTTACAGGCTCGTATACATAATGAGTCGGAGCGCCTTAAGGCCGAGGCTTGGCAGTTAGGGCTTCAGAGAGATGCATCTGAGGCGGTTTACCAGAGGAGACACCGGAGCCGGCTGCTATCGAACCTCGAGCCGCGGCAAATTTTTAATACCCCTCAGCAGACTCCGGGGGCTGGGCAGCCGCTCGGAAATCAGCAGAACGAGCCGGCTCAGCCACCACCAACTCACTCGCTGCCCCGACGTTTCCAGACGCCACGGGGTCACTTTTCCAACCTTGTTGACAATATGCTAGCGGCGACCCGGAACCTGGAAGCACTACCTATTCATGGAAATACCCCTGTTGAGATTGAGGCCAAGAACGCCATAGAGATGCTAAAAATAGTGGTAGTGCAGCAAGCGCAGTATTCTTATAGCAGCGATCGAATGCACTCCACCCCATATGCCAGCCACAACAAAAATCACCATGTGGAGTCTCCGGCTGTTTCTAGCAGTGGAGCAGGCAACAACCTCAGGTTTTCCCGACCCGGCCTGTGCCATCAGATGCCCAGGCGGTCGTCAATGTAGCCAGGGGCGCACGACAGGCAGAGGCAGAAGCAGCAACACGGGCGATTCAACAGCTTCATCCTCAACTGGCGGCTGTGGGAGCCGGGACAAACAGTAGGACGATTGGGATACCTTGCTTATCCCCGGCCCTCTGTGCCGAGCGTATGCCCAAAGACTTCAAGGGGCCTCGCAAGGTGCCAAATTACATGGTGGATCTTGAGCCGGCAGCTTGGATCGAAAGCTACGAGTTGGCAATGGATATGTTGGATGTCAGTGACGTTGTATGCACCAAGTACTTGACCATGATGCTAGAGGGACCGGCTCGAACATGGCTGAAGAATCTGCCGCCCAATTCCATCAACACTTGGTCAGAGCTTAAGGAGCGGTTCATCAAGAATTTTCAGGGAACGTGCAAGAAGCCAATGACGATAGTGGATCTTCAGCATTGCGTCCAGCGCGTGGACGAGTGATAACCCACAAGTGTAGGGGATCGTTTGTAGCCTTTTTCGATAAGTAAGAGTGTCGAACCCAACGAGGAGCTAAAGGTAGAACAAATATTCCCTCAAGTTCTATCGACCACCGATACAACTCTACGCACGCTAATGCTTGCTTTACCTAGAACAAGTATGAAACTACTTTGCGGGAATAAAACTAGAAGTACTTTGCAAGATAATAAAGAACGTGGAAATAAAAGTTAGGTGTTGTTTTAATAAAAGAACAAAAAGAGTAAATAACTTAGTAGAAAGCTTTTTGTGTAACGCAAGAGAAAGATTGTCCCTAGGCAATTGAATATAATATGATAGATACTTGTTATATGCAATGAGGGAGAGGCATACGCTAATACACTTTCCATACTTGGATCATATGCACTTATGATTGGAACTCTAGCAAGCATCCGCAACTACCAAAGTTCATTAAGGTAATACCCAACCATAGCATTAAATATCAAGTCCCCTTTACTCCCATACGCAACAACCCACCTACTCGGGTTTATGCTTCTGTCACTCAAGCAACCCACAATAGGCAAATCATGAACATATTGCAACACCCTACAGCGGGGACCCCTCACGCTTGCGCGACACGGAGGGCACCATAGGACAACACCATATCAACATACAACTCACATCCATAACATCATACCACAATTAACCCATAGGACAAAAGAGATCTACTCAAACATCATAGGATAGCCAAATATCATTGGGAAATAATATATGGAGTTGAGCACCATGTTTAAGTATAGATTACAGCGGGGAAGAGAGGTGTTACACCGCTGCATAGAGAGCGAGAGAGTTGGTGTTGACGGCGGCGAAGTTGTTGGTGTAGATCGCCGTCACGATGATTGCCCCGGCGGCGTTCCGGCGCCACCGGGAGAGAGGGGGAGAGAGTCCCCCTCCTTCTTCTTCTTCCTTGGCCTCCCCCTAGATGGGAGGAGAGTTCCCCCTCTGGTCCATGGCCTCCATGGCGGTGGAGGGGCAGGAGCCCCTCCAAGATTGGATCTCCCTCTTTGTTCTCTTCTGTTTCACGTTCCTGTTTTCTGGCCGAAAACCGTTTCTTATATTCCCGGAGATCCGTAACTCCGATTGGGCTGAAATCTTGAGGGGATTTTTATCCAAAAATTAGCTTCCTTGTGCCCGAAGGAGAGATCCAACTGACGTACGAGGTGGGCACAACCCACCACCACGCGTTTGGGCCCCCTGGGCGCGCCATGGTGTATCTTGGGGGCTGTGGGCCTCCGTTTGCGTTGATTCCACTTCTGAAAATTCCCAAATATTCCAAAACAAATCTCCATAAATTTTTATCGCGTTTGGACTTCGTTTGATATGGATATTCTATGAAACAAAAAACATGCAACAAACAGGAACTGGCACTGGGCACTGGATCAATATGTTAGTCCAATAAATCATATAAAATGTTGCCAAAAATATGTGAAATTTGTATAATATTGGCATGAAACAATAAAAATTATAGATACGACGGAGACGTATCAGCATCCCCAAGCTTAATTCCTGCTCGTCCTAGAGTAGGTAAATGATAAAAAAGATAATTTTTGATGTGGAATGCTACCTAGCATAATCTTGATCATATATCTAATCATGGCATGAATATTAAGACACAAGTGATTCAAAGCAATAGTCTAGTTTTGACATAAAGACATTAATACTCACGCATCCCAACAAACAATCATATCTTTCAAAATATCAAGGCTAAAGAACGCTATCCCTACAAAATCATATAGCCTTGTCATGCTCTCTCTTCTTAACACAAAGTATAAATCATGTACTACCCCCGGTGTCAGCCAAGCAATTGGTTCATACTTTTTAACGCGCTTTAGCATTTTCAACTCTCACGCAATACATGAGCGCGAGCCATGGATATAGCACTATGGGAGGAATAGAATATGGTGGTAGGTTTCAAAGGGGTAAAAGTGGAGAAGAAAGTCTCGAATCAACTCAGCGTATCAACGGGCTATGGAGATGCCCATCAATAGATATCAATGCGAGGAGTAGGGATTGCCATGCAATGGATGCACTAAGAGCTATAAGTGTATGAAAGCTCAATATGAAAACTAAGTGGGCATACATCTAACTCTATAATGAAAAATTCCCACTAGTATATGAAAGTGACAACATAGGAGACTCTCTATATGAAAAACATGGTGCTAATTTGAAGCACAAGTGTGGAATTAGCATGCCCCTTTTTTCTTTCTTTTTTTCTTTCTTTTTTTTCTTTCCCTTTTTTACTTTTTTTTCTCTTTCTTCTTTTTTTTTTCTTTTTTTTCTTTGTCCGGAGCTTCATCCCGACTTGTGGGGGAATCATAGTTTCCATCATCCTTTCATCACTGGGGCATGCTCTAATAATGAATAATGATGATCATCATACTTCTATTTACTTACAACTCAATATTACAACGATAGTAGAACAAAGTATGCTCTATATGAATGCAATGATCTAGCATAGCAAAGATATCAAAAAACGGACAAGCCATGGAAACATCATGCTAGGTATCTTACGATCATGTAATGCAATATGACAATGAATGCTCAAGTCATCAAAATGGAAGCGGTGGAAGTTGCATGGCAATATATCTCGGAATGGCTATGGAAATGCCATAATAGGTAGGTATGGTGTCTGTTATGAGGAAGATATAATAAGTCTTATGTGTGATAGAGCGTATCATATCACGGGGTTTGGATGCACCGGCGAAGTTTGCACCGACTCTCGAGGTGAGAAAGGGCAATGCACGGTACCGTAGAGGCTAGCAAATTGCGGAAAGGTAAGAGTGCGTATAATCCATGGACTCACATTAGTCATAAAGAACTCACATACTTATTGCAAAAGTTTTATTAGCTCTCTCGAAGCAAAGTATTACTACACATGCTCCTAGGGGGGAGGTTGGTAGGAGTTAACCATCGCGCGCCCCCGACCTTCACACAAAGATAGACAATCAAGAATAAATTGTGCTCCAACTTCCTAGCATAACGGGAGACTATACGTGCATGCTTCGGGAATCACAAACCTTAACACCAATACCTTACTAAACACGATCATCCACTAGTACCTCCCACATATTATCATCTCTATATCGCAAAACTATTGCAAAGAATCAAACATATGCGAAACAAAAAACATGCGACAAACAAGAACTGGCACTGGGCACTGGATCAATATGTTAGTCCAATAAATCATATAAAATGTTGCCAAAAATATGTGAAAGTTGTATAATATTGGCATGAAACAATAAAAAATTATAGATACGACAGAGACGTATCAACGAGTCGGATCATCATTGGACTCGTCGGTTCATAGAAATCATACACTCATCAGACAGCATCACGACACGTGAAGCCGTCCTGATCCTAGAAAAGAACTGCCACTTTCAGCCGCTGGTCCAGAAGCTCGGGTGGCTCAAGCGAAAGGTACAGGATATATGCGACTTAATGGATGTCCTTACCAGATACGCCGAGTCAGACAACACGAAGGACCCCGACTCAGATGAGGACAAGACTAGCAAAGGGAAGAAAGGCGAAGGTGGTAAAGGCCAGCATAATCACGGTGGTAACCAGGGGGCCTAGAATAACAATGGCAAACGGAAGCAGCCAGATGGTGGGTCGGACTTCGTTGCCAACACCAATATTGGTTTCAAAAACCAACGCCATAACGGTCGCCCTGGAGGGACTTACAATGGAAATAAGCCTCGTAATTACGAGGAGGCGCTCAAGGCACCGTGTCCCAAACATAGTACCCAGGATAAGCCGGCTACCCACTCATGGGAAAATTGTTACATCATGCAGGAATTCTGTAACCAAGCCTTCCAGAATCATCAAGGAGGCAACGGTGGAGGACACCCGGGTCAGCACGGTCCTGGCGGGTCACAGGGCGGCTCAGGAGCTGGTTTCCAGCATCAGGCAAATAATGGCAATGGACAGCATTCTGGCCAGGGTAATCAACATAATAACCAAGGTGGTTTCCAGAGTAATCCCAAGTAGTTGAATAGCGGTCAGTACCACTAGTACCTGAATTCTCAAATAATAATTCATATTGTCTGGAGAATTTACGAGAAGGATCGTATACCTCCAATGAGAAAACAACCCGGCCTTGGAGCGTTGCTCACCTGTGGCCATATTATACTTAGAGCCACCGGCTCCTTTTTCTTTTGTAATTTACCCCCTGCAAACCCTGTACATACTTCTTTATGTTTCAAATATAATAAAGCCAACACACCTGAAACTCGGGGTTTCTATCGTTTCAGCCTACAAATTGAGCATGAGTCTTTATTCTCTGAAACAATGGGCACTTGGGGGCTTCCAACTCACCGAGTTCAGCTTTCTCACCCTTGTAACCCGGCAAAAACGCCACAATACATTGGGAATTTGGGGGCTTCCAACTCACCGAGTTCAGCTTTCTCACCCTCTTGATCCGACAAAAAACGCCACATATGGTTAAACCTGCCTGTATGCTTGATGCGACTCCGATCAGGTGGCCTTGTGTACTCTTTACAAGTCAATCCATTTTGGACCCTAAACTTACCAAGGTTAAAATATCAGCTTGAGTCACGTGAGAGCCGGCATACAGAGAGCTAGGATAAACCATGGGTTATCATACCCGCTTCATGGAAGCAAGACTTGAGCCTCGAAAGCCGGTCTTTATGTCGAGCCTCGAAAGCCGGCATTTTTATACTCTATTATCATCTACATGGCATCATTGCATCATGCATCATACATACATATCTATATTTTTTTATGTTGTGGAAAGCCGGTCTTCAAACCGGGTTAGATCGTAAACTTCTGCAGAGACAAATAAATCTTTTGGCCCGATCCTCATCATGGTTTATTATAACTAGGATTAAATGATTGGAGTTTCCAAGCCAGCTCAGAAGAGCTGGTCTATCTTGCTAAGCCTCGAAAGCCAGTCTCTTCTTGCCGAGTCTCACTAGGCCGGCTTATTAACAGTACTTCGTATTGTTATTAAATTGTGTTACTGCCATGAGCGTCAGGGTTGTCAACTGCAGTCAAATTATGACCAGTTCAAATCCCATATCCTCAATACTATTGTGGAAAGATCCAACAAAGACTTGAGCCTCGAAAGCCAAGTTTCTTCGTCGACTTATTCTTGACATATCTTCTCTGTTTCAATCAAAGGCTCACTGAGCTCAACAACAGAGATATTCAAAGAAAAGCAAAACGAGCAACACAATTATAATTTGGCGAAACAAGATCAAAAGGATCAAAGTTTCTTGGATGCAAGTATGCAAGATGGCATGACAGAGGTTTTGAATCAGTTTTCAAAACTACTCCTATTACACGCTCGTTTGAGGAGCCACCAAATATTCATGTTCTGCCCAACACTTTGGGGCTAGAGCCACCTGGCGACTTAAAAGTTTCATATTATCACTTTGGCAATTCGCCTTCTGTGCCATCTGGGTTAGCCGCGGGCTTACCCCTCGCCCGAGCCACCTCCGGGTCATTCTCCACTGGGCCTTCGGGTTCTTGGATCTGAAGGTTGTCCACATCGCAGTTGCAATGGATTAAGGCGTGGAATACTGCTTCTTCATTCAGGATGGAGGACGAGTCAACGTCAGGGGCAAAAATGTGCTTACGCCGTTGAGGAGTCAGATCCACCGGCTCAAAGGTGGGCGGCCGAACTCGCGAATTGTGGGCATCGTAAGCCGGCTGATAACCCTTTAGCTCCATTTTAGAGACAAGCTGGGTGGCCAACACTCGAGCCACCTTGATGCATGTAGTGTAGTCACTATCAGTGGATGCTGACCCGTCAACCTTAAACTCAGGGAAACCTTTGGCCATTTATGCCGGATCAAGCTCCGCTGAGTAAGCTAAGGCCCGACTCAAAGAAGACGTCACACCAGCTCGGGCGGCTGATCTTTTCAGCTCTTGAATCTGCTTTGGAATCGTCAAAAGGCATTTCAGCACATCCTTGAAGAGTTTCACCGGCTCTTTATTCCCCATCACTGCCTTGATTACAAAATGGCTTCCAGCTTAAAGTTGTCCAGTTAATGAATATACAGCCTTGAGCATCAGCAGGCTGTTATCCTGGAGGTTGCCCGTCCGAGGGCCTGCAAAGTAGTACAAATACATGAGTCGCCAGGCGATTTATATTCATATTTCAAGAGGGTTAGCAAGAACTCATAAAGGTATTTACCAAAAATGGCCTGGGTCATATGGCCAATGTGTCATTTCAACCCGGATAATTCTTCAGTAATGGGCTTCCGTTGACCCTCGGCATCATCTACGCGCTTCAGCAGGGCGGCTTTTTCAGCCTCAAAAGACTTCTTCTCTTTTTCGAAGCCTGCTTTGGTTTTCTCCAATTCTACCAAGGAGAGTTGAAGTTTTTGCCCAACCTCTGCTCGGGCAGTTTGCCCCGCTTCGAGGTCTTTTCTCAAGCCGGCCACATTTGACTCGGCTGTTTTCAGAGCTTCCTGAATAAAAGGAATTACCATATTGATTGGTTATGAGCCGTTAGCAAGGTGCAGCATGGTTATGATACAGAAATATTAAAACAAAGTCCCAAGCAGATTGCAAGCAATATACTTGGCACTTGGGGGCTAATGTATGCCAGTTTTTTCAATTATATAATAGGGGAAAGACCCGACTCATCCCAAGAAGATGAGTCGGCCCTTGGGGGCTACTGGTCGAATTTCTTCAAGATTATTCCAAAGACCCGACTCATCTCAAGAAGATGAGCCGGCCCTTGGGGGCTACAGGTCGAATTTCTTCAAGATTATTATGAAGACCCGACTCATCTCAAGAAGATGAGCTGGCCCTTGGGGGCTACAGGTCGAATTATTCACAATATTAACAAGACCCGACTCATCTCAAGAAGATGAGCCAGCCCTTGGGGGCTATGTAAGGATATATGGAATATACAGCAAAGAGGAGCATACCTCATATTTGCTTTTCATCATGCTGACGAGGCCGACTTCCATCTCTCGGCTTGTATCAAGGCAGTCCAAATAACCAGCATGTAACTCTTCAGCACTTAGGTTCTCATAACTTGGAAGCTCCAGCTTGGCCTTCCCTTTCTCAGGCAGTACTGTTTCATCTTTAGCAACAAGTTTTGCTAGCACTCTGGAGACCTCAGGAATGGTGTAACCCGACCCAGTAATAGTGACCTCCTCATTCTTATCACAAGGAGCACTTTCAGTTGTCTTTGGAGAACTGGGCGGGTTAAGATTGACCGTCGGGCTAGCTTTAGTGTCCATAACATCAATGCTTGCCGGCTCAGGATGAGGGGGCAAATCAGGCTGGGCCTCCTGATGATCTTCAGATTGATCAATATGAACTTCAGGAGCCACCAAATCTGGGTTTCCCGGCTCAGAGGCCTCAGGATCAGTGGATGGCTCACCAACTTTCCTCTTCTTGGCCTTGGCTTGGGCCCTACAAAACAAGAAGACAGACTAAATAATATGCAAGTTTAAAGGTTCGCATAGGCAAACATATTGTTGGGGAACGTTGCATGTGAAACAAAAAAATTCCTACGCTTCACCAAGATCAATCTAGGAGATGAGCATCTACGAGAGGAGAGATCGTATCCACATACCCTTGTAGATCACTAAGCGGGAAGTGTTAAGACACGCGGTTGATGTAGTCGAACGTCTTCGCGATCCAAATCGCAAGCCGTCCCGCGATCCAATCACGATCTAGTGCCGAACGGACGGCACCTCCGCGTTCAGCACACGTACAGCTCGATGACGATCTCCGCCTCCTTGATCCAGCAAGCGAGGGCGGAGAGGTAGATGGGTTCTCCGGCAGCACGATGGCGTGGCAGCAGTGGTGGTGGAGCTGATCCGGCAGAGCTTCGCTAAGCAAAACCGAACCAATCTAGAGGAGAAACGATCTAGAGGGGGAGAGAGAGGGCTGCGCCGTGGCTTGGGTGCGGCTGCTCTCCCTCTCCCCTCATATATGTAGGGGGTGGCTGGTAGCGGTTTCCCTAGGGTTGGGGCGGCGCCCTAGGGAACTTCCTCAGGGTTTCCCTAGGGGCGCGGCGGCCACCCTAGGGAACTGCCTTTGGGTTTCCCTAGGGGCGCGGCAGCCACCCTAGGGAACTGCCTCAGGGTTTCCCTAGGGGCATGGCGGCCACCCTAGGGAAACTTCGGCCCTTAGCTGCATGGGCCCAGCCCATGGGGTCCTCCGAGGCAGGTGGACCTCCCCGATGGACCCCCGGAACCCCTTCCGGCATTTCCAACCAAAACCGGCAAGCCTAGAAACTATTCCGGAACCCGAATACCAACTTCCCATATATGAATCTTTACCTCCGGACCATTCCGGAGCTCCTCGTGACGTCTGGGATCTCATCCAGGACTCCGGACAACCTTCGGTCACCAACTTACATAACTCAATACTACCGAAACGTCACCGAACATTAAGTGTGCAGACCCTGCGGGTTCGAGAACTATGTAGACATGACCGAGACACCTCTACGGTCAATAACCAATACCGGGACCTGGATGCCCATATTGGTTCCTACATATTCTATGAAGATCTTTATCGGTTGAACCTCTATGTCAAGGATTCAGTTAATCCCGTACGCTGTTCCCTTTGTTTATCGGTATGTTACTTGCCCGAGATTCGATCGTCGGTATCTCCATACCTAGTTCAATCTCATTACCGGCAAGTCTATTTACTCGTTCCGTAATACAAGATCCTATGGCTAATACTTTAGTCACTTTGCTTGCAAGGCTTATTGTGATGTTGTATTATCGAGTGGGCCCTGAGATACCTCTTCGTCACACGGAGTAACAAATCCCAGTCTTGATCCATGTCAACTCAACAGACACCTTCGGAGATACCTGTAGAGCATCTTTATAGTCACCCAGTTACGTTGTGACGTTTGATACACACAAGGTACTCCTCCGGTGTCAGTGAGTTACATGATCTCATGGTCATAGGAACACATACTTGACATGCAGAAAACAATAGCAATAAACTGACACGATCATATGCTACGTTCATAGTTTGGGTCTTGTCCATCACATCATTCTCCTAATGATGTGATCCCGTTATCAAATGACAACTCTTGTCCATGGCTAGGAAACCTTGACCATCTTTGATCAACGAGCTAGTCCTATAGAGGCCCACTAGGGACATGGTGTTGTCTATGTACCCACACATGTATTTGCGTTTCCAGTCAATACAATTATAGCATGGATAATAAACATTTATCATCAACAAGGAAATATAATAATAAACATTTTATTATTTCCTCTAGGACATATTTCCAACACATATAACAAAAGAAAAAACTTACCCAGGGTTGATGACAAAGGGTGGTAGCTTGGAGGCGGTTGAGTCGCCCGACGAAGGTGGTGACTCCTGATAAACCGAATCAGAACGATTAAAAGGTTGATGTATTAAACCAACTTCATAATAAAAGGAGTTGGACTGAAAGGCACCTCATTTGGTCGCTTACGGGCGACTGGTTTATCGGGTAAGCCGGCTGTAAGATCACCATTACCGCTCTGAGTTTGGCGCCTTGATTTGTGCTGACTTTTCTTCAAAACAAAATTGGGATCCAAATAAGCATCTGGATGAGAGAAGCTTACTTTCCGAATAACCCGCCTTGTTCTTGTTGGAAGCAAGGTTTCTGAGCCGGAGGAAACAGAAATCACCTCAACATCGTCAGCCCGGGTTGTCTTGACATCGCCCTAAGAAAAGGAGGCATCAGCTAGATTCAATAAAATGCGGTTAAAGGAAATCAATTTCTACCTCCGATTGAACATTGATTACTGCTGATTCGCCCATCTGTGACAGCCCTACTGCGGCTGCCTTATTCTTCTTTCTACTTGGGGCGGCTTTAGGCTTATTAGCCGGAGTTTTTCATTGCTTCTTGCCCCAAAATGAAGACTTAGCCTGCAAAGTTGACAATCAAGACAAACAGGTAAAGATCTAGAAGTTTAAAAACACATTATGTGTAAGCCGGATGAAAAAGCTATTGAAGATTTTTACCAGAGGAGCCGGGTTAAGAGCATAGAAGGGCTTCAATCCGTCTTTGCTGCAAGCATCCTGGGTTTCGCCCAACATTTTCTTTACAATCCGGTTTATTTCATATGCATCCAAGGAAAACTTGTTGTATCTTTGGGCGTCATCTAGATCACCGGAGTAAGTGTGCATTAAGTTGTCACGGCAGCTTAGTGGCAAAATCCTCCAAGACACCCAACACCGGGTTAGATCAACTCCAGTTAACCCGTTGGCTGTTAAGGGCCCTCAACTTTGGGTATATAGGGGCGTGTTGAGAACGTTCATCTTGAGGAGCCCAGCCAGGAAGTTCTAAATCCATGGGAAGACAATTCGGTCTGTAACCCGGCAAGGGGTTTTCATCAGCGGGGACCGTGTTCTGACAATAGAACCAAGTTTTATTCCATCCTTTAGGATGGCTTGGCAGGGTGGCAGCAGGAAAGACAACATCTCTTCGCCTCTGGATCGAGACCCCGCCAAGTTCTAGGCTGGGGCCATCAACACATTCAGTTTGCCGGTTCACATAGAAGAACTCCCTGAAGAGGGAAACAGAGGGCTCTATTTGCAGATACACCTCACAGAGTACTTGGAACTGACAAAGATTAGATATGGAGTTGGGACCCAGGTCTTGAGGATGAAGATGGAAGAAATGCAGAATGTCTCGAAAGAATTTTGACCCGGGAGGAGAGAAGCCTCTGAGAAGATGGTCCAAGAATACTACTACTTCCCCTTCTTCCGGATTCATGATTTCTTCTCCAAGGGCAACCCACCAACCAATTACTTCTTTAGGCGGCAAAACCCCCTGATCTTGGTAATCTTTAAGAATAAGTTCAGAAACTTGGGAGGCCACCCAGTTGCAAGTGGTGGATTTTGACATGATAAGCTGCATGAATAAAATAAAAGGGACGGCTTAAGCACATGGTTAAAGTAAAGATGACCTAATCATTTACAACGGATAAGTCGCCTCATGAGAAGCCGATGTCTTGATACAACAGTTTATCACATGGCGGGTTACAACTACTGAGCCGGCAAGGTGTAAGGGCGACTTAGGCCGAATCAGAGATTTCTAGTTTTTTGTTAAGTATGGAACAAACAAGTTTCTATCGAAGCAGCTACGATTACAGATCTGCAAATGATTCTAAAAAGAAAATATTTGCTAAACCTAATGATGAAGCAGGGAAGCAGTGATGGTTCAGTTTACAAATTCCTAAGGGAGATCAAAATATGCTATATACAAAATGGAGCCGTTGTTCCTACCGCTTTATTTTTATGATAAAAGTCGTCGGGGCTATACGAGAACTAGCAATGGTGATGGATGGATAAAAGCACTTCGGTACCTCCGACGAACTGATACGTCTCCAACGTATCTATAATTTTTGCTTGTTCCATGCTGTTATATTATCATTCTTGGATGTTTTACAATCATTTTATAACAACTTTATATCATTTTTTGGGACTAACCTATTGACATAGTGCCAAACTGCCAGTTGCTGTTTTTGCTTTTTTTTTTACTTCGCAGAAAATCAATACCAAACAGAGTCCAATCGTGACGAAACTTTTTGGAGATTTTTTATGGACCAGAAGACACCCAGTGGGCCAAAGAAGTGCCAGGGGAGAGGGCCGAGGAGACCACAACCCACCAGGGCGCGCCAGGGGGGCCCGGCGCGCCCTGATGGGTTGTTCCCTCCTCGGGGCCCCTCTCCACCGCCTCTGATGCCTATAAATTCCCAAATATTCCAAAAACCCTAGGGGAGTCGACGAACACAGTTCCAGCCGCCGCAAGTTCCAGAACCTCGAGATCCGATCTAAAGACCATCACGGAGGGGTTCATCTTCCTCATAGGTGCCTCTCCGATGATGCATGAGTAGTCCACCATAGACCTATGTGTCTGTAGGCAGTAGCTAGATGGCTTCCTCTCTCTCTCTTATGATTCTCAATACAATGATCTCTTGGAGATCTATTTGATGTAAACTTTTGCGGTGTGTTTGTTGGGATCCGATGAATTTTGAGTTCATGATCAGTTTCTATCCATAAATATTATTTGAGTCTTCTTTGATCTCTTATATGCATGATTACTTATAGCCTCGTATTTCTTCTCCGAATCTTTGGTTTAGTTAGGCCGACTAGATTGATTTTTCTTGCCATGGGAAGAGGTGCTTTGTGACGGGTTCAATCTTGTGGTGTTCTTTCCTAGTGACAGAAGGGGCAGGAAGACATGCATGTATTGTTGCTATTAAGGATAACAAGATGGGGTCTATTCCTACATGAATAGATCTTGTCTACATCATGTCATCGTTCTTATTGCATTACTCTGTTTTTCCATGAACTTAATACACTAGATGCATGCTCGATAGCGGTCAATGTGTGGAGTAATAGAGGTAGATGCAGGCAGGAGTCGGTCTACCTATCTTGGACGTGATGCCTATATAATGATCATCGCCTTGGATATCGTCATGACTATTCGATTTTCTATCAATTGCCCAATAGTAATTTGTTCACCCACCGTGCACTATACTCATGAGAGAAGCCACTAGTGAACCCTACGGCCCCCGGGTCTACTTTTCCAACATATTGCTTTCAGATCTACCTTTTTGCAATCTTTGTTTTCAGATCTACAAAACCAAAAACCCAAAAACATATTGCTTCATATTTTATTTGCTCTTTTTATTTTGTGTTCTTGAGAGATCTATCTCTCCTATCTATCACTACCTAATCTATCTTTTTATCATAGAGAGATTGACAACCTCTCTTTCGCGTCGGGTTGCAAGTATTTGTTGTTTGTGTGCAGGTGCTGCTTATTGGGTGGTGGTGATCCTCCTACTGGTTCGATAAACTTGGTTTCATAACTGAGGGAAATACATACCGTCGTTGTGCTGCATCATCCCTTCCTCTTTGGGGAAATACCGACGCAGTCTCAAGCCACGTCAAAGGAATTTCTGGCGCCGTTGCCGGGGAGGAAGCGGTCTCTTCTACGTGCCTATCGTAGGTGCCGAGGGGACTCCATCATCATCTACCAGGTTCCTAATCACAAATCTCATCTCCTTGCAATTACATTATTTGCCATTTACCTCTCATTTTCCTCTCCCCCACTTCACCAATTTTCCGTTTTATTCGCCCTCTTTTTCGTTTGCCTTTTTCTTGCCGGATCTCCTCCTTGCTTGCAATCTTGTTTGCGTAGTCATGATGCCCCAACGAAAGTACTATGATGTTCCTTACCCCAATATTTTTCTTGAAATTGAGAAAAGTACTAAGGAATATATGACTACGCAATTTGAGCATAATAAGTATTTTACCGATGAGCTTAGAGAACACTCTACCGTGCTAGATGCCATAACAAAACAACTTGATGATATCAATAGAGAAGTTTGTAATCTTCAATCTAAATATGCTCATGCTGATAATTTGCTTGGTAAAATCTCCGACGCGCAAGCTACTTTGATAAATCAAATGGCCGCCAAACCAATCTCTCTAGAGGATAAAAAAGATGAAGATCTCAAAGTGATTGGTGTTTCTTCTATTGATTCCTTGTTTAGTAATATTAAGATTGATGGTAAAGGGACTGAAGTAGAGTCAACTTTAGCTAGAAGGCGTCCCAATAATTTGGAGGGTGAAAATCTTGATGAAAATTTTGATAAAAGTGGGTTTGAAGAGGTCAAAACTTTAACTAGTGATGTGCCCACTATTTTGGATTGCAAAGAATTTAATTATGATAGTTGCTCTTTGATTGAATGTATTTCTTTGCTGCAATCCATGTTGAATTCACCCCATGCTTATGAGCAAAATAAAGCTTTTACTAAACATATCGTTGATGCCATGATGAAATCGTTTGAAGAAAAGTTGGAGTTCGAGATTTCTATTCCTAGAAAATTACATGATGAGTGGGAACCTAGCATTAAGGTCAAGATTAAAAATTCTGAGTGCTTTGCTTTGTGTGATTTGGGTGCTAGTGTTCCCACGATTCTGAAATCTCTATGTGATGTGCTTGGTCTTACCAATATTGAAGAATGTTCTCTTAATTTGCACTTGGCGGATTCTACTATTAAAAAACCTTTCGGAAGAATTAATGATGTTATTATTCTTGCAAATAGGAACTATGTGCCTATTGATTTTATTGTGCTTGATATTGATCGCAATCCGTCTTGTCCCATTATACTTGGTAGACCGTTTTTACGCACTATAGGTGTCGTGATTGATATGAAAGAAGGCAATATTCATTTTCAATTTCCCTTGATGAAGGGAATGGAACACTTCCCTAGGACAAGAATTAAGCCACCATATGAATCAATAATGAGGGCATCCTATGGATCCAAAACCAAAGATGACAATACTTGAATCTATGCGTTATGCCTAGCTAGGGGCGTAAAACGATAGCGCTTGTTGGGAGGCAACCCAATGAATAAATAAATTTTTGCTTTTTCTTTTCTGTTTTTGTGTGTTGACACAATTATGCCTCTGTTATGATTTTGTTTTTATGGTTTATTTAGTGTTTGTGCCAAGTAAAGCCTTTAGGATGATTCATAGGATGAGTAGAAGCGATGCTGAATCTGAAACAGAAACTTTGCGTCCAGTATATGAATTTTCATTTTTTTTCTGGAACGTTATCTTGAGCTGAAATTTTAACACAATGTTTCTATACAAATTCCTTACGTTGTACTAATTGTTCAGAATTTTTAGAATTACATAAGTATGGTTAGAGTACAGATTACTACAGACTGTTCTGTTTAAGACAGATTCTGTTTCCGTTGCATTGTGTGCTTGTTTGGATGAATCTATGGGTTATATTGAAGGGTATGAGCCATGGTAAAGTTAAAATACAGTAGGTATAATGCAATAATAAAATATGAATGGGTTTGCAACAGTACCTAAAGTAGTGATTTGCATTATTATACTAACGGATCTCACGAAGATTTTGTTGAATTTTGTGTGATTGAAGTTTTCAAGTTTTGGATAAGATCAGGATGGATGAAGGAATAAGGAGTAATAAAAGCCTAAGCTTGGGGATGCTACCGCACCCCCAAGATATATCCAAAGAGAAACAAGCAACTAAGCTTGGGGATGCCCCCGAGTGGCATCCCCTCTTTCTTCTAACGACCATCGATATTTTACTTGGAGCTATATTTTTATTCGTCCCATATCATGAGTTTTCTTGGAGCGTCTTGTATCTTTGCTTGCTTTGTTTGTTAGTTTGTCACTTGTATCCTTGCTGGACACACCTATTTGAGAGATCCAAAATCATGCTATGACATGTTAGAATTGCTCTATGTGCTTCACTTAAACTTTTTGAGCTATAGAATTGCTCTAGTGCTTCACTTATATCTTTTTGAGCACGGTGTGCTTGGAATTTTTTTAGAAATACTCTCATGCTTCACTTAGATTAATTTGAGAGTAGGTAAATTTTGAAGAAATCCTCTCATGCTTCACTTATACTATTTTGAGAGATGAAATCTTTATGCTCATGTGCTTCACTTAAATTTGTTTGAGCTTGCCAAAAAGCAATGGCAATATATAAAACTAGTCCCAAAGTGATAGATATCCAAGGAGGATATAATAAAAACTTACATGAAGATCATTGGACAAATTAAACTTGATTCTTTGTAATAGTTTTGAAACATGATGATAGTAATATGTGAGTCATGCTAGTGAGTACTTATGCTTAGTAGGAATATTGGTGTTAAGGTTTGTGATTCCATATGCATGCACGAAAGTCAATAGTTATGCAATGAAGTTACATCCTACTTGTGGTGCATTATTTGGTGTTAGTTATGCTCAATACTCGCTGATGTGAATTTTCGTTTCTTGGTTTGGTTGCTTCCCAATCTATTTGCTAGCCTCCATTTGTACTAAGTAGAAATACTACTTGTGCATCCAAAATCCTTAAACCAAGTTTTGCCTTATGAGTCCACTATACCTACCTATATGCGGTATTTCCATGCCGTTCCAAGCAAATTTGTATGTGCCATCTCTAAATTTTAAAAATAAATTTTCTCTTTTGTGTGCCCGTACCGCTCATGAAACGGTGGGGAGTGGCCAATATTTTTCCATGCTAGATGTGTTATTCTCAAGATGAGTGTTTATTCACTTGTCATTGCACGAGAGTGCAGCGGTAATAGGGATGCCCATTCCCGAAATGAAAAAAAAGAAAAAAAATATTTACTTTATGTTGTCAAATAATAAATTCCTTGAAAGTGTTGGTATGGAAGGCAACCGTGGATACGGCCCGCCATGGAAAGTGAAAGTTTGGTGGAAAAAGGAATAAACTTTATTTTCTGTTTGGGAACCGCCTATGATATATCTAGCATGGAAAGTATTGTGAGCTACTTTGTCTTTTTCGTTGACAGGAAAAGCATGCCACCCAAAATATTTCTCTCTCTCAATTTAAACCTTGAGCTCTGGCACCTCTACAAATCCCTACTTCCCTCTGCGAAGGGCCTATCTTTTACTTTATGCAATTTTTATTTTTACTTTGAGTCTCCATCTTCTCTTATAAAGCACCAACTAGGGGGCACTATGATCGTACTTGAGCATTGGGCATAGTTAATATTTGAGTGTGTTTCATGAATGGATCAATGATTGAGCATGATGGGCTAGGGATAACTTTCTTTAGTGTTGATATTTTGAAAGACATGGTTGCTTGTTGACATGCTTGAATATTGAAGTCATTATGTTAAAACTAGACTATTGCTTTGAATCATTTACAAGTCCAAATGTCCATGCTATACAAAAGAAAAGAATGTGAAGAACATGTTAGGCAGCATTCCACATCAAAAATTCTATTTTTATCATTTACCTACTCGAGGACGAGTAGGAATTAAGCTTGGGGATGCTTATATGTCTCCAACGTATCTATAATTTTTGTTTGTTCCATGCTGTTATATTATCATTCTTGGATGTTTTACAATCATTTTATAACAACTTTATATCATTTTTTGGGACTAACCTATTGACATAGTGCCAAAGTGCCAGTTGCTGTTTTTGCTTGTTCTTTTACTTCGCAGAAAATCAATACCAAACGGAGTCCAATCGCGATGAAACTTTTTGGAGATTTTTTCTGGACCAGAAGACACCTAGTGGGCTAAAGAAGTGCAGGGGGAGTGGGCCGAGGAGACCACAACCCACCAGGGCACGCCAGGGGGGGCCCGGCGCGCCCTGATGGGTTGTGCCCTCCTCGGGGCCCCTCTCCACCTCGTCTGATGCCTATAAATTCCCAAATATTCCAAAAACCCTAGGGGAGTCGATGAAACACAATTCCAGCAGCCACAAGTTCCAGAATCTCGAGATCCAATCTAAACACCATCAGGGAGGGGTTCATCTTCCTCATAGGTGCCTCTCCGATGATGCGTGAGTAGTCCACCATAGACCTACGGGTCCGTAGGCAGTAGCTAGATGGCTTCCTCTCTCTCTCTTATGATTCTCAATACAATGGTCACTTGGAGATCTATTTGATGTAAACTTTCGCGGTGTGTTTGTTATGATCCGATGAATTTTGAGTTCATGATCAGTTTCTATCCATGAATATTATTTGAGTCTTCTTTGATCTCTTATATGCATGATTACTTATAGCCTCGTATTTCTTCTCCGAATATTTGGTTTAGTTAGGCCGACTAGATCGATTTTTCTTGCCATGGGAAGAGGTGCTTTGTGATGGGTTCGATCTTGCGGTGTTCTTTCACAGTGACAGAAGGGGCAGCAAGACACACATGTATCGTTGCTATTAAGGATAACAAGATGGGGTCTATTCCTACATGAATAGATCTTGTCTACATCATGTCATCGTTCTTATTGCATTACTCCATTTTTCCATGAACTTAATACACTAGATGCATGTTGGATAGCGGTCGATGTGTGGAGTAATAGAGGTAGATGCAGGCAGGAGTCGGTCTACCTATCTTGGACGTGATGCCTATATAATGATCATCGCCTTGGATATCGGCATGACTATTCGATTTTCTATCAATTGCCCAACAGTAATTTGTTCACCCACCGTGCGCTATACTCATGAGAGAGGCCACTAGTGAACCCTACGCCTCCCGGGTCTACTTTTCCAACATATTGCTTTCAGATCTACCTTTTTGCAATCTTTGTTTTCAGATCTATCTCTCCTATCTATCACTACCTAATCTATCTTTTTACCGTAGAGAGATTGACAGCCTCTCTTTCGCGTCGGGTTGCAAGTATTTGTTGTTTGTGTGCAGGTGCTGCTTATTGGGTGGTGGTGATCCTCCTACTGGTTCTATAACCTTGGTTTCATAACTGAGGGAAATACTTACTGTCGTTGTGCTGCATCATCCCTTCCTCTTTGGGGAAATACCGACGCAGTCTCAAGCCACGTCACGGACTAAGGCAGATCTAGGAGAAAAGAAATGGCTTACCTGGGCAATTGTCAGGAGCAGTGGAGACACACGGCTGGATCCCGGTGAAGAAGAGGTGCCGCTACAGTCCCAGGAACGGTCGCCGGCGACGGGTGGACAGCAGCGGTGGCGCGGGGGAGCTTCGGGCTCGAGGAGGAAGAAGAAGTGAGAAGGCGAGGTGAAAAGTGAGAGAGGGACCCTCCAGTGAGTATTTAAAGAGAAGAAACCCAAAGGGGTAACCTGTAGGCGCAAGAATAAAGGAGTGCAATAAATTTCGGGAAACAGAGACGCCTCGATTTTCGGGATAAGCGGATACATACGCAGATTCGCTTTGATGCCATCATTAGTTTCCTGGATTTCTGGCGGATGACATCACTGACAGACGGCATTGGAAAAATAACAAGTCTGGAAATGTTGCAAGCCGGCGCGTCGAGATCCATGAAGAACACAGATGCAAGGAGATGATAAGCAGCCAAGAGAAAGTAAGGGAACATGACAAGAATGAATTCAAATCAATTTGGGGTCTAATGTCGGGGATATAACCCCGCGGTATAACCCGCCCTATTGGGCCAGGTCAATGTAATGGCGGTTCTAGAATTATACTCAAGATGGGCCGTGCCATTGAAGACAAGGCAAGCAAGGCGGTTACTAACTAAGTCGCCGGGCGGCCCAAGCACGTGAAGACGGCGACTCAAGGCCCACAAGGCAGAAGACGCCAGAAGATTCCTTGCTTGAGAGACATGGCGTGTTAGAGACATAATAGGTTACGAGTTGTAATGTAACTCGGACACGTTGTAAAGCCTAGGGTCTCGACCTATATATAAAGGCAAGTCCCTAGGGCCGAAAGACTTAAGTTACAAACCCTCGAGAGCTAGGTTAGCGATTCCACACCCCTGTAATCGAGATCATCATCATCAATACACACAAAGCAGGACGTAGGCTATTACCTCCATTGGAGGGGCCGAACCAGGGTAAACTCGTCTCTCGTTCCCGATCAACCCCTTTGAGTCACCACCTAGCGGTGATGGCCTCACACCTAAGTCCTTTCACGAAGACATCTGCCGTGACAAAACCACGACACGCCGGTCATAGCAAAAAAGAACGATGGTTGCAGCAATCCGTCATCGCCGTCATCACGGGTCGCGACTCCGACGTGATGGATGTAGCAAAATCCTTGCCGGTAGTAGCAAAATTCAACTACGGTTGCAGCAAATCATCTCGTTCGTAGTCATCCGGTCTGAGCTGCGGCATGATGGATGTAGCAAAACATGGTCCAGTAGTAGCAAAATCGGGGCACGGTTGCATTAAATCATCTTGCCGCCGTCGCCGGTCTCAGCTCCGGCATGATAGATGTAGAAAAAATCCCCGAAGGTAGTAGCAAAATCAGAGGACAGTTGTAACAAAAAAAGGCGCTGCCGTATTCGGTTGTAGCTCCGCCATGATGGATGTAGCAAATCCATCATCTGTGGTAGCAAAATTCGATGATAGTTGCAGCTTCTGGCTCAGCTGGTTGTAGCTTCCAAGGGTGAAGGTTTCGCTTTGTCGGAGTGAAGCTCGACGGGCGGAGGGAGTGGATTTCATGGAGGTGCTGCGGCAGTAGCTCGTCATCCCCGTGATGACCCACAGGTATAGGGGATCAATCGTAGTCCTTTCGATAAGTAAGAGTGTCGAACCCAACGAGGAGCTGAAGGAAATGATAAGCAGTTTTCAGCAAGGTATTCTCTGCAAGTGCTATAAGTAACAATGATAGATAGTTTTGTAGCAAGACAATTCGTGACAAGTAACAAGTAACAAAAGTAGAAAGTGTGCAGCAAGATATCCCAATCCTTTTTGTAGCAAAGGACAAGCGTGGAAGTACTCTTATATAAAGTAAAGTGCTCTCGAGGACACATGGGAATTTCCATCTAGTCATGTTCATCATGTTGAGTTGATTCACGTTCGTTACTTTGATAATTTGATATGTGGGTGGACTGGTGCTTAGGTCCTATTCTTACTTGAACAAACAACCTACTTATGATTACCCCCTCTCGCAAGCATCCGCAACTATGAAAGAAGAATTAAGATAAATCTAACCATAGCATGAAACATGTGGATCCAAATCAACCCCTTATGAAATAACGCATAAACTAGGGTTTAAGCTTCTGTCACTCAAGCAACCCATCATCTACTTATTACTCCACAATGTCTTCCCTTAGGCCCAAAATATGGTGAACTGTCATATAGTCGTCGTTCACATGACACCACTAAATGAAGCAACAACATACATATCATCAAAATATCGAACGATTACCAACTTCACATGATTACTTATAACAAGACTTCTCCCATGTCCTCGAGAACAAAAGTAACTACTCACAAATCATCACCATGTTAAGTATTAGAGGTCTAATCAATATGATAAATGATCTGAACATATTGTCTTCCACCAAACAAACCAACAAGCATCAACTACAAGATATAATCAGCACTACTAGTAACCCACAGGTACCAATCTGAGGTTTTGAGACAAAGATTGAATACAAGAGATGAACTAGGGTTTGAGATGAGATGGTGTTGGTGAAGATGTTGATGAAGATTGGTCCTCACACGAAGGAGGAAGCGTTGGTGATGACAATGGCTTCGATTTCCCCCTTCCGAGATAAGTTTCCCTGGCAGAATCTCTGTGCCGGAGAGAAAAAGGGCCTCTGCCCAGGTTTCTGCCTCGAGACGACGGCGCTTAGTCCCGAAAGTATCCTTTTGATTTTTTTTCTGGGTCAAAACCCTTCATATAGCAGGAGAGGGGGCCGGATGCTGCATGTGGGCCTGCCAAGCCATCAGGGCGCACCCAGGGGGTGGGCGCACCCCTTTTGCTTGGCACAAACTAGTGCCCCCCCTCTGGTACCTCTTTGCTCCATAAATTCAGATATATTCAACATAAATCCTCGTGAAGTTTCAGGTCATTTGGAGTCCAGAGAATTTTCAGCCTTTTTCTTGTTTTCAGGTACAGAATTCCAGTTTCTGGAAATTTCTCTCTTTGTGATGTACCTTGTACATTAAGAGAGAAAAGACATTAGAATTGTATCATAAAATTGAATAATGGCCAAAAACAATATAATTATCAATAATAAATCATGATGCAAAATGAACGTATCACCCCGGCGCCGGCGCTCATCGACCCAGTCGCCCCCGGCCGCCCGCTAGGGCTGGACTAACGAGCTACTCGGCTCGTTAAGCTCGTGATCGTTAAGCTCGTGCTCGTTAAGCTCCTGGTCATTAAGCTCGTGAACAGTAACGAGCTCAAACTCATGCTCGGCTCGGTTCGTTAAATACTCGTTAAGCTCGTGAGCTCTCACGAGTACTCGTTAAGCTCCGTAGTCTCCTCTCGTCTCTTCGTATCTGTTCTGTACTTCTCTAGTTCTCTTCATCAATTGTCCAGATGCGAATGTGGGGGACTGGGAGGAGATGGGCTGTAGTCGACCAGTGTCCATTGGGCCGGGCTGAGCTAAGCATTTGCATTTAGTAAAAACTAAAAAGTACTGATGTGAAAAATAACGAGCCAAACGAGCTACTCGTTAAACTCGCGAGCTAGCTCGCTAAGCTCGTTAATATTAACGAGCTAAAATTGATGTTCAGCTCGGCTCATTAACTAACGAGCACGAGCCTTAACGAGTCGAGCTTCCGAGTGCTCGTTAAGCTCGCGAGTAACGAGCTTTTCATCCAGCCCTACCGCCCACGCTCGCCGGCCATCCACGTGAACGAGTGGGTCGCGTTAAAAATGCTGTTGCGGGGTTCCACACGCCAGCGCCTCGCGCGACGAAGCGGCCGGCCGAAAGATTCGGCCGGCGTGTTAACGGGAAGGGTTTTCTGGGAACTACTAGGTGTCGGTGCGCCGGTCGAGAATTTCGACCGGTCAGTATTGGAAATATGCCCTAGAGGCAATAATAAAATGGTTATTGTCATATTTCCTTGTTCATGATAATCGTTTATTATCCATGCTATAATTGTATTGATTGGAAACTCCGATACATGTGGGGATACATGGACAACAATGTGTCCCTAGTGAGGCTCTAATAGACTAGCTCGTTGATCAAAGATGGTTAAGGTTTCGTGACCATAGACATGAGTTTTCATTTCATAATGGGATCACATCATTAGGAGAAAGATGTGATGGACAAGACCCAACCGTAAGCATAACATTTGATCGTGCTAGTTTATTGCTACTGCTTTATCCCTGTCAAATATCTGTTCCTACGACCATGAGATCATGCAACTCCCGGACACCGTAGGAATGCCTTGTGTGTATCAAACATCACAACGTAACTGAGTGACTATAAAGGTGCTCTACAGGTATCTCCGAGGGTGTCTGTTGGGTTGGCGTGGATCGAGACTGGGATTTGTCACTCCGTATGACGGAGAGGTATCTCTAGGCCCACTCGGTAATACAGCATCACAAGAAGCTTGCAAGCAATGTGAGTAAGGAGTTAGTCACGGGATCTTGTATTATGGAACAAGTAAAGAGACTTGCCAGTAAAAAGATTGAACTAGGTATGGAGATACCGACGATCGAATCTCGGACAAGTGACATACCGATGGACAAAGGGGACTGTATACGGGATTGATTGAATCCTTGACATCGTGGTTCGACTGATAAAGATCTTCGTGGAATATGTAGGAGACAATACGGGTATCCAGGTCCCTCTATTGGTTATTGGCCAGAGAGTCTCTCGGTCATGACTGCATCATTCTCGAACCCGCAGGGTCCGCACACTTAACGTTCGGGGACGATATAGTATAGTTGAGTTGCATATGTTGGTAACCGAAGGTTGTTCGGAGTCCCGGATGAGATCCCAGACATGACGAGGACCTTCGTAATGGTCCGGAGATAAATATTGATATATAGGTAGTTGGTATTTGAGTTCCGGAAAAGTTCCGGGACTTACCGGTTTTGTGAGGAGGTGTCGGAAGTGTTCCGGGGGTCCACCGGGAGGGTCCACCTGCCCCGGAGGGCCCCATGGGCTGTGAGAGGGGGCGCACCAGCCCCTGGTGGGCTGGCCTCCCCTCCCACCTAGGCCCATGCAACTGGATGGTGGACGGCCAAGCCCTAGGGGTGGCGCCACCCTTGCCTTGGGTGGCAAGGCACCACCCCTTGGCCGCCGCCCCCCTAGGGGAAACCCTAGGCCGGCCCTCCTCCACCCCTCCTCCTATATATACTAGAGGAGAGGGAGGCAGCCAACACACCAAGCCTTGGTGGCGCCCTCCCTCTCTCTCTAGTAGTTCTTCTCCTCCATCGTGTCGCGGCAGCGCTTGGCGAAGCCCTGTCGAGATTGCACCATCACCACCATCACCACGCCGTCGTGCTGTCGGAGGACTCAAGCTACTACTTCACCTTTGCTCGCTGGATCGAGGTGGTGAAGGCGTCATCGAGCTGTACGTGTGCTGAACGCGGAGGTTCCGTCCGTTCGGCGCTAGATCGGGACGGATCGTGATTGGATCGCGGGACGGATCATGATTGGATCGCGAAGACGTTCGACTACATCAACCACGTTTCTTAAAGCTTCCCGCTTAGTGATCTACAAGGGTATGTAGATGTACTCCCCCTCTCGTAGCTGTTGATCTCCATAGATAGATCTTGGGTGTTCGTAGGAAATTTTTGTTTCCCATGCAACGTTCCCCAACAGTGGTATCAGAGCTAGGTCTATGCGTAGATAACATGTAGGAGTAGAACACAACAGAGTTTGTGGGCGTTGATGTTCAGATTTCTTACTTCCTTAGTCTTATCTTGATTCGGCAGTATTGTGGGATGAAGCGGCCCGGACCAACCTTACTCGTCCACATACGAGAGACCGGTTCCATCGACTGACATGCAACTTGTTGCATAAAGATGGCTGGCGGGTGTCTGTCTCTCCCACTTTAGTTGAATTGGATTCAACAGAGGCAGTCCTTGTAGAAGGTTAGATAGCAACTTGAATATCACTATTGTGGCTTTGCGTAGGTAAGAACGGTTCTTACTAGTTGCCCATAGCAGCCACGTAAAACTTGCAACAACAAAGTAGAGGACGTCTAACTTGTTTTTGCAGGGCATCTTGTGATGTGATATGGCCAAAGACATGACGTGATATATGTGATGTATGAGATGATCATGTTTTGTATAGATTATCACGACTTGCATGTCGATGAGTACGGCAACCGGTAGGAGCCATAGGGTTCTCTTTAATTTATTTTTGCCATTCTTGCTTTACTTTATGGCTATGAGTTAGCAATAGTTGTAGAAGCAATAGTTAGTGCAACAACCACATGACGACACGATGATGGAGATCATGGTGTCATGCCAGTGACGATGGAGATCATGCCGGTGCTTTGGAGATGAAGATCAAAAGCACAAGATGATGATGGCCATATCATGTCACTTATATGATTTGCATGTGATGTTTATCCTATTTATGCATCTTATTTTTCTTAGAACGACGGTAGCATTATAAGATGACCCCTCACTAAAATTTCAAGATAAATTGCGTTCTCCCCGAGTATGCACCGTTGCGAAGGATCGTTGTTTTGAAGCACCTCGTGATGATCGGGTGTGATAGACTCTACGTTCGCATACAACGGGTGTAAGCCAGATTTACACACGCGAAATACTTGGGTTAAACTTGATGAGCCTAGCATGACATGGCCTCAGAACACAGGAGACCGAAAGGTCGAACATGAGTCATATAGTAGATATGATCAACATGGAGATGTTCACTATTGAAGCCGCCCCATCTCACGTAATGATCGGACTTGGGTTGGTGGATTTGGATCATGTCACACTTAGACAACCTGAGGGATGTTGATTTGAGTGGGAGTTCTTTAGTAATATGATTAATTGAACTCATTATTATGAACATGGTCTAAAGTTGTCTTTGCAAAATTATGTTGTAGATCAATGGCTCGCGCAATAGCTCCCCTGAATTTTAATGCGTTCCTAGAGAAAGCTAAGTTGAAAGATGATGGAGGTAACTATGCGGACTGGTCCAGAATCTGAGGATTATCCTCACGGTTTCGCAAAAGGCTTATGTCCTTGATGCACCGCTCGGTGATCCACCCCCTCCAGTTTCGCAGAAGTTGAGAACGTCTGGCAGGCACGTTCTGATGACTACTCGATAGTTCAGTGCGCCATGTTGTATGGCTTAGAATTGGGACTTCAAAAGCGTTTAGAACGCCATGGAGCATATGAGATGTTCCAGGAGTTGAAGTTAGTATTTCAAGCAAATGCCCGGATTGAGAGGTATGAGACCTTCGATAAGTTCTTCGCCTGCAAGATGGAAGAGAATAGTTCTGTCAGTGAGCACCTACTCAGAATGTCTGGGTACTACAACTGTTTGAATGATTTGGGAGTTGAGCTTCCGCCGGAAACGGTCACTGGCAGAATTCTCTAGTCACTACCACCTAGCTACAAAGGCTTCATGATGAACCATAATATGCAAGGGATGGACAAGTCTGTCTCCGAGCTATTCGCGATGCGGAAAGTCACGGAAGTAGAAATCAAAAAGGAGCATCAAGTGTTGATGGTGAATAAAACCACTAGTTTCAAGAAAGGAAAGGGAAAGAAGAGAAACTTCAAGAAGGGTGGCAAGCAAGTTGCCACTCCCGTGAAGAAACCCAAGGCTGGACCCAAGCCTGAGACTGAGTGCTTCTATTGCAAGCGGACTGGCCACTGGAAGCGGAATTGCCCCAAGTACCTGGCCGATAAGAAGGCAGGCAACGTCAACAAAGGTATATTTGATATACATGTTGTTGATGTGTACCTCACTAGCTCTCCTAGTAGTGCCTGGGTATTTGATACCGGTTCGGTTGCTCATATTTGTAACTTGAAACAGGAACTACAGAATAAACGGAGGCTGGCAAAGGATGACGTGACGATGCGCGTCGGAAATGGTTCCAAGGTTGATGTGATCGCCGTCGGCCCGCTCGCTCTTCAATTACCAACGGGATTAGTAGTAAACCTAAATAATTGTTATTTCGTGCCTGCGTTGAGCATGAACATTATAGCTGGATCTTGTTTATTGCGAGACGGTTATTCATTTAAATCAGAGAATAATGGTTGTTCTATTATATGAGTAACATCTTTTATGGTCATGCACCCAATGTGAATGGTTTATTCTTGTTGAATGTCGATAGTAGTGATACACACATTCATAACATTGATGCCAAAAGATGCAAAGTTAATAATGATAGTACCACTTTCTTGTGGCACTACCGCTTAGGTCATATTGGTGTAAAACGCATGAAGAAACTCCATGCTGATGTACTTTTAGAATCATTCGATTTTAAATCGCTTGATACATGCGAACCATGCCTCATGGGCAAGATGACGAAAACTCCGTTCTTCGGTACAATGGAGCGGGCAAGTGACTTGTTGGAAATCATACATACTGATGTGTGTGGTCCGATGAGTGTTGAGGCGCGCGGTGGATATCGTTATTTTCTTACCTTCACTGATGATTTGAGTAGATATGGGTATATTTACTTAATGAAACACAAGTCTGAAACATTTGAAAAGTTCAAGCAATTTCAGAGTGAAGTAGAAAATCATCGTAACAAGAAGATGAAGTTTCTATGATCTGATCGTGGTGGAAAATATCCGAGTTATGAGTTTGGCATGCATTTGAGACAGTGTGGAATTGTTTCACAACTTACGCCACCTGGAACATGATAACCCACAAGTATAGGGGATCGCAACAGTTTTCGAGGGTAGAGTATTCAACCTAAATTTATAGATTCAACACAAGGGGAGCCAAAGAATATTTGAGAGTATTAGCAGTTGAGTTGTCAATTCAACCACATCTGGAGATTAAATATCTGCAGCAGAGCGATCAGTAGCATAGTAGCATATGATAGTTTGGATAGCAGTAGTAGCGGTAGCAGTAACGGTAACAGTGATAGTAATAGTTTTGTAGCAGGTGTGACAGTAGCAGTAGCAATAGTAACGCAGCAAGAACAATATGTGGAAAACTCGTAGGCACTGGATCGGTGAACTCGTTGGATAATATTCATCATGTAACAGTCATAACCTAGGGCGACACGGAACTAGCTCCAGTTCATAAATGTAATGTAGGCATGTATTCCGTAAATAGTCATACGTGCTTATGGAAAAGAACTTGCATGGCATCTTTTGTCTTACCCTCCCGTGGCAGCGGGGTCCATAAGGAAACTAAGGGATATTAAGGCCTCCTTTTAGTAGAGAACCGGAAAGTATCCCGACTAATGTCACTCCGGGGTTTACGGATCATAACACGTAATAGGTGCATATGACTAGCAAGATCGGATCAAGAACATAGATATAATGGTGATAACATAAACGGTTCAGATCTGAAATCATGGCACTCGGGCCCTAGTGACAAGCATTAAGCATGGCAAAGTCATAGCAACATCAATCTCGCAACATAATGGATACTAGGGATCAAGCCCTAACAAAACTAACTCGATTACATGATGAATCTCATCCAACTCCTCACCGACCAGCAAGCCTACGAAGAAATTACTCACTCCCGGTGGGGAGCATCATGGAAGTGGCGATGGAGAAGGGTTGATGATGACGAAGACCGAAGATTCCCCTCTCCGGAGCCCCAAACGGGCTCCAGATCTGGCCTCCCGATGAAGAACAGGAGGTGGCGGCGGCTCCGTATCATAAAATGCGACGAAACTTTCTCTCTGATTTTTTCTCCGAAAATAGGATTTTATAGCGCTGGAATTAGGGTCAGTGGGGCCCCGAGGTGGGCACAACCCACCAGGGCGCGCCTGGAGGGGGTGGCGCGCCCTGGTGTATCGTGCCCAACCAGGGCACCCCCTCCAGTGGTTCTTGGCTCCAGTAATTTTTATTTATTGTAAAATAAATCTCCAAAAAGTTTCGTCTAGTTCCGAGAACTTTTATTTCTGCACAAAAACAACACCATGGTAGTTCTGCTGAAAACAGCGTCAGTCCGGGTTAGTTTCATTCAAATCATGCAAATTAGAATCCAAAACAAGAGCAAAAGCATGAGGAAAAGTAGATACGACGGAGACGTATCAACTCCCCCAAGCTTAACCCATTGCTTGTCCTCAAGCAATTCAGTTGACAAACTAAAAGTGATAAAGACAAACTTTTACGAATTCTTTTGTTCTTGTTTACATATATATGCTTAAGTAGCACCCATGTTTTCAGCAAAGATTATGACTAACCATGTCAACAATAACTCTTAGATATTATATTAACTCATATCAATGTCATAAGCAACTAGCGAGCAATAATAAAATATCTCAAGCGCCAACAATTTGTCAAAACAATCATGATATAATATGACAACAGTGGTATCTCGCTAGCCCTTTCTGAGACCGCAAAACATAAATGCAGAGCACCTCCAAAGTTCAAGCAGCGACTAAACATTGTAATTCATGGTAGAAAAGATCCAGTCATGCTGCACCCAACATTAACTATACACAATGCATGAGGATGACAATAGTGCTCTCAGGTCTGGCGCTTATTTGAGAAGGTGATGACTCAACATAAAAGTAAATAGATAATCCCTTCGCAGAGGGAAGCAGGGATTTGCAGAGGTGTCAGAGCTCAAAGCTTAAATCAGAGATAAATATAATTTTGGGAGGTACACCCTTCCTGTCAACGTTACGACCAAGAGTTAACAATATCTTCCATGCTAAACACATTAGCGGCGGTTCCCAAGCGGTAAAAGTAAAGGTTTACTCCCCCTTCCACTAGCAAACACACTCCACAGCTAGCCGAATCCACGGGTACCGTCCATACCAACAACATTCCTGGGGGAGTTTTGTTTAATTATTTGTAATTTTTGATTCCGGGACTGGGAATCCCTATTACCGCCCCTCTCGTGCAAGGACGAGTAAATAAACACTCATCATGAGAATAAACCGCTTAACATGGAAGATACCGACCGCCCTCTGTCGCTCCATGAGCGGTCTAGGCACACAAAACAGATGTTCATTTGAATTTTTAGAGGTGGCACATGCAAATTTACTTGGGATGGCAGGATAATACCGCATATAGGTAGATATGGTGGACTCATCTGGAATAACTTTGGTTTAAGAATTTTGATACACAAGCAGTATTCCCGCTTAGTACAGGCGAAGGCTAGCGAATAGATTGAGAAGCGGCCAGCTAGAGAGCGAAAACGGTCATGAACATGCATTACAAATAATAAACATTGAATACTATCATGAGTAGGATATGGACACCATGAACATAAATATCATGAAGACTATGTTGGTTTTGATTTAAATACATGCGTGAACATGTGTGATACGTCTCCATCGTATCTATAATTTTTGATTGTTTCATACCATTATTATACAACTTTCACATATTTTTGGCAACATTTTATATGATTTATTAGACTAACCTATTGGTCTAGTGCCCAGTGCCAGTTCCTGTTTGTTGCATGTTTTTTGTTTCGCATAATATACATATCAAACGAAGTCCAAACGCGATAAAAATTTACGGAGATTTTTTTTTGAATATTTGTGAATTTTGAGAAGTGGAATGAACGCAAACGGAGGCCCACAGCCCCCACGAGACACCAGGGCATGCCCCCAAGGCCCAAGCGCGCCCTGGTGGGTTGTTCCCAGCTCATAAGTCGGTTGGACCTCTCCTTCAGGCGCAAGGAAGCTTATTTTTGGATAAAAATCCCCTCAAAATTTCAGCCCGATCGGAGTTACGGATCTCCGGGAATATAAGAAACGGTTTTCGGCCAGAAAACAGGAACGCGAAACAGAAGAGAACAGAGAGGGAGATACAATCTAGGAGGGGCTCCTGCCCCTCCGCCGCCATGGAGGCCATGGACTAGAGGGGGAACTCTCCTCCCATCTAGGGGGGAGTCCAAGGAAGAAGAAGAAGGAGAGGGGCTCTCTCCCCCTCTCTCCCGGTGGCACCGGAACGCCGCCTGGGCAATCATCGTGACGGCGATCTACACCAACAAATTCGCTGCCATCAACACCAACTCTCTCCCCCTCTATGCAGCGGTGTAACACCTCTCTTCCCTGCTGTAATCTCTACTTAAACATGGTGCTCAGCTCCATATATTATTTCCCAATGATATTTGGCTATCCTATGATGTTTGAGTAGATCTCTTTTGTCCTATGGGTTAATTGTGGTATGATGTTATGGATGTGAGTTGTATGTTGATATGGAGCTGTCCTATAGTGTCCTCCGTGTCACGCAAACGTGAGGGATCCCCGCTGTAGGGTGTTGCAATATGTTCATGATTTGCCTATGGTGGGTTGCTTGAGTGACAGAAGCATAAACCCGAGTAGGTGGGTTGTTGCGTATGGGAGTAAAGAGGACTTGATACTTAATGCTATGGTTGGGTTTTACCTTAATGATCTTTGGTAGTTGCGGATGCTTTCTAGAGTTCCAATCATAAGTGCATATGATCCAAGTACGGAAAGTGTGTTAGCGTATGCATCTCCCTCATTGCATATGACAAGTATCTATCATATTATATTCAATTGCCTAGGGACAATCTTTCTCTTGCGTTACACAAAAATCTTTCTGCTAAGTTATTTACTTTTATTGTTCTTTTATTAAAACAGCACCTAACTTTTATTTCCACGTTCTTTACTTTCTTGCAAAGTACTTCTAGTTTTATTCCCGCAAAGTAGTTTCATACTTGTTCTAGGTAAAGCAAGCATTAGCGTGCGTAGAGTTGTATTGGTGGTCAATAGAACTTGAGGGAATGTTTGTTCTACCTTTAGCTCCTCGTTGGGTTTGACACACTTACTTATCGAAAAAGGCTACAAACGACCCCCTACACTTGTGGGTTATCAAGACCTTTTTCTGGCGCTGTTGCCGGGGAGCAATAGCGTGGGGTGAATATTCTCGTGTGTGCTTGTTTGCTTTATCACTAAGTAATTTTTATTTTCTGTTATTAGTTGTTTTATATCTTTAGTTATGGATATGGAACACGAAACACCAAAACAATTAGTGGTACTTGCTACTCATGGAGATGGGGAACCTCCTAAAACCCTCGATGCTAGTTATGTGCAAAGTATTAAATACTACTTTGATAATCCTGAGAAGACCCCATTCAACTCGAAAATGGGAGTAATGTTGGATCAACGTGAATACTTTAGAGATTATCGCTTGACTCAAAAAGGGAAATTGTTATGGGATCAAATTCATATGTTGCATTGGTATGCTCGGGAGCTATGCTTGAGATATGATATTACTTGTTGCTCTAGGATGAACGCTCCACACCTTCCCTTTTCATGCAAATTTAATGATAATGAAACCTTAGCTTCTTATGCTAAAGGTATTTATGATTACTATGATGTGGAACGAATAGAAGAATTTGTTGCTTTTAAAGGTGCTTATGAAGTTGCTTCTTTGATGGAAAAGTATGATGATGTTTCTTACGAATCTGAAAATTTTGTCGTACTTAAATATTGCTATGAGAATTATGATTGCAATGCTGATATTATTGAATTTATTGAAAGAATGTCCGCTGCCTTGGAAGAGACTAATATTTTGCAGGGACCTATGGAAGAAGAAGTTGCTAAAACTATGAGCTCATTAGATGAAGAAGATGAGGAGGAGAGCGAAGAACAAAAGGAGGAAGAGCGGATTAGCTACCCGTGCCCACCTTATAATGAGAGTAACTCTTCAACTTATACATTGTTCAATTACCCTTCGTGCTTACTGAAGGATGAATGCTATGATGAATGCTATGATAATTGCTATGATCCCTTGGATTCATTTGAAATATCCCTTTTTGATGAACTTGATGCTTGCTATGCTTGTGGCCATAATGCCAATATGAATTATGCTTATGAAGATGAACTTGATATAGTTCCTTATGTTAAGCATGAAATTGTTGCTATTGCACCCACACATGATAGTCCTATTATCTTTTTGAATTCTCCCAACCACACTATATCGGAGAAGTTTGCTCTTATTAAGGATTACATTGATGGGTTGCGTTTTGCTACTACACATGATGATTTTGATGAATATAATATGCATGTCCTTGCTGCTCCTACTTGCAATTATTATGAGAGAGGAACCAAATCTTCACCTCTCTATGTTTCCAATACTATAAAATTGCGAGAAACTACTTATGCTATGTATTGGCCTTTACTTGATGTGCATGAATTGCTCTTTTATGACATGCCGATGCATAGGAAGAGAGTTAGACTTTGTTGTCACATAATATATATCACTTTGTGCTCACTACTAAATTACAAATCATTGTCAATTAAAATTGGCTTTGATATACCTTGGGATCCGGGTGGATCCATTACTTGAGCACTTTATGCCTAGCTTAATGGCTTTAAAGAAAGCGCTGCCAGGGAGACAACCCAGAAGTTTTAGAGAGTCATTTATTTCTGTTGTGTGCTTTTGTAAATTTTAAAAAAAATATATATATATATAGAGGGGAACCTAAAACTTCACAAAAGGAAAGGTGAAAGTGAGAAGAGATGATGGGCATCGTTGAAGTGGGGGCTAGCCTTGAACTTTTGTTCATGCCCATGGAAACTTTGTGAATCTTGAATCACGGAAACTTTTCCAACAAAAATAATTATCCCCTTGTACAAATCCATTGTATTATAAAAATAATGTGCCAAGATTTGCCTTTAGGATGTTTGAATTGCTTGTTTGATGTGTGCTGTGCAAAAACAGAAACTTTTGCCGTAGTGTTTGAATTTTCATATTTTAGTGGAGCGTGCAAAAATTCTGAAATTTTTACACAGTACTTTTATGAAAATCATTTCTCACTTCCTAATTTTGCAGAATGTTTTGAGCTACAGAAGTATATGTGTCTACAAGTCTTTACAGACTGTCCTGTTTTTCACAGACTGTTGTTATAGTTGCTTTGCGTGCTTATGTTTGAATTCTTGTTGAGCCCCATTGACTTGGGTGCCATAGAATTGTGATAGCATACAGTGGGTAATGTTAGATTATAATTATGCAATAATGTTATGGCAAGACATGATGGGATTTGGTGTTATGTGTACTAACGGATCTCATGAATTTTCTGTTAAGTTTTGTGTGATTGAAGTTTTCAAGTTTTGGGTGTTATCACGATGATAAGGAATAAGGAGCAGCAAGAGCCTAAGCTTGGGGATGCCCAAGGCACCCCAAGGTAATATTCTAGGAAGATTCAAGTGTCTAAGATTGGGGATGCCCCGGGAAGGCATCCCCTCTTTTATTCCAAATCATCGGTATGTCACTTGGAGCTATATTTTTATTCATCACATGATATGCGTAAATCTTGGAGCGCCTTTTGTGTTTAGTTTTCACTTTTCTTTTATGCACCATGCTGGTATGAGATAGTCCATGGTTGATTTATAGAATGCTCATTGCACTTCACTTATATCTTTTGAGTATGGCTTTATAGAATGCTTCATGTGCTTCACTTATATCATTTGAAGTTTGGATTGCCTGTTTCTCTTCACATAGAAAACCGTTATTCATAGAATGCTCTTTTGCTTCACTTATATTTATTAGAGCATGGTCTTTTGTAGAAAGAATTAAACTCTCTTGCTTCACTTATATCTATTTAGAGAGTCAACAGGAATTGGTCATTCACATGGTTAGTCATAAAATCCTACATAAAACTTATGGATCACTGAATATGATATGTTTGATTCCTTGCAATAGTTTTGCGATATAGTGATGATAATATGTGGGAGGTACTAGTGGATGATCGTGTTTAGTAAGATATTGGTGTTAAGGTTTGTGATTCCCGAAGCATGCACGTATAGTCTCCCGTTATGCTAGGAAGTTGGAGCACAATTTATTCTTGATTGTCAATCTTTGTGTGAAGGTCGGGGCGCACGATGGTTAACTCCTACCAACCTCCCCCCTAGGAGCATGTGTAGTAATACTTTGCTTCGAGAGAGCTAACAAAACTTTTGCAATAAGTATGTGAATTCTTTATGACTAATGTGAGTCCATGGATTATATGCACTCTTACCTTTTCGCAATTTGCTAGCCTCTACGGTACCGTGCATTGCCCTTTCTCACCTCGAGAGTCGGTGCAAACTTCGCCGGTGCATCCAAACCCCGTGATATGATACACTCTATCACACATAAGCCTTATTATATCTTCCTCAAAACAGCCACCATACCTACCTATTATGGCATTTCCATAGCCATTCCGAGATATATTGCCATGCAACTTCCACCGCCTCCGTTTTGATGACTTGAGCATTCATTGTCATATTACATTACATGATCGTAAGATAGCTAGCATGATGTTTTCATGGCTTGTCCATTTTTTGATATCTTTGCTACGCTAGATCATTGCATTCATATAGGATCATACTTTGTTCTACTATCGTTGTAGTATTGAGTTGTAAGTAAACAGAAGTGTGATGATCATCATTATTCATTATTAGAGCATGCCCCAGTGATCAAAGGATGATGAAAACTATGATTCCCCAACAAGTCGGGATGAGGCTCCAGACAAAGGAAAAAAAACAAAGAAAAAAAAGAAAAAGAAAAAGAAAAAAAAGAAAAAAAAAGAAAAAGAAAGAAAAAAATGAAAGAAGAGGGAATAGGGGCATGCTAATTCCACACTTGTGCTCAAAGTAGCACCATGTTTTTCATATAGAGAGTCTCCTGTGTTGTCACTTTCATATACTAGTGGGAATTTTTCATATAGTTAGATGCATACCCACTTAGTTTTCATATTGAGCTTTCATACACTTATAGATCTTAGTGCATCCGTTCCATGGCAATCCCTACTCCTCGCATTGATATCTATTGATGGGCATCTCCATAGCCCGTTGATACGCTGAGTTGATGCGAGACTTTCTTCTCCACTTTTACCCCTTTAAAACCTACCACCATATTCTATTCCACCCATAGTGCTATATCCATGGCTTGCGCTCATGTATTGCGTGAGAGTTGAAAATGCTGAAGCGCGTCAAAAAGTATGAACCAATTTCTTGGCTGACACCGGGGTAGTACATGATTTATACTTTGTGTTAAGAAGACAGAGCATGGCAAGGCTATATGATTTTGTAGGGATAACGTTCTTTAGCCTTGATATTTTGAAAGACATGATTGTTTGTTGGGATGCCTGAGTATTAATGTCTTTATGTCAAAACTAGACTATTGCTTTGAATCACTTGTGTCTTAATATTCATGCCATGATTAGATATATGATCAAGATTATGCTAGGTAGCATTCCACATCAAAAATTATCTTTTTTATCATTTACCTACTCGAGGATGAGCAGGAATTAAGCTTGGGGATGCTCATACATCTCCGTCGTATCTATAATCTTTGATTGTTTCATGCCATTATTATACAACTTTCACATATTTTTGGCAACATTTTATATGATTTATTGGACTAACCTATTGATCCAGTGCCCAGTGCCAGTTCCTGTTTGTTTCATGTTTTTTTGTTTCGCAGAATATCCATATCAAACGAAGTCCAAACGCGATAAAAATTTACGGAGATTTTTTTGGAATATTTGTGAATTTTGAGACGTGGAATCAACGCAAACGGAGGCCCACAGCCCCCACGAGATACTAGAGCGCGCCTCGAGGGCCCAGGCGCGCCCTGGTGGGTTGTGCCCATCTCGTAAGTCGGTTGGAGCTCTCCTTCGGGCGCAAGGAAGCTAATTTTTGGATAAAAATCCCCTCAAAATTTCAGCCCGATCGGAGTTACGGATCTCCGGGAATATAAGAAACGGTTTTCGGCCAGAAAACAGGAACGCGAAACAGAAGAGAATAGAGAGGGAGATCCAATCTAGGAGGGGCTCCTGCCCCTCCACCACCATGGAGGCCATGGACCAGAGGGGGAACTCTCCTCCCATCTAGGTGGGAGGCCAAGGAATAAGAAGAAGGAGGGGGCTCTCTCCCCCTCTCTCCCGGTGGCGCCGGAACGCCGCCGGGGCAATCATCATGACGGCGATCTACACCAACAAATTCGCCGCCGTCAACACCAACTCTCTCCCCCTCTATGCAGCGGTGTAACACCTCTCTTCCCCGCTGTAATCTCTACTTAAACATGGTGCTCAACTCCATATATTATTTCCCAATGATATTTGGCTATCCTACGATGTTTGAGTAGATCTCTTTTGTCCTATGGGTTAATTGTGGTATGATGTTATGGATGTGAGTTGTATGTTGATATGGTGTTGTCCTATGGTGTCCTCCGTGTCGCGAAAACGTGAGGGATCCCCGCTGTAGGGTGTTGCAATATGTTCATGATTTGCCTATGGTGGGTTGCTTGAGTGACAGAAGCATAAACCCGAGTAGGTGGGTTGTTGCGTATGGGAGTAAAGAGGACTTGATACTTAATGCTATGGTTGGGTTTTACCTTAATGATCTTTGGTAGTTGCGGATGCTTGCTAGAGTTCCAATCATAAGTGCATATGATCCAAGTACGGAAAGTGTGTTAGCATATGCCTCTCCCTCATTGCATATGACAAGTATCTATCATATTATATTCAATTGCCTAGGGACAATATTTCTCTTCCGTTACACAAAAAGCTTTCTACTAAGTTATTTACTTTTATTGTTCTTTTATTAAAACAGCACCTAACTTTTGTTTCCACATTCTTTATTTTCTTGCAAAGTACTTCTAGTTTTATTCCCGCAAAGTAGTTTCATACTTGTTCTAGGTAAAGCAAGCATTAGCTTGCGTAGAGTTGTATCGGTGGTCGATAGAACTTGAGGGGATATTTGTTCTACCTTTAGCTCCTCGTTGGGTTCGACACTCTTACTTATCAAAAAAGGCTAAAAACGATCCCCTACACTTGTTGGTTATCAATGTGCCAAGTCAAGCCACTTGAAACATTCAGAGGAGGATACCATATCATCATACCACATCACAATCATTTTAATGCATGTTGGCATCCAAGATAAATCATTATCCACTCCTAGCTACTTAAGCATGGCATGAGCAACTATAATATCTAATTGTCATTGCAAACATGTTTGATCATAATATGCAGAATCATGGATACTAGGTTAAACATATTTACAAAAACAAAAACAAGTTGAGTTCATACCTGCTTCTCTCTGCCACAGTCACTTCATCAAATATCGTCATTATTGCCTTTCACTTGCACGACCTAAAGATATGAAAATAATAATAGTGCAAGAATGCCGTGGACTAAGCTGGAATCTGCAAACATTTTATTCAAGACGAGAAGACAAAGTAACATGGGCTCTTTGTTAGATTAACAATTATGCATATGAGAGCCACTCCACATTTTCATCGTGGTCTTCTCCTTGGTACGACTCAAATAAAAGGAAAAGAATTTCAGAGAAACACACTAAAATATTTTTGGAGTTTTTGTTTTTTCTTGAAGAAAGCAAATTAAAGAGGGAAAAACAAAAACGAGAAAAAACTATTTACACGGGAAAGCTCCCAGCAAGTAAAAGAAGAAACGAGAAATCTTTTTGGGTTTTCTTTTGATACTACGATTAAATTAAACTAGAAAGAAAAGCCAAAAATAAGTAGAAAATATTTTTGGATTTTCTCAAAGTTTTTTCAAACACGCAAGAAATAAGCAAGAAAATAAATCTAGCATGGATAATACAATGAAAAAGTATGAACACCGACAACTGGAATGAAAAGTGTAAACATGAATATAATGTCGATGGATATACGTACTCCCCCAAGCTTAGGCTTTTGGCCTAGCTTGGTAATCACCATCCATAATAACCATCCGGTCCTAAGTCGAAGTGCGGTGGAGACGGCACCTGAGCGTCCCACTCCTGGGGCTCCTCCTCAGCAGCGGCTAAGTTGTTCCGGTAGGCTGTAATATCCTCTGGCATGATCCTGTATCCGTTCTTAGCTGCAAGGAAATCGGTCAGCCCAGAATTTGCAACGAATTGGGCAAATATGGAACCCGGCCTCCTCCATGAAGGCATTATGCGGCCATTCGCATGGCCGCACCTCCGCCGTTCTCGGAGTGTGGAGGTCATTGTCCGATGATTCCTAAATAACTCATTTAGCATTCTTCTTGGAGGAAAACTTCCTAAAGAAATCCATCTTATTCCTATAGATAAATTTCTGAAAATTTTAGTCTACAAAAATTTTGTCAACAAAACTTCGTAAGATTGATAGCAACTACTCCCAAGGATGCATAGAGGCCATATTAAGCATTCAAACTACTTAGAACTCTAAGAATTCAACATGCATGCTCATCTATAGCAGCACCAAGAGTAGCTAATTATTCTGAAAATAACCCACTAAATCAAAAACTAATTGGAGTAATGGAGGAGTCACATACCAAGTAGCAATCCCCCAAAACAGTTTCGGAAACGGTGCTTCGAGCAAAGAGATCGAAATCCGCGGGTTTGAGAGCAAGAACATGGGAGTGAGAGCTATGGTGATTTTTTCTCGAGGTAGGAGATGACATGGGCTAAAGGGATAAGTGAGGGGGGCCAAGTGGGGGCCACAACTCACCAGGGCGCGCATGGGGCTGCTGGCGTGCCCTGGTGTCTTGTGGACACTAGGTGCACCCCCCTCAGAAGTTATTTGCACTAGAAATTAAGAAATATTAAGAAAAAATTGTATCAAATTTTCAGAACATTCTGAGAACTTCTATTTTTGGGTCATTTTTTATTGGACAGACAAAACAAAAAACAGGATAAACATGACATTTTTTTTATTTGACTAAGTAAAATAGAAAAAAAAGGTGGGTACATAAAGTTGTGCCTACTAGATTCATCAACTTCATACCTCTCAAAAATGATCCATTAATAAGGTTGATCAAGTCTTATTAACAACCACTTCCGATTAGCATGAAACCGAAGAACTTTCATAATACACTAAGTTACCTCAATGGGGATATGCATATCCCCAACAATAAGTATGTCATATTTCTTTTTGGCAGTAGGTAGGGGTAGTTGAAAACTTCGAATAGTGATTGTCGGAGATTCTTCAATAACATTTATACCATTCACTTGGAACTGTTTCTTCGGAAAGTGCACCGTATGCTCATTACCATTAATATTAAAAGTGACTTTGCTTTTATTGCAATCAATAACAACCCCTGCAGTATTCAAAAAGGGTCTACCAAGGATAATCAACATGTTGTCATCCTCGGGCATCTCAAGAATAACAAAGTCTGTAAAGATAGTAACATTTGCAACAACAACGGGCACATCCTCACAAATACCGATAGGTATGGTAGTTGATTTGTCAGCCATTTGCAATGATATTTTAGTAGGTGTGAGTTTATTCAAATCAAGACTTTTATATAAGGAGAAAGTCATAACACTAACACCAGCTCCCAAATCACAGAAAGCAGTTTTGACATAATTTCTTTTAATGGAGCAAGGTATAGTTGGTATTCCAGGATCTCCAAGTTTTTTAGGTACTCCATCCTTAAAAGAATAATTAGCAAGCATGGTAGAGATTTCAGCTTCAGGTATCTTTCTTTTATTAGTGATGATGTCTTTCATGTATTTTGCATAAGGGGCCATCTTTAGGATATCAGTTAAGCAGGTACACAAAAACACTGGCCTAATCATTTCAGCAAAGCGTTCAAATTCTTCATCATCCTTTTTCTTAGATGGTTTAGGTGGAAAGGGCATGGGTTTCTGAACACATGGCTCTCTTTCTTTGCCATGTTTTCTAGCCACAAAGTCTCTCTTATCATATCGTCTATTTTTAGGTTGTGGGTTATCAAGATCAACAGTAGGCTCTATTTCAACATCATTATCTGGTTTTTTATCCTTGTTCAGTTGAGTATCCTCATGAACATCATCATTATCATTTTCATTATCACTACATGGATGTTCATTACCAAATTGCGTTTCAGCATCAGAAATAGAGACATCATTATCTTTAGGGGGGTTTTGTATCTGGTTCACTAGATGTATGCAAGGTCCTATCACTTTTATTTTTCTTTTCTTTTTGGAAGGACTAGGTGCATCACTGTTAATTCTCTGACAGTCTTGTTCAATTCTTTTAGGATGACCTTCAGGATAAAGAGGTTCTTGGGTCATTCTGCCTCCTCTAGTCACTACTCTAGCAGCAAAATCATTCATATTATTATTCATTTCATCAAGCAATTCTTTTTGAGATTTAGCAACTTGTTCTAACTGGGTTTGAACCATAGAGGCATGTTTTCCTACACCTCTAACATCATTACTAATTCTAAATAACAAGTCACTCAAGCAAGCAATCATATTAGAATTATATTTTAATTGTTTTAGAACATTTGCATTGAAGTGATCTTGTTTCATAATGTAGTTGTCAAACTCATATAAGCATTTACTAGGATGTTTATTGTAAGGGATATCACTTTCATCAAACTTTAATAAAGAATTTACCTCTACCACCTGTGGAGGTGGTGGTGCGTCAAGGCCATGTATTTCTTCAATGGGTGGTAAATTCTTAACATCCTCAGCTTTAATACCTTTTACCTTCATACATTTCTTTGCCTCTTGCATATCTTCAGGACTGAGAAATAAGATACCCCTCTTCTTCAGAGTAGGTTTAAGTGGTGGTTCAGGGAGAGTCCAATCATCATAATTCTTCAATATATTATTCAATAATTCCTCAGCTTGTTCAACAGTTCGTTCCCTGAAAACACAACTAGCACAACTATCTAGGAAGTCCCTAGAAGCATCAGTTAGTCCATTATAGAAGATATCAGGTATTTCATTTTTCTTAAGAGGGTGATCAGGCAAAGCATTAAGCAATTGGAGAAGCCTCCCCCAAGCTTGTGGGAGAATCTCTTCTTCAATTTGCATGAAGTTAAATATTTCCTATAAGGCAGCTTGTTTCTTATGAGCAGGAAAATATTTTTCAGAGAAGTAGTAAATCATATCCTGGGGGCTACGCGCACAACCAGGAGCAAGAGTATTGTACCATATCTTAGCATCACCCTTTAATGATAACGGAAATAATTTGAGGATATAGTAGTACCGAATCTTCTCATCATGAGCAAAGAGGGTGGCTATATCATTCAGCTTAGTAAGATGTGCCACTACAGTTTCAGTTTCATAGCCATGGAAAGGATCAGATTCAACCAAAGTAATTAACTCTGGGTCGATAGAGAATTCATAATCCTTATCGGTAACGAAGATAGGTCAAGTAGCAAACTTAGGATCACATTTCATTCTAGCATTCAAAGTCTTGTCCTTATACTTGCGTAGCAATTTTTTAAGATCATCTCTATCCTTACAAGAAAGGATTTCTCTAGTTATCTCTCCATCAATAACATAACCCTCAGGTATCTTAGGCATCTCAAATCTAGGAGAGCTAGGTCTAATAGGTGTTTCATAATTCTTAGTTTCAAAGGCTTCATCAGTTTCAGTAATCTCATCAGTTTCAGTAATTTCATTCTCTTTAGCTCTAGCAATTTATTCATCAAGAAATTCACCTAGTGGCACATTATCATCAAGCATGGTACTAGCATCATCATAAGCATCATTCATAGCAGAAGTAGCATCATCAATAACTTCCGACATATCAGAATTAATAGCATGTGGTGGTGTTGCAAGCTTACTCATAACCAAAGGTGAATCAAGTACAGAGCTATCTGGATATCAAGAACCAAGATTTTTCCCTCGTCTTAGAGGGAAAAATCTTGGTTCTTGGATCCTTCAGATTTTTCATAGTGATCAATTGATATAATCCCAAGTGACTCAACAAATATAGCTATGCTCCCCGGCAACGGCGCCAGAAAAAGGTCTTGATAACACACAAGTATAGGGGATCGAAACAGTTTTCGAGGGTAGAGTATTCAACCCAAATTAATAGATTCGATACAAGGGGAGCCAAAGAATATTTGAGAGTATTAGCAATTGAGTTGTAAATTCAACCACACCTGGAGATTAAATATCTGCATCAGAGTGATCAGTAGCACAGTAGTATGATAGTTTGGATAGTAGTAGTAGCGGTAGCAGTAATGGTAACAGTGGTAGCAATAGTTTTCTAGCAGGTGTGACAGTAGCAGTAGCAATAGTAACTCAGCAAGAACAATATGTGGAAAACTCGTAGGCACTGGATCGGTGAACTCGTTGGATAGTATTCATCATGTAACAGTCATAACCTAGGGCGACACATAACTAGCTCCAGTTCATAAATGTAATGTAGGCATGTATTCCGTAAATAGTCATACGTGCTTATGGAAAAGAACTTGCATGGCATCTTTTGTCCTACCCTCCCGTTGCAGCGGGGCCCATAAAAAACTAAGGGACATTAAGGCCTCCTTTTAATAGAGAACCGGAACAAAGCATTAACACATAGTGAATACATGAACTCCTCAAACTACGGTCATCACTGGAAAGTATCCCGACTATTGTCACTCCGGGGTTTACGGATCATAACACGTAATAGGTGCATATGACTAGCAAGATCGGAATAAGAACATAGATATAATGGTGATAACATAAACGGTTCAGATCTGAAATCATGGCACTCGGGCCCTAGTGACAAGCATTAAGCATGGCAAAGTCATAGCAACATCAATCTCAGAACATAATGGATACTAGGGATCAAGCCCTAACAAAACTAACTCGATTACATGATGAATCTCATCCAACTCCTCACCGATCAGCAAGCCTATGAAGGAATTACTCACTCCCGATGGGGAGCATCATGGAATTGGCGATGGAGAAGGGTTGATGATGACGAAGACAGAAGATTCCCCTCTCCGGAGCCCCAAACGGGCTCCAGATCTGGCCTCCCGATGAAGAACAGGAGGTGGTGGCGGCTCCGTATCGTAAAACGCGATGGAACTTTCTCTTTGATTTTTTTCTCCGAAAATAGGATTTTATAGCGCTGGAATTAGGGTCAGTGGGGCCCCGAGGTGGGCACAACCCACCAGGGCGTGCCTGGAGGGGGTGGCGCGCCCTGGTGTATCGTGCCCAACCAGGGCACCCCCTCCGGTGGTTCTTGGCTCCAGTAGTTTTTATTTATTGTAAAATAAATCTCCAAAAAGTTTCGTCCAGTTCCGAGAACTTTTTTTTCTGCACAAAAACAACACCATGGTAGTTCTGCTGAAAACAGCGTCAGTCCGGGTTAGTTTCATTCAAATCATGCAAATTAGAGTCCAAAACAAGAGCAAAAGCGTGAGGAAAAGTAGATACGATGGAGACGTATCAGAACACCACATCATAATGGCGTGTCCGAGCGTCGTAATCGTACTCTATTGGATATGGTGCGATCTATGATGTCTCTCACTGATCTGCCACTATCATTTTGGGGTTATGCATTAGACACAGCCGCATTCACTTTAAATAGGGCACCATTAAAATCCGTTGAGACGACACCATATGAATTATGGTTTGGCAAGAAACCTAAGCTCACGTTTCTTAAAGTTTGGGGCTGCGACGCTTATGTGAAAAGGCTTCAACCTGAAAAGCTCGAACCCAAAGCGGACAAAAGCATCTTCATAGGTTACCCTAAGGAAACAGTTGGGTATACCTTCTATCTCAGATCGTAGGGCAAAGTGTTTGTTGCTAAAAACGGGTCCTTTCTCTCGAAAGAATTGAGTGGGAGGAAGGTAGAACTTGATGAGGTTATTGAACCATCACTTCAGTTGGATAGTATCACGACGCAGAAAGATGTTTCTGCGGCGGCTACACCAAGTGAAGAGGAAGCTAATGATGATGATCATGAAACTTCAGATCAAGTTGCTACTGAGCCTCGTAGGTCGACAAGGAATCGTACCGGCCCTGAGTGGTACGACAATCATGTCTTGGAGGTCACGTTGTTAGACAACAGTGAACCTACGAGCTATGAAGAAGCGATGGTGGGCCCGGATTCCAACAAATGGCTAGAGGCCATGAAATCCGAGATAGGATCCATGTATGAGAAAAAAGTGTGGACTTTGGAGGACTTATGTAACACCCTGGTTTCAGTGCTACAGTGATGATTGTAATTAAGCTACAGTGATGATTGTAATTAAGCTACAGTGATGGCCAGGATTAAGCTAATACTTCTGCTAAGCCGCATGTGGTCACTGTTGGAATCGAATGCAATTCAATTCCGTTGCAATTCAAAATTCATTTCAAAAGTGAGTTTAAAAGTTTTGCAAATCAGTAAATGAAAATCATGAGTATTTTTGAAATATTCAAGAGGAATTTATAGATTTTGTGTCAACATTTTATAAGGTGTTTTGGTACCTCAAATTAAATATATTAGGGGCCAAAACATTTTTTAAAATGCCCTTTCGGAAGATTGCAGTTTTCAATTTGTTTTCAAATGGCCCTCGTATAATTTATGGTTGATTATAAAATAATTTTATAATATTGGGCTTGTGACTTAAATTTTGCTAAAGGAATTTATTGCTAAGATCTTAAAAAAACAAAACAAAAAAGTTAAAGAGATTTTATTAAAACAAAAAAGGGAACCCCCCCTCCCACTGGACCGGCCCAGCCGGCCCAACCCCACCGACGGCCCACCCCCAGCCATAATCCCCCACTCCCCCCACCGACACTCCCCACCCACCCCCACTCGCTCCCCACCCCCCTCCCGATCCGATCTGGATCGGGCGCCCGCGCCACCTCCCGCGCCCCCGACACCGCCGCCCCGCCGACGCCTTCCCCGACCGCCGGCCCCCTCCCCGGCGCAGCGCCACCGTCACCACACCCCCACCGGTCCTCCTCACACCTCCACTGCGCCCATTGCCCTCCCCTACCGGCATTGTAAGCCGCCCCGCCGCCCCTCTCTGTTTTCCCCGGCCAGAAGCGTCACGGTCCCCGCTGCCGGCCACGCTCGCCATGCGCACCGCGCCCCGGGTGCCCGCACGCATGCTCGCCGCCCCCTGCCTACGCGGCCCCGGTCGCCGCCGCGCCGCCCGTCGCACCAGGGCCTGCCCCGCGCCCGCGCCTCCACCACGCCGGCCACCGCGGCCCCGGCCGCCCTGTCGCCGTTCGCCATGCTCGCCCGCTCACCCCGCTGCTCCCCCCCACCGCTGGCGCCCGCGGCCACCCTCCCGCCAGCGACCACCTGCTGGGCCGCCGCTGCCGCCGGCCATGGCCGCGGCCGTAGTAGTGTGTGTGTGCGTCCGTTGTGTGTGCGTTGTGTGTGTGTATGGGGCTGGCCCAAAGACAGACGGGGCCCGGCCCCTTGAAAATAGAAATGAAATTAAATAAATACTAAACTAATTAATTATTTAGCTAATTAATTAATGGATTAATTAGTTAACCTAGTTAATATTGCTTAAATTAATTCTGTTAATTAATTAACCTAATCAGTGAATGACAGGTGGGTCCCACCCCATAATTAATTATGTTTAAAGTTAATTAAACTTAATTAAATCCTGTGTCAATGACATGTAGGACCCACTGGTTAGATTGACCAGTCAACCCCTGTTGATTGCTGACGTCATCATGATGTCATGATGACGTCATAATTAATTTTTCGAATTAAAGTAATTCTGTTAATTTCTGAATATTAATAAAACTTTAAAAATTAATATTAAATAATCCGTAACTCGGATGAAAATATTTTATACATGAAAGCTGTTTAGAAAAATCCCACGGTTCCGAATACGCAGTCCGTTCGTCTGTCACGTGCTCCTATCATAAGGAACGTGGAACTTTTCCACCGTTTTCATCTGTTCGGTAGTAGCCCGAGACCCGGGAAAATATCGTCAGATATTCATCCGATCCGTCTGCGACGTTTAATACTGCGTTAGTGCATGCCTAGCTCTGCATATTGCCATGTCATTGATGTCTACTACGCAACCTTCTTCTTGTAGACTCGTGTTGGGCCTCCAAGCGCAGAGTTTTGTAGGACCGTAGCAAATTTCCCTCAAGTGGATGACCTAAGGTTTATCAATCCGTGGGAGGCGTAGGATGAAGATGGTCTCTCTCAAACAACCGTGCAACCAAATACCAAAGAGTCTCTTGTGTCCCCAACACACCCAATACAATGGTAAATTGTATAGGTGCACTAGTTCGGCGAAGAGATGGTGATACAAGTGTAATATGGATGGTAGATATAGGTTTTTGTAATCTGAAAATATAAAAACAGCAAGGTCACTAATGATAAAAGTGAGCACAAACGGTATTGCAATGCTTAGAAACAAGGCCTAGGGTTCATACTTTCACTAGTGCAAGTTCTCTCAACAATACTGACATAGTTGAATCATATGTAAATCCCTCACGTGCGACAAAGAGTTCACTCCAAAGTCACAAATAGTGGAGAACAAACGAAGAAATTATTGTAGGGTACTAAACCACCTCAAAGTTATCTTTTCCGATCAATCTTATGAGCTATCCCTATAAGTGTCACGAACAACCCTAGAGTTCGTACTAAAATAACACCTTAAGATACACATCAACCAAAACCCTAATGTCACCTAGATACTCCAATGTCACCACGAGTACCCATGGGCTTGATTATACGATATGCATCACACAATTTCAGATTCATCATGTTCAATCCAACACAAAGAACTTCAAAGAGTGCCCCAAAGTTTCTACCGGAGAGTCAAGACGAAAACATGTGCCAACCCCTATGCATAGATTCCCAAGGTCACGGAACCCGCAAGTTGATCACCAAAACATACATCAAGTGGATCAATAGAACATCCCATTGTCACCACGGATATCCCATCGCAAGACATACATCAAGTGTTCTCAAATCCTTAAAGACTCAGTCCGATAAGAAAACTTCAAAGGGAAAACTCAATTCATCACAAGAAGATAGAGGGGAAAACTCCATATGATTTATCTATATTAATAAAGCTCGCGGTACATCAAGATCATGCCATCTCAAGAACACGAGAGAGAGAGATCAAACACATAGCTACTGGTACATACCCTCAGCCCCGAGGGTGAACTACTCCCTCCTCATCATGGAGACCGCCGGGATGATGAAGATGGCCTCCGGTGATGGTTTCCCCCTCTGGCAGGGTGCCGGAACGGGATCCCGATTGGTTTTTCGTGGCTACAGAGGCTTGCGGCGGCGGAACTCCCGATCTAGGGTTCTTTTCGGAGGTTTTGGTATTTATAAGAATTTTTGGCGTCGGTCTCACGTCAAGGGGGGCCACGAGGCGACGACAAGCCAGGGGGCGCGCCCTAGGGGGGCGCGGCCCCTAGGATTGTGGCTGCCTCGTAGCTCTTCTGGCCCAACTCCGATGCCCCGTGGGTCTCTTCTGGTCCATAAAAAATCACCGTAAGTTTTTATTCCGTTTGGTCTCCGTTTGATATTCCTTTTCTGTAAAACTTAAAAACAATAAAAAACAGAAACTGGCACTGGGCTCTAGGTTAATAGGTTAGTCCCAAAAAATAGTATAAAATAGCATATTAATGCATATATAAAACATCCAAAACCGATAATATAATAGCATGGAACAATCAAAAATTATAGATACATTGGAGACGTATCAAGCATCCCCAAGCTTAATTCCTGCTCGTCCTCGACTAGGTAAATGATAAAAACAGAATTTTTGATGTGGAATGCTACCTAACATATTTATCCCTGTAATTTTCTTTATTGTGGCATGAATGTTCAGATCCATAAGATTCAAAACAAGAGTTTAATATTGACATAAAAACAATAATACTTCAAGCATACTAATAAAGCAATCGTGTCCTCTCAAAATAACATGGCCAAAGAAAGCTATCCCTACAAAATCATATAGTCTGGCTATGCTCCATCTTCATCCCACAAAGTATTAAATCATGCACAACCCCGGTTTTAGCCAAGCAATTGTTTCATACTTTAGTATTCTCAAACTTTTTCAACTCTCACGCAATACATGAGCGTGAGCCATGGATATAGCACTATAGGTGGAATAGAATATGGTGGTTGTGGAGAAGACAGAAAGAAGGAGATAGTCTCACATCAACTAGGCGTATCAACGGGCTATGGATATGCCCATCAATAGATATCAATGTGAGTGAGTAGGGATTGCCATGCAACGGATGCACTAGAGCTATAAGTGTATGAAAGCCCAAAAAGAAACTAAGTGGGTGTGCATCCAACTTGCTTGCTCACGAAGACCTAGGGCAATTTTGAGGAAACCCATCATTGGAATATACAAGCCAAGTTCTATAATGAAAAATTCCCACTAGTATATGAAAGTGACAATATAGGAGACTCTCTATCATGAAGATCATGGTGCTACTTTGAAGCACAAGTGTGGAAAAAGAATAGTAGCATTGCCCCTTCTCTCTTTTCTCTCATTTTTTTCATTTTTTTTCTTTTGGTGGGCATCTTTGGCCTCTTTTATTTTTTGTAAAGTCCGGAGACTCATCCCGACTTGTGAGGGAATCATAGTCTCCATCATCCTTTCCTCACATGGGACAATGCTCTATAATGATGATCATCACACTTTTATTTACTTACAACTCAAGAATTACAACTCGATACTTAGAACAAAATATGACTCTATATGAATGCCTCCGGCGGTGTACCGGGATGTGCAATGACTCAAGAGTGACATGTATAAAAAAATATGAATGGTGGCTTTGCCACAAATACGATGTCAACTACATGATCATGCAAAGCAATATGACAATGATGATGCTTGTCATAAACGGAATGGTGGAAGTTGCATGGCAATATATCTCGAAATGGCTATGGAAATGCCATGATAGGTAGGTATGGTGGCTGTTTTGAGGAAGGTATATGGTGGGTTTAATGCACCGACGAAAGTTGCACGGTACTAGAGAGGCTAGCAAAGGTAGAAGGGTGAGAGTGCGTATAATCCATGGACTCAACATTATTCATAAAGAACTCACATACTTATTGCAAAAGTCTATTAGTTATCAAAACAAAGTACTACACACATGCTCCTAGGGAACGGGTTGGTAGGAGTTAACCATCGCGCGATCCCGACCTCCACACAAAGGAGGGCAATCAATAAATAAATCATGCTCCGACTTCGTCACATAACAGTTCACCATACGTGCATGCTACGGGAATCACAACCTTTAACACAAGTATTTCTACCAATCCACAATTACTCACTAGCATGTCTCTAATATTACCATCTTTATATCTCAAAACAATCATAAGGAATCAAACTTCTCATAGTATTCAATGCACTTTATATGAAAGTTTTTATTATATCTCTCTTGGATGCCCATTATATTAGGACTAAATTCATAACCTAAGCAAGTTACCATGCTGTTTAGATACTCTCAAAATAATATAAGTGAAGCTTGAGAGTTCATCAATTTCTATAAAATGAAACCACCGCCGTGCTCTACAAAGATATAAGTCAAGCACTGGAGCAAAAGACAAACTACTCCAAAAAGATATAAGTGAAGATCAATGAGTAGCCAACAATTAAATAACTATGTGAAGACTCTCTCATCTAAGAATTTCAGATCTTAAGTATTTTATTCAAACAGCAAACTAAACAAAAATAGAACTCCAAGAATAGCACGCATCATGTGAACGAATAAAAATTTAGGCTCAACATAGGCTAACCGATAGTTGAGGACGAGAGGTGGGATGCGTCGCATCCCCAAGATTAGATGCTTGAGAATTCTTGAAATATTTACTTGGGGTGCCTTGGGCATCCCCAAGCTTGAGCTTTTGTATCTCGTTTAATCCTCTCATATCATGGTTTCACCTATTCTCAAAAACTTCATCCACACAAAACTCAAAAAGAACTCGTGAGATAGGTTAGTACACATAATAATAAATCATCTCTTTATGTACTGCCAAGACAAGTTGCACAATAATTTTCAAACATCATCTACTGTTTACTATCGTTTTCACAATTTATATCTACCAATATAGGCTATGGAAACTATAGGATAAGCAGATAACAAAACTATGACAATAATCTGTCCAAACAGAACAGTCTGTAGCAACGGCGCCAGAAAAGAGCTTGATGTCTAGTACGTAACCTTCTTCTTGTAGACTCGTGTTGGGGCTCCAAGCGCAGAGTTTTGTAGGACAGTAGCAAATTTCCCTCAAGTGGATGACCTAAGGTTTATCAATCCGTGGGAGGCATAGGATGAAGATGGTCTCTCTCAAACAACCCTGCAACCAAATAACAAAGAGTCTCTTGTGTCCCCAACACACCCAATACAATGGTAAATTCTATAGGTGCACTAGTTCGGCGAAGAGATGGTGATACAAGTGTAATATGGATGGTAGATATAGGTTTTTGTAATCTGAAAATATAAAAACAGCAAGGTAACTAATGATAAAAGTGAGCACAAATGGTATTGCAATGCTTAGAAACAAGGCCTAGGGTTCATACTTTCACTAGTGCAAGTTCTCTCAACAATACTGACATAGTTGAATTATATGTAAATCCCTCACGTGCGACAAAGAGTTCACTCCAAAGTCACAAATAGCGGAGAACAAACGAAGAAATTATTGTAGGGTACGAAACCACCTCAAAGTTATCATTTCCGATCAATCTTATGAGCTATCCCTATAAGTGTCACGAACAGCCCTAGAGTTCGTACTAAAATAACACCTTAAGATACACATCAAACAAAACCCTAATGTCACCTAGATACTCCAATGTCACCACGAGTACCCATGGGCTTGATTATACGATATGCATCACACAATTTCAGATTCATCATGTTCAATCCAACACAAAGAACTTCAAAGAGTGCCCCAAAGTTTCTACCGGAGAGTCAAGACGAAAACGTGTGCCAACCCCTATGCATAGATTCCCAAGGTCACGGAACCCGCAAGTTGATCACCAAAACATACATCAAGTGGATCAATAGAACATCCCATTGTCACCACGGATATCCCATCACAAGACATACATCAAGTGTTCTCAAATCCTTAAAGACTCAATCCGATAAGAAAACTTCAAAGGGAAAACTCCATTCATCACAAGAAGATAGAGAGGGGAAAACTCCATATGATTTATCTATATTAATAAAGCTCGCGGTACATCAAGATCGTGCCATCTCAAGAACACAAGAGAGAGAGATCAAACACATAGCTACTGGTACATACCCTCAGCCCCAAGGGTGAACTACTCCCTCCTCATCATGGAGACCGTCGGGATGATGAAGATGGCCTCCGGTGATGGTTTCCCCCTCCGGCAGGGTGCCGGAACGGGTCCCCGATTGGTTTTTCGTGGCTACAGAGGCTTGCGGCGGCGGAACTCCCGATCTAAGGTTCTTTTCGGAGTTTTGGGTATTTATAAGAATTTTTGGCGTCGGTCTCACGTCAAGGGGGGCCACGAGGCGACGACAAGCCAGGGGGGCGCGCCCTAGGGGGGGCGCCCCGTAGGCTTGTCGCTGCCTCGTGGCTCTTCTGGCCCAACTCCGATGCCCCGTGGGTCTCTTCTGGTCCATAAAAAATCACCGTAAGTTTTTATTCCGTTTGGACTCCGTTAGATATTCCTTTTCTGTAAAACTTAAAAACAAGAAAAAAACAGAAACTGGCACTAGGCTCTTGGTTAATAGGTTAGTCCCAAAAAATAGTATAAAATAGCATATTAATGCATATAAAACATCCAAAACCGATAATATAATAGCATGGAACAATCAAAAATTATAGATACGTTGGAGACATATCAGTCATGCATCGTGTGCATCTGTCTGCCTTATATTTATTGTTTCTCCCCCCTCTTCTTACCCGTAGACCCCGAGACTTACACTGCTGCCGGGTACGACTACGCCATTGAGGATCAGGCCTTTGCAGCAGAGCAGCAAGGCAAGCAAACCCCCTTGAGCATTCCGATATCGCCCAATTCTTTCCCTGTCATTCTTGCATTAGATTTTGCTACTGTATTAGCTAGCTCCTATTCTGATGCATAGTCTACTTTTGATAAACTGCTACTATACCTGCTATTAAATCAACTGCTTAGTATAGGTTGATCAATGAATCCCCTGTGAGCCCCTTAGTCCCAGTTGCCCCTGCTTCTTCATCGACGACTCGACGACTCGATGACTCGAAGACTCGAAGACTCGGTCAACCGACCGACCAGCCATGCCCGTCACTTTCACCGCACACCCCTTAGTTGTACGACTATGCAGAGCTACTATCGAGTACCGAGGGTGACACCTCGTGAAGTACTCATGATGCTAACTCTGTAGTGCAGCTAGTCGGTAGTGGTTATCGAGGGTGGTTTCTCCTTCACCACTCCCGACGACGACTCTGTCGTGCAACCCCTCAAGTGTAAACCATCGAGGGTGAATCCTCTCTGGTCACCTTGACGGTTACATAAGGTGGGATCCTTCGAGGTTAATCCCTCGGGTTTCCCCCTTGGTGTTATATACACACGGTTACATTTACTTTACTGTTGATACATGATGAGGTCAGGATGACCGGAGGATACATGATGAGGTCAGGATGACCGGAGGGTGTTGGTGTAATACGACGGGGCGTGACCGGGCATTCTTGGCCCTTGCCACAAGACCTCGAGACGGGGCGACAGGACCACATATCGTGTATCGCGCTCGTCACTGCAATTAATAAAATGCTAATGGTTTCGGTATTTGATCTGAGTTGGTCATTTGACCTTTTCGCACTAACCTTCACGTGGGAGAAGTTATGGGTACTCCACGTCGTTGTATCAGCCGAAGCTCTTCGGACGTCAGCAATGGAGCGGCGCGTGCCCGAGTGGTCCGCAACGGCATTGATCTTGTATTAAGTGATGCTAGGACTGACCTCGGCCGCCCTCGCATCGTGCAGGAGTGCAAAGGGTGAGTGGGCCCATGACCCCTGCGTGCTTAGGATTTAGACCGGCGGGCTGGCCTCTCTGTTGAGCCTAGGTAGGGCAACGACGTGTTGATCTTCGAGGCCGGGCATGACCTAGGAAAGTGTGTCCGGCCAAAGGTGATCAAGCGTGATGGAAAACGTGGTGCACCCCTGCAGTGATGAAATTAACTATTCGAATAGCCGTGTCCATGGTAACAGGACGACTTGGAGTTGTATCCCGAACTAATTTAATTAAAAGTGCTAATTTGAAATGAATGTTGGCTCCGAGGTTGCTTTCTCGCGGTAGTCGAGGAAGGATCTCTGAGCATGGTTACTTAATAAAATTGCTACAATGATATTGTTACATATGAGTTACCAATCTACACTCTTCTAATGCTGCAAGATGTTGAAGATGCTAGTCTTCGATAGGACTAGGCCTTCCCCCTCTCATTCTTGCTTTCTGCAGTCAGTCCAGATATAACCCCCCTTTCCTTTGATAATGATGCATACTTAGCATAGTTCTGATGTCAGTCTTGCGAGTACTTTGGATGAGTACTCACTGCTGCTTTGCATTCTCTTTCCCCCTCGATACGATTACCGTGTTCAGATGACGGAGCCCAGGAGATGGAGTACGCCGGAGACGACTACTACACCACCGCCGGAGCCTACTACTACGTACGTGAAGGCTGCCCCCGACCAGCAGTAGGATAGGAGGTTCCCAGGTAGGAGGCCTCACCACTTTCGATCCGTTGTTATGTTTGTGCTAGCCTTCTTAAGGCAAAACTTGTTTAACTTATGTCTGTACTTAGATATTATTTGCTTCCGCTGACTTGTTGAATTTGAGCTTATGTATTCGAGCCCTCGAGGCCCTTGGCTTGTAATACGAAGCTTGTATGACTTTAATTTGTGTCTAGAGTTGTGTTGTGATATCTTCCAGTGAGTCCCTAATCTTGGTCATACGCATTTGCGTGTATGATTAGCGTACGGTCAAATTGGGGGCGTCACAAGTTGGTATCAGAGCCGACTGCCTGTAGGTAGCCCCCTTTCCAACTCCTTGGCCGAAGTTGAGTCTAGTACTTGAAAAAACTTTTACTAACATTGTTGTGTGGCTTACGGTCCCACATCTCAATCGGGTGGTATTAGGATCTTTTATTCCTTGTCTATACTCTGGGTTCTGATCTCTCTTCTCTTTCGGGTTAAAGATTTTGCTAACTCTAACATTAGGCTCTCGTGATCACATCCATCGAAGATTTGTTTCGTCGACAATTGTTTTCCTTTGAAGTTATGATGCACACACTGTCATTTGACATCTTAAAATCTTCTTGTTACAGATGCGTCCCGCTAGGCAGGCCATTAGTTTGACTTTGGCTCACGATACGACTGGGTTCCCGGCCATTCTGGTCAACCTCTTGATCAGGCTGGGATATCCCTAGTACCCCGAGTACACTGTTTACGAGGACTACCACGAGTTCAACCAGGAACAGTATGAAGCTGAGATGGTTATCGGGTATCGGCGGGACCTCTCCATCACTGAGCTGCACACCTTTCGTGGCATTGGAGTGACCGTTGAGATGGCAGTACAGGATGCTGCCTATGCTACTATTGTTCGTCTCCGTGCAGCGAACCCCTGTTTGGAGGAGACGGCATTCAGATACATCCCGTATGTTCCTGTTGGAGTTGATACTGCAGCCGACGCTGTGGTCTGCACCCCTTTCGCGTGGCAGCGCAACGACCGATCCTACACTGCTGTCTGCACCCCCTACGTGAGTCGTCGCTACGACCCACAGGTTCTGGTTCAGTACGCTGAGGCACTGGATCGCACTGTCCGAGCTCTTAACGTCGAGCTGTACGCCACCCGTGCTCGTCTTTATCAGGCTATGGAGCAGTTGTTGCCAGCAGTTCGTGCGGGGATACATCCGGAGTACATTCTTCACCCGCGTCGGACAGAGTTTCCACCAGGTCTTGAGTGGCCTGCTGTTGGAGGTCGTACTCCGGCACGTGGACCTGCGCTCCCTGTTGGGCACCAGATTCTACATCAGGGTGTGCACGGGATGCAGAACCCTGCCCCCAGGTTTCACATTCAGGGCCACGTGCAGTTCCGTGGGTTCTTTCGTTGTCCTCGACGTTGATGTAGCGTATCGCTATGCCTCGTTGTTGTATCCCTCTACAGCGTGCCTGCGTGTCGCCTAGTTGTCTAGGTTATTTTCATGCCGGACCTATCGTCTATTTTGTAACGGACTTATGGTTTGTAATAGATCTATGTATAGATCTGTATGTTGAATTTGAACTACTATGTCGTACCTACTGCACTTCCTCCTTTGTGCAATTTACTTCATGAATGATTCTTTGTCTTTGCAATTACTCAATGCTAAACTACCACTGTTAAAAATTTGACAGAATGGTTAGGCCAGCTGGCCGTGGTCGTGGTGAGCCTGAACCACCACCGCCACCTGAATACATGGCTGGAATGATGCAGCAGTTTGAGCTGAACCGCCAGTTTATGCAAGGGATCATTGATCAGTTCCCGAGGCCGAATATGAATCAGCAGCCAGCCCCAATGACTCTGCAGGACTTCATGCGCCTCAACCCTGCGATCTACCGCATCTCAACTCAGCCGCTTGACGCAGATGACTGGCTCCGTGACATCACTTATGAGCTGGAGTCTTCAGGCGCCCCAGTGTCTAGCTATGTCACCTTTGCCTCGTACTTTCTGAAGGGTCCCGCTGCTCAATGGTGGGACAGTCACTGGCGTTCACAACCTGTTGGGACAATCATCACCTGGCCGGAGTTCCAAGCTGCATTCCGTGCTCGTCACATTCCTCAGGGACTGATGGACAAGAAGAAGCGTGAGTTCCGCAATCTCGTCCAGGGCAACAAAACTGTGGATGCTTATCAGCGGGAATTTCTAGATTTGTCCCGCTATGCTGAAGAAGACGTTGCAACTGATGCTCATAGGCAGGAGAAGTTCCGTGAAGGCCTCCACCCGGATATCAAGCTGGCACTCCTTGTTCAAGACTTTGATAACTTTGCCACCTTGGTGAACAAGTCCATTCAAGTGGAAACAGGTCTGCGGGACTACAAGGACAGCAGCAAGCGCAACCGTGACATGGGCTCATCTTCGGGCTCATCAACTCAGAAGCGCAAGATCTGGATTCCCCACAACATGTACCATGCACCTGCTCCTGCTCCAAGGCCATCCTATGCTGCACCTCGTCTGCCTCCTCCACCAACTAGGCAGCCGAGGCTTCCAGCTCCGCCACCACGGGCTCCTGTTCCCCCTTCTCGTCCTGAGAATGGGTTATGCTTCAAGTGTGGTCGTCCAGGACACCGTGCCAGAGACTGCAGGCAGAATCAGAATCAACTTGCACTGCCATCCAACCAGCCCCGCAACAACAATGCCAGGCCTGCTCAGGGTCGTGCTCAAGCTAACAATGTTGAACTGAATGAAGCTCAAGACCAGCATGCTATTGTGATGGGTACTCTTCTCGTCAATCAACTCCAGCTTCTGTATTGTTTGATATAGGAGCATCGCATTCTTTTATGTCTGAAGATTTTGCATACATGCATGGCATTAAGTACGAGGAGATGAACATTCCAATAGTGGTAAACACCCCCGCGGGCCAATGTCGAACCTCCATGGTTTGTCACGATGTCCCCATTGAAATAGAAGGACTGGAATTCCATGCTTCCCCCATTATATTGAAGTCTTCCAAGATCGACCTTATTCTGGGAATGGATTGGTTGAAAGCACATACTGCTTCGATCATTTGTGCCACCAAAACTGCCCACCTTCTGCATCCTTCGAATGAGATAGTCAGCTACCATGCTCATCTTGTTCGAGATGCTGAAGCCCGACTATATGCCATGAATGCTTTAAATGAGTCACCTCTAGCGGGGATAGAAAACATTCCAGTTGTACGGGACTTCCAGGATGTCTTTCCAGAAGAACTCCCAGGGATTCCCCCTGCTATAGCTGTCGAGTTTGTCATCGACTTGGTACCCGGTACCATGCCTATAGCCAAGCGTCCTTACAAGATGCCTCCTCATGAGCTCCTTGAGCTTAAGCAAGAAATCGACAATTCTCTTCGCATGGGTTTCATATGCCCAAGTTCCTCTGCTTGGGGAGCGCCTTCTCTCTTTGTCAAGAAGAAGGATGGTACGAATCGTTTGGTCCAAGACTACCGTCCCATCAACCAGGCAACCATTCAGAACAAATATCCGCTTCCTTGGATCAATGATTTATATGATCAACTTGATGGTTCCTAAATATTCTCTAAACTTGACTTGAGGTTGGGTTACCATCAGATCCGTGTTCGTGAAGAAGATATCCCTAAGACTGCATTTGTTACTCGCTATGGTTCATACGAATACACCGTCATGTCTTTCGGTTTAACAAATGCTCCAGCAACCTTCTCTCGGTTGATGAATTATATCTTCATGGACAACCTCGATAAATTCGTCGTGGTTTATCTGGATGATATTCTGGTATTCTCCAAGAAAAAAGAAGAGCATGCTGAACATCTTCGTCTTGTGCTGGAAAAGCTTCGAGAACATCAGCTATATGCCAAGTATTCCAAGTGTGAGTTCTGGTTGGACGAAGTGACCTATCTTGGTCATGTGATCTCCAAAGATGGTATTGTCATCAACCCGGAACGAGTTCAGGCTATTCTTGACTGGACTCCCCCGAAGAATGTCAAGCAAGTTAGAAGTTTTCTCGGACTCGCCAGCTATTGCCGTCGTTTTGTCGAGAACTTCTCCAAGATTGCCAATCCATTGACAAATCTGCTTCACAAGGGCGTTAAGTTTGAGTGGACACACAAATGTCCGGAAAGTTTCCAAGCACTCAAGGACAAGCTGACATCTGCTCCAGTGCTTGCTCCTCTGGATTCTCAGAAGGACTTCGTCATTTATTGCGACGCATCCCGTCAAGGATTAGGCTGTGTCCTAATGCAAGAACGCAGAGTGATTGTGTATGCTTCGCGACAGTTGCGTCCTCATGAAGAGAATTATCCAGTGCATGACCTTGAACTTGCCGTAGTGATCTATGCCTTGTTTTTATGGCGACATTACCTTATTGGTAATCGTTGCGAGATATATACTGACCATCAAAGCCTGAAGTACCTGTTTACTCAGCCAGACCTAAATCTCCGTCAGAGGCGATGGATGGAAGTAGTGTCGGACTATGACTTCGGTATATCTTATACCCCTGGCAAGGCTAATGTTATGGCAGATGCCTTGAGTCGAAAGGCTTATTGCAATAATCATATGGTTCAAAAGGCTAACCCCCACCTCCATGAAGAGCTCCGCAAGTTGAATCTTCACATTGTTCCACATGGTTCTCTTAATAACCTTGTCATGGAACCGACTCTTCTGAGAACTATTAAGTCCACCCAAGACAAGGATGCTTATATCCTTATGATGAAAGAGGATATTAATTTAGAGAAATTCAAGGAATTCTCGCTTGGTGAAGATGGAGCATTGTACTTCAAGGATCGCCTTGTGGTTCCCCGTTTTGAACTTATGATAGAGAAGGTGATGAAAGAAGCTCACGACACCCCTCTCTCTATTCATCCGGGCAGTACTAAGATGTATCTGGACATCCGTCAAAATTACTGGTGGTCTGGTATGAAGCAAGACATTGCTCGCTATATTGAAGAATCTGACGTTTGTCGTCGGGTCAAAGCTGAACAACAGAAACCTGCTAGAATTCTACAACCACTCCCTATTCCTGAATGGAAATGGGACAAGATTCAGATGGACTTCGTCACGGGTTTTCCAAAGTCGCAGAAGGGTAATGATGCTATCTTTGTCGTCATCGACCAATTCTCAAAGCTCGCACACTTCCTACCAGTCAAGGAGACAATTACTGCTAGTCAATTAGCAGCCTTGTATACCTCAAGGATTGTTTCACTCCATGGCATTCCAAAGGAAATCAGTTCAGACCGTGGCAGTATTTTCACCTCCAAGTTCTGGGACAGTTTCCAAGAAGCAATGGGAACTCATATTAGCTGGAGCACTGCCTATCACCCTCAGTCGCAAGGTCAAGTTGAACGAGTTAATCAAATCCTTGAAGACATGCTACGGGCTTGTGTTATCTCTTTCGGCAAGAAGTGGGAAGAATCTCTTCCTTATGCTGAATTTTCTTATAACAACAGCTATCAAGCCAGCTTGAAGATGGCCCCCTTTGAAGTGTTATATGAACGGAAATGTCGAACCCCTCTGAACTGGTCAGAAACTGGGGAACGTGCACTCATTAGTCCGGACATTATCCAACAAGCTGAAGAGCAAGTCCGCATTGTTCGGGATAATCTCAAGGCGGCCCAGTCCCGTCAGAAGAGCAATTATGACAAGAAACACTAGGGTTCAACCTATCAAACCGGTGATAAGGCTTATCTGCGTGTCACTCCCTTGAGGGGCACTCATCGGTTCGGAGTCAAGGGCAAGCTAGCTCCTCGCTACGTTGGTTCCTTCCGTGTTATTGAAAGGCGTGGGCATGTGGCTTATAAATTGGAGCTGCCACCAAAATTCTCCCATATCCATGATGTCTTCCATGTGTCGCAACTTCGTCGTTGCTTCAAGGATCCACATCGTGAGGTGGATCCCGAATTGATTGAAGTGCAGGATGATCTCACTTACAAAGAGCATCCGATCCGCGTTCTTGATGAAACCGAACGTCGGACCCGTCAGAAGGTTACCAAGTTCTTCAAAGTTCAATGGTCAAACCATTCTGAAGATGAAGCAACTTGGGAATGCGAGGATAACCTTCGGGCATAATATCCCGATATTCTCCCTTCTACCTCTTAATTCTCGGGATGAGAATTTCTTTTAGTAGGGGAGAGTTGTAACACCCTGGTTTCAGTGCTACAGTGATGATTGTAATTAAGCTACAGTAATGGCCAGGAATAAGCTAATACTTTTGCTAAGCCACATGTAGTCACTGTTGGAATCGAATGCAATTCAATTCCATTGCAATTCAAAATTCATTTCAAATGTGAGTTTAAAAGTTTTGCAAATCAGTAAATAAAAATCATGAGTATTTTCCAAATATTCAAGAGGCATTTATAGATTTTGTGTCAACATTTTATAAGGTGTTTTGGTACCTCAAATTAAATATATTAGGGGCCAAAACATTTCTAAAAATGCCCTTTCGGAAGATTGCAGTTTTCAATTTGTTTTCAAATGGCCCTCATATAATTTATGGTTGACTATAAAATAATTTTATAATATTGGGCTTGTGACTTAAATTTTGCTAAAGGAATTTATTGCTAAGATCTTTAAAAAACAAAATAGAAAAGTTAAAGAGATTTTATTAAAACAAAAAAAGGGACCCCCCCCCCTCCCACTGGACCGGCCCAGCCGGCCCAACCCCACCGACGGCCCACCCCCGGCCATAACCCCCCACTCCCCCCACCGACACTCCCCACCCACCCCCACTCGCTCCCCACCCCCCTCCCGATCCGATCTGGATCAAGCGCCTGCGCCACCTCCCGCGCCCCCGACGCCACCGCCCCGCCGACGCCTTCCCTGACCGCCGGCCCCCTCCCCAGCGCTGCGCCACCGTCGCCGCAGCCCCGCCGGTCCTCCTCACGCCTCCACCGCACCCATTGCCCTCCCCTACCGGCGTTGTAAGCCGCCCCGCCGCCCCTCTCTGTTTTCCCCGGCCAGAACCGCCGCGGTCCCCGCTGCCGGCCGCGCTCGCCGTGCGCACCGCACCCCGGGCGCCCGCCCGCACGCTCGCCGCCCCCTGCCTACGCGGCCCCGGTCGTCGCCGCGCCACCCACCGCACCAGGGCCTGCCCCGCGCCCGCACCTCCACCACGCCGACCACCGCGGCCCCGGCCGCCCTGTCGTCGCTCGCCGTGCTCGCCCACTCACCCCGCTGCTCCCCCCCCCACCGCCGGCGCCCGCGGCCACCCTCCCACCGGCGACCACCTGATGGGCCGCTGCTGCCGCCGGCCATGGCCACGGCCGTAGTAGTGTGTGTGCGTGCGTTGTGTGTGCGTTGTGTGTGTGTGTATGGGGCTGGCCCATTGACAGACAGGGCCCAGCCCCGTGAAAATAGAAATGAAATTTAATAAATACTAAACTAATTAATTAATTATCTAATTAATTAATGGATTAATTAGTTAACCTAATTAATATTGCTTAAATTATTCTGTTAATTAATTAACCTAATTAGTGAATGAAAGGTGGGTCCCACCCCCTAATTAATTATGTTTAAAGTTAATTAAACTTAATTAAATCATGTGTCAATGACATGTAGGACCCACTGGTCAGATTGACCAGTCAACCCCTGTTGACTGCTGACGTCATCATGATGTCATGATGAAGTCATAATTACTTTTTCAAATTAAATTAATTCTGTTAATTTCTGAATATTAATAAAACTTTAAAAATTAATAATAAATAATCCGTAACTCGGATGAAAATATTTTATACATGAAAGTTGTTCAGAAAAATTCCACGCTTTCGAATACGCAATTCGTTCGTGTGTCACGTGCTCCTATCATAACGAGCGTGGAACTTTTCCACCGTTTTCATCTGTCCGGTAGTAGCCCGACACCCGGGAAAATATCGTCAGATACTCTTCCGATCCGTCTGCGACATGTAATACTGCGTTAGTGCATGCCTAGCTCTGCATATTGCCATGTCATGCATCGTGTGCATCTGTCTGCCTTATATTTATTGTTTCTCCCCCCCCCCTCTTCTTACCGGTAGACCCCGAGACTGACGCTGTTGCCGGGTACGACTATGCCGTTGACGATCAGGCCTTTGCAGCAGAGCAGCAAGGCAAGCAAACCCCCTTGAGCATTCCGATATCGCCCAATTCTTTCCCTCTCATTCTTGCATTAGATTTTGCTACTGTATTAGCTAGCTCCTATTCTGATGCATAGCCTGTTTTTGATAAACTGCTACTATACCTGCTATTAAATCAACTGCTTAGTATAGGTTGATCAATGAATCCCCTGTGACCCCCTTAGTCCCAGTTGCCCATGCTTCTTCATCGACGACTCGAAGACTCGGTCAACCGACCGACCAGCCATGCCCGTCACTTTCACCGCACACCCCTTAGTTGTACGACTCTGCAGAGCTACTATCGAGTACCGAGGGTGACACCTCGTGAAGTACTCATGATGCTAACTCTGTAGTGCAGCTAGTCGGTCGTGGTTATCGAGGGTGATTCCTCCTTCAGCACTCCCGACGACGACTCTGTAGTTCAACCCCTCAAGTGTAGACCATCGAGGGTGAATCCTCTCTGGTCACCTTGACGGTTACATCAGGTGGGATCCTTCGAGGTTAATCCCTCAAGTTTCCCCCTTGGTGTTATATACACACGGTTACATTTACTTTACTGTTGATACATGATGAGGTCAGGATGACCGGAGGATAAATGATTAGGTCAGGATGACCGGAGGGTGTTGGTGTAATACAACAGGGCGTGGCCGGGCATTCTTGGCTCTTGCCACAAGACCTCGAGACGGGGCGACGGGACCACATATCGTGTATCGCGCTCGTCACTGCAATTAATAAAATGCTAATGGTTTCGGTATTTGATCTGAGTTGGTCATTTGACCTTTTCGCACTAACCTTCACGTGGGAGAAGTTATGGGTACTCGGCGTCGTTGTATCAGCCAAAGCTCTTCGGACGTCAGCAATGGAGCGGCGCGTGCCCGAGTGGTCCGCAGCGGCATTGATCTTGTATTAAGTGATGCTAGGACTGACCTCGGCCGCCCTCGCATCGTGCAGGAGTGCAAAGGGTGAGTGGGTCCATGACCCCTGCACGCTTAGGATTTAGACCGGCGGGCTGGCCTCTCTGTTGAGCCTAGGTAGGGCAACGGCGTGTTGATCTCCGAGGCCGGGCATGACCCAGGAAAGTGTGTCTGGCCAAAGGTGATCAAGCGTGATGGAAAACGTGGTGCACCCCTGCAGGGATGAAATTAACTATTCGAATAGTCGTGTCCACGGTAACAGTACGACTTGGAGTTGTATCCCGAACTAATATAATTAAAAGTGCTAATTTGAAATGAATGTTGGCTCCGAGGTTGCTTTCTTGCGGGAGTCGAGGAAGGATCTCTGGGCGTGGTTACTTAATAAAATTGCTACAATGATATTGTTACATATGAGTTACCAATCTACACTCTTCTAATGCTGCAAGATGTTGAAGATGCTAGTCTTCGATAGGACTAGGCCTTCCCCCTCTCATTCTTGCTTTCTGCAGTCAGTCCAGATATAACCCCCCTTTCCTTTGATAATGATGCATACTTAGCATAGTTCTGATGTCAGTCTTGCGAGTACTTTGGATGAGTACTCACCGCTGCTTTGCATTCTCTTTCCCCCTCGATATGATTATCGCGTTCAGATGACGGAGCCTAGGAGATGGAGTACGCCGGAGACGACTACTACACCACCGCCGGAGCCTACTACTACGTGGAGGCTGCCCCGGACCAGCAGTAGGATAGGAGGTTCCCAGGCAGGAGGCCTCGCCTCTTTCGATCCGTTGTTATGTTTGTGCTAGCCTTCTTAAGGCAAAACTTGTTTAACTTATGTCTGTACTCATATATTATTTGCTTCCGCTGACTTTTTGAATTTGAGCTTATGTATTCGAGCCCTCGAGGCCCCTGGCTTGTAATATGAAGCTTGTATGACTTTAATTTGTGTCTAGAGTTGTGTTGTGATATCTTCCAGTGAGTCCCTAATCTTGGTTGTACGCATTTGCGTGTATGATTAGCGTACGGTCAAATTGGGGGCGTCACAACTTACCATATGATCGTAAGGCCATACAGAATAAATGGATCTTTCAGAAAAAGACGAATGCGGACGGTAATGGCACCGTCTATAAAGCTCAACTTGTTGCAAAAGGGTTTTAACAAGTTCAGGAGTTGACTATGATGAGACTTTCTCTCCCGTAGCTATGCTTAAGTCCGTCAGGATCATGTTAGCAATAGCTGCATTTTTCAATTACAAAATCTGACACATGGATGTCAAAACAGCGTTCCTTAATGGTTTCCTTAAGGAAGAGTTGTATATGATGCAACCAGAAGGTTTTGTCGATCCTAAAAATGCTGACAAAGTGTGCAAGCTCCAGCGATCCATTTATGGACTGGTGCAAGCATCTCGGAGTTAGAATCTTCGTTTTGATAAGGTGATCAAAGCATATGGGTTTATACAAGTTTATGAGAAGCTTGTATTTACAAGAAAGTGAGTGGGAGCTCTATAGCGTTTCTAATATCATATGTGGATGGCATATTGCTGATTGGAAACAATATAGAACTTTTGGAAAGCGTGAAGATATATTTGAACAAGAGTTTTTCAATGAAAGACCTCGGAGGCATAAAGATCTATACAGATAGATCGAGACGCTTAATAGGAATTTCACAAAGCACATATCTTGATAAGGTTTTGAAGAAGTTCAAAATGGATCAGTCCAAGAAAAGGTTCTTGCCTGTCTTGCAAGGTGTGAAATTGAGTAAGACTCAATGCCCAGCGACTACAGAGGATAGAGAAAAGATGAGTGCCATCCCCTATGCTTCAGCCATAGGCTCTATAATGTATGCATGCACTATTCACAAGACCATATGTCAGCCTTGCCATAAGTATGGCCGGAAGGTTTCAAAGTGATCCAGGAATGGAACACTGGACAGTGGTCAAGAATATCCTCAAGTACCTGAAAAGGACTAAGGAAATGTTTCTCGTTTATGGAGGTGATTAAGAGCTCGTCGTAAAGGGTTACGTCGATGCTAGCTTTGACACAGATCCGGATGACTCTAAGTCTCAAACCGGATACATATATATTCCGAATGGTGGAGTGGTAAGCTGGTGCAGTTCCAAGCAAAGTGTGGTAGCTGATTCTACATGTGAAGCGGAGTACATCGCTGCTTCGGAAGCAGCGAAGGAAGGAGTCTGGATGAAGCAGTTCATGACAGATCTCGGAGTTGTGCCCAGTGCACTGGATCCGATGACTCTCTTGTGTGACAACACTGGGTCCATTGCTCTAGCCAAAGAGCCCAGGTTTCACAAGAGGACCAGACATATAAAGCGCCACTTCAATTCCATCCGCGATTACATTAAGGAGGAGGACATAAATATTTGCAAAGTACATATGGATTTGAATGTTGCAGACCCATTGACTAAGCCTCTTCCACGGGCAAAACATGATCATCACCAGAACTCTATGGGTGTTAGATTCATTACAATGTAAATCACATAGCGATGTGAACTAGATTATTGACTCTAGTGCAAGTGGGAGACTGTTGGAAATATGCCCTAGAGGCAATAATAAAATGGTTATTATCATATTTCCTTGTTCATGATAATCGTTTATCATCCATGCCATAATGGTATTGATTGGAAACTCAGATACATGTGTGGATACATAGACAACACCGTGTCCCTGGTGAGGCTCTACTAGATTAACTCGTTGATCAAAGATGGTTAAGGTTTCCTGACCATAGACATGAGTTGTCATTTGATAACGGGATCACATCATTAGGAAAATGATGTGATGGACAAGACCCAACCGTAAGCGCATAACATTTGATCGTACTAGTTTATTGCTACTGCTTTATCCATGTCAAGTATCTGTTCCAATGACCATGAGATCATGCAACTCCCGGACACCGTAGGAATGCCTTGTGTGTATCAAACGTCACAACGTAACTGGGTGACTATAAAGGTGCTCTACAGGTATCTCCGAGGGTGTTTGTTGGGTTGGCGTGGATCGAGACTGGGATTTGTCACTCCGTATGACGGAGAGGTATCTCTGGGCCCACTCGGTAATACAGCATCACAAGAAGCTTGCAAGCAATGTGACTAAGGAGTTAGTCACGGGATCTTGTATTACAGAACGGGTAAAGAGACTTACCGGTAACGAGATTGAACTAGGTATGGAGATACCGACGATCGAATCTCGGGCAAGTGACATACCGATGGACAAAGGGAACTGTATACGGGATTGATTGAATCCTTGACATCGTGGTTCGACCGATAAAGATCTTCGTGGAATATGTAGGATCCAGTACGGGCATCCAGGTCCCGCTATTGGTTATTGGCCAAAGAGTGTCTCGGTCATGACTGCATCATTCTCGAACCCGTAGGGTCCGCACACTTAATGTTCGGTGACGATATAGTATAGTTGAGTTGCATATGTTGGTAACCGAAGGTTATTCGGAGTCCCGGATGAGATCCCGGACATGACGAGAAGCTTCGGAATGGTCCGGAGATAAATATTGATATATAGGAAGTTGGTATTTGAGTTCCGTAAAAGTTCCGGGACTTACCGGTTTTGTGACGGAGATGTCGGAAGTGTTCCGGGGGTCCACCGGGAGGGTCCACCTGCCCCGGAGGGCCCCATGGGATGTGAGAGGGGGCGCACCAGCCCCTGGTGGGCTGACCGCCCCTCCCACCTAGGCCCATGCGGCTGGATGGTGGAGGGCCAAGCCCTAGGGGTGGCGCCACCCTTGCCTTGGGTGGCAAGGCACCACCCCTTGGCCGCCGCCCCCCTAGGGGAAACCCTAGGCCGGCCCTCCTCCACCCCTCCTCCTATATATACTAGAGGATAGGGAGGCAGCCAACACACCAAGCCTTGGCGGCGCCCTCCCTCTCTCTCTCTCTAGTAGTTCTTCTCCTCCATCGCATCGCGGCAGCGCTTGGCGAAGCCCTGTCGAGATCGCACCACCACCATTGTCATCACGCCGTCGTGCTGCCGGAGGACTCAAGCTGCTTCTTCACCTTCGCTCGCTGGATTGAGATGGTGAAGGTGTCATCGATCTGTACGTGTGCTGAACGCGGAGGTGCCGTCCGTTCGGCGCTAGATCGGGACGGATCGTGATTGGATCGCGGGACGGATCGTGATTGGATCGCGAAGACGTTCGACTACTTCAACCGCTTTTCTTAACGCTTCCCGCTTAGCGATCTACAAGGGTATGTAGATGCACTCCCCATCTCGTAGCTGTTGATATCCATAGATAGATCTTGGGTGTTCGTACGAAAAAAATTTGTTTCCCATGCAACGTTCCCCAACAGTCAGCCCCCAGCCGCTCGATTAGCTGGTTTCCATCGTTGGATTTGGATGCCCTCGAGGCATCTTCTTCCTTCCTCCTCGGCTTGTTTCTCCCTCGCACCGACGGTCGGTGGTCACGCAGGACGCTGCGCTCGCTAGCCACACCCCGCCCCCCCGCGCCGCTTTGCTCATCCTCGCCGGTCACCCGACGTTGTTGCCGTCGGCCGCCATCAGCGCTGCATCTCCCTCACCACCCCCCGATCTCTCTCCATCTCACCGTTACATCTCCTCCTCACCCCCTCATCACGCCCTGCTCTCGCTCCATGGTAGCAAACCGATGCGCCGACGTCCCCTCACCGTCGAAGCTTGCTGCATGGAGTGCGTGAGCGACGGCCAAGAGTCAATGTTGTTTCACGGATGTAGCAGAAAAAGACGCCGGTCATAGCAAAAAAAAATGATGGTTGCAGCAATCCGTCGTTGTCGCCGTCGTGGGTCGCGACTCTGGCGTGATGGATGTAGCAAAATTCTCGCCGGTAGTAACAAAATTCAACTACGGTTGCAGCAAATCATCTCATTCACAGTCGTTGGTATCAGCTCCGGCACAATGGATGTAGCAAAAAATGGTCCGGTAGTAGCAAAATGGGAGGACAGTGTCTGCACATCATCTTGTCGTCGTCGCCTGTCTCAGGTCCGGCATGACGGATGTTGCAACAAAAAAAGGCGTCGCTGTAGTAGGTTGCAGCTCCGCCGTGATGGATGTAGAAAATCCGTCGTCGGTGGTAGCAAAATTCGACGACGGTTGCAGCTTCTTGCTCAGCTGGTTGTAGCTTCCAGGGGTGAAGGTTCCGCTTCGTCGACGGAGTGGAGCTAGATGGACGAACGGAGTGGATTTCATGGCGGTGCTGCGGCAGTAGCTCGTCGTCCCCACCGTCGGCGCTCGTCGACCCAGCCACCCGCGCTCGCCGGTCATCCGTGTGAAGGAGTGGGTCGCGTTAAAAAAGTTGTTGCGGGGTCCCACGCGCCAGCGCCTTGCGTGACGAAGCGACCGGCCGAAAGATTCGGCCGGCGTGTAGACGGGAAGGGTTTTTCTTATTTGTGTATGAAATTAGGGCATAAAACAATTTCATCATTTTAGTCATGTTCCAGATATGCCATCAAGTTTTTATCTGGATCCGGATTTACCACTCGTGTTAGTTGACTGGGATTTGAGCATCTTGCTATCCTAACCTTTGCCTCGACTATACCTACCAAACTCTCACCTCTCATCTCATGCATGCACTTGATCAAAATGGGAGACCGTTGAAGTTGGTGAGCTGCAGGTACCAAAGAGTAGAGCAAGAGCAGAATTAATCCCAGTTTGCTAGGACCATATCGTACGAGATGCAACACCCGAGTCCAAGTTGGCATCTATCAAAGACTCAAGGTCATGCATTTAACATCCTAACTAGGTTTCGAATACAAATTTTACGCAACATGAAACAAAAGAAGAAAAAAAATGACAGTCTTGGCGGTGGATAGTAACCAAATTCACATTACGTTTCTCGACATGATATATATTCTTTCCCAAGGAAAACTTGGATCTAGAATTTTGTGATAGTGTGCCATGGACTGTTTTTCAGGATTTGTACACCAGTGCACCTATGGACCCCTCCCCCAGTTTGTTAGCCGTGCCCGGACCTCAATGTACAAATATCGGTAGCCGGCAGCCTGGTACATCAATACAAGGCACGTGCCTTTAGGCGCCAGTGATGTCCATTGGTACGTGCAGATCTCTGAGTCACGTGCCACATGGGCCTGGCATGTGGGACCATCCCATCGAGCTGTGTAAATTGGCCAAGTTAGGTAAATTGTAATGTCGAGGAAATCGTTAACTGGTAGCTGCTTGGTCGGCTTGGGAGTAGCGATTAATCGCTGAATCATCCTATTAACTTGATTAATCGGTCAACCATTAATTGGTGTAATTTTAAGGTCAATAGAAGAAAAATGTGTGTGAAGAAAAAAAATTACATTGCAAAGATGAAACAAATGACACTATTTTCTTTTCTCAATATATCATAAACATGTATACAACAACAATCATTCGTATGGGCGTAAAAATCATCAACAAAAATGTATAAAACAGCACCTTTTTTTTTGCTTATTTCGGCCTGGGACGCAACGCCGAGAGATGGCGACCATATGGCGGCGAAAGGCAGAGGGAAGGTAACGGTCGTCACGCGGGGCATCTGAACGTGTCAGTTGTTGGAGGTGGCAAGTAACGAAGGAGGATGGGAAGTAGCGGAGTGCAGAGGGAGAAGAGAAAGCGGCAGCGCGTCGATGAGGACCTGGCCAATCACCATCTAGGTCGGGAGGGGATGAGAGTAGCAGGAGGTGGCGGGTGGAGGACTAAACCCTAGCTCTTTACTAAATTGTGTAGATAATGATCACCCCATTAGGTAAAAAAAATCAAATTATGAACTGAGTGCAATTTGAAAGTGAAATGCGTTTTCAATTAACACGTGACATGGAAAAAAATAATCCCCAAATACATACTCTTGAACGGTGCGACATCGATTGCATACATAGGCCCTGTTTGGATCCATGGGTTAGAGTTAGAGTTGGTTAGATTGGACTGAACTAACCCCAAAACATCCAAACAGGAGGGTTAGAGTTGGTTAGATGCATCTAACCCACCCAAAAGAACTAACCCACCCAAGAGGTGCTTATTTGGGTTAGAGTTAGATGGGGCCCAGAAAAAAAAATCCCACAACCCCAGCCGCACCAGATCCCCTCGCCACCCCACCCATCCCGCTCCCGTCGTCCCCCACCCATCCCGCTCCCGTCGCCCACATCCATCCCGCTCCCCGTCGCGCCGCCACAGCCACCCCCTTCCGCCGGCCTACTCCGCCGCCCAGCCTCCCTCCCCATACGCCCGGCCGCACCCATCTCGCCGCCCGCAGCCGCCCCCAGCAAGGCCCCAAGCAAGGCTGCCGCCAGCAACAGCCCCGCCCCGTTCCTCCGTCCCCAGCCGCTCCATTCCGCCGGCTCCAACCAGCGGCCGCCGGCACCAGCCCCACCCCGTTCCTCCGTTCGCCTCTGCATCTGAAAGCAGTGTGCGACAGTGCGAGTCTGCGTGTACCTCGACCCACCGGCCACACCAAATCCGGCAGGAAATAGGGTCCAAAGTAACCAAATGATTGAGAAAGACCATTTATTTTCAATCTAACCCTGTCATCCAAACACCTCTTTAGTTAGAGTTAGTTCAGGGTTAGAATCTAACTCTAACCTCTAACCGAGTTAGAGTATCAAACACGGCCATATACTCCTAGATTAAAGCACTAGATTCTCTTGCACCGACAAAAAGCCTTCCCTATGTACGAAACAAACACGCAGTAGCTTTTGCAGCACAAGACAAAAAAATTATCTTTGCTTTACGAACCCTAGTGGTATGATTAATTAACATTTCACCGACCAATATCTGGGTTAAAGTGAAGATTAGGAGGGTGATTAAAAACCATGAAACTCAGGAGGACTTTTTGATGTAAACTTATACGTGTCTGAGACTGACAGAGCATCACGTGGTGATGGGCCAAAGTTTAGCAGCGGAACATGAGTATACTGTTAGACAGGAAGATTGCAGAGAATGCAAACCTCACATGGCCTATCGTGTCATCAGACTCATGTGTCAGTGTGTCACTGGCTCTCAAGTCAAAAAAGCACAGGATGTACTATCGTAATATGGCTGGAAAATTTGCTACTCTCTCGGTCCATCCGTCTCATAATATAAAAGCGATTTTGACATTTATTAGTGTAAAAAACGTTTTTATATTATACTCCCTCCGTCCCAAAATAAGTGACTCAAAAATGACTCAATTTTGTACTAACTAGTACAAAATTGAGTCACTTATTTTGGGACGGGGGGAGTAAAACAGAGGGAGTAATATATTGTGAGAGATTACAACTCTAATAGTCTGTTATCAAGTTTTTATGCACCAGCCAGTTCCACAAAAAGGTTAAGCCGTGAAACGGATGTAAGCAACATATTTCCAGCAATTACAACACCCCTACATTCTGCTTAAGGCGTCGAACATGGATGGCACGACTCCAAGAGACGAGTCCAAAAACGTCAGTATACATGGCGTCACAACTTCTCAAAAGCGCCGAAATAAGTGGTGCATATCCCCATGGTCAGAAGCGCAAATAAGTACTTTAAGAGGCTAGGAAAATGATTAAGTTATAAGAAAGACTTTTAAGGATAAAAATTGCTCCCTTCCATCCAAATTAATTGATGCACCTCTATATATTGAGAGAGTATGATATTATGCCCTTCGAGGTGAGATTTCTCAACTACAAAAAAGTTGAAATATTTTATATGCATAAAAAGGTTGAGAATTATTCAAGAAGAGAATAAAGAGACCGGAGACGTTGGATAATCAAATTGATGCGCATTTACTCTTTGCTGGTGTTCGATCAAGTCTATATTTTCTTTGAGAGTGTTCCTATATCTATGGACTAATCTTATGGAACAACATGTGGGTTGAAGGTGGAAGGTGCTAACTACGAAATTTAGAGGAGAATTAATGAGAGGTTAGTGAGAATTGGGTCTATATTTTATTTTTATTTTTATTGTAAAAACGATTCTAATATATTATTAAATTTCATGAGAAGTACAAAGCACCTCCAACATGATAAAATTAGGCCAAGGTCTCGATACTACCGACTGACCACTACTGCCGTCAAAATGGGCCACTGATGAGTCGTTGCCGCCGCTCCCCTACCGGGGCCGGCTTGACCTTGTCCATGACAATCGGAAAGTCTTCGTGCACATGCCTCTAAGGACCAACACCCTGGAACTGCACTTGTCGCCGTTGAACCCTTAAATAGATCTGAAGCAGCTGACATCAAATCTCGTTGTCGCGCACGCGAGACGAGAAACTCTAACTTCGGCGCCCCAAGGAGATGATGGGAATCTACGCCGGATCTCTATAGACTACATCCAGATGAACGAATTCGAGGAGGACCGGAGCCTGGAAGACAAACTAGAAAAAGAAGCACTGTCATCCGCCCGAGCACCGCACCTGCAAGGATTAAAAAAACATAACTTAAACTACTAGCCGGAGCGAAGGCACAAGGATTCCCCTCCCAGACACTGGCCACTGAGGCGATGCGCAGAGGGGAGACGAATCCACGGGCTCTTCAGTGAAGCTTGATGGAGAGAGTCTTTCCTAGCCGATGAGGGAAAGGGGAGAAGATGCTTGGAGAAAAAGTCTCGCCAAGAAATATGCAGCTCAGGCCAAGGACACACCACGACTTCTTAGGTCTATAATTTTCGCATGTAACCCCGCATCATGTACGTTTAGCATTTTTGTAAATTTGATGTCATCAACATGTTTCGGGACATTCGGGGTGCTTAAGGCTACTCATAGTGGGGAGTATCATATAGTAGTAGCATGCATATGATACTATTGTATGATACTACCTCCATAATGCATAGTATCATAAACTAGTATCATAGGTGATCTCATTTTAACAGACAACACATTACTAATTTTTTGCAGGTCATCTTCAGAGCGTCTACATGGATCCGTACGTGGTCCTTGCTGAGCCTTACGGACCACAGGGCGCACATGGCTATTGGGTGCAACCGATGGGAAACGGTTGCACGGGATACATACAACCGATATGGATGGCGGTCCAGTAATAGGTTAGGTGTGTAGGCATCTTAATCTATTATAGCCGGTTGTGGCTTTTTTTGTTTTGGCCGCGTGTGGCATTGGTTTCTTTATGATATTTTGAGAGTGCTTGAGGAGACTTTTGGACCTCTTTGATTGTTAATAAAATGGCTGTGTGCATCAATGTGATGCAGAGGCCGGGGGTTATGCCTCCTTTTCTAAAAAAAAAAGGTGATCTCATTTATTGACATGCAAGACACATAGTAGTACAGCATTTAACATGATACGGTATTTACCTATGTTACTCTAACCCCCTCTCTCTTCTTTAGTTGTATGCCACATAAGCATGTTTGCTAGTCTCAAGTATATGATACTACCTATGATACCCCCACTATGGCCAGCCTAAGGGGAAGCAAACCCACCTTCTGTATACGCGGAGACTAGATTTTTTTTTTGGGTGTGGTTACGTTTCTGATCTTAAGTATGGCCCTCTACTTTAATTACCAAATATTGGCGTCAAAAGATGTCTAAGTAGGCTCATTTCACTCAACATGAACACTTCAACCATATTGTTCTGGTTTGCAAATATTTTATCACATAAAATGATTGATATACAAGCAAAAGGTAGGTAATACTTATTTCAAAGTTTTTTTCTTGTGATGTTTGTATTTGAAAACTACTGATTGTCTTTGATAAATAAAACATTTCCATGGTAAATGAATGGCTTCTTTCTTATCAGTTAGCAGATGCTTCATACCTATTACTTTCCCGAAGCATATGGTTTCTACTTATTACATGTTGGTAGGTATTTTAAAATAAAATGAGGGCAAAATAACCTTTTCCAATAAAGAGAATTCCATCCAATCATCGTATCAGAGTGATACAACCGTACAAAGTGTAAACTCGGTTTCTACAATAGGCCAACACGATAAAAAAAATTAAAATTGTGACATGGTAGAACATACCATGAGACGACTACAAAAAATACGCTATGGCTGAACTTTTCCAGGACTCTACTTCTATTACCCTTGGAAACGGAAGAAAGACGCTTCTCTGGGATGATGACTAGACGGCCCTTGCAGCACCTAGGCCCGTATCTCTTCAAGATTGCCACCAGGAAGCAGAATGGTTTATTTTCAACTTAGCGACAAGACTTGGGTGCACGTGGTCGCAAAAATTAGCACCATCAAGAAACTCTTGCAATTTGTTCATCCTTGAAAAGCGCTCGTGATTTCAACCTCCATCGTATGATTTTTACAGTTTGCGATTTTAAGGAATCTGCTAGAGATGCTCTAAGTTTGATGCATGCATGCTTTGGAACACGTATATATAGAACCTAAATGCAAAAATACGCTATGGCTGAACTTTTCCAGGACTCTACTTCTATTACCTGGGAAATGGAAGAAAGACGCTTCTTTGGGATGATGACTAGACGGCCCTTGCAGCACCTAAGCCTGTATCTCTTCAAGATTGCCACCAGGAAGCAGAATGGTTTATTTTCAACTCAGCGACAAGACTTGGGTGCACGTGGTCGCAAAAATTAGCACCATCAAGAAACTCTTGCAATTTGTTCATCCTTGGAAAGCGCTCGTGCTGTCAACCTCCATCATATATTTTTACAGTTTGCCATTTTAAGGGGTCTGCTAGAGATGCTTTAAGTTTGATGCATGCATGCTTTGGAACATGTATATATAGAACCTAAATGCAAAATTACGCTATGGCTGAACTTTTCCAGGACTCTACTTCTATTACCCTGGGAAACGGAAGAAAGACGCTTCTCTGGGATGATGACTAGACGGCCCTTGCAGCACCTAGGCCCGTATCTCTTCAAGATTGCCACCAGGAAGCGGAATGGTTTATTTTCAACTTAGCGACAAGACTTGGATGTACGTGGTCGCAAAAATTAGCACCATCAAGAAACTCTTGCAATTTGTTCATCCTTGGGAAGCGCTCGTGCTGTCAACCTCCATCATATGATTTTTACTCATCTACCTCGGCATATTCTACACAATGCCAGGGTTGCCACCCTAAGAGCATCTCTAGCAGACCCCGTATAAGTGGTCAAACCCATAAAATTTTTGCGTTTTATAGTTTTGGGCGAAAAATGTGTCCAGAATAGAAACCATAAAAGTGGTCCAACCCGTAAATTTTTTAAGGGGCACGGAAAATCCACACCCGAAACCCTTATAGTTGAAGGTTGGAAGGCCGAACCGAAGGGGCCCCGTATACTGGTCAAACCTCGTCGGAGCAAACACGTCGCCGCGGAGTTTGCCGGAATCCACCCTAAACTCACCGGATTTCATCACCGCACACCGGAAAAGACCGCTAGACGCCGCAATCGATCGCCGCCGGTTCGAATTGGACGAGCTCGACCTCGCCGTGGCCTCCCATGACCTCAGCCTGGCCGCCGGAATCCTCCCGGCGCGACCGGCAAAGGGGCACGGCTCGGTCGGCGCGGCTGGCAAGGGAGCAGGGCGCAGCTGGCGGGCGACGGGGCGCGGCCGGCGAGGCTGGGCGCGGCCGGCGTGGTGATGGGTGCGGTCAGCGGGGACGGGGCACGGCCGACGGGCGGCGGGGCACGGCCGACGGGCGACAGGGCGCGGCCGACGGGGTTGGGCGTGGCCGGCACGGCCGGCTGGGGGAAGGGGCGGCGGCCGCCAGACTGAAGGAAGGAGCTCTTTATTCCAGTTTTACAGTTTTTGTTCTGCCGTAGCTAAAATGGACCCTTAAAATGCATTTTTTTTCGATTCGTATCTTAGTTTTATAGTTTGCGATTTTAAGAGGTCTGTTAGAGATGCTCTAAGTTCGATGCATGCATGCTTTGGAACACGTATATATAGAACCTAAATGCAAAACGTTTGGCTGGCTTGTCATGCATGGGTGTATCCTCACCGCTGATATGCGTGTGGTTCGAGAGTGGCCGCATGACACCATGTCCCAACTGTGTCTCAATGCTCCAGAAACTGCATCCCATTCGCGCAAGACTTCCCATTCTCCATTGCGGGAACAAACCGCGCCTAGGCTTTTGGGCGCCGATCTTCCCAAACGTCTCTAACCGGTGGAGCGGAATGCTTTCCCAAGTTTCGAGCCATGAAGGATCCGCAGGGGGCAGAATCATCGCATTTTGAACGGAATGTGAATGACCTATATCGAGGTGACCACAATGGCCCTGGAGGACATCAAGCAGAAAGGGGGGAGGGGGGGGGCATTTGGGCAGGGCCGTGCCGGCAAAATCCAGGGCCCTGTGCGAAACTAAAAAAATGAGGCCCTATTTCACTAGAAAAAATGAACTAACGAGCAATTATAATGTATATGATATAATATCTAACTCATCTAGTCTTGTGCCCTGTCCAGATGAACTGCTATAGTGTGATCTTTATTTAACCAAGGAGACAAGAACCGATCTCTAACGAAGTAACGATGCCTGCCAAAAGTTAATTAGGATTTAGGAATTAGGAGTAGGACTGTAGGAGCCGAAGTTAATCAAGAGGACAAGCCAGCGGCAGCAGGCTACCTGTTTTGGTGAGAGAAACATGTTGATCAGACGAAGTTAATCGGAAGCGGCAGGCTCGTTGCCCCGCCTATCGCCGTGTCGCCCATCGCCAACTCTGGATGCGATTGATTTTGATCTGGTCTAGATGCGCCATCTCGCCTGCCTCTGGATGTGATCGATATCTGCTGCCGTCTTGATGCGCCTACACGGTTTCTGATGGAGGCGCCCACAGGGTTGCCACATAAATCAATAGCATAGTAGATCAGACAATCAAGATAATTACAAATTGGATGTACAATTCGCTGCATATAAGATGAGGGTTGAGAGATTAATAGACAATACTTACTAGTGCTAAACCTTGACTAGTTGGCTTGACCATAGAAGAATTGGAGTGCAGTATGAAAGATTTCCCAACGCGGAGCCGGTGTCGCCTAGTTTAATCGGACTAAATCTAATTAGGACTAGTGAGGCAAGAAGAAGCAGCGGCGGCCGGCAGCCTCCAATAACGCGTTTTTCACGCCGGGGGCTAACCTATTCTATTAGGGTAACGTCCTGGCTAGTAGTTAACGCATCGAGCAGGCGGCCTGTGAAGCTGGGACGCTCGACTCAGCGCCCAGGAGGACCAGCGGCCCAGCGCCATGCACGGCCCAGCGCCCAGGAATATACATAGGCTTGTAAAAAAATTTGGGGCCCCTAAAATTTATGGGCCCTGTGCGGGCCGCACACTCTGCACACCTATGGGCCCGGCCCTGCATTTGGGGTCACCCCGCCAAGCGGCTGCATTGGGTAGTTCATACCTGTATTTTTATTTCTTTTGGGGTTTCTGACTCATCACTTAAAATGAGTCAACCTCTTATGCACATCTCTTTTTCGTCTAATGAAAAGACATTGCTCCTGGCGGTTTATCAAAAAAACATCAGAGTTCATTTGAAGCAAAACTTGTATGTATAATTTTGTTATAGTGTAAATATTGTGGTTTGTTGTCAAGAATTTACACACGGGTACTTTTTTAACACAGAAATTGTACACTAATATATTTGCCCTGGGAACTAACTTGTAGTTATATGGTTAGGAAAACAGTGGTACTTCCAGTTCACCAGAGTTCAAGTGCTAGACTTGACACTGGTACTCGCATCCTTCTGAATTTATTTCAGCATTTCCGGCAATGTGCGTTCAGTGGGAGGACACGTTTTCATCGACTATGAAGACGACTGTGACGATTTCGTCAACCTTAAGATGATGTGTCGGCTCAGTTTCTCGGGAATGCTCGTAAGAATAGGTGTATATGCATTCATAGGGTAAATGTATGTGCATATATATATAAGTGTTTTCGTCTATACTCTGTTCTAAAAAAATATACTTGCCCTGAATATAGCCCCCCTCCGACCAACACAAGTTTGCTAACCGTGACCGTATTGTTGGTAGTAGTTTGTATGCATCACCGTACGCTCAATATACTGGGACCATATCAAATTATGTAAACTGACCCCGCAAAAAAAATGTAAACAAGCAAAGTCAAGTGAACTATGAACAATGCTCATCCGTTATTACGTAAAAAAATCAGAAAATAAATGCTAAAGTGAGTATAACAATTTAAAAGTGAAATGTACTTTCAATTAGCATGCGATGGAAAAAACAGTAATCACCAAATACATTCAAGCATCACAGACTTTCTCAATGCCAAAACAAGTAACGGGCAGTACATTCGAAGCGGCTACAATTGTGTGCTCGATTCTCTTGCACCGACAAAAAGCCTTCCCGATGAAACGACCACGCAGTAGCTTTTGCAGCACAAGACAAAAGCTTATCTTGGTTTACAAACCCAAGTGGTGTAATTAATTAACATTCCACCGACCAGCATCTGGGGTTAATAAAGTGAAAATAGAAAATTGGGAGGGTAACTAAAAACTATAGTATAAAGCAGAAGGGCTTCTGGCTTCTTGACAGTGTAAGCTCATACGTGTCTGAGATTGACAGAGCATCACGTGGTGAGGGGCCAAAGTTAGCATCAGAACATGATGCGTGCAGTTAGACAGGAAGATTGCAGAGAATGCAAACGCCACATGGCTTATCATGCCATTAGATTTTCATGTGCCAGCGTGTTACTGGCTATTCGAGTCCAAAGTAGAGAAAGGACTATTATGATCTGTCTGGAAAATTCTACTCAGCCAGCAGCATCTCTAGCAGACCCGTATAATGCCGACCCCTAAAATGCGTTTACGGTTCGCGGAAAAACAGATTTACGTGTCGACGCGGGTGGCGGCCGAAGAGACGCCGTAAAATGGACAATATCCTTTTTTACGGGTTCGCTTTACGGCGTCTGTTCGGCCGCCGCCCGCGCCGCCCCGCAAATCCGTAATTTGCATTTCAATTTCGGGCATGAAAACACATTTCTTTGCTTTTTTATTTTCTTCAAGGGCATTGGATACACAATGGTTCACCAAATCTTTGCTAGAATAGCAAAACCAAAGAAAACAAGAACCACAATTAGGCATTTTAGAAGATATCCAACTTCCATAACTGCTCCCACTAGTTGGACTAACATCTTCTCCATGCCTTCATTGTCGATCTGTGGATTCTTGATCTTACATTATTCATTCTTCTTCTTTGATTCTACAGAAGTAGACACTGCTTCTCCTCTAGTTTCTTCTCTAATTGCACATGCAGCCGCTTCATTAGCCTCAATTCTACCAATTAGTGCACGAACATCTATTAAGTTTCTTCCTATCAATAAATCGATGTATTCTTCTTCCCAATACCAAAATGAGCATCCACCTTCCTACACACATGACCATCTCAATAAGCTATCGAAATTGACGGTGGCTAGAGGACGAACCAGTACCTGCATGCGGCGTTGGGGCTTTGCCTGGGCTGTGCGAGGTGCTCCCCGACCAATCCATGGCTTCGCGCAGCCGCCGGTGGCCGGAAACGCCAAATCCGGCGGGCGCGACAAATAACCGCGGATCTGCAACTTTCCGGCCGGCCGAGGCAGGCGGAAGTGGTGGAGGACAATCCCGGGCGTGCGGGGGGACGCCGGCGTGATTCCGACGGCTGTAATGGACGGAATCATAGGCGGCGGCCCGACGACGGCGGGTGGGGAAAAGCGCGGGCTGAAATGCCCCCCCCCCCCCCCCCCCCCCCCGCCAACCGCTCCCGCTATATACAGGGCACCGACGGGGCGAGGGGGAGAACCCTTGTTTTCGCGGCTTGGGGTGGGAATTTTGCCGCACCCTGCAAAAATATTTACGGGTCCGACGTGTTTGCGGGGTCTGATCGGGCAGGTTTTTTCGCGCCGACCCGTATTTTGGCGGTTATTTTGCGGGTCGGGGCTTTTTACGGGGTCTGCTAAAGATGCTCTTATTTATTGTGGGAGAGATTACAGCACCAAGGCTGCCATCAAGTTTTCTTTTTCTTTTTTTGTGCACGAACAAGTTTCATCAAGAAGGTTAAGCTGAGTATTGTGTATTCTTGTATTTTGCATACCCTTTGTGGCTCAGCGATATTATAACTGGGGACATTTGGCCCCTGAAGGTGAGATTTCTCTTTTGCGAAAAAAAGGTTGAGACAGAAGAGAATCTGTAAAATTCTAGATGTTGGGTATAGTCGTATCGATGGGCACTATTCATTCATTTCTTTTTCTTTTTTTTTTTTTTGCAAAAAGGAGGATAACCATCGACCGTTGCATTAGTTGATGCAAACATCCATATATGTATATTTACAGCATGGGTGGACCTAGATATTTTGTGGAGTGGGGGCAAATCATTGGACTGGTGGCACTTGATGTACAAATCTGAAGAACTTAAAAGTTCTTCTAGAATACAAGCTTGAAATTTCAAAATTTGAGTGGGGGCTTGGCACTTACTCATCCCTATGTAGGTCCGCCCCTGATTTAAAACACTAAAGACAATATCAAGCATTTGCTCCTTTATAATATTTGGTCAAGTCTATTTTTCTTTTGTCGCTATTACCCAGTCCATGTGTTGTGGAAGGATGTCTATGTCCTTCAACTTACCTTCTTTGCTTTAATTTTGGTCAATACTTGTGGGTTGTAACATGATTTTTGGCTTGTTAGATGGTTTTGTTTGTGAAAGCTCCCATTTTGTCAATAAAAATGGTTGGCTTTTTAGTTAATTAATTTGATGTCATAAACGCTTGCAAGTTTTTTCCCTTCTAGGGAACACTTGCAAGGATTTTTAAGGAGAAAGCAACCTGCCTCCTATAGCAGGGACTAAAGCATGTTACTACTTTTCGTTGGTATCAAAAAGATATGCGACATGTGCACTTTTCACTTGTCATGGATACCTTAACCATGTTGTTCTTGTTTGTAAACGTTTTACGATATAAATGTAATCGATACTTATTTCCAAGTCTTTTTCCTTGTGCTTGTATTCCAACCCTATTTGCCACCTATAGAGCTAATCATCCCAACGCTATTTGCCACCTATAGAGCTAATCGGGAGAAACCTAACAAGATTCATCGTCTTTAACAAAAATAATAACTTCATGGTAAAAGAACTATCTTTGTATAAATGAGTCTTTCCTATAATTGAGCAGATAGATTGTACTTATTATTATTTGGAGCATTGGTTATTATATTTATCCCATCTTAGTAAACATTTAAAAAAATATCCATGTAATAATATGCAGAGTTAAATATATTAACTAGTGAAAATATGGCACACCCAAAAGAAAATACTCCCTTCGTATTGTGCATCGGGTTTCGTAAAAGTATAAGTTTTGACAAAGTTTAAAATACCAAATATAATATATATATATATATATATATATACCATATGAAAATATATTTATGATTGATCTGATGATATTGATTTGGTATCCTAGTGTTGATATTTTTTCTATAAATTCAATAAAAGTTTACAAAGATTGACTTAGGAGCACAAAATATCTGAAACACACTGCATTTTAGGACGAATGGAGCGTACGTTTTTCTCGAAAAGGAGGTTAACCCTCGGCCTCTACATCGAGCGATGCACAAAGCCATCGGTCCCGGATGAACTATGCACGTACTCCCTCCGTCCGGTGAAAAGTGTACATATAGAAATTTTAGGACAAATTATGAAGTGAAGTAAAAAATACATTGAAAATGTACAAGTCATCATCTCTCTCATCTTTAATTACCCAACCTCCAATGAGCTAAGTGCATGTAGAAATTAAGAAGACCATGTGTAGAATGTTATTGGTCTTGATTACTGTGTGATGAGAGAGAAGCATTTTTTTCTACTTTAAAGTGCATTGGGAAGATAGAAGTATATTTTTTTGTGGACAAATTTTAAAGCCAAACTTACATTTTTCACCGAACGGAGGGAGTACGTCAGATGTTTTTAAAACGGTTGAATACATCTGAAGAAATAATAACTGAAGGGTAGTAATAAAAACACTGATGTGCATACTCCCAAAAAACGTTACCAGTGTCCAGTTGTAATGGCGTTGTTACCTTGACTAGTCAAACGCACCAAGTTTGTCAAAACTCGAAAGCGAGGCTGAGGTCAACAAGAAGCTCGCAGCGCCCACTGGCCACCGGGAGTTGGTCCCTAATCTATCCACCGAATTAAAAAACTAGACAACCAGGCCTGTGTGTTGTACATTTGGATACATCTAAAAAGGTACTAAACGTAGCAATCAAATCCCACCAACACCCACCAAAATGAAATACATCCTACAAATGACAAAGCGGCAGATATAAACTGGCTACTGCCTCCGTCCGAATTTATTAGATTCCCTTTATAGTTTATGTCAGTTTTTGATCATCTATATCGTTAAAAATATATAAAATTTATGATAAAAAATACATCATTGGATTTGTATTTGAAAGAGCTTTCCAACAATATAATTTTTATGATATATAATTTACATTTTATTAGTTAAATTTAAAGGTCAAATTTTAGCACGAAATAAGACGGGGCTGGACGGAGGAAGTACTATTTAAATCACCATTTACTGTCCACATTTTACAGTGGAGGCAAAAGTAACTGAAACTGGAGTAATAAAAAAAAAGTAAAAATTTCGTCTGCGAGCAACGGTACAGTAAAAATGGCGTTACCCGTCTGGGAACCAACATTAACGCAGATTATTACTGCCAAGATGGCAATGGCAGGAAAGCGGGAGCGCGTCGGTATCATCTGATGCATGGTCTGCCTCCAACCCAAAGGCAGAAAAAGAGGGAAAAGAAAGGAAGGCAAAGCTGGAGTGGGACGGATAGAAGAAGCGGGGGGAGGTTGCCATTGATAGAGACCACGAGCTCTCCTCCAAGCCACCGCTCCGCTCTGCAGGACCCTCCTGACCCCTGGATCTCGGCCCTGCCCGCTGCCATTGCCTCTGCCGCCACTGCCTCCCCCCCTGGCCACCTGCCTACCTACTTCTACTACTACCACACTTGTCTTGCCCCGAGCTCTTGAGCCGCTTGGATTGGATCGCTTTGGTTCGAGCCCCGTCCGTGCGTCAGCGTGAGTGCTCCCGTTCCTCGACCGATTTGCGTTGCTGGCTTTGCTTCTTGATCTTGATGCGCTTCCGGTGCCCCTGTTCTGTTCCCTGCGGGAAAGATCTGATTGTGATGCTTCCGTTGGGTCTCTGCTGCTGCTTGCCGAACTTCCTGGAATTTCCTTCCGTTCTGTTATCGGTTCGTGATTTCTGCGAGGTTTCTGTGCCACGAAGATCTGTGTTTTTGGCAGCTGATAAAATGCGACAAATTGTTTCTCTTTCCGTCTTCCATTTCGTCAGTGATTTAAGAAGCATGCTCCGGTTTCCATTCGTGGCATTAGAAAAGATCTCCCTTTGTTTTGATTTGTCAAACGGCAGCCAATCCTGCCTCGATTCGCTCCGGTGAATATCCCGTCGCGATGCATCCGAGATTTGCATCCGCGGCGACTTGTCCCGGCCCCGTTGTCTCTTACTGCATTATTACTGCGTTTGGGCTCCTAGTGGCCGGCAGTTTTGGTTCCTCTGATCTGGCCAAATTTGCCTGTCACATTCAGTAATCTTTTGTTTTTTCACTCTGGTTTCTGATCAGCTAGTAGCTGGATTTTTATGTTTTACACTTCATCATACGAGCTATTTACACCTGCATTTAAAAGGTTTGGCGCTTGACTGCAGAATTGGGGACTCGCAAAGAGACTAGAGACTGGGCTGTTGAGTGGAATTGGTGATGGAGAAGAGGGGTGGCACTCCATCGCCGTCGCCGAGGTTGATGGAGAAGTCCGGGAAAGACTTGACGAGGTCGGGGGACGCTAACGGCGGCGCGAGCACCGGCGGCAACGCCACCCCGAAAGGCGATAAGGAGAAGGGAGTCAATGTGCAGGTCATCCTTAGATGCAGGTGAGTGAGGAGAGCTCAGCAGTTCTGGTTCAGAAGTTCAGTGCCATGCTGTTTTTTGTGCCCACTCACAGTCTGCAATTTGGTGCATTCAGGCCACTGAGTGATGACGAGACAAAGGGGAATACTCCGGTGGTGATATCGTGCAATGAGCGCCGCCGGGAGGTTGCCGCCACTCAGGTTATCGCCAACAAGCAGATTGATCGGACATTTGCCTTCGACAAGGTATTAGCATTACATCATCTTCCGCAGCCAGTTCTTCTAGGCTATTACCTCACTGGGGACAACCTCTGTCCAGTCACCTGTTTTGCACTTTGCATTTGTTGATTGTTGTTGTTGACTTCATGTATGCAAGTTTTGACTCATATTTAGTCTAATGATTGGTTCCGAGTAGGTCTTTGGCCCGTCATCAAAGCAGAAGGACTTGTTTGAACAATCCATCTCACCAATAGTACATGAGGTCCTTGAGGGCTATAATTGCACAATTTTTGCCTATGGGCAAACCGGTACCGGAAAAACCTATACAATGGAAGGTGGTGGAACCAGAAAGGCCAAGGTAAATTGTTAACATTTTGTACTTGAAGTCAATTCAAAATGTACCTTTGGTATGCATGTTCCTTACTATTGGCTGGTTCCTCTAACAACCAGAGTGGTGAGCTCCCAACCGATGCTGGAGTTATCCCGAGGTCCGTCAGGCAGATTTTTGACATCCTTGAGGCCCAGTGCGCGGAGTACAGCATGAAAGTCACCTTTCTTGAGCTTTACAATGAAGAGATCACTGATTTGTTGGCTCCTGATGAGCCAAGGTTCCCTGTGTTACCTGTTCCTGAGGACAAGAATAAAAAGCCAATTGCCCTTATGGAAGATGGCAAGGGTGGTGTTTTTGTTAGAGGGCTTGAAGAGGAAGTTGTGTACTCTGCCGGTGAAATCTACAAGATTCTTGACAAGGGCTCTGCAAAGAGGCGCACCGCAGAGACATTGCTGAACAAGCAAAGCAGCAGGTCACACTCCATATTCTCAATCACAATTCACATTAAGGAATTGACTCATGAGAGTGAGGAGATGATCAAAATTGGGAAGCTTAATCTCGTCGATCTAGCTGGCTCAGAAAACATATCACGCTCAGGCGCTAGAGATGTGAGTGAACTTCAAATGTTCTATTCAGAGATTTATATTTCCCTTCACATCTACTGATTCTTCAGATGCCATGAAGTACGTTTGATGTTCAATTGGATTGCAGGGCAGAGCCAGAGAGGCTGGGGAGATCAACAAGAGTCTGCTGACACTTGGTCGTGTTATTAATGCTCTAGTTGAGCACTCTGGACATGTCCCGTATAGGTAGCTCTAAGGGCATTCTCCTGACTGCACCTGTTGTAGCAAAGCATTGCTAAAGAGGGCTTAACATTGCTCAACCTATTTGTTTCAGAGATAGCAAGCTGACAAGGTTATTGCGAGATTCGTTGGGAGGGAAAACAAAAACTTGCATTATTGCTACAATATCGCCTTCGGTATATTGCTTGGAAGAAACGTTGAGCACACTCGATTATGCGCATCGTGCAAAAAATATCAGGAACAAACCTGAGGTTACTATCTTGTTTTTTTGTTTGGATAATCCGTAAATATTGATGTTTCACTATTTCAGATAGTAGAAACATTGACGATGTGTTTTGTATCGCCTAACTTACTCTTATTACCATCGAATCCAGGTGAACCAAAAGATGATGAAATCTGCTGTCATCAAGGACCTGTACTCTGAAATTGACCGCCTTAAACAAGGTTCGTCTGTGTGCACTTTTTTGCTATATTGAAATGCTAAATTTCATGCATTTTCACCTGGTTTCATATCTGTCTGCAGAAGTGTTTGCGGCAAGAGAGAAGAATGGTATATACATTCCAAGAGAGCGCCACCTCCAAGAGGAAGCTGAGAAAAAGGTCTGTCTTAATTTTCCAACTAAGCCCTTGTCAGATTTGTTCACATGAACTGAACAAATCTTTATTCATTATCTTATCTTTTCAAAACTAACTTTTTCACTCAGGCCATGACAGAAAAAATTGAAAAACTGGGAGCTGATCTAGAAGCTAGGGATAAGGTTAGTTTGTCTATAAGCATGTCAGAGCAAACCATATACATTAATGATGATTTGAGTTTAAATTCTCTACACAATCTATGGGCAGCAATTGGTGGAACTAAAAGAACTTTACGATGCTCAAATGCTTTTGAGTGCGGAGTTGGGGGAAAAACTTGAGAAAACTCAGGTATCTTTGTAGTTCCACCTCATGATTTTGCAATCTTTGGGCAAATACATTACATAATTGCCATTCCATCCGTCTTTTGTCTGCAGAAAGATCTGGAGGACACCAGGAATGCTCTGCATGATTTAGAAGAAAAATACAGTGAAGCCAAGTCTACTATCAAAGAAAAGGAATTTGTAATATTTAATCTTCAGAACTCAGGTTTGTCGAACTATCTAGTTATTCCCTGTAAAAACAAGAATCAACTCATTACTGCAAGTCTCTTTGCTTAGCATGGTTTGCTCATTTACTTCTTATAGTTACTGGTAAAAGAACCATCAATTGTTGTAAATTCTCTTGACATAGAGTCAAAAGTTTATGTGCTCATCCATACTTGATTTCAGTTAGCCAATTGAGTGTATACTTACTGTGTTTACTGACATTCAACGAAACTTGCTGGTATTTTTGCTACAGAAAAATCACTGGTAGATTGTGCTTATAATCTCCGCACAGAATTAGAAAATGCTGCAGCAGATGTTTCTGGTCTATTCTCCAAAATAGGTTTGGCATCTGAACTCGATCACCCCTACTTTGTGATGGACCGGTTTCACTTCAATGGTCATTGTTCTTGAATACTGGCAGAGCGTAAAGACAAAATAGAAGATGGAAACAGGTCACTCGTGCAGAGATTTAGATCTCAACTGACCCAGGAGCTTGATGCCTTGCATAAAACCGTCTCCACTTCAGTGATGCAGCAGGAGGATCACCTCAAAGAAATGGAAGATGATATGCAATCCTTCGTATCTTCAAAAGATGAGGCAATTAAGTTTCCCCTCAATATTGTACTTAAAAGTCTATCTTGTGTTACTGCTATGTAAGGTGGAGTATGACATGCTTGAGTTACCCATTTTTAGGCTGCACAAGGGCTAAAGGAGAGCATACAAAACCTAAAAGCCCTGCATGGTTCAGGTATTACAGCGCTGGATAATTTAGCGGGTGAAATTGACATGAATTCGCAGACAACATTTGAGAAATTGAACTCACAAGTACAATCACACACATCAGATCTTGAGAAAGTAAGCTTTTTTTTCTTTTGGCCAACTTGTGGTTGCAGTGACTACAGGAATATTTCTAATTGATATTCCTGTATTTTATAGTGTTTCGGAGTAATTGCTTTGGGAGCAGACAACTTGTTAAATGAGCTTCAGTGTAGCCTTTCGAAACAAGAAGAGCGACTAGCCCACTTCGCAGACAAGCAGCGGGAGGTCTGTAGTATTTTGAGGCACTAGAACATTTGATATTTGCTTAAGCCATTCTGTTCCAACATTTCTGTTTGTGTGCAGGGACACCTAAGAGCCGTGGAAGCGTCACGGTCCATATCAAATATTACTGTTGGTTTCTTCCATTCACTGGATGTTCATGCATCTAAACTCACTAGTATTTTGGAAGAAACACAAGGCGTGCAAGATCAACAACTTATTGATCTTGAGAAGAAATTTGAGGTTATTCCTATGATAATTATTACAGTCAATATGCAATTAATAATTTGATGTAATGTCTGAACATAATACAATTTTATAATTTTTAACAGGAGTGTGCAGCTATTGAAGAAAAGCAACTTATAGAAAAGATGGCAGAGATGCTTGCAAGTTCCAATGCAAGAAAGAAGAAGCTGGTAAATATTATCCACATATTCTGTAATTTATATTTTAGCGTGTGGCTATCTAAGTGCTAGTGATATTGTATATGATGTGATACCAAAAAAGAAGTTATTTGCTGTCGGTGACGGATCAATGAGTTGAAGTGACGGATCGATGAGTTAAACTATTACACAACTGCTACACATTGTTAATCATAAACATATATTGCAGGTCCAAACAGCTGTTGGTGGCCTTCGAGAGAGCGCTGTAAACAGGGCAGGTCAGCTGCAGAAAGAAATTTCAACGGCCCAGGACTTCACCTCATCTGTACGGGAAAAGTGGGGCTTTTACATGGAAGAAACCGAGAATAATTACATTGAAGATACCACTGCAGTCGACAGTGGCCAATCTTGCTTGGCAGAAGTTCTTGTAGAATGGTCAGTATGGCTTCTTGATGTGACACTTTCTCGTATAAAATATGGATGTGTCATTGCTTAACATTTGCTATGGAAATCTGCAGCAAAACGAAGACGGACATGGGTGCAAAACAATGGAAGAATGCTGAGGATTCTCTTTTTAGCCTCGGCAAAGGAAATGTGGAGTCAGTAGATAGCATAGTCAGGTATTAACATAGAAACTGATTGGAATATTTTATTATTTTCTTAAGCTAGGAATGACAAGTAGCAAGTGATAATGGTGTGTGCACTTTACCAGGACGGGGAGAGAGGCCAGCCAATTGCTGCGTTCCAAATTGTCATCCGCGGTATCGACGACTCTCGAAGATATAGATATAGCAAACAAGGCCCTTCTTTCTTCCATTGACAGTAAGATCTTAATGCTTCGAGTTACTAAAACACAGGGAATAACATAGATTTTCCTCACTTGCATATTTTATCTGGAATATGTTATTTCAGGCTCGCTGAAGGTTGACCATGAGGCGTGCGCAAACATCGTCTCCGTTCTCAACCCGTGCCACGGGGAAATGACGGAGTTGAAGGGTGCGCATTACCACAAGGTCGTGGAGATAACCGGAAATGCGGGGAAATGCCTAGAGGAAGAATACCTGGTGAGCAGTCATGAAAAGTGATTGGTGGGGAAATCTGTTCTTTATCATCCTTGACAGTGACTGACCAAACCTGCATTGCATCTTTATCATCCTTGAAAATGACAGGTGGATGAACCGTCGTGTTCGACGCCAAGGAGGCGGGAAATTGACCTTCCAAGCGCCGAGTCGATCGAGGAGCTGCGGACCCCGGACTACGACGAGCTCCTCAGGTCGTTCCGCGAGTCGAGGGCTGGATGGAAGCAGGCGAACGGAGACACGAAACACCTCCCGGAGGCGCAAGAGGAGTCGACGTCACCGTCCTCGGTCGGGGATGCGAGGGTCCCCCTTATAGCGAGAAATTAGATTCATCCAGATCATGTACAAAGGAGCCATTTGTTTAGTTTTACCATTTACCCACTTGGTGTGCTGTTGATAGTGCCATCCATCCATTTGATTAATTGCTATTGTCGGTTGAGGGGTTTGCTGTTCTTAGGCTGGTCACCAGTGAAGAGTATGTGTACTTGCTGCTGCATCAGTGGGTCTAATGTAAAATATATGTATTCACATAGGCAAGACAGTGAAAGAATAATATTTTTGAGCACCAGTGGAAGACTCATTGAGCTGAGAGTATTATGCTTAGTGTGCTGTGACCTTGTGAAAAGAACCATTACGCACTAGATGATTTTCCTCCATGAATAATAAGAAAAACATGATGTCTTGATGACGAAAGTGTCTTTTGCTCCGGTGCAAATATGTACCTAGATGAACAGTAAATTCTAAAAAAATAGCAAAAAGAATCCAAATTTTGTTTAGACAAACATTCTCGAGTGTTCTCCCTATGAAGAGATCACATTCGTGATGCTTTTGGGTGAAAAAACAACACGGGCATGCCAAAATGCTTAAGAAATGAGCTTTTTCTGAGCACATGGAATCTTATTTCCGCACGAAATTTTGCATTGGGGTAGAACATTCAGACATGTGTGTTATAAAAAATTTCTTTTGATACTTTTAATAATTATTTAGACTTTACTGTTCACCTGCGCAGAAAGTCCATGTCTGATGACGAAACCTCTTTCGTAATAATCTGTTGGAAATACAAGAATCTGTTGAATAAATAACAATAATAACCTGATGACTAAAATCTCTGTTGCAAACAAGCCTCAACTGTGGTTGGTCAAGTGTCACTGGCACTGGAATTTGCTGGCTGGTATCCAAACATGAGTGAAACGTACTGTAGTTACATAAACATATATTGGTGACCTAACAACTTTAGATGAGAACTGCACCACAACTGCACAAAGCCACTAGGAGAAGAAGAAAAACTATGAAAGCCGCTGTTTCTTGACAAAAGAATGTACAAGCACAAGGGCAGAACCAAAAAACTATTTCTGCTACAAAAGCGGCTGCCACTTCATACCCTGCAAAGCAAAAACAACAAGATATTTTCAGTGTTGGACTAAAATTAATTATTCGGAAACGTGCAACACCTGTAAGAACCTACTGAAATCAGCCAATGAATTAAAAATAATAAAAGTAGAACATCTGTTCAAATCACAATCAGCGTAATTAGGATATAGACGCTTCCCGTGCTAAAAATTACATAATGTCTAGTTTCACATGCTGTTTTATTTTTCTGAACATGATTAGGATAGAAGAAAATGACCTATGCCTGAGGCATATATAGACTGCATGATAAGGGATTCCCGAAGCTGTTCTAAACAATCCCTCCTAACGATGAACTAGATATAAGACCTTTGACAAAGGCAGATAATTGCAAACTAGATCGCAATCTTATGTCTTAATCAACCTTAACAAACAGATCCACAGGTCATCCTACTATACATTTTTCGTAAGGAAAGCTACAAGCTGATGATCATAGTGAGACAAAATAAACGAGAAAATTACGACTAAGACACAGAAAGTGAGTCACAGATATATTTAGGGCTGAAGCAGTATATTGCAACATACAGTTATCCAGTTTTGGTATAAGACAAAACTCAAACTATAGGATAAAGAGAAGGATGAAGCAACACTAACAAGTAGAATAAATTCAAAAAAAGTTTTAGTTTCCGCAGCAATTACCTAATCTGGTGCTCCAATATATGTCCTGCTAAGCATTATTCATGCCGGGGTTGCATCCATGATATCTTTTGACCCCTCTCTGTCTGCACCTTTATTAAACTCCCTGCTGGTGAATTGCACAGGGAGTGCCATATTGTGCTTCTTTTCCGGGGTTCTTGCTGAATTGGCATCAGCTGCCCCCCTTGCTGCTGCATCTACTGAAGGTCTGGAGCTACCAATATCTGGCCTTGCATCAGTAGAAACAAGCTTGCTGGTTTCTTTGTCATTTGTTGATGATGGAACGACATCAAGCTCAAGGTCACCTTCCAGCCCGCCATCCTTGTCTTCTCCAGACGCGGTAGGGTCTGCATCACCTTTCTTTTGTTTTTTCGCATTAGGGGTGCCATCATCCTCAGGATCATCGTTTCCTGCACCAGGGTCTGCGGGGTCTGAATCTTTCCTTGGCCTCTTCCACTTTTTCGTAGATGATGTGCCATCATCCTCAAAATCTTCCTCCTCTCTACCCCTGTGTAGATAGGTCCACAATTTTTTGTCATTATCATACAGCACACAAGGATCACGCTCATAATGCAAGCGATCAAGAGCGCCACTGACAACTTGATTAACAGCAGCCTCTTTATTGGATTCTGCATGATTTAGGTACTGGGAATCTTTGAGAAGTGTGCAAACATCAGCTCTTGTTCCAGTTCTTCCAGGCAACCTTGAAGCAGCATCTCTTACAAGACAGAGAATAGTGACATGTGGAGGGCGGTCAGGCAAGAGCATGGGATGTCCCCTGGCTTTTGATGTGGGCTTTCCGCCTCCCCTTCGCAAAGGAGCAACAATAGATTTCTCCCCATCAGCAGCAGTATAGCAAAATGCTCTATCAGGAATTGAGTATCTCAAAAACTCCTCACGCTGGAAATATGCCCTTGCTTCGTCAGAGCTTGGGCTTATTGTGTTTAGACTTTTCTGGGCCCTGAGGTCCTTAAATCTTTCCTTCAAATCCAAGTTTGCAGGATTTGGTGCTGGAGGTGGCGGAAGGGATCCTATTTGCTTAAGGGTTTCCTGACCACTTTTCAGCCAATTAGCAAATGCATCGACCAACTTCACAAGCATCTTGTGTGGTATACCCCATGCCTCAGCAGAAGTTTCTTCATTAGGATCACTATATGAACTACCAGAAGGCAGTGGACCAACCCAGAACCAGCTTTTGTTCGACTTGTCATAGGCAACTAGCGCTCTCCAGCCCTTTGCACCTAGAGGAGCCGTTCTAGATGACAGTACCTTGAGCACTCCTCGAACTAAATCCTGCAGGGGCTCCTGTGTTTCAAGTATGTTGGGATCTCCAGGATTAGTTTTAATCCGATTAACAAGATCTTGAACAGTTAGTGCCGGTGAATTGCTCTGTGCAGTCTGCTCTGCAGCACTGATATCTCCAACTTCATTGGCCGGTTGTGCTTGCTCTGCCGCACTTGGCTCTTGAGGTGTTTTGCCAGGCTCCTCACTATTGAACCATTTTCTGTTCTCCTCCCCATCAGGCTGATTTGCTGCCACTGGAGTAACCTCAGTAGGAGTGGCCGTAGCTGCCACTGGAGTAACCTCAGTAGGAGTGACCGTAGCTGCCACTGGAGTATCCTCAGCCGGAGCGACCATAGCCTTCTTAACGGCGGTTAGAAGATGTACAATGGAGAAAGAAAAGCCAGTATGGATAGTTGGTGTAATTGGTACATACTTCTTCTTAGGTTTCTCAGGTTCTACAGGCACCACAATAACTTCTGGCACGACAGGAGCTGGTTCTGCTACAGGAATTGCATCTGTAACAGTATCTGGCTTCTTTTTACTTTTCTTCTTCGAGCTGCCACTGATCTCTACCACCTTTGGACCAGATGGCGCATACTCACCTTGCTCATCCAGACTTGTAAGTTCAACTCTTCCTTTTTGCCTTTTGGACCCAGAGCTGCAACTTGCCAGCGGCATGTTCACTCTTTCAGAAACATCAAAGTCGCCATTAGCATCTTGGACTGCGTAGCCTGCTCTAGTGGCCAGTCTCTCACTCTCTGGTGATCTCAATAATTCGTTGGCTTTTTCATTGCTATCATGCAGTTCAGAGTTGTCATAACCATGCATGTCCAGGTTTGCAATTCCCTTGCGCTTTCTTTCACTCCTTGCTGCTGGGGGTCTCATCACTTCACTAATCTGTTCCGCCACCTCCACATGCACATCGCGTAAATGATCAGGCTCTGCAACCTTTCCTCTGTGTGATCGTTTCCTCTGAATCTGGTAGGGTTCAGAATCTGCAGTGGCGGCAGGATAATTCATTTTGACCGGCTTGCCAAGTTTGTTTGACTTTTTGGCACCATATGCTGGTCTATGAACTTCAGAATATTGAAGGTCTGGCTGTTCTTCAACAAGATTCATATTCGTCCCATCTTCAAACCGTTCTGATGAATCAGATTCTGTCTCTTCACTCTGAACATGGACAGCTTTGCTCCTGGAGTCCTTCTGGCCAATCCTACCATGCTGATTATTGGAGTTCACATTAATCTTCCCCTGTGATATCTTGCCTCTAGGATCAGATCCAGAACGCGCACCATTTATCTGCTGCTCAATACTTTTATAGGACTTAACCTTCACACCATGACCAACTTGAGGCCTCCTGCTCCTGTAATCACCTTCAGGCTGCCCTCTCTGCCAGTCACTTGAGAGATCAGCATGGCTACCAGCTGGCCAATCCCTCTCTTCCACTTTGAGAGGTTTATTTTGGGCGCCTTTTCCACCGTATATCCGATCTCTCTCCGAGTATTTTGCACTCCTTGCGTTCTCAGAATACGGAGGCTCAAATGATGCTGCTAAGGTAACTCCCTGATTACCAATGGCATTCCTGCCATGGTAGTAAGAAGAACCAGTCTGGCTATCATGGAAGTTGTTTCCATAAGGATTGATATCATAGCCCGTGGTCAATTCCTTCTTCACTGGCTTCATCAGCGGTCTCTGAGACCGGATCCTGGGCAACTCCCTGTCATATCCCAGGTCCTCAGAATGAAGGCCATCTATGCTTCTGCGCAGCTTCCCTCTATGTGCGACTCCGGCATCATACCCATACGCATTATCTTGATGAGAAAGCTTAGAGAGAGCCACTGCAGCATCACGGCCAGACCCTGCAATGTACTGCTCACCCATGCCTTTTGACACACCCAACCGCAGAACGCCCTTGGACCTTTCCTTCCCTAACTTCCCAGCCTTGTTGAGACCCATCTTATCTGGCTTCGACCGTGTCAAGAACTGTTCAGCAGACTCCCTGCTCTCTGAGTCAGTCTCTGAACCAGCCCGGGCAACCAGACCCAGTTCTTTCTGCTTCCGCTGCGCCTTCATCGCATCCATAGCTCTCAGCCTCTCACCAAGGCTGTACCCATTGCAGCTCTTCCAGCAGTCCTTGGTGTCCCACAGCCCCAGCACCATCGAATTGTGGTACCTCTGCAGGTGGTAGTAGTGCTTGCGCCGCTCCGCGAAGCGGGCACCGCGGCGGTACAGGACGATCCTGGGGTCGCAGAGGCCGCCCTTGAGGCGGTCGAACAGGGTGGCCAGGGGGCTCCCGAAGTGGAAGTTGTCCCCCCTGAGGAGCTCGACGAGCGTGCGGGCGAAGGTCTCCTGGTCCAAGTCGGGCAGGAAGGCGGCGAGGCGGAGCCGGTCGTCCTCGGAGAGCAGGCCGTTCCAGGCGTCGAGCGAGATCACGCCGTCGAGGCCGGGGAGGTCGTAGAGGTCCAGCGGCAGGGCGACGCTCTGGTCCCCGACCTGGCACATCTCCGCCCCCGCCTCCCCGAGCTGCGTGATCTCCAGCTCGTCAGACCCCATCCCGGAGTCGCCCTCCTCCTCCTCCTCCTCTGCCTCCTCTGCTTCCTGGCCGCCGCCATTCTCCTCGTGGGCCGAGAAGCCCTCCGCCTCGGACCCCTCCGAGGCCGTGGCGGGCGACCGCTCCTCGTCCTCCTCCGTGGAGCCCGCGTCCTCCCCGCCGGACTCCAGCCGCTGGACCCTGGCGCCGCCGGTCCTCACGATCGCCATCGCGCCACACCACCACCTGCGCCAAACCAACCCTCAGCAAAAACACGCCCGCCAGCCGGCCAAAACCCTAGCCCCCAAACCGAATCCCAATCCAACCCGCCCCGCCCCGACCCACCGGGAGCGGAGCCGCGCCCGCCCGCGAATCGAACGGAACGGGAACAGGAAATCTCACCGGAGAAAGCAGGGGCGGCGCGGGAGTAACCCTAACCCTAGGAAGGCGGCGATGGGGAGTTGTGGGGATGGGGGGCGGGGGACGGGAGGCGGATAAATAGTGGGTGGGGGGAGGAAGACGACGGAGACGTGGCGGCCGCGGGGGCCGTCGGATGCGCGGGCGGGGCGGGATTACGGAGGGGGCGAGGGGGCCGGGCGCAAAAGTGTCCGGTCCGGGTGGGGGGTGGGAGGCGGGGGTGGGGTGGGGGTGGGAGGAAGGGGAAGGGGGAGAAGAGACGGGGCGAGCCGAGGTGGGAGGAAGGAGGAGGAGAGCGAGGGGAAAGAGAGGGGTGCTGCTGTGGGCCCGGGTTCCTGACCGGTGGGGCCGGCCGGGGAGGGGCGTGAGGGGCTCTGGTTTTGCGCGGGAACTAACTGGGATTGTCGAGGGGAGTGAGTGAGCTTAGCTTCACCCCTCGCAGTCCCTCCGAAGTCCGAACTTCATTGATATCCCATGGACTAAGTTAAAGTACCTACCCCCTTCGATTCATATTAATTGTCGTACAATTGACAATTAATGTGGATCGGGGTAAGTACTCCCTTCGTTCCAAAATACGTGTCTCAATTTTAGTATAATTTTGTATTAAAGTTGGTACAAAGTTGTGACACTTATTTTACTGTGACGGTAGGTTTGTAACGAATTAATGTTCGGTGCAGAAATCGGGGAGAACAAGATGGTACTCCGCGCGTTGCTGCGGAAATCGGTTGCGGTGTAATTTTAGTGAGATGTGATCACGTGCAATATTTGTATTCGGATTAATAATATATGAAGTAAAACTGAAGATACATGTATTATATAGTAGGAAAATTGCCCATGCGTTGTTGCAACGAAAGAGAGAACTATCTAAACCCGCATCAACCAAATTTCACATATAACTGTTTTCTGACTAAGTCCTCTGATAATAGAGGTTCAAAGTGTATGAGGAAACACCGGTGAAAAGGGTAAAAACCAAGTGGAGTGCAGGAGGACAGAAGAATAGTGATGAAAAATGAGTAGTAGCAATTACTAACTTCACTTCCGTTGCGTCACAAAGGTCATTGATGACTCGTCTTTATCCTCGTCGTGTCACGCCACTGATACGTCTCCAACGTATCTATAATTTTTGATTGTTCCATGCTATTATATTATCTGTTTTGGATGTTTTATATGCATTAATATGCTATTTTATATTATTTTTGGGACTAACCTATTAATCTAGAGCCTAGTGCCAGTTTCTGTTTTTTTCCTTGTTTTTGAGTATTGCAGATAAGGAATATTAAACGGAGTCCAAACGGAATAAAATCTTCGATATGATTTTTCTTGGACCAGAAGAAACCTGCCAGACTTGGAGATGAAGGCAGGAGGCCTGCCGGGAGGCGACAAGCCACCTGGGCGCGCCCTAGGGGGGGCGCCCCCCTGGCTTGTGGCCCCCCAGCAGGTCTCCTAACCCTATTCTTCGGCCTATAAATTCCCAAATATTCCCCCAATACCAAAAAGAGCCACGAAAATACTTTTCCGCCGCCAGAAGCTTCTGTTCCCGTGAGATCCCATCTTGGAGCCTTTTCCGGTAATCTGCCGGAGGGGGATTCGATCACGGAGGGCATCTACATCAACTCCATTGCCCCTCCGATGATCCGTGAGTAGTTCACCACAGACCTTCGGATCCATAGCTAGTAGCTAGATGGCTTCTTCTCTCTCTTTGTTCTTCAATACCATGTTCTTCATGATCTTCATGGAGATCTATCCGATTAATACTCTTTTGCGGTGTGTTTGTCGAGATTCGATGAATTGTGGGTTTATGATCAGATTATCTATGAATATTATTTGATTCTTCTCTGAATTCTTATATGCATGATTTCATATCTTTGCAAGTCTCTTCGAGTTATTGGTTTGGTTTGGCCAACTAGATTGGTAATTCTTGCAATGAGAGAAGTGCTTAGTTTTGGGTTCAATCTTGCGGTGTCCTCACCCAGTGACAAAGTAGGGGTAGCGAGGCACGTATTTGTATTGTTGCCATCGAGGATAAAAAGATGGGGTTTTCATCATATTGCTTGAGTTTATCCCTCTACATCATGTCATCTTACCTAATGCGTTACTCTGTTCTTCATGAACTTAATACTCTAGATGCAGGCAGGAGTCGGTCGATGTGTGGAGTAATAGTAGTAGATGCAGAATCGTTTCGGTCTACTTGACACGGACGTGATGCCTATATGCATAATCATTGCCTTGGATATCGTCATAACTATGCGCTTTTCTATCAATTGCTCGACAGTAATTTTTTCACCCACCGTATTATTTTCCTTCATGAGAGAAGCCTCTAGTGAAACCTATGGCCCCCGGGTCTATTTTCCATATTATATTTTCAGATCTATAAACCAAAAATACCAAAAATACTTCGCTGCAATCTTTTTACTTTTGTTTTACTTTTCATTTTAGCAATTTTTTATATCTATCTCTATCAGATCTCATCCTTGCAAATAACCGTGAAGGGATTGACAACCCCTTTATAGCGTTGGGTGCAAGAGTTTGATTGTTTGTGTAGGTGCGAAGATTGGGGACTTGCTTGTATCTCCTACTGGATTGATACCTTGGTTCTCAACAACTAAGGGAAATACTTATCTACTTTGCTGCATCACCCTTTCCTCTTCAAGGGAAAACCAACGCAAGCTCAAGAAGTAGCAAGAAGGATTTCTGGCGCCGTTGCCGGGGAGGATACATAGCAAGTCAAGACAAGAACTCTCCCGTCAACTTGCCAATTTCTGGCGCCGTTGCCGGGGAGATTTACATCAAGCCTACCAAGTACCCATCACAAACTCATCTCTTGCATTTACATTATTTGCCATTTGCCTCTCGTTTTCCTCTCCCCCACTTCTAAAACGATTTTCAGAAAAAACCAAAAAGATTTGCCTTTTTATTCGCCCTTCTTCCGTTCGTCTTTTCGTTTGCTTTTTGTTGGCTTGTGTGCTAGATTGCTTGTTTTGTCACGATGACTCAAGAGAATACCAAGTTGTGTGACTTCTCTCAATTAAGAACCAAGATTTAATCGAACCAATAGGAGTCTACAAGCTAACAAGATAAGCATCACCTACACACAAACAAAATATATGCTTGCACCCAACTTGGCAAGAGGATTGTCAATTACTGATAGGCAATTGACAGAAAAGTAGCATTCATAACTATGATTATTCTGGCATAATCTTGTATAGGCATCACGTCCGTGACAAGTAGATCGTAATCCAACTACATCTAATACTATTACTCCACCCCGATACCGCTATCCAGCATGCATCTCAAGGTATTAAGTTTAGTGGAAAACAGAGTAACGCAATAAACAAGATGACATGATGTAGACAGAAAAAACCTAGCAATGAGATGAATCCCCATCGTTTTATCCTTAGTAGCAACAACACATCACGTGCATTCTTCCCATTCTATTTTAGGATCCGAAGTATGTCTAGAGGGGCGGGGGTGATTATACTACTTGACCAAATAAAAATATAGCATTTTCCCAATTTTAAATGTTGGCAAGTTTTAGCAATTGTAGCAAGTCAAGTACACCCTACACATGCAAGTCTAAGAGTATAGCAGTGGAAAGTAAAGACATGCACATGAAAGTAAAGGTAGGGAGAGGAGAATCAAACGCAATTGATGACACGAAGATTTTTTCCGTGGTTCCGATAGGTGGTGCTATCGTACGTCCACGCTCATGGAGACTTCAACCCATGGAGGGTAGTGGTCACGAGAGTCCACGGAGGGCTCCACCCGTTAGGGTCCCAAAGTAGCACCCTCGTCTATTCCATCACGGCTTCCGTCCACAAAGGACTAGCCTCACCATGGGTAGATCTTCATGAAGTAGGTGATCTCCTTGCCCGTACAAACTTCTTGGTTCAACTCCACAACACGAAGGAGGCTCCCAAGCGACACCTAACCAATCTAGGAGGCACCACCCTCCAAAAGATAATAGATGTGGTAACAATGATGAACTCCTTGCTCTTGTGCTTCAAAAGATAGTCTCCTCAACACACAATCATTCTCTCACAGATTTGGCTTGGTAGAAGAGGTTGATTGGATGGAAAGCAACTTGGAGAGGCTAGAAATCAAGATTCATATGGTTGGAGTGGAAGGTCTTGATCTGAACACATGAGCAGGTGGTTCTCTCTCAGAAAAATGGATGGGGCAAGTGTAAGTGTGTTCTAAGTGCTTCCTCTACGAGTGAGAGGAGGTGGAGGGGTATATATATGCATCTCCAAAAATCCAACCGTTACAACATTATTGCCCAACTCGGTGAAACCGGAGTAAAAACTCGGTTGCACCGACTAGTGCAAAATGTGGCAACTTTCGGATTTTCGGTGAGACCGATATATAAATCTCGGTGGTACCGATTCTTGAAAATGGCAACCAGAGAGTTGGTCCAAAACTTTGGTGAGACCGATTCTCAAAACTCGGAGGTACCGATTCCTGAAAATGGCTAACCAGAGAGTTGGTCCACAAACTCTGTGAGACCGATTCTCAAAAACTTGGTGGTACCGAGATGCTAGGGTTTGGCTTAGGATCTGTCTGAGGCAAAACTCGGTAGGGCCGAATGGAAATTGTTGGTGGCACCGATTTTGGATATTTGGTTTTGGACACAGTATTTGTGGGAGAATTTCACGTGTATTTTTGGTGGCTAATCTCTAAGCACTTGAGCAACCAGATCATCATAGACACCTCATCCCCTTTTAATAGTATTGGCTTTCCTATGGACTCAAAAGTGATTTCTAATAAAATGTAAAATGTAGAGTCTTCAAGCTTGTTGCCAATAGATGTTCCTTGCATCTAGGGGATCTCCTCACAATCCTTTTGCCAATCCATTCATTGAACTTTCCTAAAATATACTTGGTGGAAACATTAGTCCAATGAAATATATGTTGTTATTAATTACCAAAACCACCTAGGGAGAAGTTGTGCTTTCAATCTCCCCCTTTTTGGTAATTGATGACAACATATAGATCAAAGCTTTGATAGGGATAAAACAATGAGTAGCATCTTCACTTTGAGAAGTATGTGATAAGCAAGAGCTCCCCCTAAATTTGTGCATTATTTAAAATTTGCGTTTGAATGCAAATGCACAATCGATTAGGAGTGTGGGTAATTCTTTCATGTCACATACAACTTGGTGGTGCGCATAAAAGATGTGAATGGATGGATTACAATGCACATGACACCAAAAATGAGTGAATGATCATAATATTAACATCACATGGATAGGAAATAGTAGCATCATCAAGCAAATGTATGATTAAACCACTGTTCAAAAAAATCGGCCGATTCAGTGATTTATCGGTCGATTAATCGCTACTCGGGGTGTGGCCGCTAAGATAAGGTCATATCTTCAGCATTAATCTTTTGGGCCGATTTATCGGTCTGACAACCGATTTATCGCGAATATTTCGATTAATCGGTATGGCCCTCGTGTACAGGAATCTCAAAATGGGCCGCCCTTCCCCCGCAAAGCACGAAATGTTGCCGCTCGATATGGTTTGGGATTCTGTCTACACCGCCGCAGTATTCCCCATCCACACACCCGCCTCCATATCCCCGAGCCACACCGCCGCAGCCACCCTGCTTGCCTCTGGTGGCCGGGGCTAGCACCGTCGGAGCTGCCTGTCCTCTGGATCTTGTCCTCCTCTTCCCCACCAGCCCAGCCACCTGCGCCCTCTCCATCTCACCGCCACCCTCGCCATCTTCGCCCGGAGCAAGATGCCCGACACCTGGAGCATCTCGCCGCCGCCACCACTCCCGCCCTTCCTCCAGCAGCAGCAGTGAACCGGGACCACGCCATCATCCCTTCCTCCTGGTCCCTTCCTCCTGACGCCTGACGGTCGAAGCATCTTGCCGCTACCACCACTTCCGCCCTTCCTCCCGACGCCCGATAGTTGGAACCTCTCGCTGCCACCACCACCGTCCCTTCCTCCGACGGAAGACGACCGGAGCATCTCGCCGCTGCCAGCACTTCCTACAACAGCACACCATCCCTGCCACTCCCTCCTCTAGCAGCAAGCAGGCCAAAGATTGGACCTGCTACTGTCCCTGCTTCTTCAGTGTAATGTAGGGTATTTTTTCTTTTTTACTGCTTTAGACTCTTTGATAATTTGATGAATAGATGCTGGTATTGTAGATTTGTAGATCCTACTACAAGCATCTTTACCGATGTAGAAGTCATGTCCGGATTGATGGATGTTATTGAACAATTTTATCATCATGATGATGATAAGCAGGATAAAGTGCTTAACACAGACTTGCCGAAGTTTAAGAAGAAGGAAGGCATGTTTGGGAAGGTGGCTGTCACAAAAGCCATTAGGAATGAAAATTACAATGTCGGTAAGCTTGTTCTCAATGATAATTCTGCCATATTGCATTTCTGAAAATTTTGGGCTGGTGCGTTACAGTTTCAATTTTCTATAAATGTAGGGGAATGGTGGGCAACTTATGGACTACAAACTCCTACATTGATGCACGTGGCTTTGAGGATACTCAACCTGACCACAAGTTCATCCGGATGTGAAAGAAATTGGAGTGTTTTTGAACAAGTAATTCTCAACTTGCAAATACTCAAATCTGATCCTTACTTTGTTTTTGACAATATGTGAATCTCTAAGCTTCACTTTGCAATTTGTAGGTAGATGCAAAGAGGAGAAATAAACTAGATGTGCGTCGTAGGGACGATCTAGTTTATATTCAATTCAATGGAAGAATGCTAGACAAGAGAAAGAAGTACTCATCATCTTGTGATGTCCTCCTTGGTGAAGATGCTTCCACAGCCCAAGATTGGATATGTGAAGATGCTTACATTGATGATGAGATGGGGGAAACCGAAGATGACAATGCAATGGAGCCTCGTAGAAGTCTAAGGGTGAGAGAACTACATGAAGTGGAAGAGTTTGTTTTCGACGATGAATCTGACACTGTGCCTATCAATGAGGATGAGATAGAGTTCGAGTCTGACGATGATGGGGTTGGGATAGAGGAATCCAATGACAATGGTGAGGAAGACCATATGCAACCCTGAATCCTATGCCAATGACAATGTCTGATGTTTGCTAGTAGCCTAGCACTTTATTTGGACTTTTGGTTGTGAGTTGTGAGAGAATCACAGAGCAAAGGACTATGTGGTGTTGATTGGTGTTTGGCTGTGTGCTAGCAAAGTAGCAAGAACCATGTTATTTGTGTTTTCTGGACCTTATTATGACCTTGCTTAGCCTTGTTTGAACTTTCCTGGACCTTGTTATCACCTTATTTGCTTGCAAAGTAGCAAGACTAATATGTATTATATGCACTGCTGTACTGGCCCTTGTTATCACCTTATTTGCTTCCTGCTAGTGTTATCTGTTATGTAATATCTATTATATATGCATTGTTTGAGACATGCAAAAACGATACATGTGCTGCCGTAGTGTTGTCCTAATTTTGTTTGTTCTGTAATTCTACAATACTATTATATGCACTGCTGTAGTATGAAGAACTGCTGCCCTATTTGAATTTTGAAACATGCAAAAAAGGGCATGTGCTACTGCTATATATTGATGTACTATTCTGTAGTATTGTCCTATTTAAAGGCGTACCGTTTAAGTGATTTTTTTTTCTATTTTTATCTTGTCAGTGCTTGAAACCTATGACTTATAAAAAACTGACCGATTAATAGTCCACCGATAAAATCGATTAATCATCCGATTTTCTGATTAATCTCTTATCTCCAGTCGACCGAGACGATAACGATAAGCGATATCCCAAACAGTGGATGAAACACAACCAAGTTTAAGAACAACCAAGTGATAAACCAAATGTTTTTAACACAAAGAGAGCAACCAAAAGACAAAACACTCTCTCTCGAAGCCCTATGATCTATACACTTCTCCCCTTTGGCAACAAGTTACCAAAAAGTTGAAAGTATGTAGAGCTAGGTGTCTCTCTGGGCTTGATCTCCTTCGGTAGCCGTTGAAGGAGTCAAAAGAAGGGCGTCGGCGAATGCTTCAGTTGAAGTCCTCTGAGGTGGTGGAGTAGACGCTAAAGGTGCAGAAGGAGCTAAAGGAGCGGTAGCTGGTGCTGACGAGGAAGGCCTCAGCTCTGGAGCAGGCACGATAGACGTTTTGGCTTGTCTCTTGAACTGAGTGCTGAGCTGGAGAGGAGGACCATGATCATCACTAGAGTGGGGACTGGGCACTGCATCCGCTTCCTGTTTTAGCTCATTGACAGTCACTATCGGCTCATCAACCTTGTTGTCAAGAGCATGAAATTTTGTCTCCACAATCCTCTCAAGACTCTTCTGGTTCTTGAGGATCTCAGCCACATTCTTTTCGATCCCTTGGAGAGAGCTAATAAGATAGGACATTTGATCGCTCTTCGTCCTTGGAACCTGAGCACTAGTGGCTCTAGTTGCTTCTGCCTCTGCCGGTGCAGTAGCTAAAGTGGGATGAGAAGGATCCATCACCACAACGTTGTGCTCGAACTCTGGCAATAGTGGCAGGTGTGGACGATCAAGTACATATAGGCTCTTTCCAACTTCGGAATTGATGAGCATCTGAATGTATGGAGCATATCCACATGATCTCTTCTGATCAGCAGCTGTCCTCTTGATTGTCTCAACAATCAAATCCATCACTTGGAATCTTGTGTGGGTGTCTACATGATGCAGCATGTTGATGGAGTAACCCCTAATCATCTTGTCATCTCTAGACTTTGGCATCAAAGTATATCTCATGATGGTGTTGGTAGTGGGTAATCCAGCTTGCAGAAAGTAGACAGAGCCAAACTTGTGAGTCTGAACATAAGCAGCAGGGATATGATTATACATATTGGCCATGGAATTGTGATTCATCTTGGCCTTAGAATAGACATCAATATCTCCCTCTTGTACCCGTGGGGCTCCTAAGATGGTTGCCCACTCATCAATTGTAGCTTGGTACCTAGTGCCTTCAGTCATCCAAACTATCCTTCCATCTGGATAGAAATGAGTTGTAGAGTAGAACTGCATAATCATCTCATCATTCCATGCAGTGAACTCTCTGCCAACAAATGCATCTATGTCAATGGCCTTGAAGTTCTCTAGAACATGAGGAAAGTAGTCTTCATTCTCCTTAATGTTCTTCCAGTCTACATATCTCATATCACTAACTGCAGGACTCTTGTCTAACAAGACAATCTCATAAAAATCTTGCTGCTCCTTGGTGTGGAAGCGAGCATCTACAACAGTTCTCCTCCTTATGGCATATGGATCATCAACTCTCCATTTCCTTAGTCCAGTGTCCTTTCTCTTCTTCATGTCCTTAGCAAATGAGTGATCATCATTGTGTTCAGGCAAATGGGTCTCAGCTTCCTCATCATAGCAACATCTTCCTCTTCTTCCATGGTGGAAGATCTCATGTTCTTCTCAGCAAGAGGTATATCTCTGGTTGTCCTCTTTGGCTTGGGGGCAGATGGCTTCTTAGGAGTTGTTGGCTTGGCCTTAGATGCAGCCTGACTGGACATTGCATCAGCCATCAGCTTCTTCTTCTTGGAGGGAGGAGGTTGTGCAATTGGTTCTTCCTCTTCCTCTTCTTCCTCTTCATCAAGATATTCTGGAGTGGAGGGGAGAACAACAACACGAGCAATCTTCTTTCTCTCTATCTTCTGGCCTGCCTTCTTGGGCATGGACTTTGAAGTCATAGCAGCCCTATCACTCGCTAGTGCTCTTCCAGCTCCAGAATTGGCATACTCCTTCCTAACTGGCCTCTTAGCAGAAGTGGCCTCATTGGCAGATTTCCTAGTAGCTTTTTCTTTCTTTTCTTGCTGCTTCTTGGCTAGAACCTCTTCTGGCACAAAATCTGAGTCCTCCTCATCTGAATTAAGCTTCTTCTTGACCCTTGTGGAAGCCTTGGGCAACCCATGAGAACTGGGGGTGCCTAGATCTTCTGAAGATGAAGAACCAGCTTTTGGGCTAGTGCCAGCATCCAAGTCAACACTCTGCTCTCTGAAGTCATTGTCACTGTCCTCTGAGCCTGACATATTGACCCTGTGAATAGATATAGATGAGCCGAAGGGATAAGCATCACAAAATCCAAAAGTTTTTTAAAGTTTGAACTCAAAAATGTAGTTTTAGAATTCTGCAACATGTAATTCGGTTCCACCGAGTTTCAATTTTCAGAGCTACCGAGACAGACTCCCTCTTACACAGTGACTTGGTCACCTTTTCGGTTTCACCGAAAAGAATGACTTGGCCACACCGAGAAAGTTCTTAGAACCCTAAAAACTATCGGTCGTACCAATTCTTTCCACTCGGTGATACCGAAATGCAGGTAGCGGAACCCTAAACCTAATTTTTCTCATTCTGCTAATCTACGGGATTTGTTTAGAGGATGGAGACAGTGCAATCCGTGGAAAGATAATGGGCAAAACCTAATTCGCAAGAATCAGAATCAATGAGCGCAAAAGGGGCGAGATCTTTACCCTAACTTGGTGAAGATCTCCTACGGCAGCGACGGCGGAGAAGATTCCCGTCTATGCTGAGGAACTCCGGTGGCGAGGGCGCACGGAGATGAAGTGACGACGTCCGTAGACACGAGCACAACAGTAGGGGTTTGCGTAGGACGACGATTGAAGATTGAATTTCAAAAATAGGGTCCGCTGGATATATATATATATATATATATATATATATATATATATATATATATATATATATATATATATATATATATATATATATATATAGACACACACACACACACACACACACACACACACCCTTACTGTCCGTGACACCAATTGAAACATTTTGGTGCCACCGAGTTTCTTAACTGCCAGGCGAGAGTGAAACTCGGTGAGACCGAGATGGAGAAATCGGTGGTACCGAGGACAAAAAAACCAGATCAACCCTAGTGGTTCGGTGGAACCGAGATTGTGGAATTGGTTACACCAAGTTGCACATGGGAGGTTTTGGAAGTCAGCTCTTGTCGAAACGGAACTTCGAGTGCTCCTCACACGGAGGGTTCGAAAAGTGCTTGCTCAAATTTTGTGATGAAGCATGAATAGAATTTGAGACGAGAAAGCATTGATAGCTAGAGGAGGGTACTTAGGCATTCTTGTATATCCAATTGGCCAAAGAAAATAAAAGCCAAATAACAGCAATTGTATATCCTCGAATGAGAAAAGATATGCATACCAACATGCTCACACAATAAGATATCAATAGAAATCATGGCAAACATGCACAACTACTCTAGTATCTACCAAGCACTTTGGCGATGATGGAGTCATCTATATATGAGTATATCGACTTAGGAGGCAAGTAAGAATACTTGATCATAGGTCATACTCATCGTTTAAGCCAAGTGGAGTTACCACTTTTACATAAAGCATTTAATGTCGTCACATCTTATGAGATGCTTTAACTCAAGTCTTAGAGTAAAGCTCCCCCTTGATGTGACATCCCCTCTAAGGGGGACAAATTAACCTTGGGTTTTGTCGATGAAGACTTCATGTAGGTGATGTAGTGGTGGATGCTCATTGTTGATGAAGATCATCTTGAGTTGGGAGCAATCCTTGTTGTTTCGTACTCTTCTCACCTACACCGATTAGTCCCATACAAGGAACAAATACAAGGATATCTATGGACATGGAGTGAAGCACATTTAGATGATGTCCGTTGATTCTTTAATTACCTTGTCCCTTGCTCACCTATGAAGGGTTTGTGACTCCTTGAACCATTGCATAAGGTTGGAGTTGATTGCAATGATTCTTGCCAATGATGAATGTGAGTGAATTTGTTGGCGGAGTCACCCCTCAAGAACTTCTCTAGTTCTTCTTCTTTGGGACCCACATCAAATTGATGGGGATCCTTGGAGTTGAAGTAGCACTTGATGAAGTAGAGCTTGTAGTAGCCTTGGGAACCCACTTGACCATGGCTTGGGATTCATCTTCAAATGTGTCAATCTCTTCTTGAAGCTTGTCCTTGCCCTTGAGCTTGTGGTCTTGTGGTGGAAGGTCATCTTGAGCTTTTGTTCCCTTGGGGATAGTATGATCATACTTCTCCCTTTGAGGAACAAACTTCGGCTTGGGGTATTGACCTTCTTCCCATTCAACTCCATTGGCGTTGAAGTAGCCAATACCTTGGTTCTTCCGGTATCCTCCATGCTTGCGTATAATTTCCTCAAATTGCTTACATCCGGAAAGACTTTTGTAGACACCTTTCTCTATAATTACTTTCAATAAATTGTTTTCTTTCTCAAGTTTAACTTGGCTAAGAGAATCATTAGTGGAATCAATGGAGCTACTAGAAACAACATTATTGGATTTAGCGTTAGCATTGTTGTTACTAGATGAAGAACCTTTCTTGCCTTTGTTACTAGTTTGCTTAGATTTAACTTGTGGAAAAAAAGTAAACAAGAGTAATCATTTGGCAAGATAAGAAGAACTCTTCTTTCGAAGATCGTCATTGATAGCTTTAATAAACTCATGATCTTGCTCTAAATTGAGCTTCTCGAAGCGTAGCTTCTCATGAGGTCTTAAGAGCTCTCTATGATCTTCTAGAGTAGATTCATGAGCTAACTTAAGAGTGTTTAGTTCTTTAGTTAGACGCTCAATCTCCTTCTTATCATCATCATATGACTTATCTTGATTAGCATGATTATCATCAAGTTCATTTTGACTAACATCACTAGTTTCATCAAAGAGCAAGTCATCATCTCCTAATAGATCATCCTCATCACTATTGAAGTCAATGTATTCGGGGTGTGATACCTTGGTGCCTTTATCCATGAAGCAACTTCCACTTCCTTCATTTGGTGAATCAAATATGTCATAGGAGTTGGAGGTTACGAGTGCTAATCCGGCAACACCTTCATCTTGACTATAGTCAGAGTTGGAGCGGTAGCTTCTCTCGGATTGTTTGTCGGAATCGGAGCCGGAAACCCATTCACCAACATAAGTTTGATGTCTTCTTCTTGTGTAGCTCTTGGTGCACTTGTCCTTCTTCTCCGAGTCCTTGCTTCTCCTGGAGGGTCTTCGTTCATAGCGATCTTCTCTACTCCTTCTCTCTCTATGAGGTGATTCATCTCTTGAGCTTCGTCTTCTAGGTGATTCTTCTGTTCTTTTGTGGGGGGGGGGGGGGGGGGGGCGTGCACTCATTGGAATAGTTTCCGGGCCTTCCACAATTGTAGCAATTCCGGTCACGACTAGAGGACGCTTCTCTTCATATCTTGAATTGGAGCTTCTCTCTTTGTCTCTACTCTTGTAGAACTTGTTGAATTTCTTGACCATGAGGCTTATTTATTCATTGGTAACAAGGTTGTCACTTAAAGTAGCGGGAGTGTCACTTGTAGCTTTGTATGCACCGCTTGACTTGGTGTGAAGTTCTTCTTTGTCTTTGAGTGACATCTCATGAGCAACAATCCTTCCATTGACTTCCGTAGGCTTGAGATCTTTGTAGTTTGGCATCATTTGGATCAATGTGCACACGGTGTCATACTTTCCATCCAAGGCTCTAAGGATCTTCTTGATGATCAATTTGCCGGTCAATCTCATTTGTGATGAGTGCAAGCCTAGAGTACATTTCCGCGACTCCTTCACCATCCTTCATCTTGAACTTGTCAAGTTGACTTTGTAGCACATCCAACTTAGATTTCCTAACGGATTCGGTAGTCGGTACCTTCGTGCATATCAACCAAAGTATCCCAAATTTCCTTTGGATTCTCAAGATGGCTTATCTTGTTGAACTTCTTCGGGGCATAAGAAGTTGAATAGAATGTCGCATGCTTGAGCGTTGTATTGCAACATCTTCAATTGTTCCGCGGTCACTTCACGATACGGTTCCTTTCCATCTCCAAAGAATTCACCTTGCAATCCAACACGAACAACAGCCCAAATGGCGGGGTTATGACCAAGAATATGCATTTTCATTTTATGCTTCCAACTAGCAAAGTTTGTACCATCAAAATATGGACCTCTACGATGATAACTTCCCTCACTAGACGCCATACTCTCCTAGGTTGTGAAACCAATGCAATGGAGACCAAAGCTCTGATACCACTTGTAGGATCTGAAGTATGTCTAGAGAGGGGGGGGGGGTGATTAGAATACTTGACCAAATAAAAATCTAGCATTTTCCCAATTTTAAATGTTGGCAAGTTTTAGAAATTGTAGCAAGTCAAGTACACCCTGCACATGCAAGTCTAAGAGTATAGCAGCGTAAAGTATAGACATGCACATGAAAGTAAAGGTAGGGAGAGGAGAATCAAATGCAATTGATGACACGAAGATTTTTCCGGTGGTTCCGATAGGTGGTGCTATCGTACGTCCACGCTGATGGAGACTTCAACCCACGGAGGGTAGCGGTCGCGAGAGTCCACGGAGGGCTCCACCCGTTAGGGTCCACAAAGTAGCAACCTCGTCTATTCCATCACGGCTTCCGTCCACGAAGGACTAGCCTCACTATGCGTAGATCTTCACGAAGTAGGCGATCTCCTTGCCCGTACAAACTTCTTGGTTCAATTCCACAACACGAAGAAGGAGGCTCCCAAGTGACACCTAACCAATGTAGGAGGCACAACCCTCCAAAAGGTAATAGATGTGGTAACAATGATGAACTCCTTGCTCTTATGCTTCAAAAGATAGTCTCCTCAACACACAATCACTCTCTCACAGATTTGGCTTGGTAGAAGAGGATGATTGGGTGGAAAGCAACTTGGGGAGGCTAGAAATCAAGATTCATATGGTTGGAGTGGAAGGTCTTGATCTCAACACATGAGCAGGTGGTGTTCTCTCAGAAAAATGGATGGGGCAAGTGTAAGTGTGTTCTGAGTGCTTCCTCTACGAGTGAGAGGAGGTGGTGGGGTATATATAGGCATCTCCAAAAATCCAACCTTTACAACATTATTTCCCAACTCTGTGAAACCGGAGTAAAAACTCAGTTGCAACGACTAGTGCAAAATGTGGCAACTTTCGGATTTTCGGTGAGACCGATATATAAATGGGTAACCAGAGAGTTGGTCCAAAACTTCGGTGAGACCGATTCTCAAAACTCGGAGGTACCGATTCCTAAAAATGGCTAACCAGAGAGTTGGTCCACAAACTCGGTGAGACCGATTCTCAAAACTTGGTGGTACCGAGATGCTAGGGTTTGGCTTAGGATCTGTCTGAGGCAAAACTCGGTAGGGCCAAATGGAAATTGTTGGTGGCACTGATTTTGGATATTTGGTTTTGGACAGAGTATTTGTGGGAGAATTTCATGTGTATTTTTGGTGGCTAATCTCTAAGCACTTGAGCAACCAGATCATCATAGACACCTCATCCCCTTTTAATAGTATTGGCTTTCCCATGGACTCAAAAGTGATTTCTCACAAAATGTAAAATGTAGAGTATTCAAGCTTGTTGCCAATAGATGTTCATTGCATCTAGGGGATCTCCTCACAATCCTTTTGCCAATCCATTCATCGAACTTTCCTAAAATATACTTGGTGGAAACATTAGTCCAATGAAATATATGTTGTTATTAATTACCAAAACCACCTAGGGAGAAGTTGTGCTTTCATCTGTCACTAGGGTATACATCACCGTGAGGTTGAACCCACTACTGAGCACCATTCCCTCTGAAGAATTACCATCTATCTTGGCTAGAGAAGACAAATAACTCGGAAAGCATACATAGCTACTCAATCGTAAGACAAAGAAACTTCAAAAGATTCAATTATATTCAATGAACAATCTGGTCACAAATCCACAATTCATCGGATCCTAATAAACACACCATAAGAATTACATCGGATTGATCTCGGAGGAGATCATTGTATTGAAGTTCCAAAAGAGAGAGAGAGAGAGAGAATAAGCCATCTAGATACTACTATCGACCCATACACTACTACAGGAAGGTCCAAAGACGACACACAAATCAGAGACCCTTCGATGAAACTGTGTGCGATGACCAAATCGCAAACATATAGTTATAGCTCTGTCGCTAATGACGTGAACCGTGTGCGATGGCGGATCCATCAAACACGATCCAAAAAAAGTTGCGTGTACGATCTGTAGCAAACAGTTGGCCCAGATAAACTGTTTGTGATTGGACAATATAACACAAACGGTTAGAAAAATACAAGTGTGTGCGATGTATGACATACAGTTCATCCTGATAAACTGTTTGCGCTGATCCAGCAGAACACAAACGATTGTCCAGATGATTACGTGTGCGATAGATGGCATACATGTCACTCGGATGAACTGTTTGTGATGAGATAAAATAACATAAATGGTTACATAGATCAAGATATGTGTGATAGACAACATACATGCCACTGGGATGAACTGTGTGCGATAAGCAAAAATAACACAAAGGGTTGCTCAGATCAAGATGTGTGTGATGTACAACATACACATGCCACTCAGATGTGTTGTGGGCAAACGTTTTCGGATAAAGAACTGTTAGGGACTGATGAAATCATCACCGACGGATTTGATTGTTTATTCCGTATGCGATGTGATTTGCTCAATCTGCCCACAAATATCTATGCTCTGTTTAGAAGAACATGATTGCATAACCAAATTAAACATCCAAATACACACATAACATTGGCGATAAACTATTACATGCATAATAAACTTATCCCTCTAAAACTACAAATATTTCGGCATAAAGGGAGTATGAGAAACGATCATCAAATCATCTACTTCCTATGACGCTTGCCGCCACCGCTCTGCTTGTGGCTCGATCCCTCGTCGTCTTCAGGTAGGAGGCACTTCCTCATGTTAATGATCCGCCTGAACATCTCGTAGCATGTGTACGCTTCCTTGGCCGCGGTCTGGAGGTGATATTAATCCTGTTTCTTCACCCAGGCCCTGTGCCAGACATGCTTGTTCTTGTCGCACTCGGCCTTCATGTCTCTGTAGTAGGGGTCGATGATGGCCTCGGCCAGGTCAACATGGGAGTCCATGTTCTTCTTGCTGCCCCAGACCTTGTAGTGGCTGCTGATGTTGACAAGCTTCTGGCAGGCCAAGCCCGAAGTCTTGAGCACCTTTGGGTCATTGGTGGTGTCCACCGTAGCGAACCTGTAGTCGGGGCTGTTGACAAACCTGGTGAAACGCTCGCAAGGCACTATGGCCAGGCAGTAGTGGTAGAGGAGGACATGATGGCCCACGCACAACTGGGCGACGACAACCTTCTGATCATGCCCGGCATGACCGCCGGTGTAAGGAAGGTCGAAGCCGACAACTTTGTACTTGTCATCCGCATCAAGCAACCGCTCCATAGTGTCGATGGAGTCCTCCACCATGCCCGAGTCGTTGGTGTACACCACCATGAGGTCCGTCTTCCTCATGTGGGTCTTCACATGATGCACGCCGAACTCCATTGGAGCGCCGCTGGACATCCTCTCTGTATGTGTCGTCGAGGGTGTGCTTATTGTGTTGTGGAGTGCAATCGAAAGCGTGAAGAGACTATGGTTAATGGTCATGGGTATAAATGGGGACCAGACGTCCTGGAAAACCGGCATGTCCGGATGGCAGTTTTTGCAGTGCGTGATTCAGTCATGGAGCACATAGCTGCACGGGGCGACGCGCGTGGCGCAACCGCATGCATATGGATCCTCGAACGTGATCGTGGGCCGGCCCCAACCGCCGGCAGAGCGCGCGTGGAGGGGCGCGAGAGCAGAGCACTGATACGTCTCCAACGTATCGATAATTTATGAAGTATTCATGCCATGATTGCCTATGTTTACAATACTTTTATATGGTTTTGATGCACTTTATATGATTTATTTAGAACTAATTCGGACTGACGTTGTTTTCAGCACAATTACCTTGGTGTTGTTTTTGTGCAGAAAATGAAAGTTCTCGGAATCGCTCGAAACTTTTTGGAGATTTTTTCTGGAGGAAATAAGCCATATTGGAGCAAAGAACAACCGGAGCGTGATTCCAACACTGAAAAATCCTATAAATCCCAGAAACCCCAGAAATAAACAGAGACTCTCCGTTCCACTGCCGCAACTCTCTGTATCGACGAAAAACCAATTTGGAGACGTTCCAGTACCCTGTCGGAGAGGGAAATCATCATCCGGTGGCCATCTTCATCATCTCGGCGGAGGCCATGATGAGGAGGGAGTAGTTCACCCTCGGGGTTGAGGGTATGTACCAGTAGCTATGTGTTCAATCTCTCTCTCTTGTGTTCTTGAGATGGCACGATCTTGATGTATCACGGGCTTTGTTAATATAGTTGGATCATATGATATTTGTCCCTTGCTATCATGTTGTGATGAATTGAATCATTCCCTTTGAGATATCATTATGTTGGATTGAATATTTTGGTTTGAGAACACTTGATGTACATCTTGCGTGGGATACCCGTAGTGACATTGGGGTATTCTATTGATTCACTTGATATATGTTGAGGCATCAACTTGCGGATTCCGGTGACCTTGGGGATCTAAGCATAGGGGTTGATTGCATGTTTTCATACCACGTTCTCCGGGACGAGGTGCGCAGGCACGTGGAGTCCTTGGTCGAGTGGTTCGCTCAGGTTGAGTCCTCCAAGGAGAGTGGCCGCCTTGGCGCGGACCTCCCAGCAGCCATGGCGAAGACAGCGCCTCCTTCCCCTGAGTTTTTATATTTCTTTCCTGCTGCATCATGAACCACTTGGCCCCGTGGGGCGTAAAGACATTTGTGGGGGTACTTTTGCTTTAAGTAGTAGTCGCGTGTTATGTTTGATGCGTTTCCTTTTGCTCCTCCCACGAGGCCCTCTCCTTTCCCTTGCATTTCCCTTGTGCCCTGCGTCGCCGGGACCCAGCCCCCGAGGTGAACTGCACCGTCGCTGGTGTGCCTAGAGCGCGTGCTCGGCAGGGCCAGAGGGTTCAGGGCTCTTAGGGCCGGTAGGAGCCCCTGAGACGTGATGCTCAGGGACCCCCCCTTGACGCACAGACGGCTCGTGCCGGGAAAGTTAGGGTGCCTCAAGAGGGGAACAGGGGGAAGAAAGCCTGAGGGATGTTCTTTAAACTTTGCTGCGTCGGGGCGCGCGACTCGAGGTGAATTTTCCGCCAGAGATGGCTCGTGAGGCTCGGTTCCTCATGAGCCCCCCTTTTCCGCAAGGCGCCCTCACGAGGCCCTCCTAGGGGGGGGGGCTCCTGAGGCCTCCTGTGTCCTGTACCATGAAAGAAAAGATAGCCGAGTGGCGCCGCGGGGCGCACCTAGGGTGTTGCCTGTGGCCGTCACGCGAGGAGACGAAGGCACCAAGGACCTAGTGAGGTGACATGCACGGGAGAAGGCCCGCGAGACAGAGCTCGATTGCTTGGGTTTTACAGTGCTGTAGGGACGGACCCGAGCACTGACACCATGCCCAGGAGGCAAAGGCACCAAGGACCTAGTGAGGTGACGTGCACGGGAGCAGGCCCGCGACACAAAGCTTGGTCGCTTGGGTTTTGCAGTGCTGTAGGGACGGACCCGAGCACAGACACTGTGCCTAGCCCCCGCTCGCGCGATAGACATGGGGGAGACCATGAAGGCGCACCCCTCCTGAGGCACGTTCAGCTGCGAGGACGCAGGAATTTTTTGGAGAGAAAAAAAAGCTTTACTCATGCATGAAACGAGTTCATTACACAACAGAAAGGTACATGCTGCCATTTTTTAAAATAGACCAGCTTGAGGATGTGGCCGGTAGGCGCCCCTCAAGAATGACAGAAAATGCTGCCATGACGGACACGAGACAGCCTGAGGTTGGCCGCGCTGAAAAGTGCCCTCATTGTCAAAATCTACCAGCGCGGAGCATGGGGATTCCACGAGAGTAGGAAGGGACTCTCACATACCGAGGGCAGCGTGGGTAGAGAGAACCCTGGAGCGTGTACAACTCCGTCTCGCTCGTATCCATGAAAACGGACAAAACTTACGGTGATGGTGGGCGTTCGATGTGTTTGGCACCGGAACACCCACCACTGTCATTTGCGGTGCCACACGGGGCTAGAGATTGGTCGAGGACCACTTCCGCATGCCTTGCGGCGCGGGACTCCAGACTCATGCGCATTAGCCTCTCAAAGGTGGCCGCAACCCCCTTCAAGCCGAAAGGCATGCACATGAGTGGATATGGAGAGAGAGGCCTGATACGTCTCCAACGTATCTACTTTTCCAATCACTTTTGCTTTGGTTTTGACCTCTAATTTGCATGATTTGAATGAAACTAACCCGGACTGACGCTGTTTTCAGCAGAACTACCTTGGTATTATTTTTGTGCAAAAATAAAAGTTCTCGGAATTGGATGAAACTTTTTGTGAATTATTTTTGATAATTATAATGAATTATGGAGCGAAGACCTGCCGGAGGGGGTGTGCCAGGGGGCCACCACACATCAGGGCGCCCCCTAGGCCGCGCCCTGATGGCTTGTGGAGCCCTCATGGCTCCTCCGACCCTAATTCCAGTCCTATAAAATCACATCCTCGGAGAAAAAATCAGAGAAAAGTTTTCATCGCATTTCACGAGACGGAGCCGCCGTCACCTCCTGTTCTTCCTTGGGAGGGCTGATCTGGAGTCCGTTTGGGGCTCCGGAGAGGGGAAATCATCGTCGTCGTCATCACCAACCCTTCTCCATCAACTACGCCATGATGCTCACCGCCGGGAGTGAGTAATTCCTTTGTAGGCTTGCTGGACAGTGGTGGGATTGGATGAGATTGATCATGTAATCGAGTTAAGTTTGATAGGGCTTGATCCTAGTATCCACTATGTTATGAGATTGATGTTGCTATGACTTTGCTATGCTTAATGCTTGTCACTAGGGACCGAGTGCCATGATTTCAGATCTGAACCTATTTTGTTTTCATGAATATAAGAGTGATTTGGATCCTATCTTGCAATTTGTATGCACCTATTACGTGTCTTGATCCGCATACCCCAAGGTGACAATAATTGGGATTCTTTCCGATGATTGTCGTAGTTTGAGGAGTTCATGTATTCACCAAGTGTTAATGCTTTGTTCCGGTTCTCTATTAAAAGGAGGCCTTAATATCCCTTAGTTTCCAATAGGACCCCGCTGCCATGGGAGGGTAGGACAAAAGATGCCATGCAAGTTCTTATCGCAAGCACGTATGACTATATACAGAATACATGCCTACATTACATTGATGAATTGGAGCTAGTTCTGTGTCGCCCTAGTGTGTAACCGTTATATGATCAATGTCATCTAAATCATTATCCATCACCGATCCACGTGCCTACGCTTTACATATACTAAATCTTGCTAAGTTACTATTGCTACTGCTACTGTCACAACTGCTACAACATTGCTGCTGTCACTATTACTGTTACTTTTGCTACTACTATTTGCCGTGCTACTAAACCTTTGCTGCACAGAGATAGCCTAGGTGCGGCTCTGATACGTCTCCAACGTATCTATAATTTATGAAGTATTCATGCCATATTTACAACAATTTTATATGGTTTTGGTTTGATTTGCATGGAACTAACCCGGACTGACGCTGTTTTCAGCAGAACTACCGTGGTGTTGTTTTTTGTGCAGAAATAAAAGTTCTCCAAATACAACAAAACTTTTTGACGATTTTTTTGGAACAAAAGAGGCACCAGAAGCTTCGTGGGAGGGCCAGAAGATCCACGAGGTGGTCACAACCCACCAGGGCGAGCCAGCCCCCTCTAGCGCGCCCTGGTGTCTTGTGGGCCCCTCGTGGCCCATCTTCGCGTGAAACCGACGCCCAAAAATCCTATATATTTAGAAACCCCCAGAAATAATCCTAGATCATAAGCTCTGCTGCCGCAACTCTCTGTATCGACGAAAAACCAATCTAGAGCCTTTCTGGTACCTTGCCGGAGAGGGTAGATCATCTTCGGTGGCCATCTTCATCTTCCCGAGGGAGGCCATGACGAGGAGGGAGTAGTCCACCCTCGGGGTTGAGGGTTTGTACCAGTAGCTATGAGTTTAATCTCTCTCTCTCTCTCTCTCTCTCGTGTTCTTGATTTGGCACGATCTTGATGTATCGCGGGCTTTGTTAATATAGTTGGATCATATGGTGTTTTCCCCTCTCTATCTTGTTGTGATGAATTGAGTTTTCCCTTTGAGATTTCGTTATTACCGGATTGAATACTTTTATGGATTTGAGAGCACTTGATCTATGTCTTGGCACTCAACTCGCGGATTCCCGAGGTGACATTGGGGTAATCTATGCATAGGGGTTGATGCACGTTTTCGTCCTACTTTCTCAGGTAGAAATCTTGGGGCACTCTTTGAGGTTCTTTGTGTTGGATTGAGTATTATGAATCTGAAATTGTTTGATGCATATCGTATAATTAACTCATGGATACTTTTGGTGACATTGGAGTATCTAGGTGACATTAGAGTTGGTTGATGCGTATTATATGGTGTTATTTTAGTATGAACTCTTAGATAGATCGATCGGAAAGGATAACTTGGTGTTATTTTAGTACGAACTCTTGGATAGATCGATCGGAAAGGATAACTTTAAGGTGGTTTCATACCCTACAAACAATTTCTTCTTATGTTCTCCGCTAGATAAGAACTTTGGAGTGATTCTTCGTTGCACGTTGAGGGATGGTTATGTGATCCAATTATATTAGCATTGTTGAGAGATTGCACTAGCGAAAGTATGGACCCTAGGCCTTGTTTTCAAGCATTGCAATACCGTTTGTGCTCACTTTGTTTACTTGCTACCTTGCTGTTTTTATTGTTACTATTACAAAAATCAATATCTACTATCATTACTACACTTGTATCACCATCTCTTCGCCGAACTAGTGCACCTATACAATTTACCATTGTATTTGGTGTGTTGGGGACACAAGAGACTTTTTATTATTTGGTTGCAGGGTTGTTTGAGAGAGACCATCTTCATCCTACGCCTCCCACGGATTGATAAACCTTAGGTTATCCACTTGAGGGAAATTTGCTACTGTCCTACAAAACTCTGCGCTTGGAGGCCCAACACGAGTCTACAAGAACAAGTTGTGCAGTAGACATCACTCCCCTTGTGTCGAATCAATAAATTAGGGTGAAATACTACCCGTGAAGACTGTCGCGATCCCCTATACTTGTGGGTTGTCAAGACCTTTTTCTGGCGCCGTTGCCAAAGAGCATAGCTCTATTTATTGTGTTAACTTGAGGATATCCAATTGCTACTATGAAGAATATGAAAGATACTCGAACTACGATCGTGCCCTCTCGCACGAGAGGAGGTAAGGAACTGCCATCTAGCTCTGCTTTTGATTCACCTACTGTTTTGAATCAGCTTGTTACACCACCACCTGTTGATCGTCCTGATATGTCACATGAACTTGATGATGCTACTTCTGAAGTTAATGATGATACTATTGCTACACATGTTGAAACTAAAAACGTGCCACTGAATGAATTAGTTGATGCTCATATTGCTAAAGCTAGAGAACTTGAAAATGTTGAAATTGATGAGGACTTTGAATCACCTGTTACACCTTGCTCTCCTAATAGATATGAATTGCATCATGTACCTGAAGGTTATGTTATGGATGAGGAAACACCTAGTGATTTCTTTGCTTGTAAAAATAGAGATGACTTGAAAAAACTACTATGCAAACTGAAAGAAAAATCTATGATGGAGAAAATGAAATATGATCCCAAATTTGCTACTTCTCCTATATTTGTTACTGATAAGGATTATGAATTCTCTGTTGACCCTGAGTTAATTCCTATAGTAGAATCTGATCCTTTCCATGGTTATGAAAATGAAACTGTTGTCGAACACCTGATGAAACTGAATGATATTGCTGCTCTGTTTACCAATGATGAAAAGATACGCTACTATTATATCCTTAAGCTTTTTTCCTTTCTCGCTAAAAGGCGAGGCCAAGAAATGGTTCCTTTCTCTTGCTCCTGGTTGTATGCGTAGTCCCCAGGATATGCTCCACTATTTTTCTGCAACATATTTTCGTGCTCATAAGAAACAAAGCTGCCTTACAGGAAATATTTAACTTTGTGCAAATTGAAGAAGAGAATCTCCCTCAAGCTTGGGGGAGGCTTCTCTGGTTACTTAGAGCTTTGCCTGATTGTCCTCTTAAGAAAAATGAAATTCTCGATATCTTTTATAATGGACTAACCGATGCTTCTAGGGACTTCCTAGATAGGTGTGCTGGTTGTGTTTTCAGGGAAAGAACTGTCAGCCAAGTTGAAGAATTATTGAATAACATATTGAAAAATGCCGATGATTGGACACTTCCTGAACCACCTCCAGAACCTATTCAAAAGAAGAGAGGTATTCTATTCCTCAACCCTGAAGATATGCAAGAAGCAAAAAGATCTATGAAGGAGAAAGGTATTAAAATTGAGGATATCAAGAAATTACCACCTATTGAAAAAAATACATGGACTTGATAACCCGACACAGGTAGTAGAGGTACTCTCTCCGTTCCTTTAGTGAAAATGATATACCTTACAACAAGACTCCTGAGCAATGCATGGATGAATATGGTAATTATGTTGATAAGCAAGAACACTTCAATAATTATGTTAAAGATCAATTGAGACGTAATTCCATGGTGATAGACCGCTTGAGTGACTTGATGTTTATAATTGCTAATTATGTGAAAGGTCTAGGTAAACATTCTTCTATGGTTCATACCATACTAGACCAAGTTTCTAAGTCACAAAATGATTTGCTTGCTGAAAGAAATAATAATACGAATGATCATGCTGTTAGAGTAATGACTAGGGGAGGTCGTATGACCCAAGAACCTCTCTACCCAGAGGGTCATCCTAAAAGAATAGAACAAGATTCTCAGAGAATTAATGAACATGCACCTAGTTCGTCTAATAAGAAAAAGAAAAAGAAAAATGATAGGAACTTGCATGATCCTAGTGAACCTGTTGCAAAAACACCTACCGAGAAACATAATGATGTTTCTATTTCTGATGCCGAGACACAATCTGGTAGTGAACATGCACCTAGTGATAATGAAAAGGAGGATAATAATGTGCAAGTAGATGCTCTACCAGATAGTAATAAAGAACATGATGATGATGTAGAAATAGAACCTGCTGAGGATCTTGATAACCCGCCTCCTAAAAATAAACGTTATGATAAGAGAGACTTCGTTGCTAGAAAACATGGAAGGGAAAGAGAGCCATGGGTTCAAAAACCCATGCCATTCCCTCGTAAGCCTTCGAAGAATAAGGATGATGAAGAGTTTGAACGCTTTGCTGAAATGATTAGACCCGTCTTTTTGCGCACTCGTTTGACTGATATATTGAAAATGCCTCTGTATGTTAAGTATATGAAGGATATTATTACTAATAAAAGAAAGATTCCTGAAACGGAAATTGCTACTATGCTTGCCAATTATTCTTTTGATGGAGGAATACCTAAGAAGCTAGGAGATCCTGGCATACCCACAATACCCTGTTCTATTAAAAGAAACTATGTTAAAACTGCTTTAAGTGATTTAGGAGCCGGTGTTAGTGTTATGCCTTTCTCCCTTTATAAAAGACTTGATTTGAGTAAGCTTACACCTACTGAGATATCTTTGCAAATGGTTGATAAATCTACTGCTTTACCTATTGGAATTTGCGAGGACGTTCCTGTTGTGGTTGCAAATGTTACTATCTTGACAGACTTTGTTATTCTTGATATGCCCGAGGACGACAATATGTCGATCATCCTTGGTAGACCATTCTTAAATACTGCAGGGGCTGTTATTGATTGCAATAAAAGCAAGGTCACATTTCACGTCAATGGTAAGCAACATACCGTGCATTTTCCGAAGAAGCAAACTTTGGTTAATAATATTAATGTCACCGAGCCTACTCCCACGGTTATCATTGTAACTTTTGCAATTCCTCTACCTACTGCCAAGAAGAAATTGTATAATCTTATTGTTGGGGAGATGCAAATCCCTATTGAGGTAACCTAGTGATATACGAAAATTCTTCGGTTGCATGTTAATCGGAAACGGTTGTTAATAAGACTTGATCAACCTTATTAATGAATCCTTTTCAGAAGGCATGTGATTGATGAATTTAGTACTCAAAACTCTCTATATCAAAAGTTTATCCTCTGTTATTTTTAGTTTTTATAAAATGAATTAGCTTGGTTTTCCGTTTTTCTGTTTTCCCCGTGCATAGAAAAATGCCCAAAAATAAAAAGTCTCAGATTGCCACAAAAATTTAACATGAATTTTTCTGGAATAAATAAAAAATATTGGCATAAAAATAACAACAGGGGGCTGCACCTGTGTGGCACCACACATCAGGGCGCCCCCCTAGGCCACGCCCTGATGGCTTGTGGGGCCCACAGGGCCCCCTGCCTTATCCCTTCGTCCCACACTCTCTCCTACCTCCAGCAAAAAATTTTAGCCATCTCTCTTCCGTGTTCTTCATCCAAAAAGTGAAATTTTCGATCTCTTTGCTCGGAACTCCGTTTCCAAAACTGTTTTGAGGAATTGCTCCTTGGTATGTGACTCCTCCATTCCTCCAATTAGTTTTTATTCTAGTGGTTTATATTTTGCATAATGTGCTGCACTTGGTGCTACAGAAAATGAGATTGCATGTTGAATTCTTTGAGTTCCAAGTAGTATGAATGCTTGATATGGCCTCTAGGCATCCACATGAGTAGTTGCTATCAATCTTGCAAAGTTTTATTGACATGAATTTGTGGCTCAAAAATTTCAGAAATTTGTGCTTAGGAAAATGAATTTCTTGAGGAAAAGTTCTTCACGTCGGAGCCCCAAGGGAGTTGCTAGGAGAACTCAGGACCAAGATATCAACCTTATTCGCAACACGGAGGTTAGGCCATGCGAATGGCCACATACACCCTTCATGAGCGAAGCGGATTTCTATGAAGAGTTCACGCAATTCATTGCAAATGTCGGGCTGACCAACTTCCTCGCAGATGAGTGTGACCAATACTATCTCCTTACCAATTCCTTCGTACAAAACTTTTTCTTCAAAAATACGCCCGGTGCTCCCATAGTATGTTTTGATCTTTACGCCACAAGCTATCAATTGCCTCTACATGAATTTTGTGAAATATGTTTGCTTCCTTCTGAAGGGGGGATGCGTGAACCTAAACCTGAGGAGTTTGAGGATTTCCTCCAAACCTTAACTGTGGGAGAAACTAGGGGCGTGTCACATGCTAGAGCTACTAGTTTGCAATTTCCTTCTCTGCACTATTTTTCTCTATTTATCAGGAAATGCATAATTGCCATGGAACAGGGTGGTGGCCTCAGTACCCTGACGTGGCTTGAGACTGCGTCAGTATTTCCCCAAAGAGGAAGGGATGATGCAGCACAGTGACGGTAAGTATTTCCCTCACTTATGAAACCAAGGTTATCGAACCAATAGGAGGATCACCACCACCCAATAAGCAGCACCTGCACACAAATAACAAATACTTGCAACCCGGCGCGAAAAAGAGGTTGTCAATCTCTCTACGGTAAAAAGATAGACTAGGTAATGATAGATAGGAGAGATAGATCTCTCAAGAACACAAAATAAAAAGGGCAAATAAAAAGTGCAGCAATATATTTTTGGGTTTTTGGAATAGTAGATCTGAAAACACAGAGGCAAAAAGATATATCGGAAAGCAATATGTTGGAAAAGTAGACCCGAGGGCCGTAGGTTTCACTAGTGGCTTCTCTCATGAGTATAGCACACGGTGGGTGAATAAGTTAATGTTGGGCAATTGATAGAAGATCAAAATAATCATGGCGATATACAAGGCGATGATAATTATATAGGCATCACATCCAAGATAAGTAGACCGACTCCTGCCTGCATCTACCACTATTACTCCACACATCGACCGCTATCCAGCATGCATCTAGTGTATTAAGTTCATGGAAAAACGGAGTAATGCAATAAGAACGATGACATGATGTAGACAAGATCTATTCATGTAGGAATAGACCCCATCTTGTTATCCTTAATGGCAACGATACATGCGTGCCTTGCTGCCCCTTCTGTCACAGGGAAAGGACACCACAAGATCGATCCCATCACAACGCACCTCTTCCCATGGCAAGAAAAATTGATCTAGTCGGCCTAACTAAACCAAAGATTCGAAGAAGAAATACGAGGCTATAAGTAATCATGCATATAAGAGATCAAAGAAGACTCAAATAATATTCATGGATAGAAACATGTTCATGAACTCAAAATTCATCAGATCCCAACAAACACACCGCAAAAGTTTACATCAAATAGATTTCCAAGAGACCATTGTATTGAGAATCAAAAGAGAGAGAGAGGAAGCCATCTAGCTACTGCCTACGGACCCGTAGGTCTATGGTGGACTACTCACGCATCATCGGAGAGGCACCTATGAAGAGGATGAACCCCTCCGTGATGGCGTTAGATTGGATCTCGAGGTTCTGGAACTTGCGGCGGCTGGATGTGTTTTTCGTCGACTCCCCTATGGTTTTCTGAATATTTGGGTATTTATAGGCGTCAGAGGCAGTGGAGAGGGGCCCCGTGGAGGGCACAACCCATCAGGGCACCCCGGGGGCCCCCTGGCGCGCCCTGGTGGGTTGTGGCCACCACAGCCCACCTCTCTGGCACTTCTTTGGCCCACTGGGTGTCTTCTGGTCCAAAAAAAATCTCCAATTTTTTTTGTCGCGATTGGACTCCGTTTGGTATTGATATTCCGCGAAGGAAAAAACAAGCAAAAACAGCAACTGGCACTTTGGCACTATGCCAATAGGTTAGTCCCAAAAAATGATATAAAGTTGCTATAAAGTGATTGTAAAACATCCAAGAATGATAATATAACAGCATGGAACAAGCAAAAATTATAGATACGTTGGAGACGTATCAGCATCCCCAAGCTTAATTCCTACTCGTCCTCGAGTAGGTAAATGATAAAAACAGAATTTTTGATGTGGAATGCTGCCTTACATGTTCATCTCATATTCTTTTCTTTTGTAGCATGGACATTTGGACTTTTAGATGGTTCAAAGCAATAGTCTAGTTTTAACATAATGACTTCAATACTCAAGCATGCCAACAAGCAACCATGTCTTTCAAAATATCAACACTAAATAAAGTTATCTCTAGCCCATCATGCTCAATCATTGATCCATTCATGAAACACACTCAAATATTAACTATACCCAATGCTCAAGTACGATCATAGTGCTCCCTAGTTGGTGCTTTATAAGAGAAGATGGAGACTCAAAGTAAAAATAAAAATTGCATAAAGTAAATAGATAGGCCCTTCGCAGAGGGAAGTAGGGATTTGTAGAGGTGCCAGATCTCAAAGTTTAAAATTGAGAGAGAAAAATATTTTGAGTGGCATCCCTTTCCTGTCAACGAAAACGACAAAGTAGTTCACAATACTTTCCATGCTAGATACATCATAGGCGGTTCCCAAACAGAAAATAAAGTTTATTCCTTTTTCCACCATTCTTTCACATTCCATGGCAGGCCGTATCCACGGTTGCCTGCCATACCAACACTTTCCAAGGAATTTATTATTTGACAACATAAAGTAAATATTTTTTGTTTTTCATTTCGGGAATGGGCATCCCTATTACCGCCGTACTCTCGTGCAATGACAAGTGAATAAACACTCATCTTGAGAATAACACATCTAGCATGGAAAAATATTGGACACTCCCCACTGTTTCATGAGCGGTACGAGCACACAAAAGAGAAGTTTATTTTGAAAATTAGAGATGGCACGTACAAATTTGCTTGGAACGGCATGGAAATACCGCATATAGGTAGGTATGGTGGACTCATAAGGCAAAACTTGGTTTAAGGATTTTGGATGCACAAGTAGTATTTCTACTTAGTACAAATGGAGGCTAGCAAATAGATTGAGAAGCAACCAAACCAAGAAACGAAAATTCACATAAGTGAGCATTGAGCATAACTAACACCGAATAATGCACCATAAGTAGGATGTAACTTTATTGCATAACTATTGACTTTCGTACTTGCATAGGGAATCACAAACCTTAACACCAATATTCTTACTAAAGCATAATTACTCACTAACATAACTCACATATTACTATCATCATGTCTCAAAACTATTACAAGGAATCAAGTTTAATTTGTCCAATGATGTTCATGAAAGTTTTTATTATATCCTCCTTGGATATCTATCACTTTGGGACTAGTTTCATATATTGCCATTGCTTTTTAACTAGCTCAAACAAATTTAAGTGAATCACATGAGCATAGAGATTTCATCTCTCAAAAAAGGTCTAAGTGAAGTATGAGAGTATTTCTACAAAAATTTCCAAGCACACCGTTGTAGGATCACTAGAAGTGTGTGTCTAGAGGGGGGGGGGGTGAATAGACTACTAGTAGGAATTAAAAAACATAACCTTTTCCCAAGTTAATTGGTTGACAGATTTTAACAATTATAGCAAGTCAAGTACACCCTACACATGCATGTCAACAAGTATGGCAGCGGAAAGTAAAGACATTGCACATGAAGTAAAGAGTTGAGATAGGGAGATCAAACGCATAAGGGACACGAAGATTTTTCCCGTGGTTCCGATAGGTGGTGCTATCGTACGTCCACGTTTATGGAGTCTTCAACCCACGGAGAGTAACGGTCGCGAGAGTCCATGGAGGGCTCCACCCATAAGGGTACATGAAGTAGCAACCTTGACTATTCCATAACGGCTTCCGTCCACGAAGGACTAGCCTCACTATGGGTAGATCTTCACGAAGTAGGCGATCTCCTTGCCCGTACAAACTTCTTGGTTCAACTCCACAACACGAAGTAGGAGGCTCCCAAGCGACACCTAACCAATCTAGGAGGCACCACCCTCCAAAAGGTAATAGGCTCGGCAATGTCGATGAACTCCTTGCTCTTGTGCTTCAAGATGATAGACTCCTCAACACACAATCACTCTCTCACAGATTTGGCTATGGTGGAAGAGATTGATTTGGTGGAAACCAACTTGGGGAGGCTAGAGATCAAGATTCATATGGATGGAGTGGAATAGCTTGATCTCAACACATGAGTAGGTGGCTCTCTCTCAGAAAATACGATGGGGCAAGTATGGAATAGTTCTGAGTGCTTCTCTTTCGAGTGGGTGGTGGTGAAGGGGTATACATAGGCATCCCCAAAAATCCAACCGTTACACCTAAAGTGACCAACTCGGTGACACCGATGTGTTAATCTCGGTTGTACCGAAGTGACCAAAAGGCAGTAACTTTTGAATCTCGGTGAGACCGATATATAATTCTCGGTGGTACCGATAAGGTAACCAACTGTCAGATTGCGCAACTCGGTGACGCCGATCCAACAAACTTGGTGGTACCGATGTTGTGAATCGAGGTAACAGAAAGTTGGCAACCCAAACTCGATGGCACTGAAGTGGAATCGGTTGCACCGATGTGCTAGGGTTTGGCATGGGTCTGTCTAAGTTGGGAATCGGTGGCACCGAGTGGGAATTGTTGGTTGCACCGATTTTGGATGTTTGGCTTTGTACAGACTTTTGTGGAAGAGCTTGTGGGTGTTTTTGGTGACCATCTCTTGTGCACGTGGAGCATCTTGTTCACCAACAGTACCTTACCCCCTTTTAATACTATTGGCTTTCCTATGGACTGAAAGTGATTTCTCACAAAGTAAAATGTAGAGTCCTCTTGCTTAAAGCTTTGCCAATCCATTTCCTTGCATCTTGGGGTTTCTCCACAATCCTTTTGCCAACCCTCTCTGTGGACTTTATCTGAAATACACTAGGTAAAAGTATTAGTCCAAGAGACAATGTATGTTGTCATGAATTATCAAAACCACCAAGGGAGCATTTGTGCTTTCAATCTCCCCCTTTTTGGTAATTGATGACGACATACAATCGAAGCTTCAAATAAAGATATGCATGGATATAATGAAGACTTTGAGAGACACATGACTTAGACTTGCTCCCCCTAAATGTGTGCAATCCCTTTAAAGGATAGTTGCTTTGGAATGCATGGACACACATATAGTGGAAGGGATAATATGAGCCATGTGTATCTTGGCTATATGCATCAAATATATATGAATGAGATGTATCCTTGTTCAAGACTTCACTCTTGCAAACAATATGTGCAAGAAGCAAGAGATCATCTTGATCAAGAATATGATGCATATACTTACCTTGAGTTCTTGAGCATTCTAGTAGTAGAAACACACTTGAGAAAACAATGTTAGGAAACACAAGAGTATTCTACCAATCAAAAAGCAATAGAACTCAATAGTACCAAGATGTGGAGAACATATAGAAGGTAATAGTCCTTAAGATTGATATGTCTCCTAGAATATTTAGAAACTTTCTCCCCTAGATATGAAATAGTAGGTCAGCCTCTCCCTCTGAATCTTAGCATGTAGATATTGGGATTGGATAGGGTGAGAAAAGTCTAACATGAGTAGTCAAATGAAATAAACATATTTTGCTCCCCCTACTTTGGTATTCTCCCCTTGTCTATGTAAGCATAAGCTTTGATATTCTCCCCCTTGATTGTTTCTCCCCCTTTGCACTGAAGCATGTATCTCCCCCTTTAGCTTTTGAAGCTTTGTTATTTCTCCCCCTTTGGCATTAATTTCCAAAAAGGTCCATACATAGGTTAGACACAGGGATCATGGAGTAGGAAGGGATCCTTAGAGAACAAGGGTCATAGAATCTAGGGATCATGGAAATCTTAGAATCATAGAGAGCATTAAAAACTGAGGGAATTATGGAAAATAATTTCTCCCCCTTTGGCTGATATGAGAGCTTGTAAGACTTCTCCTCCTTTGAGTTAGGGATCCTAGAATAAAGTTTCTCCCCCTTTTTTTAATAATAAGGGATCATCGAAGAAATGGAGAATTGCTAAGTTTAACAAAGGATAGAAAAGATAGCAAAGTCGGTGGCTCCGAGGCAAATAAGTCGGTGGAACCGAGACGTGTATTTGCAGCCTATCTGCATGATCGGTAGAACCGAGTCATTTGAATCGGAGGCTCCGAGGGCATAACAGAAACTTGGCAACTTCTAGAAATTTGTAAATGAGTTTGGAAAACTCATAACAAAATGTCAAAAGGATCTTCAAAGGAAATGCAAAAGACTTATCAAAGAAATATCAACTAGAGAAGATTTGAGTGGTTCCAAGAAATCTTGCAAATAATGAATGAACCAAACAAGATACTTAACTAGATGATGGTCGGTGACTAGGTCACCTATATTAGAGTATATTGACTTAGGAGCCAAGCAAGAATACTTGATCATAGGTCATACTCATCGTTAAGCTCAAAATGGGGTTACCATTTTTCGATTAAGCATTTTAATGTTTTCATATCACTTGAGTTGCTTTATCTCATGACTTGGAGTAAAGCTTTTTCAAGGATATGAGTACATACCTTTGAGTGATGTTGATGACGTAGCTTGTAGGTGAACTTGTTGAGGATTCTCGAGGTTGATGAAGTTCATCTTGAGTTGGGAGCAATCCTTCTTGTTTTGGTACACTTATCACCTACATAGGTTAGTCATGCAAGGAAGAACGATATATATATATATATATATATATATATATATATATATATATATATATATATATATATATATATATATATCCATTTGACATGATATCAATTGAGAATTAGCAAATATGATCACATCAAATATATGTCAAGGATATGGTTGAGTTGTCTTCTTCCTTCCATCATCGAGATAGCTTGTGGATACTTGGTCATGACAAGATTGCTTATGATTGGAATTGATGGCAATCTTGTGGAATGAAGTTCTTCCAAGTACCTACAAAAGGTTAGTTGCAATGCAAGGGAGCATATATTTCCATGGAATGGAGTAATATGTCAAGAGTATCATGGAAGTATCAAGTAAGCTCATGCCCTTGCATGCATCCGAGTGAGTCTAGCTCAAGTTTGAAGCATCAATGATGTTCAACTCACTCCTCAAGTGACAAAACACTTTCTCATCAAGTGGCTTAGTAAAGATGTCAGCCAATTGCTTGTTCGTGCGAACATGCTTAAGATCAATATCTCCTTTGGCAACATGATCACGAATGAAATGATGTCTAACTTGAATATGTTTAGTTCGAAAATGTTGCACAGGATTATGACCAATTTTAATAGCACTTTCATTATCACAAAGTAATGGAACATTTTTAACATGGATTCCATAATCCCTAAGCGTTTGTGTCATCCATAGTAATTGTGCACAACATGATCCGGCAGCAATATACTCAGCTTCGGCAGTAGATAGAGATACCGAGTTTTGTTTCTTGGAGGACTAAGACACAAGAGATCTACCAAGAAATTGACAAGTACCCGAGGTGGATTTTCTATCAACCTTGTCACCGGCATAGTCTGAATCGGAATATCCAACAAGGTTAAAGGAAGATCCCTTGGGATACCAAATGCCAAAGTTTGGTGTTTGTATAAAATATCTCACAATACGTTTCACGGCCAAAAGATGACACTCTTTAGGTGCAGCTTAATATCTAGCACACATGCAAACACTAAGCATAATATCGGGACGGGAGGTACATAGATATAGCAATGAACCAATCATAGATCGATAAACCTTTTGATCAACCGGTTCGTCCTGCTTGGTAAGATCAACATGTCCACTAGTAGGCATCGGAGTTTTCATACCTTTGCACTCTTGCATGTTGAACTTTTTGATCAAGTCCTTGGTATACTTGGTTTGAGAGATGAAAGTTCCTTCTCTCGTTTGCTTGATTTGCAAACGAAGAAAGAATTTCAGCTCACACATCATGGACATCTCATACTTCTCGGACATCAACCTTCCAAATCTTTCACTAAATTGTGGGTTAGTAGATCCAAAGATAATATCATCCACATAGATTTGGCACACAAATAATTCACCATTAACTCTCTTAGTGAATAAGGTTGCGTCAATTTTACCAATTTCAAAACCTTTTTCAATGAGAAACTTCGTTAAGCATTTATACCAAGCACGTGGAGCTTGCTTAAGACCATAAAGGGCTTTACGAAGCTTGTAAACATGATTAGGTTTCTTAGGATTCACAAAACCAGGGGGTTGTTTGACATAGACCTCTTCTTCAATCTCACCATTTAAAAAGTCACTTTTAATGTCCATTTGATAAAGCGTGATATTATGGTGATTAGCAAAAGCAAGAAGAATGCGAATAGCTTCAAGTCTAGCGACGGGGGCATAGGTCTCACCGTAATCCATACCTTCGACTTGCGTATATTCTTGGGCTACGAGACGTGCCTTGTTGCGTACGACTTGACCGTCTTTGTCTTGCTTGTTTCGAAACACCCATTTGGTTCTGATGATGTTGTGCTCGTCCTTGGGCTTCTCCACGAGTGTCCACACTTCGTTCCTCTCGAAGTTGTGAAGCTCTTCATGCATTGCGTTCACCCAATCTGGGTCTTCAAGAGCTTGTTCTACCTTCAAGGGTTCAATGCTAGAGATGAAAGAATAATGCTCACAAAAATTAGCTAAGCGAGTTTTAGAGCGAGTGATTCTCCCGGTTTGTATGTCACCAAAGATTTGGTTTAGAGGATGGTTCTTGGTCACTCTTGCACGAACTCGGGGTAGCTTAGGCTTGTTGGATGGAGGAGCTTCTTCATCATCATCATCTCCTTCCTCTTCATTGTTGTTGAAGGTGTCGTTTCCTTGAGGTGGTGGTGAAGGAGGTTGTGGTGGATCTTCATGACGTACTTCCTCTTCTTCATCTTGTCGTGTACCGCTTGTGGATGCCTCCATGTCATATTGAGGTTCACCTTGTCGTGAAGTAGGGGCTTCCACTTGAGTTGACGAAGTACTTTCCTTCACCTCCATGGGACGAATCTTGCCGATGGACAAGTCTTGGATAGCTTCCGAAGGATCCTTATCTCCTACATCATTTGGCAATTGTTCGACTTGCGAACCATTAGATTCATCAAACTTCACATCTACCGTCTCTTCAACTTTTCAAGGGAAGTTGTTGTAGACACGGTAAGTGTGAGAGTTCGATCCGTAACAAAGTAGGAAACCTTCATGAGATTTAGGAGCAAATTTGGTTTGACGATGCTTATCAAGAATGTAGCACTTTGAGCCAAATACCCGAAAGTATCCAACTTGGGGTTTGTTACCGGTGAGTAGCTCGTATGCCGTTTTACCGAGAAGCTTGTGCAAGTAGAGTTGATTTATGGCATGACATGCTGTTTCCACGGCTTCTGCCCAAAAGTGTCTTGGCGTCTTGTATTCGTCAAGCATCGTTCTTGCCATCTCAATAAGAGTTCGGTTCTTCCTCTTAACAACTCCATTTTGTTGAGGTGTGTACGTAGCCGAGAACTCATGTGAAACACCTTCTTCGTCAAGAAAGATATCCACATGGGTGTTCTTGAACTCCGATTCGTTATTGCTCCGAACCTTCTTGATCTTCACTTCAAACCGATTTTGCGCTTTGCGAACGAAGTTCTTGAAGATCTTTTGTACCTGCAACTTATTATCAAGAAAGAATACCCATGTAAATCTGGAAAAAATCATCAACTATAACTAGACCATAGGAATTTCCACCGAGGCTCTTGTAAGCATGGGGACCAAAAAGATCCATGTGAAGTAACTCGAGTGGTCTCCTAGTAGTCATGATATTCTTAACGGGATGACTTCCACCTACTTGCTTTCCAGCTTGACAAGCACTACAAAGTCTATCTTTGTCAAAGATAACATCTTTAACACCAAGTATATGATCACCTTTGATAAGCTTGTCTAGATTATGCATGCCAACATGTCCTAGTCTTCTATGCCAAAGCCAACCTTTAGAAGATTTTGCAATAAGACAAGTACGAGGTTTGGATCTCTTAGTGAAATCGACAATGTAAAGATCACCTCTACGGAAACCGGTAAAGACCATTTTATGATTATCTTGACGAAACACTTGGAAATCTACTTTCATGAATAGCACATTAAATCCAAAGTCAGCAAGTCTAGATACGAAAAGAAGATTGTAACGAAGGGATTCAACAAGCATGACGTTTCGAATAGAGCTATCATGGGATATGGCCACTTTACCAAGACCAAGTACCTTACCCTTGGAGTTGGCTCCAAACGTTACGTACCTTCGCAGTCCATGGTTTGGTGTGATCTCTTCAAACATTTCTCTATCTCCGGTCATATGATCGGTGCATCCGCTATCGAGAATCAACTCTTTTCCTCCGGACATGTAATCCTTGAAGTTTGCCATGAGACTTAGATTCTTCATGATCTTCTCATGCTCGATGTCGAACAACTCATCTTCATCATAGTAGCCATGTTCCACATTGTCATCATCAAGTGGGAAATCCTCGTCATAAGGAACAAGAGATTCGTTAGAGTTGTGATCATGACAATGTTCAAACTTGTGAATTCGAATGGCTTCTACAATGATGTTGTTGATAGTTATGACATCTCCTTTAGTGCGCATGAGGTCTCTAAGCTCAAATAGATAGTCATCAAACTTGGGATCACTAGGCGTCATTTTGTGAAAGGCAATAGTTTTATGAAGAATTTCATCAAGATTACTCAATGAATAACTTGGATATCGTTTCTCCAAGTCATTCCACAAAGTATAAGCACATTCAAAGTTCTTCATTTGATTAAGCACAATTCTAGGCAATCCTCTAACGATAAGATTGACAGTTCTAAGATTGCATAGCATATCCATTTCCTCTTCGTGTGTGGGATGTAAAGGATCAATGGGAGGTACATAGGGGTTCTTAACGTACTTCCTCAATTGAAATTCATTGAATAGCTCAAGCATCATATGTTTCCATTGACTATAGTACTCCCCATCAAGAATAGGCACTCTACAACTCAAACTTCCTATACTAGACACATCCATCTTCCTCCACGGTGATGAAACCGAAGCAATGGAGACCAATGCTATGATACCACTTGTAGGATCACTAGAAGTGTGTGTCTAGAGGGGGGGGGGGGGGGGGTGAATAGACTACTAGTAGGAATTAAAAACCTAACCTTTTCCCAAGTTAATTGGTTGGTGGATTTTAACAATTATAGCAAGTCAAGTACACCCTACACATGCATGTCAACAAGTATGGCAGCGGAAAGTAAAGACATTGCACATGAAGTAAAGAGTTGAGATAGGGAGATCAAACGCATGAGGGACACGAAGATTTTTCCCGTGGTTTCGATAGGTGGTGCTATCGTACGCCCACGTTTATGGAGTCTTCAACCCACGGAGGGTAACGGTCGTGAGAGTCCATGGAGGGCTCCACCCATAAGGGTCCACGAAGTAGCAACCTTGACTATTCCATAACGGCTTCCGTCCACGAAGGACTAGCCTCACTATGGGTAGATCTTCACGAAGTAGGCGATCTCCTTGCCCGTACAAACTTCTTGGTTCAACTCCACAACACGAAGTAGGAGGCTCCCAAGCGACACCTAACCAATCTAGGAGGCACCACCCTCCAAAAGGTAATAGGCTCGGCAATGTCGATGAACTCCTTGCTCTTGTGCTTCAAGATGATAGACTCCTCAACACACAATCACTCTCTCACAGATTTGGCTATGGTGGAAGAGATTGATTTGGTGGAAACCAACTTGGGGAGGCTAGAGATCAAGATTCATATGGATGGAGTGGAATAGCTAGACCTCAACACATGAGTAGGTGGCTCTCTCTCAGAAAATACGATGGGGCAAGTATGGAATAGTTCTGAGTGCTTCTCTTTCGAGTGGGTGGTGGTGAAGGGGTATATATAGAAATCCCCAAAAATCCAACCGTTACACCTAAAGTGACCAACTCGGTGACACCGATGTGTTAATCTCGGTGGTACCGAAGTGACCAAAAGGCTGTAACTTTTGAATCTCGGTGAGACCGATATATAATTCTCGGTGGTACCGATAAGGCAACCAACGGTCAGATTGCGCAACTCGGTGACGCCGATCCAACAAACTTGGTGGTACCGATTATGTGAATCGAGGTAACAGAAAGTTGGCAACCCAAACTCGGTGGCACCGAAGTGGAATCGGTTGCACCGATGTGCTAGGGTTTCGCATGGGTCTGTCTGAGTTGGGAATCGGTGGCACCGAGTGGGAATTGTTGGTTGCACCGATTTTGGATGTTTGGCTTTGGACAGACTTTTGTGGAAGAGCTTGTGGGTGTTTTTGGTGACTATCTCTTTTGCACGTGGAGCATCTTGTTCACCAACAGAACTCATGTCTACTACGCAACTTTATTCTTGTAGACTTTGTTGGGCCTCCAAGCGCAGAGTTTTGTTGGACAGTAGCAATTTTCCCTCAAGTGGATGACCTAAGGTTTATCAATCCGTGGGAGGTGTAGGATGAAGATGGTCTCTCTCAAACAACCCTGCAATCAAATACAAGAAATCTCTTGTGTCCCAAACACACCCAATACAATGGCAAATTGTATAGGTGCACTAGTTCGTCGAAGAGATGGTGATACAAGTGCAATATGGATGGTAGATATAAGTTTTTGTAATCTGAAAATATAAAAACAGCAAGGTAGCAAGTAACAAAAGTGAGCAAAAACGGTATTGCAATGCTTGAAAACAAGGCCTAGGGTTCATACTTTCACTAGTGCAAGTTCTCTCAACAATACTGACATAGTTGAATCATATGTAAATCCCTCACGTGCGACAAAGAGTTCACTCCAAAGTCACAAATAGTGGAGAACAAACGAAGAAATTATTGTAGGGTACGAAACCACCTCAAAGTTATCTTTTTCGATCAATCGTATGAGCTATCCCTATAAGTGTCACGAACAGCCCTAGAGTTCGTACTAAAATAACACCTTAAGATACACATCAACCAAAACCCTAATGTCACCTAGATACTCCAATGTCACCACGAGTACCCATGGGCTTGATTATACGATATGCATCACACAATTTCAGATTCATCATGTTCAATCCAACACAAAGAACTTCAAAGAGTGCCCCAAAGTTTCTACCGGAGAGTCAAGACGAAAACATGTGCCAACCCCTATGCATAGATTCCCAAGGTCACGGAACCCGCAAGTTGATCACCAAAACATACATCAAGTGGATCAATAGAACATCCCATTGTCACCACGGATATCCCATCGCAAGACATACATCAAGTGTTCTCAAATCCTTAAAGACTCAATCCGATAAGTAAACTTCAAAGGGAAAACTCAATTCATCACAAGAAGATAGAGAGGGGAAAACTTCATATGATTCATCTATATCAATAAAGCTCGCGGTACATCAAGATCGTGCCAACTCAAGAACACGAGAGAGAGAGAGATCAAACACATAGCTACTGGTACATACCCTCAGCCCCGAGGGTGAACTACTCCCTCCTCGTCATGGAGACCGCCGGGATGATGAAGATGGCCTCCGGTGATGGTTTCCCCCTCTGGCAGGGTGCCGGAACGGGCTCCCCATTGATTTTTCGTGGCTACAGAGGCTTGCGGCGGCGGAACTCCCGATTTAGGTTTGTTTCTGGGGGTTACGGGATTTATAGGAGTACTTGGCGTTGGCATCAAGTCAGGGGGACTCCCGAGGGGCCCACAAGCCAGGGGGGCGCGCCAGTATTTGCTCCAGTATTTTTTATATTTTCCAAAAATATTCTCCATAAATTTTTATTCCGTTTGGACTCCGTTTGATATTCCTTTTCTGCGAAGCTCACAAACAAGGAAAAAACAGAAACTGGCACTGGGCTCTAGGTTAATTGCTTAGTCCCAAAAATAATATAAAATAGCATATTAATGCATATAAAACGTCCAAAACCGATAATATAATAGCATGGAACAATCAAAAATTATAGATACGTTGGAGACGTATCAACATCCCCAAGCTTAATTCCTGCTCGTCCTCGAGTAGGTAAATGATAAAAACATAATTTTTGATGTGGAATGCTACCTAACATATTTATCCATGTAATATTCTTTATTGTGGCATGAATGTTCAGATCCATGAGATTCAAAACAAAAGTTTAATGTTGACATAAAAACAATAATACTTCAAGCATACTAATAAAGCAATCATGTCTTCTCAAAATAACATGGCCAAAGAAAGTTATCCCTACAAAATCATATAGTCTGGCTATGCTCCATCTTCATCACACAAAGTATTAAATCATGCACAACCCCGGTTTTAGCCAAGCAATTGTTTCATACCTTAGTATTCTCAAAGTTTTTCAACTCTCACGCAATACATGAGCGTGAGCCATGGACATAGCACTATAGGTGGAATAGAATATGGTGGTTGTGGAGAAGACAAAAAAGAAGGAGATAATCTCACACCAACTAGGCGTATCAACGGGCTATGGAGATGCCCATCAATAGATATCAATGTGAGTGAGTAGGGATTGCCGTGCAACGGATGCACTAGAGCTATAAGTGTATGAAAGGTCAAAAAGAAACTAAGTGGGTGTGCATCCAACTTGCTTGCTCACGAAGACCTAGGGCAATTTGAGGAAGCCCATCATTGGAATATACAAGCCAAGTTCTATAATGAAAAATTCCCACTAGTATATGAAAGTGACAATATAGGAGACTCTCTATCATGAAGATCATGGTGCTACTTTGAAGCACAAGTGTGGAAAAAGGATAGTAGCATTGCCCCTTCTATCTTTTCTCTCATTTTTTCTCTTTTTTTTTCTTTTTTTTCTTTTGGTGGGCATCTTTGGACTCTTTTTTTTATTTGGGCTTCTCTGGCCTCTTTTATTTTTTGTAAAGTCCGGAGACTCATACCGACTTGTGAGGGAATCATAGTCTCCATCATCCTTTCCTCACATGGGACAATGCTCTATAATGATGATCGTCACACTTTTATTTACTTACAACTCAAGAATTACAACTCGATACTTAGAACAAAATATGACTCTATATGAATGCCTCCGGCGGTGTACCGGGATGTGCAATGACTCAAGAGTGACATGTATAAAAAATATGAACGGTGGCTTTGCCACAAATACGATGTCAACTACGTGATCATGCAAAGCAATATGACAATGATGATGCGTGTCATAAATGGAACGGTGGAAGTTGCATGGCAATATATCTCAGAATGGCTATGGAAATGCCATAATAGGTAGGTACGGTGGCTGTTTTGAGGAAGGTGGGTTTAATGTACCGGCAAAAGTTGTGCGGTACTAGAGAGGCTAGCAAAGGTGGAAGGGTGAGAGTGCATATAATCCATGGACTCAACATTAGTCATAAAGAACTCACATACTTATTGAAAAAGTCTATTAGTCATCGAAACATAGTACTAGACGCATGCCCCTAGGGGAAGGGTTGGTAGGAGTTAACCATCGCGCGATCCCGACCTCCACACAAAGGAAGACATTCAATAAATAAATCATGCTCCGACTTCGTCACATAACGGTTCACCATACGTGCATGCTACGGGAATCACAAACTTTAACACAAGTATTTCTACCAATCCACAATTACTCACTAGCATGTCTCTAATATCACAATCTTTATATCTCAAAACAATCATAAGGAATCAAACTTCTCATAGTATTCAATGCACTTTATATGAAAGTTTTTATTATATCTCTCTTGGATGCCCATCATATTAGGAATAAATTTATAACCTAAGCAAATTACCATGCTGTTTAGAGACTCTCAAAATAATATAAGTGAAGCATGAGAGTTCAACAATTTATATAAAATAAAACCACTGCCGTGCTCTAAAAAGATATAAGTGAAGTACTAGAGCAAATTGACAAACTACTCCAAAAAGATATAAGTGAAGATCAATGAGTAGTCAAAAATTTAAATAACTATGTGAAGACTCTCTCATCTAAGAATTTCAGATCTTAAGTACTTTATTCAACCGCAAGCAGAATAAAAATAGCACTCCAAGAATAGCACGCATCATGTGAACGAATAAAAATTTAGGCTCAACATAGGCTAACCGATAATTGTTGATGAAGAGAGGTGGGATGCGTAGCATCCCCAAGATTAGATTCTTGAGACTTATTAAAATATTTACTTGGGGTGCCTTGGGCATCCCCAAGCTTGAGCTTTTGTATCTTGTTCAATCCTCTCATATCATGGTTTCACCTATTCTCAAAAACTTCATCCACACAAAACTCGAAAAGAACTCGTGAGATAGGTTAGTACACATAAGAATAAATCAACACTTCATGTACTGCCAAGACAAGTTGCACAATAATTATCAAACATCATCTACTGTTTACTATCATTTCCACAATTTATATCTACCAATATAAGCTATGGAAACTATAGGATAAGTAGATAACAAAACTATGACAGCAATCTGTCCAAACAGAACAGTCTGTAGTAATTTATGAAAACAGTGTACTTCTGTAACTCAAAAAATTATGAAAATTTAGGACATGCTAAACAATTTATATGAAAACACTGTGTAAAAATTTCAGAAACGTTCCACGTTCCAGTAAAATATGAAAATTCAAACACTACAGCAAAAGTTTCTGTTTTTACACAGCACACATCAAAACATGCAATGCAAGCATCCTAAGACAATTCTTGGAACTTTTTATTGAAAAACAAGATTATGAATAAAACCTAACATAAGATAACAAAATATAATGACGATCCAAGCAAAGCACATATTATGTGACGAATAAAAATATAGCTCTAAGTAAGATATACCGATAATGTTGAAGACGAAAGAGGGGATGCCTTCCGGGGCATCCCCAAGCTTAGGCACTTGAGTCTTCCTTGGATATTACCTTGGGGGTGCCTTGGGCATCCCAAAGCTTTGGTTCTTGTCACTCCTTATTCTCCTCATATCGGTGTCTCACCCAAAACTTGAAAACTTCAATCACACAAAACTTAACGAAACTTCGTGAGATGGGTTAGTATAATAAATAAAGATAATTCACTTAGGTACTGTCAAGACAAGATTCATAATTGTTACCACATGATACCTACTGTATTCTACCATTACCATAATTTATACCACTAAATATAAGCTATGGAAACACTAAAACAAGCAAACTATGCATGCAAAACGGAATCTGTCAAAAACAGAACAGTCTGTGAAGATATGTAGTGTAACCATACTTCCCTATCTCTAAAAATTCTGAAAAATTAGGACAACCTGAATAATTTGTATATAAAGACTTTGTAAAAATTTCAGATCATTATCACGCTTCAGTAAAAAATTAATATTCCTGTACTGGAGTCAAAAGTTTCTGTTTTGGTTCAGCATCAATTCTACTCATCTTGTGAGTCATCCCAAAGGCTTTACTTGGCACTTTATTGAAATAAAAGACACAAAACATGATTACTACAGTAGATTAATCATGTGAACACACCAAAACAGAAAGTATAAGTGTTGGGTTGTCTCCCAACAAGCGCTTTTCTTTAATGCCTTTTAGCTAGGCATGATGATTTCAATGATGCTCGCATAGGAATAATAATTGAAACATGCAAAAGAGCATCATGAATCTCATGAAAAGCACATTTAAGTCTAACCCACTTCCTATGCATAGGGATTTTGTGAGCAAACAATTGATGGGAGCAAGAATCAACTAGCATAGGAAGGTAAAAGAAGCAAAACTTCATGATTTTCAACACATAGAGAGGAAACTTGATATTATTGCAATTCCTACAAGCATATACTCCTCCCTCATAATAATTTTCAGTAGCATCATGAATGAATTCAACAATATAACCATCACATAAAGCATTCTTTTCATGATTCATAAGCATAGAAATTTTACTACTCACCACATAAGCAAATTTATTCTCATCAATAGTAGTGGGAGCAAACTCAACAAAATAACTATCATGTGAAGCATAATCCAATTGAAAATTAAAATCATGATGACAAGTTTCGTGGTTATCATTATTGTTTATAGCATACATGTCATCACAATAATCATCATAAATAGGAGGCATGCTTTCATCATAATAAATTTGCTCATCAAAACTTGGGGGACTAAACATATCATCTTCATCAAACATAGCATCCCCAAGCTTGTAGCTTTGCATATCATTAGCATCATGAATATTCAAGGAATTCATACTAACAACATTGCAATCATGCTCATCATACAAAGATTTAGTGCCAAACATTTTATTGACTTCTTCTTCTAACACTTTGGCACAATTTTCCTTTCCATCATTTTCACGAAAGACATTATAAAGATGAAGTATATGAGGCAACCTCAATTCAATTTTTTTGTAGTTTTCTTTTATAGACTAAACTAGTGATAAAACAAGAAACTAAAAGATTCAATTGCAAGATCTAAAGATATACCTTTAAGCACTCTGCTCCCTGGTAACGGCGCCAGAAAAGAGCTTGATGTCTACTATGCAACTTTATTCTTGTAGACTTTGTTGGGCCTCCAAGCGCAGAGTTTTGTAGGACAGTAGCAATTTTCCCTCAAGTGGATGACCTAAGGTTTATCAATCCATGGGAGGTGTAGGATGAAGATGGTCTCTCTCAAACAACCCTGCAATCAAATACAAGAAATCTCTTGTGTCCCCAACACACCCAATACAATGGCAAATTGTATAGGTGCACTAGTTCGGCGAAGAGATGGTGATACAAGTGCAATATGAATGGTAGATATAAGTTTTTGTAATCTGAAAATATAAAAACAGCAAGGTAGCAAGTAACAAAAGTGAGCAAAAACGGTATTGCAATGCTTGAAAACAAGGCCTAGGGTTCATACTTTCACTAGTGCAAGTTCTCTCAACAATACTGACATAGTTGAATCATATGTAAATCCCTCACGTGCGACAAAGAGTTCACTCCAAAGTCACAAATAGCGGAGAACAAACGAAGAAATTATTGTAGGGTACGAAACCACCTCAAAGTTATTTTTTCCGATCAATCGTATGAGCTATCCCTATAAGTGTCACGAACAGCCCTAGAGTTCGTACTAAAATAACACCTTAAGATACACATCAACCAAAACCCTAATGTCACCTAGATACTCCAATGTCACCACGAGTACCCATGGGCTTTATTATACGATATGCATCACACAATTTCAGATTCATCATGTCCAATCCAACACAAAGAACTTCAAAGAGTGCCCCAAAGTTTCTACCGGAGAGTCAAGACGAAAACATGTGCCAACCCCTATGCATAGATTCCCAAGGTCACGGAACCCGCAAGTTGATCACCAAAACATACATCAAGTGGATCAATAGAACATCCCATTGTCACCACGGATATCCCATCGCAAGACATACATCAAGTGTTCTCAAATCCTTAAAGACTCAATCCGATAAGTAAACTTCAAAGGGAAAACTCAATTCATCACAAGAAGATAGAGAGGGGAAAACTCCATATGATTCATCTATATCAATAAAGCTCGCTATACATCAAGATCGTGCCATCTCAAGAACACGAGAGAGAGAGATCAAACACATAGCTACTGGTACATACCCTCAGCCCCGAGGGTGAACTACTCCCTCCTCGTCATGGAGACCGCCGGGATGATGAAGATGGCCTCCGGTGATGGTTTCCCCCTTCGGCAGGGTGCCGGAACGGGCTCCCGATTGATTTTTCGTGGCTACAGAGGCTTGCGGCGGCGGAACTCCCGATCTAGGTTTCTTTCTGGGGGTTACGGGATTTATAGGAGTACTTGGCGTTGGAATCAAGTCAGGGGGACTCCCGAGGGGCCCACAAGCCAGGGGGGCGCGCCCCTAGGCTTGTGGCTGCCTCGGGACTCCTCTCCGGTATCTTTTTGCTCCAGTATTTTTTATATTTTCCAAAAATATTCTCTGTAAATTTTTATTCCGTTTGATACTCCTTTTCTACGAAGCTCAAAAACAAGGAAAAAACAGAAAATGGCACTGGGCTCTAGGTTAATAGGTTAGTCCCAAAAATTATATAAAATAGCATATTAATGCATATAAAACATCCAAAACCGATAATATAATAGCATGGAACAATCAAAAATTATAGATACATTGGAGACGTATCAAGTACCATACCCCCTTTTAATAGTACTAGCAAAAGGACCCGTGCGTTGCAATGGGAGAAAAAAATATCATATTTTTCAATGGTCATGAACACATTTTGCTGCATCACCGAGAGACACTATCACTTTCAATTTCGTGAAATCATGTACATTGTTTTAAACTCGTGCACATATTTGAAAACATTAACATTTTTCAAATTCATGAACACTTGTGAATTCATGAGCATTTTCTAAAATCAAGAATATTTTTTAATCCATGAACATTTAATACTATTCACAAACATTTTTTAGAATTGTGAAAAGATTAGACAATTTTGTTGAATCGGCGAACGTTTCTAGAATTGACGAACAGTTTTTTGGAAATTGATGGAACAATTTTTGAAATTCACAAACATCTTTTTGATTTCACAAACATTTTTCAAAATTTAACAATCATTTTTTGAAATGCTTGATCATTTTTTGAATGAATAAACTATTTTGTAAGTCATGAACATTTTTTGAATTTTTAGGATATTTTTCCATTGATGAACTTCTGAATTGGCAAAATTTTATGTGTTGCAACGGGAGATCAAATAATAACAGAAGTTTCTAATAACATATATAATAGACAATTTTGAAATACCCCATATAAAGAAAGTATTATTTTTTAAAAATAATTAACATTCAAGATAATTGCATATTTGGAATCTACACGTTTTATGAGCAATTTTCGTATATAATAACATGCTAAATTTTGTGTTAATATTTGAAAGATATGAAAAAGGAAAAAGTTAGACAAAGAGTAGTTGAATCAAGGGCGAGAGAGTTCTATATTACGCCAAAACGAATTCAAAGAATAAAAGGGAGTAAAAACGGCGCACCGGGACTCGAACTTCGGTCTGCCCATTGGGAGAGCATGGCCCGAGCCAGTCGGGATATTGTCCACATGTGGTACAGAAGGGTAGTACCTTGTATGAACTAAGAGCGACGGGCAGCGAAATAAAAAAAAAACGGATCGTTTTTTTGCCACTTATGGATGGCATTGGTGGGTAATTCTCGTCAACTTCGAGGGCAATTTGGACGACGTACGACCAGAAGTTATCCTTGCTTTATTATTAGGTAAAGATTGGCTTTCCTATGGACTCAAAGTGATTTCTCATAAAGTAAAATGTAGAGTCCTCTTGCTTGAAGCTTTGCCAATCCATTTCCTTGCATCTTGGGGTTTCTCCACAATCCTTTTGCCAACCCTCTCTGTGGACTTTATCTGAAATACACTAGGTAAAAGTATTAGTCCAAGAGACAATGTATGTTGTCATGAATTATCAAAACCACCAAGGGAGCATTTGTGCTTTCAACCATACTCAAAAAAATATAAGTGAAGCACTAGAGCAATTCTATAGCTCAAAAAGTTTAAGTGAAGCATATAGAGCAATTCTAACAAATCATAGCATAATTTTGGCTCTCTCAAATAGGTGTGTCCAGCAAGGATACAAATGACAAACTAACAAGAAAATCAAGTAAAGACTCAAATGATACAAGACGCTCCAAGCAAAACTCATGATATGTGACGAATAAAAACATAGTTCCAAGTAAAATACCGATGGTCGTTAGAAGAAAGAGGGAATGCCACTCGGGGGCATCCCAAAGCTTAGTTGCTTGTTCCTCTTTGGATATATATTTGGGGTGCTGTAGCATCCCCAAGCTTAGGCTCTTTTCACTCCTTATTCCTTCATCCATCGTGATCTCACCCAAAACTTGAAAACTTCAATCACACAAAACTCAACAAAATCTTCGTGAGATCCGTTAGTATAATAAAGCAAATCACTACTTTAGGTGCTGTTGCAAACCCATTGATATTTTATTGTTGCATTATACCTACTGTATTTTAACTTTTCCATGGCTCATACCCTTCAATATAACCCATAGATCCATCAAAACAAGCACAAAATGCAACGAAAAACAGAATCTGTCTTAAACAAAACAGTCTGTAGTAATTTGTACGCTAACCATACTTCTGTAACTCTAAAAATTCTGAAAAATTAGGACAACGTAAAGAATTTGTATAGAAACACTGTGTTAAAATTTCAGCTCAAGATCACGTTCAATTAAGACATTAAAATTCGAACACTGACGCAAAGTTTCTGTTTCAGATTCAGCATTGTTTCTACTCATCTTATGAATCATCCTAAAGGATCTACTTGGCACAAACACTAAATAAACCATAAAAACACAATCATAACAGAGGCATAATTGTGTCAACACTCAAAAACAGAAAGGAAAAAGCAAAAATAAATTTATTCATTGGGTTGCCTCCTAACAAGCGCTATCGTTTTACGCCCCTAGCTAGGCATAACACATAGATTCAAGTATTGTCATCTTTGGTTTTGGATCCATAGGATGCCCTCATGATTTATTCATATGGTGGATTAATTCTTGTTCTAGGGAAGTGTTCCATACCCTTTCCTAGTGGAAATTGAAAACGAATATTGCCTTCTTTCATATCAATCACGGCACCTATAGTACGTAAAAACGGTCTACCAAGTATAATGGGACAAGACGGATCGCAATCAATATCAAACATAATAAAATATATGGGCACATAGTTCCTATTTGCAAGAATAAGAACATCATTAATTCTTCCCAAAGGTATTTTAATAGTAGAATCCGCCAAGTGCAAATTAACAGAACATTCTTCAATATTGGTGAGACCAAGCACATCACATAAAGATTTCGGAATCGTGGAAACACTATCACCCAAATCACATAAAGCAAAGCACTCATAATTTTTAATCTTGACTTTAATAGTAGATTCCCACTCATCATGTAATTTTCTAGGGATAGAAATCTCCAACTCCAACTTTTCTTCAAAAGATTTCATCATGGCATCAACGATATGTTTAGTAAAAGCTTTATTTTGCTCATAAGCATGGGGTGAATTCAACATGGATTGCAACAAAAAAATACATTCAATCAAAGAGAAACTATCATAGTTAAAGTCTTTGCAATCCAAAATAGTAGGCACATCACTAGTTAAAGTTTTGACCTCTTCAAACCCACTTTTATCAAATTTTTCATCAAGATTGTCACCCTCCAAATTATTGGGACGCCTTCTAGCTAAAGTTGACTCTACTTCAGTCCCTTTATCATCAATCTTAATATTACTAAACAAGGAATCAATAGAAGAAACACCAATCACTTTAATATCTTCATCATTTTTATAAAGGCAATCATTAGAAAACGATTTTTCTAACATTTCTCTTTTAGCTCTAAGCATAGCGGTTCTTTTCTTACTTTCATCCATAGAGACATATTAAGCTTTAATTGATTCATCAATATTAGGCACAAAAGCTTTCAACTTGAGATTTTCAACATCATGAGAAATTCTATCAATGCTTCTAGACATATCATCAATCTTATTCAACTTTTCTTCTATCGTAGTATTGAAAGCCTTTTGCGCATTGATAAATTCTTTAATATTACTCTCAAGATCAGAGGTGTTCCCATTATTATTGTAAGATGAATTACCATAGGAATTACCATAATTATTAGAGGAATTTCTAGGAAAAGGCCTAGGATTAAAATTACCTCTATAAGCATTGTTATTGAAATTGTTTCGCGAGACAAAGTTCACATCTACGGAATCACTATTTTGCTCAATCAAGGTAGACAAAGGCACATCATTAAGATCAATAGGAGCATTTTTACTAGCAACCAATTTCATCAAAGCATCAACCTTATCACTCAAAGTACTAATTTCTTCAACCGAATTAACATTTTTACTAGTAGGCGCTCTTTCGGTATGCCATTGTGAATAATTTGCCATAATATTATATAGCAATTTAGTAGATTCACCCAAAGTAATTTCCATAAAAGTACCACCCATGGCAGAATCTAAAAGATTTCTGGAGACAAAATTCAATCCCGCATAAATTTTTTGTATGATCATCCAAAGATTTAAACCATGAGTAGGGCAATTTCTTAGCATTAACTTCATTCTTTCCCAAGATTGTGCAACATGTTCATGCTCACGTTGCTTAAAATTCATGATTTGTGTCCTAAGGGAAATAATTTTCGCGGGAGGAAAATACTTAGTAATAAAAGCATCCTTGCACTTATTCCAAGAATCGATACTATTGCGAGGCAAAGAGGAAAACCAAATTTTTGCACGATCCCGCAAGGAAAAAGGAAATAACTTCAACTTCACTATATCATTGTCCACATCTTTTTTCTTTTGCACATCACACAATTCTACGAACGTGTTTAGATAGGACGCGGCATCCTCATTAGGATTACCGGCAAATTGATCTTTCATCACAAGATTCAACAAAGCGGCATTAATATCACAAGACTCCGCAGTAGTGGCGGGAGGAGCAATCGGAGTACTAATAAAATCATTGTTATTACTATTGGAAAAAATCACACAACTTGGTGTTTTGTTGAGTCATCGTGACCACGCAAACAAAATTGCAAGCAAGGAAGAGATCTGACGAGAAAAATGCAAACGAAAAAGAGGGCGAATAAAACGGCAAATTGGTGAAGTGGGGGAGAGGAAAACGAGAGGCAAATGGCAAATAATGGAATTGCAAGGAGATGAGATTTGTGATTAGGAACCTGGTAGATGATGATGGAGTCTCCTCGGCGCCTGAGATTGGCACGTAGAAGAGACCGCTTCCTCCTCGGCAACAACGCTAGAAATTCCTTTGACGTGGCTTGAGACTGCGTCGGTATTTCCCCAAAGAGGAAGGGATGATGCAGCACAGCGACGGTAAGTATTTCCCTCAGTTATGAAACCAAGGTTATCGAACCAGTAGGAGGATCACCACCACCCAATAAGCAGCACCTGCACACAAATAACAAATACTTGCAACCCGACGCGAAAGAGAGGTTGTCAATCTCTCTACAGTAAAAAGATAGATTGGGTAATGATAGATAGGAGAGATAGATCTCTAAAGAACACAAAATAAAAATGGCAAATAAAAAGTACATCAATATATTTTTGGGTTTTTTTCCCGAGAAACCAGCAGGAGCTCTGCCTTTTCATTAAGAAGAAGAGAGTTGGCCAATTTATAAGGAAAACTGGCCGAAAACCAATACATTGAAACACACACCAGCCCCGAGGCTGCGTACCTAACGAGCCGACTTCCTCGTCGCCCAAACGACCAGAGTTGCCACCCCACCACACGACCCGGAGTCGCCACTCCGGCTTACAAACCTGAGCAACTCACACACGTCGGCCCCGAGGCCGCACACCACACGAGCCGACGACTCTGCCGCCCACGCGACCAGACCCGACACTCCACAGCACAGAGGTGCTCTCCGGAGCCGCCGCTCCGACTTCCCCGCCGGCCCCGAGGCCGCGCTCCAACTGAGTCGACGACTCTGCCGCCCACGCAACCAGACCCGATACTCCACAGCCCAAAGGTGCTCTTCGGAGACGCCGCTCCGACTTCCCCGCCGGCCCCGAGGCCGCGCTCCACCTGAGTCGACGACTCTGCCGCCCACGCAACCAGACCCAACACTCCACAGCACAGGGGTGCTCTCCGGAGCCGCCGCTCCGGCTTCCCCGCCAGCCCCGAGGCCATACACAGTCCTTACAGACGATGAACCAGCATTGCCGCCCAGCCATCGTGAACTAACAAAGGACTAGACCTCCAAGGCGTCGCCCCCAAGAGGGAAGCGACGAGAACGTCGCCGACGCCCGCTTCGACCAGGGTCGAAACTTGGGTTTTCACCCAGAGAGCCCGAGACCGAGACGACAATGGTGGTGAAGGGGCTCCACGACATCGCCTCCAAGAAGGGAACGACGTCCGAGGACGCCGTCCACGCCGGCACCGACTGAGGTCGGGCAAGGCTTTCGCCCGGAGCTCACCGAATCCATCGCCACATCAGCCTGCCCAGCAAACCGTCTCCGGCAACTTGCTGACCGTCCTCGCCCAAGCAACATGACCAAACACGCAAAGCCGCTCGCCTCCACCAACTACCACCGGCAGCACCAACCAGAGCAACGCACCTCGCTCGCCGAGGCAACCTGCGGCCGCCCAACACGCAGGGCAGCACCATCGCTGCCCTGTCCTCGCACACCTCCCCGCCGCCCCCGCGGACCAGGGCAAGAGCGCCTCTGCCGGGCCGCCGCCACAGGCCGACGCCCCGCCTCACCACCAGATCCGGGCGTGAGGGCCCCGGATCTGCCACCTCGCAGGCAGCCACTGGCCACCTCCGCGAGGAAGGTGCACGACGGCACCGCCGTGTCCTGGGGCCGCCGCCCCAGCGTTCCAACGCCCGTGTGGAAGCCCCGCCACCGGCCACCTACACGGGGCGCCGCGCCCAGCCGCCACCGCGCCGGATCCAACCGGGCCCAAGCGCCAGCAGCTGCCGCGCCGGCCGCCACCATCAACCGCAGCGAGAACCCCCGCTCGCGCGCGAACCAGCCGCCCGTGGCCATCGCCCCGCCGTCCACCTCACGGGCGACCCGGAGCCGCGCCCGCGCGATGCGCCTGCCTGCTCCCGCTCGCCAGATCCGCCCGCTCGCCTGCCTGCGAGAAGCCCCGCCGCCACCTTCCCTGGAGCCAGCCCGGGCTTTGCCGGCGAGCTCCTCAGGTGACGGCGAGGTAAGAAGGAGGAGGAGGGGTGCGGCGGTGGCGGCGCCGGGGGGATCCGCCCGTGTCGCCAGAGAGGAGGCGACGCGGGGGTGCCAGATAGAGATTCAGTATTATTTTTGGGTTTTTGGAATAGTAGATCTGAAAACAAAGAGGCAAAAAGATTGATCGGAAAGCAATATGTTGGAAAAGTAGACCCGGGGGGCGTAGGTTTCACTAGTGGCTTCTCTCATGAGTATAGCACACGGTGGGTGAACAAATTACTGTTGGGCAATTGATAGAAGATCAAATAATCATGGCGATATCCAAGGCGATGATAATTATATAGGCATCACATCCAAGATAAGTAGACCGACTCCTGCCTGCATCTACCACTATTACTCCACACATCGACCGCTATCCAGCATGCATCTAGTCTATTAAGTTCATGGAAAACCAGAGTAATGCAGTAAGAACGATGACATGATGTAGACAAGATCTATTCATGTAGGAATAGAACCCATCTTGTTATCCTTAATGGCAACGATACATGCGTGCCTTGCTGCCCCTTCTGTCACTGGGAAAGGACACCGCAAGATCGAACCCATCACAAAGCACCTCTTCCCACGGCAAGAAAAAATCGATCTAGTCGGCCTACCTAAACCAAAGATTCGAAGAAGAAATACGATGCTATAAGTAATCATGTATATAGGATATCAAAGAAGACTCAAATAATATTCATGGATAGAAACTGATCATGAACTCAAAATTCATCGGATCCCAACAAACACACCGCAAAAGTTTACATCAAATAGATCTCCAAGAGACCATTGTATTGAGAATCAAAAGAGAGAGAGGAAGCCATCTAGCTACTGCCTACGGACCCGTAGGTCTATGGTGGACTACTCACGCTTCATCGAAGAGGCACCTATGAAGAAGATGAACCCCTCCGTGAGGGTGTTAGATTGGATCTCGAGGTTCTGGAACTTGCGGCGGCTGGATGTGTTTTTCGTCGAACCCCCTAGGGTTTTCTGAATATTTGGGTATTTATAGGTGTCAGAGGCGGTGGAGAGGGGCCCCGTGGAGGGCACAACCCATCAGGGCGCGCCGGGGCCCCCCTGGCCCGCCCTGGTGGGTTGTGGCCTCCACAGCCCACCTCTCTGGCACTTCTTTCGCCCATTGGGTGTCTTATGGTCCAAAAAAATATCCAAAAAGTTTCGTCGCGATTGGACTCTGTTTGGTACTGATATTCTGCGAAGTAAAAAACAAGCAAAAACAGCAACTGGCACTTTGGCACTATGTCAATAGGTTAGTCCCAAAAAATGATATAAAGTTGCTATAAAGTGATTGTAAAACATCCAAGAATGATAATATAACAGCATGGAGCAAGTAAAAATTATAGATATGTTGGAGACGTATCATGCCCCTACCCTTGCTATTTTACGCCGTGCACTTTATGGTGATAACACTTATAACTTAGGGGCTATTGTTGCGCGTCGATTAAATCTTAACCGAAACAAAGGCAAGATTCATGATGGTATTTACACCACTCGCTTGGCAACTCGTTTTGAAGTGGCTATATGCCCTACGGATTATTTGTTGCCTAAGGTTTATCTTGATCACCAGTCTATGATAGAACACCAATTTCATGAGGAACCACAAACACCTCATCATATTCGTTACAGCTTGGTGTATAGCGAGATAACTTGCGATATTATCCCTTTGCCTGCACCTTCTTTGTTTAACTATCATGCCAGGCACGGATACAAAATAATGCCAGAAGATATAACTGCTTACCGGAATGAGTGATACGTCTCCAACGTATCAATAATTTTTGCTTGTTCCATGCTGTTATATTATCAATCTTGGATGTTTTACAATCATTTTATATCAACTTTATATCATTTTTTGGGACTAACCTATTGACATAGTGCCAAAGTGCGAGTTGTTGTTTTTGCTTGTTTTTTACTTCTCAGAATATCAATACCAAACGGAGTCCAATCGCGACGAAACTTTTTGGAGATTTTTTTGGGCGAGAAGACATCCAGTGGGCCAAAGAAGTGCCAGAGGGGAGGGTCGAGGAGACCACAACCCACCAGGGCGCGCCAGAGGCCCCGGGCGCGCCCTGATGGGTTGTGCCCTCCTCGAGACCCCTCTCCACCGCCTCTGATGCCTATAAATTCCCAAATATTCCAGAAACCCTAGGGGAGTCGACAAAAAACACATCCAGCTGCCGCAAGTTCCAGAACCTCGAGATCCAATCTAACACCATCACGGAAGGGTTCATCATCCTCATTGGTGCCTCTCCGATGATGTGCGAGTAGTCCACCATAGACCTACAAGTCCGTAGGCAGTAGCTAGATGGCTTCCTCTCTCTCTCTTTTGATTCTCAATACAATGGTCTCTTGGAGATCTATTTGATGTAAATTTTTGCGGTGTGTTTGTTGGGATCCGATGAATTTTGAGTTCATGATCAGTTTCTATCCATGAATATTATTTGAGTCTTCTTTGATCTCTTATATGCATGATTACTTATAGCCTCGTATTTCTTCTTCTAATCTTTGGTTTAGTTAGGCCAACTAGATCGATTTTTCTTGCCATGGGAAGAGGTGCTTTGTGATGGGTTCGATCTTGCGGTGTCCTCTCCCAGTGACAGAAGGGGCAGCATGGCACACATGTATCGTTGCTATTAAGGATAACAAGATGGGGTCTATTCCTACATGAATAGATCTTGTCTACATCATGTCACCGTTCTTATTGCATTACTCCGTTTTCCATGAACTTAATACACTAGATGCATGCTGGATAGCGGTCGATGTGTGGAGTAATAGTAGTAGATGCAGAATCGTTTCGGTCTACTAATCTTGGACGTGATGCCTATATAATGATCATCGCCTTGGATATCGTCATGATTATTTGATCTTCTATCAATTGCCCAATAGTAATTTGTTCAGCCACCGTGTGCTATACTCATGAGAGAAGCCACTAGTGAATCCTACGGCCCCCGGGTCTACTTTTCCAACATATCACTATAGGAATCAGGTACTTTGACGTCTGCCATGGCAGACGGCAAAGGATAGGTTTGCGTACGGAAAAATCCTTTGCCGTCTGCTTTTGAATATCGGACGACAAACATATTTGCCGTCTGCCATGTAGGACCTGCAGACGGTAAAGTGAGTGGACGACACAGGAATCTGGTTAGCCCCGTTAGGTGGCTAACGGCAGCCTTTGCCGTTTGTTCGCGGACGGCAAAGAGAGCAGCTCCTTTGCCGTCTGCCAGAGACGGCAAAGTGGCAGGATGGGCCAGCTGGACAGATGGGCTACTGCAATTATTTGCCGTCTGCCAGTCGACAAGAAAACGTCATACTTTGCCGTCTGCCAGCAGACGGCAAAGTGACCAAATGGCTGAGACCTGGTCCTCCCAGGTTGCACAGGTTGCTGGCACGTGGCACCTTTGCCGTCTGTGGCAGACGGCAAAGCTCCCTTTGCCGTCGGTGGCAGACGGCAAAGTGACTATATTGCCTATTTTTATTCTGTTTTTTGATATATCCAAGTATTTTCACAAGCAAATATTATATATATATATACATATATATATATATATTTCACAGAAACTATATCCCTGCCATATGGATATGATCATCCAACAAACATACCAAATCAAAAGTGCAAGTTTCACCATATTACAATAGTTTCATCCATATTACAATAGTTTCATCCATAGGTAGCAAGTTTCACATTGTTCATCGATACAAAATCAAAACAGAAAGTAAACACAAGCACTCCATCAATGCAAGCTTCCGTGAAGTGAATCAAATCTGCAAAATGGCAAATAAGAAAGTTAGAAGAAGAATACTAGAAGAAGAAGAAGAAGAAGAAGCGTTTTTCTTCTCTTTCTCTTTCTCCTCTTGTTTTTCTTCTTCTTATTGCTTATTTGTGTCCTTTTAGAGCTAACCTAGGTAATTATGCCATTTTTGACCTAACTAAGCTTATTGTGTCATTTTGCAAGAAAATAAGCTAAGTATATGACATTTATGAGGTTACCAAGGTTATTATGCCATTTTTGACCTATGTAAGCTAATTATGCCATTTTTGACATAAGTAAGCTAAGTACAAGTCATTATTGAGCTAACCTAGGTAATTATGCCATTTTTTAGTTTACTAAGCTTATTATGTCATTGTGGAGGAAAAAAAGCTAAGTATAGGTCATTTTAGAGCTAACTTAGGTAAAATAGGTCATTTTGGAGCTAAGTAAGATTATTATGTCATTTTGGAGGAAACAAAGCTAAGTATATGTCATTTTAGAGCTAAATTAGGTAAAATAGGTCATTTTGGAGCTAAGTAAGCTTATTATGTCATTTTGGAGGAAACAAAGCTAAGTATAGGTCATTTTAGAGCTAACTTAGGTAACCTAGGTCATATTGGAGCTAAGTAAGCTTCTTATGTCCCTTTGGAGGAAAATAAGCTAAGTATATGACATTTATGAGCTAACCTAGGTTATTATGCCATTTTTGACATAAGTAAGCTAATTATGTCATAAATGAACTAAATAAGCGAAGTATAGGTCATTATGCATTTGTTAAGCAAAACACTAGAGAAAACTTACACTAGTAGAAAACAGGCCATTAGTCCCGGTTGGGAAGGGCCTTTACTCCCGGTTCCCCAACCGGGACTAAAGTATAGAGACTAAAGGGTCCAAGCCTTTAGTCCCGGTTGGCTACGAGCCGGGACTAAACCCTGGCCACGTGGTCGGCAGCGCGCGCCAGGGCATGGGGACCTTTGGTCCCGGTTGGTAACACCAACCGGGACTAAAGGTTTAGGGGTTTAGGTGTTTAGGGGTTTAGTGTTTATTGTTTATTTTTCCTTTTCATTTTGTGTTTTCCATTTAATTCTTTTTCATTTCAAGCATATTTTACGCTACTACATACTGTACACGGTATGCATATATAATAGAATTTCTTGTAGAACCGATCATATATCATAAAATTTCTCGTACAAGCAATCATATATCATAGAATTTCTTGTACGACCACATGCATACACACATATATATATACAATTTGGTATATACAATTTCTCGTACAATTTGCAGATCATTTGCGGATCGGGTAATGGTATTCTCCGTTGGGAGATATGACCTGCTGAAGCAAAAATCCCGCAATTTCCTCTTGAATTGCTCGTATGCGGTCCGTTGGTAGGAGCTTATCCCGCATCTCATGCATCTTTAAAGAAGGAGATCAATATGAACATGTTAGTTGTGTGTATATGTATTAGATCATGATAAACAAATATGAAAGGTGTTTACGTACCCAAAGATCTCTTGCACTCTTGCTGCTTTCGGTCATAAAGCGAATGTTCTCGCAAATGTAATATGCACATAGTTCAGTCCCCTGTGCCTGCCTCATGCACTTTACAAGAATAGAATTCAATCAGATAATAATGAAGCATGACAATGGTATTGAAACTAGAATTAAAGAGATGCGCGGACGTAGCTAGTACTACTTAATTACCCTGGGCTTTTGCCATCTCAACTCTGGTTTCCATTCACCGGTGACCTCTTTGATGAAACGTTTCACATAATTACCATCCTCATCATCACGGAGGAGAAGCACCGGGGTTGCTCGGGCCGGTTTCACGTGGAGAAGGATGCCCTGGAGAAGGGTCGTGCGATGCGGCTCGGGAGTTATGTGATACATCTCCGTCGTATCTATAATTTTTGATTGTTTCATGCCATTATTATATAAATTTCACATATTTTTGGCAATATTTTATATGATTTATTGGACTAACCTATTGATCCAGTGCCCAGTGCCAGTTCCTGTTTGTTGCATGTTTTTTGTTTCGCAGAATATCCATATCAAACGAAGTCCAAACGCGATAAAAATTTACGGAGATTTTTTTTGGAATATTTGTGAATTTGGAGAAGTGGAATAAACACAAACGAAGGCCCACAGCCCCCACAAGACACCAGGGCGCGGCCAGGGGCCCAAGCGTGCCCTGGTGGGTTGTGCTCACCTCGTATGTCGGTTGGAGCTCTCCTTTGGCCGCAAGGAAGCTAATTTTTGGATAAAAATCCCCTCAAAATTTCAGCCCGATCTGAGTTACGGATCTCCGGGAATATAAGAAACGGTTTTCGGCCAGAAAACAGGAACGTGAAACAGAAGAGAACAGAGAGGGAGATCCAATCTAGGAGGGGCTCCTGCCCCTCCGCTGCCATGGCGGCCATGGACCATAGGGGGAACTCTCCTCCCATCTAGGGGCAGGCCAAGGAAGAAGAAGAAGGAGGGGGGCTCTCTCCCCCTCTCTCCCGGTGGCGCCGGAACGCCGCCGGGGCAAGCATCGTGACGGCGATCTACTCCAACAACTTTGCCACCGGGGCAAAGCACAATTTATTCTTGATTATCTATCTTTGTGTGAAGGTCGGGGGCGCGCGATGGTTAACTCCTACCAACCTTCCCCCTAGGAGCATGCATAGTAATACTTTGCTTCGAGAGAGCTAATAAAACTTTTGCAATAAGTATGTGAGTTCTTTATGACTAATGTGAGTCCATGGATTATACGCATGCACTCTTACCTTTCCGCAATTTGCTAGCCTCTACGGTACCGTGCATTGCCCTTTCTCACCCAGAGAGTCGGTGCAAACTTCGCCGGTGCATCCAAACCCCGTGATATGATACGCTCTATCACACATAAGCCTTATTATATCTTCCTCAAAATAGCCACCATACCTACCCATTATGGCATTTCCATAGCCATTCCGAGATATATTGCCATGCAACTTCCACCGCCTCCATTTTGATGACTTGAGCATTCATTGTCATATTGCATTACATGATCGTAAGATAGCTAGCATGGTTCCATGGCTTGTCCATTTTTTGATATCTTTGCTACGCTAGATCATTGCATTCATATAGAGTCATACTTTGTTCTACTATCATTGTAATATTGAGTTGTTAGTAAATAGAAGTGTGATGATCATCATTATTCATTCTTAGAGCATGCCCCAGTGATGAAAGGATGATGGAAACTATGATTCCCCCACAAGTCGGGATGAGGCTCCGGACAAAGAGAAAAAAAATAGAAAAAAAGAAAAAAAAGAAAAAGAAAAAAAAGAAAAAAAAAGAAAAGAAAGAAAAAAAAAGAAAGAAGAAGGAATAGGGGCATGCTAATTCCACACTTGTGCTTCAAAGTAGCACCATGTTTTTCATATAGAGAGTCTCATGTGTTGTCACTTTCATATACTAGTGGGAATTTTTCATATAGAGTTAGATGCATACCCACTTAGTTTCATATTGAGCTTTCATACACTTATATCTCTTAGCGCATCTGTTGCATGGCAATCCCTACTCCTCGCATTGATATATATTGATGGGCATCTCCATAGCCCATTGATACGCTGAGTTGATGCGAGACTTTCTTCTCCACTTTTACCCCTTTGAAACTTACCACCGCATTCTATTCCACCCATAGTGCTATATCCATGGCTTGCACTCGTGTATTGCGTGAGAGTTGAAAATGCTGAAGCGCGTTAAAAAGTATGAACCAATTGCTTGGCCGACACCGAGGTAGTACATGATTTATACTTTGTGTTAAGAAGACAGAGCATGACAAGGCTATATGATTTGTAGGGATAGCGTTCTTTAGCCTTGATATTTTGAAAGACATGATTGTTTGTTGGGATGCCTGAGTATTAAAGTCTTTATGTCAAAACTAGACTATTGCTTTGAATCACTTGTGTCTTAATATTCATGCCATGATTAGATATATGTTCAAGATTATGCTAGGTAGCATTCCACATAAAAAAATATCATTTTTATCATTTACCTACTCGAGGACGAGCAGGAATTAAGCTTGGGGATGCTGATACGTCACCGTCGTATCTATAATTTTTGATTGTTTCATGCCATTATTATACAACTTTCACATATTTTTGGCAACATTTTATACGATTTATTGGACTAACCTATTGATCCAGTGCCCAGTGCCAGTTCCTGTTTGTTGCATGTTTTTTGTTTCGCAGAATATCCATATCAAATGAAGTCCAAACATGATAAAAATTTACGGAGATTTTTTATAGAATATTTGTGAATTTTGAGAAGTGGAATCAACGCAAACGGAGGCCCACAACCCCCACAAGACACCAGGGCGCGGCCAGGGGGCCCAAGCGCGCCCTGGTGGGTTGTGCTCACCTCGTATGTCGGTTGGAGCTCTTCTTTGGCCGCAAGGAAGCTAATTTTTGGATAACCCCCCCCCCCCAAAATTTCAACCCGATCGGAGTTACGGATCTCCGGGAATATAAGAAACGATTTTCGGCCAGAAAACAGGAACGTGAAACAGAAGAGAACAGAGAGGGAGATCCAATCTAGGAGGGGCTCCTGCCCCTCCGCCGCCATGGCGGCCATGGACCAGAGGGGGAACTCTCCTCCCATCTAGGGGGGAGGCCAAGGAAGAAGAAGAAGGAGGGGGGCTCTCTCCCCCTCTCTCCCAGTGGCGCCGGAACGCCGCCGGGGCAAGCATCGTGACGGCGATCTACTCCAACAACTTCGCCACCGTCAACACCAACTCTCTCCCCTCTATGCAGCGGTGTAACTCCCCTTCTCCCCGCTGTAATCTCTACTTAAACATGGTTCTCAACTCCATATACTATTTCCCAATGATATATGGCTATCCTATGATGTTTGAGTAGATCCGCTTTGTCCTATGGGCTAATTGATGATCGTGGTTGGTATGATTGTATATTTTATTATGGTGCTGTCCTACGGTGCCCTCCGTCTCGCGCAAACATGAGGGATCCTCGCTGTAGGGTGTTGCAATGTGTTCATGATTTGCCTATGTTGGGTGGCGTGAGTGACAGAATACACATACCCGAGTAGGTGGGTTGTTGCATATGGGAGTAAAGAGGACTTGATACTTAATGCTATGGTTGGGTTTTACCTTAATGATCTTTAGTAGTTGCGGATGCTTGCTAGGGTTCCAATCATAAGTGCATATGATCCAAGTAGAGAAAGTATGTTAGCTCATGTCTCTCCCTCAAATAAAATTGCAAGAATGATTACCGGTCTAGTTATCAATTACCTAGGGACAAATAACCTTCTTGTTTGACAAAAGCTTTCTACTAAACAACTAACTTTTATTATCTTGCTTTTTACTCGTAGTTTTATTCCCGCTAAGTACTTCTAGTTTTATTCGTGCAAACTATCCTATCACCTACAAAGTAGTTTCATACTTGTTCTAGGTAAAGCAAACGTTAAAGTCTGCGTAGGGTTGTATCGGTGGTCGATAGAACTTGAGGGAATATTTGTTCTACCTTTAGCTCCTCGTTGGGTTCGACACTGTTACTTATCGAAAAAGGCTACAAACGATTCCCTACACTTGTGGGTTATCATTATGCTGCACCAAAGATCATTTGCAATGTCCCGTTAGCATGATGACACTGAAATGTTAAGACTAGTAACTAATGACCATTCAAATGAAACTCACCGTTCCCGCCGTGGTAATGACTGGCATCGGCGGAGGGGTCTGGCCGGACTTCTCGCACATAGACTGCACATTTGGTTTTGAAAAGTCAATCATATTAGTTATTAATGAAACGAACATTACATGCATGATTTGGCTAATTTGAAGAAGAAACTTACCACGAAGTGCTCATACATGGCCCGGTGAGATGCCTCGTTCCGTGCCCTCTCCTCCTCCAACAACCTAGCTGTCCTCTCCTCGAACTCCCTCTCCTTCTCCGCCTCCTGCCGGTCCCTATCCTCCAGAAGCGCCTGGGTTGCCTCTCTCTTTCTGAAGAGCAGCCTGCAACACAACTCCTCGTTAGCATTGTAATCATCTTTGTTCGCACACACAATGTAATGGAGGAAAGCTATATGAGTCCGTATGACTAACCTCGATGGCGAGCTCGATTGGCCATGGACGAGGCCTTATCTCAGGACATGAGCTCGTTTGGCGCGCCTTGATCTCTTGGAGAGTGCGAGAAGACCGTATAACTCCATCTCCAATGGCTATCGAGCCATGGGGCCTCCCGCCGCCAGCTATCATCACCAGCTCTGGATCAATAGGATGCTAGCTCGGGTTAAAGTCCTCCCCTTTCCTCGCCTTCCCCTGATCTCTGTACCTCACGAGCTTGTGGTTGGAGGAGATGTTGGTGAAGTTCTAAGGATGATCGAGGTCAGACTTAGAGAATGCCTTGGCCTTCTTGTACGAGGCAGTATGGGCCATGGCATAGAGATCGTACACCTCTGGCACCTCCGTGTTATTGTAGTGCGCCTAAAAGAGAGAGAGAGGAACAAAGTATTAGTAAAGGGCTCAAGCTAGCATCAAGAATGAATTGCATGAATCATGAAGCAAACCACATACCCAGTTCCGCCCGAACCGATATAAGTTAGCGCTGCCTTGATGGTGTGGCACACCAACCATTTTGGCACGCCGGTCCTTGGCATTGTTGTGGACGGCTAGCCATTCATCTGAGCACCACTCTTCCACCAACGCCTCCCAACAATCCATCTTATCCGCACACCATCTTGGGGGCACCTAAGTTAGTAAAGAGAAATTTGAGCACTACGCCTACGAATCAAATCAAGGAAACTAAGTAAAAGGCCTTAAGAATAGGTAATTACCTTCATGTACTGCTCCTTCTGCAGAAACTTTCTGCGGCACGACGACTTGTCCTTCTTAACACCACGCGAGGAGTAGTAGTCTCGAACAGCCTACGGCCGAGCCTCGTGCCGCAAGTTCTGTAGTAGGTGCCTGCACCCGCCATCGATAACCTTTGCCGCGGCCTCCTCCTATCCATCCTCACACCTATAGAAGGTCTGCAATCAAACGAGACAACACTGATTAGTACAATAATTAGCTATTATTGATTTTTAATTGTGTAAAGGAGAAATTACCCAAAACTGTCTGATCACCATGTCGGCCCCCATGTGGCACAAGACACCGTCGATCATCTCCTCCGGCGGGGTCGGGGCAGCCAAGTAGTGCTCCCAGGTCAATCCTAGCTTTGGAAGCTGACCCTCACCGGGCAACCTGACAAACCCTGGAAAGTTTTGCCGGCAAATCACACCAAGGACGGTGTTGGGCCTGCGGACATCCCTGCCGTGTTTCCAACCCCTGCAGTATGACAAAGCCAACACATTAGATATTTGAAGAAACGTGAAGGCAAAAGGTTAAAAAAGAGTAAATGCACTTACTTCTCCCCATCAGGCCTAATCACCGGCCTCTGCTCGCGGGTTGCCGGCACGAGCGGGAGCCGTGTACTACCACGCTGGTAGACGGTGGCCTCCTCAACCACCTCGTCCTCGCTATCAGAAAACCGATCCCCGCCACAATCAGCATGGCCACTCGGCTCCTGCTAACGCAGATCCGGCCAGGTATCCCATGGGGTCTGCTGGGATGTAGCCCGATCCCTGCTCTGCTCCAGAGTCTCATGGGACGAAGCGTCTGGGACAGGAGTCTCGTGGGTCGAAGGCTCGTCGACCCGAGGCTCGTGGACAGGAGTCCGCGTAGCCTCCACTTCAGACGGGTCCACCCTAGCAGTCCTGTGCTCGGGTGAATCAGCTGGGGGTGGTGGCGAGGAAGGCGTAGCAGCCTGCGTACCTCTCCCGCGGGCACGTGTACCTCTACCTCCTCCTCTCTTCTTCCCCCGACATCCTCTCCCGGTGGGCATCGGCGCCGACGAAGAAGCGCCCGCCTGTGTCTGCGAACTGTCGAGCAACACTCTCCGGTGAGAATCGGGTGGAATGGAAGTACCCCTCCCACCACGCGCCGACGAAGAAGCCGCAGATCGCTCTGGACCCACGCCCACCATATTTCAACACCTGCCATGACAAAGAGTAAACGAAATTAGTACAACATAAAAAAAATTGAATACCGACATGAATAATAATATGTATATAATTTAAGTGTATCATCATCATGTATATAATAAAAATTGAATACCTGACATGAAATAATAATAATCTTGATCGTCTATATATGCTCCGGGATCAATTAATGCATCATCATCATCACTATCATCAATAAATGCATCATCATCATCACTATCGGGAACAACATGTGAAGGGCCTCCTTTATGTAATCGGTCAAGCATTGATAGGCCATCCGCAGCAGTAACATCTTCTTCTTCCGGCTCTTCTTGTTCCGGCTCAGGGGTGAAGTCGGATTCACCGTCGCTGTCTACTTCAATGTTCTGGGGTACGAAAGCGATACCCGTTGATGTCGTATTTGTCAAATGAACGAACCTTATAGTCAAAACCATTAGCGATTTCTCTTAATTCGGCGTCCATAGACTCTGAATTAGCCTACAAGTTTAATACGAAAGGATTGTTGCATTAGCCGCAAATTACACGAAGAAATGAAATGGTATAATGGAAATTACCGTTTGTTTGAACCAAGATATGAAGCCGGGATAGCCGCCTCCATGCTTTGCCAGAAGCTCATACTCTTCGATGGAATCCTTTTGGATCACGGCTCCATCTGAGAATTTGGCGACGTATCGACTATATCAAATATCCGGGTATAAGAGCAATTCAAAGGAATTAGAAGTTGCGAAACAATGTACCGAGAACTTACTTGATGTACGGACGCACTTCTATTAGGTTGTTGAAGATATATAACGAAATGGTCCTCCATTCTTCGACATACAATGCTATTGCTTTCGAAGCACCGGCTGGTGCGAGCTTCCCTTTGAATAGGTTAAGGTTGGATCGACCTTTTTTAGGGTCGCCAGCATTGTACCGAGGCTTGGGATTATGCAAATGACGATTTTTTAGCTTCGTAGTGTGCTGTCATGAAGTTTGCCGCCTCCTCAGTAACGAATGCCTCGGCCATCGATGCTTCAATTCTGCGTTTATTTTTACATTTTTCTCGAGGCGTCTTCTGCATCCTCTCAGTTGCGTAGCATCAACGATTTTGCATGCCCCCCCAATCTTGCCTCGGTCGGGAGATGCAAAATCAAATGCTGCATTGGATTAAAGAAGCCCGGTGGAAAGATCTTCTCTAACTTGCAGATCAACTCCATCGCTAACTCTTCCATTTCATCTAGCACGCCAGGCAATAGTTCTTTCGCACAAAGAGAACGGAAGAAATAGCTCAGCTCTGCT